>CM075746.1:10036539-10636539 GCA_037974335.1 Prionace glauca
TCACGTGCTCACTGTGTTTTTGAATATCATTGGCACAGTAGACGAGAAGGACTGATAAGATCTCAACGGTATAAATTTGACCCCCCCACCCCCTTTTTCTCTCATCCCTGCACACCCCCTCCTGAATAGAATTAACCACTAACTTGTCATTTTCGGGGAGGTTCTTCCAATTTGCACTTGAGCACAGTTTTCGTTCCCTAATTGTTTATAGCTGATTATTCTCTGAATTTGTAGTGATCATTGCGTTTTAAGTTATGGAGCACTTTAATGCACTCTGTATAAATTGTTACTGTACTTTGGGTCTGAGGATGGAGGGAGAGTGGAAATCATGAACAAAGCAAAAGAGCACAACCATAAACATTCCACCAATTGGTGCAAACATGTGACAAGTACTGGGGGTCGCATGATTTGGTCACATGATAGGGTTTGTCACTGCTGAAGTGCATCTCTACATTAATGGACCTTTGCAATCTGTTGCCTCAAAGGTGGGGGCTTAGCCCTGTTTGTTATGTTACATTTTTGCGCCACTCGGGACCTGAGTCTCCAATATTGATATCATATCCGTGCCTGTTGGACTTTGCAAGAGAGTCCATTTATTCACCCAAGATGTGAGGGAAAAGACCAGAATGGGTGGGAGGAAACATGGAGGGACATCTAATATTAACAGAACTTCCAACACTACTTCTGTCCTGACTGTCCCTGGGTATCGTGGTTCCCCACAGATGCCAATGATGCCATCCCCTTAGTCACTCTGACAGGTGAGGTGTGGAACTTTAGAGCTAAGATGCCTACCATCAACAACATTGTACCTAATGGGTAGGGGAGGAGGAGGGGTAGGATAACAGGTGGAGCTCCAATAATCTGTCGATTTTAAAATCCTTTTGACTAATCATTAATCGCCACACATCGGGACACCATCGAGTGAGTGGAATAGATTTGGCTTTCTGTTTTTGAACTCCAGTTTAGGATTTTACTAAGGCCTAGCCAGTCTGAGGGCAAGCCATGAGGCTGGCTTACCTGTGAGCACACGTGCTGTCTCTCTAGCCGAGTCTCTGTCTGTCTGTCTCTCTCTCTGTTTCTTTCTTTTGCCGAGTCTCTCTCTCTCTCTCTCTTTCCAGCTGAATCCTCCTCCGTTTGTCACGCATCAAAGTCAACAGCTTGTTTTATAGGAGAACTCAAGGGAAATTGTCACTGCTGAGATTCAAACCTAGCTTCTCTTATAAACATTCCAGTATTTTCTTCCTGATAAGTTGCTGTGAATTTGGGCCAACAGATTAATTCCTTTAATGAACAAATCTGAGGGAGATGAAAGTGAAAACCTGCTCTTATGATCTCAACCATTGGAACTACCAGCACGTAATCTCATTCATCTGTCTTTTCACACTCTCTCTCTCTCTCTCTCTTTCTGCCCCCCGCCCCCACCCAAACCTAGCTCATCCTCAAAAACAGCATCCTGACCAGATTCTATTTCGCTGTCTGCTCTGCGCCTATACTGACCTCAGTCTGGGCTGCATTACAGTGTGCAAGTTGTCACCCCTGACTGCTGGGGGGGTCCAGGGACAGGCCAGGGATTCCATTACCCAGTGAGTGCTTGGCCTCACTTTGGGTGTGAAACCAGGGTGCTGCCTGTTCCCCTGGAATTGTATTCCACTAAGAGTTGGATGAGGCGGAAATAAAAATCACAAGATTTTGTCCGTAGTGAAACTTGAGAATAACTGCAGCTTAGAGAGCAAGAGGACTGTGCGGAAAGTGTGTGTGTGAGAGACACCTTGTATCCCTGATGCCCCTTCAGCCCATCTCCACCGTGCCCTGTATTAATATGGAACCTCATCGGGTCGCAAGGCTGCAGCAATATTGCAGTTCACTCAGTGTGACTTCAGTCTGCCTGCGTTTGCTGATCACCACTCTCACAATAGGGATGCTGTAGCTGGACTCCTGTGTTCCTCGGTTAGGGAGGGTCTAAAGCAGCCAGGGCTTCACGGTTCCAGCAAACCCCAACTGGAAGCTTATGCAGGTAGGCAAGGCTGACTGTCCCATTGCAGCTCTCTTGCCTTGAGTTTGTGTGTAAAGAAAAGCTACTTGGGGGTGAAGTGGCTGGGGGAGGATTGAGTGTCCAGCTGTGACACTGTGCGCCTATCTTCAGGAGATGTTTGGCGAAAGTTGAGGATGGGACCCCTGTCAGTAGAGTGGAGATGTCCCTGCTAACCCTGTATTGCTGCCCCAATGAGCACAGCTAATGCAGGTTAAGACTCAGGTCCCAGTTTGCTGTTTATAATGTAAGGTCATCTGATCTGTTTAGACTTTGACATTAAATGAAAAAATGGATGGGGAGGGGATATTACTGATCATATATCATGTTAGGCTGTATAGTTTGTATATAGTTCAGAACTGTCCTGTCACTGACTGCCATTAATGGTGTTGACAGGTTCTTGTAGTTAATTTTGTTACATGTTGTAAAATTTAAAGGGCATAAGAAATTGTTGATATCCTGTCAAAATTGTGCACCTCGATTGTCTTTAATGAATTGTAAACAAAATTGTAGCATGTCGAACAATTGTTTTTATGATGGATTATTATTCTAATTAAGTGTCATGGCAAAATAAAGAACTGCCTAGAGCGAATTTGACTCCAGCAATAAAGAAAATCCCTTGTTTATATTTGGTGCTGCCTGTGTCCACATTTGTAATTGTTGGAGCTGGTGTATCTGCTCGGCCTTTCCAAGTGCAGGAACATGAGCAACAGGGGCAAGAGTTGGTCTTTCTGCCACTTGGAACCACTCCACTGTCTAATATTAAACTCCTTTCTGGCTCGGTTCCCTTAGAACCAAAAGAACTTCTATCGCAACCTGGAATATACCCAACACGAGTTTCCCCCCACCCTGGGTTGAGAATTCCAAGGCGTCTCTACTGAGTGGAGAAATGTCTCCTCATTTTCAGTTCCCCATGGTCAATATCTTATCCTGAAACAGTTTTAGCAATGGAGGGAAAACTGGATGATGCATTTGAATCCATTGAAGAAAGTGAGTTAGGACTTCAATGTCCCTAGTTGTTGAACCAGGTTGTCAGCTGGTCTTGAAAAGAGAGAAGGTGGTGGGCAAAAGGAGAAAAACTTTCCTTGAAGAGTGCCGTCAAGAAGGGTTCAATATATCCAAAATAAAAATAAACCGCAAACAACTCTGCTAAAACTTAGTGTTAAATGGGTAATAAATGAATAAAGACGTGTCACAGGTCTAACAGCTAACCAAGCTCCAAAACCATGTGTTAAGGTGGCAGCTGTGCAATGGCTCCCTGTCCTGTCTAACATCCCATTTCCTGATGTGCCCCAGAATGTAAAATCACTGGAAGATTATTACTATATTGAAGTCGACCCAGAACAGGCAAGTCACAAAGAATGTACTGAATGTGCAATTCAAATCGGGCTAACCTTTCTGGAGCTCTGCCGATGTTTGGAGGAAGACAGGGTTTTGGCAAATGGAGCAACTTCTGGGCTGACCCCAGCAAAGATCTGGGGAGTGATTGGACAGGAGCACCTCTGCCAGGGTTCCACCTCCCTTGAAATCTGTCAATGTGATCTGCACCCTTGCTGCAGAATCATCGCACCTTCGCCACAAATGGAATTTCAAGGACAGCCGAGGATGTGAATGTGGGCGCCCAGACTGTTCACCACATTGTGAATGAATATGGCTGATGGAGATTTGCCACAGGCTTTGAGGTAATTTATCTAACCAGGTGCAGTACTGTGATGTACAAACCTGAAGGCGTCACACACATGAAAAAAAAATTATGCTGCAAAATACTGAAGTTTATTTAATAGTCATAAGTAGGCTTAAGTTAACACTGCAATGAACAAAGAGCAGTACAGCACAGGAACAGGCTCTTCGCCCTCCAAGTCTGCATCAATCATAATGCCTGCCTAAACGAAACCCGTATACACTTACCTATATCCTTCCATTCCCACCCTATTCATGTATTCCTCCACTGCCCCTTAAATGCTGCTATCGTACCTGCTCCCAACACCTCCCCGGGCAATGCGTTCCAGACATTCGCCACTCTGTGTAAAAAAAAACTTGTGCGCATCTCCTCTAAACTTTTCCCCATGCACCTTAAACCTGTGTCCTCTACTTGACTTTTCTACTTTCAGAAAGAGCATCTGACTCTCCGCCCTATCTGTGCCCTTTATCTAGCCTTGCTCTGAAAATCCCCTAATTGCCACACTTCTGTACCTGTTTGGGCACACTGAGGGAGAATTTAGCATAGCCAACGTGCTGAATCAGTGTCTTTTGGTCTGTGGGAGGAAATCGGAGCACCTAGAGAACCCATGCAGACATGAGGAGAATGTGCAGACTCCACACAGACAGTGACCCATGCCAGGAATCAGACTTCAGTTCTCTGGTGCTGTGAGGCAGCAGTGCTAATCACTGTGCTGCCCATTACCTTGCCCTCAAATAGAAGCCTTCTGCAGGTAGTTCTTAAAGGTCAACTGTGGCGAAAGAAGCCAATAAACCGAGGGCATGCAATTTCTGTGGAGGGTGGGGCAGTTATTTGTGTTGGGTTTGTGTCTGTTTAGCAGTTAAACTGGAGATGTCTTACGGTGAGTTCACTGGAAAAGAAGAAAAGCTTCATTCCGGAATTCCGGTTGATCGTTTTGATTGTCTAACCATTGAACTGCACGTACTGAAGATTATCTTCATCTAATATATTAAAAAAACACCTGTCCAGAACGGGAAGTGAGGCAAATAACAGGTTGAGTAACTTGTCCAACACATCATTGTTTCAAAGGCTTGGTTCTCTATGTTTACATTATTTGAGGTTTTGACATGTTTTAATTTCAGCCCCATCTAAGGGAAGGTGTGTCTTACTCTAAACATTGTTTCCAGATTATTTTGATGAAAACAATTAGAATTTGTGTGTGAAACGCCTTGGGCTCTTTTATCAACTTTTAGGTTTTTTTTGTAGCTGAGTTGTTCAGCAGGATTTTGAGTCTTGATTGAGATACTTGTACTTGAGGAAATGGATAGAGAGGAAAATGTTTCCGTGCTGCTGCAGTCACCCCTAGGGACAATTCCACTTCTGCTTTCTGCCTTCAGCCTGGTGGTGTGGAGGGGCAGGTCGGACATCTTATCAAACACCTCCCAAGATTAATCTAGACAGCACTGCCACTACCAGCGTCTTTTGCAATCATGTGGAGATTGTGCACCAGCTTGTTGCTGTTTGTGGGATCTTGCTATGCACAAATTGGCCACCCGGTTTCTTACATTATGATCATAGGATCCTACAGTGCAGGAGGAAGGCATTTGGCCCATCGAGCCTGCACCAATAACAATGCTATCCAGGCCCTATCCCCATAACCTAAGCATTTAACCTGCTTGTTCCCCTGACAATAAGGGGCAATTTAACGTGACTAATCAACCCAATCTGTACGTTTTAGGACTATGGGGGAAAACCAGAGCACCCTGTAGACACGGGGAGAACATGAGACGCCACATAGACAGTGAGCTGAGCTGGAAATTGAACCCAGGTCCCTGGTGCTGAGAGGCAGCAGCGCTAACCACTGTGCCAACCTTGCAAGGTTAGAACATAGAACATAGAACATTACAGCGCAGAACAGGCCCTTCGGCCCACGATGTTACGCCGACCAATTACAAAACAAAGACCCTCTAACCTAAACCAATCCCTTTTCGTCCATAAACCTATCCACAGATCTCTTAAACGCCCCCAAACTAGGCGCATTTACAACTGCAGCAGGCAGGGCATTCCAATCCCTCACCACCCTCTGGGTAAAGAACCTACCACTGACATCCGTTCTATAACTACCCCCCCTTAATTTAAAGCCATGCTCCCTCATGCTAGCTTTCTCCAGCCGAGGGAAAAGGCTATCACTATCCACCCTATCTAAACCTCTAATCATCTTATATGTTTCAACAAGATCCCCTCTTAGCCGCCTTCTTTCCAGCGAAAACAACCCCAAATCCCTCAGTCTCTCCTCATAGGACCTCCCCTCCATACCAGGCAACATCCTGGTAAACCTCCTCTGCACCCTCTCCAAAGCCTCCACGTCCTTCCTGTAATGTGGGGACCAGAACTGCACACAGTACTCCAAGTGCGGCCGCACCAGAGTTGTGTACAGTTGCAACATGACGCTGCGACTCCTAAATTCAATCCCCCTACCAATAAACGCCAAGACACCGTATGCCTTCTTAACAACCTTATCTAGGTTAGATTGTTTGGCTGTGCTAAATTGACCCTTACTGTCCTGGGATGTGTAGGAGAGAGGAATTAGGTAAATACATGGGCTTGTGGGGTAAAGCCTGGGTGGGATTGTTGTCGGTGCAGACTCGATGGGCTGAATGGTCTCCTATACCGTAGGGTTTCTATTTCTTTATGAGAAAGCTGCATAAATGGAAACTTGTCCAGTCAATTTCTTTTTGTTGTTTATTCATTCACGGGATGTGAGCATCACGGGTGAGCCTAGCCTTTTATTTCTCACCCCAGCCAGTTGTCCCAGGGCGATGGGAGAACTCGCTCACTCTCTGAAACCTGCCCAAAGCGCCTCCCAGAAAGGAAGGCGAACCTCTCGGTTGCTTGGCAGCTGCGGTCTGGGGCTGGGTACTTTTTCCTTGGCTTCTCTCAGACATCCTCCTCCGTGCTTGTAAGTCCTTACTTGGCAAATGTGAATACTGCCTGCAGAGATGTTAAATTACGGGGGAACCTGCACCCCCTCCATTGAAGGGGACACACCCCTCCTCCACTGTCCACCATAAGGTTAAGGTTAACCTTCACCCACCCCCACCCCTACCATCGGGAATATATCTATTCTGAATTGTTAACCCTACACTCATAGAATACCAACAGTGCAGAAGGAGGCTGTTTGGCCCATCAAGTCTGCACCAACCACACTCCCACCCAGGCCTTATCCCTGTCACCCCATGTATTTACCCTGCTACACACCCCAGGACACTAAGGACAATTTATCATAGCCAATCAACCCAATGTGCACACCTTTGGACTGTGGGAGGAAACCCATGCAGGCATGGGGAGAATGTGCAAACTCCACAGAGGAATCAAATGCCAGGTCCCTGGAGCTGTGAGGCAGCAGTGCTAATCACTGAGCCACCCGTACCTGCAATGTGACAGCTTTGATGAAGGGGCGATAAAGGTGACATGAAAGGTCACACACCAACCCTTGACCCAATTTTAATTCCAACCTTAGCTGTCCACTTCCCACATCTTGGGACAGTAAGGGGCAATTTACCATCTGGATTGCTAGTGTCCTTATCTGGTCTGGTCTATATGTGAGTCCAGACCCCTTGCAAAGTGGCTGATTCTTAACTGCCCCTCTGCAATGGCCTAGCAAGCCTTTCAGTTTTAAGGGCAACTAGGGATGGGCAATAAATGCTGGCCTAGCCAGTGACACCAATTGTCCCACAAATGAATCAAAAAAATGGAATGGGTCAGGTTAGTCAAACCCCAAAAGCCACGCCACAAAATTAGTTCTAATTTGGCACAAAATTGGTAATCAGAGTTACGGGGCTGGGGTACTATGCAATGCTAGGAGTTGGGCTGTGACACATGGGAAGGGTTGTACTCTGCATTTGACCACATGAGACCTGACCTGGGGCGTTGCTAGGTGCCAAACAGGTTCCAGAATGGGTTTGTGTTGCGTTGCTCAGAGCTCTTGCTCAGTCCAGCGACATCCGCTGTGAAATGTGGAAGGAGAGTCCCTCTGTTGCTAAAGATAGACTGTGGCTGCAGCTGGGGTAGAGTAGCTCAGGTTGCGTGTACGGTCTTGTTCCCAATCACTGAATAGCAGGCTTTCACAACAGACACAATGCCACAGAATGGCCAATGTGTCAGGTGTTTCGTACTCCAGGCTAAAAATAATATTTGGATTAAACTCTCAATCAGCCAGTTCAACGTCTTTCCTGATGCAATTAAACCCAAGTCGAGTGATCGGAGCGCAGATAAAGAGAGGTCTGACCGTGGGAGCAGAAATCAATGATGTCACACATTCGTTCCCAGGGTTTGAACAGTGCATTTTTTTCAAACTGTTAATGCAGTCAATCAGAACTGTTTACACAATTTCCCCCAAATCATCCCTCATCACTTTCAGATTGCAATCTGGACCATGAAAAGGCGACTGTTTGCTCTGAATGGTTTCATTATTAAGATTTGCTTACCTCAGAAGCCAGTGTTCAGCTGTGGGTACAATTGCAGTCAGTGTGTGTTGCACAAGGGGCTAATGCTCCAGGGATAGTGCTGTGGGCCTGACCTTACCCAATCCACATTTGATTTGATTATTGTCATATCTATACAGTGAAAAGTATTGTTTCTTGCACACTATACAGGCAAAGCATACCATTCATAAAGAAGGAAAGGAGAGAGTGCAGAATGTCGGAAGGTATTTTGAGAGACAGGGTCTACAGGCATTCAGAGACACAAGAACTGATGGGCATGGCTTTGACAGTGGAAAATTATATCTCACAAATTTGATTGAGTTTTTTGAAGGGGTAACCAAGAAGGTAGATGAGGGTAGTGCAGTTGATGTTGTCTACACGGATTTTAACAAAGTCTTTGACAAGGTACCACATGGTAGGTTGTTGCATTAGGTTAAATCTCTTGGAATCCAGGGTGAGGTATCTAAATGGATACAAAATTGGTTTCTTGACAGAATAAGAAGTCTCACAACACTAAGTTAAAGTTCAACACGTAGGTAGCTAAAGCCACTAGCAGATTGCAATCTAGTGACGCAAAGTCTTATGCAAGTCTCAAAGACTTGCATTCCAGCCATTATTTTATAAATTGAGTTTGTGTCTTTGTATGTTCTGTTTGTGAGCAAAACTACCACTTACCTGACAAAGGAGCAGCTCTCCGAAAGCTAGTGGCTTTTGCTACCAAATAAACCCATTGGACTTTAACCTGGTTGTGAGACTTCTGTGTTTACCCCAGTCCAACGCTGGCATTTCCACTTCTTGACAGAAGCCAGAGGGTGGTTGTAGAGAATTGTTTTTCAAAGTGGAGGCCTGTGACCAGCAGTGTGTCTCGGATCATTGCTGGGTTCACTGATATTTGTCATTTATATTAATGATTTGGATGAGAATATAGGAGGCATGGTTAGTGAGTTTGCAGATTGAATGGCATAGTGGACACTGCAATCTCCAACTGCAACGAGACCTTGATCAATTGGGCCAGTGGGCTGATGAATGGCAGATGGAGTTTAATTTAGACAAATGTGAGGTAATGCATTTTGGTAGATTGAACCAGGGCAGGACTTACTCAGTTAATGGTAAGGCGTTGGTCAGAGTTACAGAACAAAGAGATCCAGCAAGGGGCATGCGTGCGGCAGGTTGTGGTGGGCTGCTCTTGGATGTTGCTTCGGGAGTTGCCTACTGCTTCATGTCGTTGGTGTGCGTAAACTGGACCATCTCGAGGGCAACATGACAGCTCAGAGACTATCTCTGTTGCTGTGCGGACACATGAATTTGGGCCTGTGTCCGTGGGAGTTTGCGCGTTCTCCCCATGGTTGCGTGGGTTTCCTCCAGGTACTCTGGTTTCCTCCCACATCCCAAAAATGTGCTTTTAGGCTAATTGATTGGGTAACAAATTGTCCCTATATTGGACCTCCCTGATCCTCACACATTAGGCATAGACTAAAATCATGAATAGGTCACTGACCATGGGACGGCGGCGCGGGCTCGTTGGGCCGAAGGGCCTGTTTCCCGTGCTGTGTTGTTCTTTGTTCTTTGTATCTAGGAATACATGTTCATAGCTCCTTGAAAGTGGAGTCACAGGTGGACAGAGCGGCGAAGAAGGCATTCAGCATGCTTGGTTTCATCGGTCAGAACATTGAATACAGGAGTTGGAATGTCTTGTTGAAGGTGTACAAGACATTGGTAAGGCCACACTTGGAATACTGTGTGCAATTCTGGTCACCCTATTATAGAAAGGATATTAATAAACTAGAAAGAGTGCAGAAAAGATTTACTAGGATGCTACCTGGATTTGATGGATTGAGTTATAAGGAGAGGCTGGATAGACCAGGACTTTTTTCTCTGGAGTGTAGAAGGCTGAGGGGTGATCTTATAGAGGTCTATAAAATAATGAGGGGCACAGGTCAGCTACATAGTCAATATCTTTTCCCAAAGATAGGCAGTCTAAAACTAGAGGGCATAAGTTTAAGGTGATAGGGGAGACATACAAAAGGGTCCAGAGGGGCAATGTTTTCACACAGAGGATGGTGAGTGTCTGGAACAAGCTGCCAGAGGTAGTAGTAGAGGCGGATACAATTTTGTCTTTTAAAAAGCATTTAAATTGTTACATGGGTATGATGGGTATAGAGAGATATGCAGGCAATTTGAATTAGCTTAGGGGTTTTAAAAAAGAAAGGGTGGCACAGACAAGTTGGGCCGAAGGGCCTGTTTCCATGCTGTAAACCTCTATGACTCTATGATAATGTAGTGTTACAGTCATGGCTAAGGTGTACAGAAAGATCAACTTAATATAAGGTAGGTTCACTGAAAAGTCTGATGGCGGCACTTCTTGAGTTGGTTGGTACGTGACCTCAGACTTTTATGTCTTTTTTCCAATGGAAGAAGGTGGAAGAGAGAATGTCCGGGATGTGTGCGGTCCTTAGTTATGCTGGCTGCTTTGCCGAGGCAGCGGGAAGTGTAGCCAGAGTCAGTGGATGGGAGGCTGGTTTGCGTGATGCTCTTGGCTTCCAGGCCTGAATCCTAGCCAGGGTTTCCAACCTCTCGGGAATGACCAGGAGCCTCCAAGAATTGAAGATCAAACTCCAGGATACAGCTGTGTGGGATCCTGGAGAACAATCACCCACACGTTCAACAGATTTTTAAAAATATAATTTCCTTTGAACATTTCTCTTTACCAGGTATAAAAATATTGACAATGGGGAAGAACGGAGTGACCATCAATCATTGGCCAATTGGGTAATGAATCTTTCTGAGTGGTGTAGGGATGGATGTGTTGGCCAACTAAAGGCGAGTTGTGTGAGGAAACTTCCAGGAATTCATCTCGCCATAGTTGTCAACTTAATGCTAACAGCTGCGGGGGCGGGGGACACCAGTCATATTCCCAAGAGAGGAAAAGAAAGGCTTATATCTGGAATCGTAGAATCCCTACAGTGCAGAAGGAGCCTTCTTGCTCTCAAGGGAGTGCAGCGAAGGTTTACCAGGCTGATTCCGGGGATGGCAGGGACTGATGTGTAAGGAGAGATTGACTAGGTTAAGATTGTTTTCACTGGAGTTCAAACAAATGAGGAAGGGGGTCTCATAGAGACTTATAAAACTCTCACAGGACTAGACAGGGTAGATGTAGGGAGGATGTCCCCAGAGGTGGGAAGTCCAGGACCAGGGGTCACAGTCTGAGGACTTGGGATAGAGCATTTAGGACGGAGATGAGGAGACAGTTCTTCATCCGGGGAGCCTGTGGAATTCAACACCACAGGAATTAGTTGATGCCAAAACATTGAACGTACTCAAGAGGCAGCTGGATATAGCACTTGGGGCGAATGGGATCAAAGGTTATGGGGAGAAAGCAGGATTAGGCTATTGAGTTGGATGAGTAGCCTTGATCGTGCTGAATGGTGGAGCAGGTTTGAGGGGTCAAATGGTCCCCTCCTGCTCCTATCTTCTATGTTTCTATGGCCCGTAGAGTTGCACTGATTCTCTGACAGAATATCTTGTCCTTGCCCACTACCCCAGCCTATCTCTGTAACCTGAACGTTTACCGTGGCTAATTCCCCTCACCTACAAACTTTGAGACAAGGGGCAATTTAGCATGGCCAATCCACCTAATTTGCACATCTTTGGAGTGCACCCTCACGGACACGGGGAGAACGTGCAAACTCCACACAGACAGTGCCCCAAGCCGTGAATTGAACCCAGGTCCCTGGCTCTGTGAGGAAGCGGTGCTAACCCACCGTGAGTTCCCACAGCTGAATTGAAGTAGGAAAGTCAGCAGCCAATTAGTGGACAGCAATTGTCCTCTCTGGAATGATGGAGGTTGAGGGGCGATCTGATAGAAGATTATGAGGGGCATGGACAGAGTGGATAGTCAGAAGCTTTCTCCCAGGCGGAAGAGTCAATTACTAGGGGATATAGATTTAAGGTGCGAGGGGCAAGGTTTAAAGGAGATGTACGAGGCAAGGTTTTCACCTAGAGGGTGGTGGGTGCCTGGAACTCACTGCTGGGGGAGTTAGTGGAAGCAGAACCGGTAGTGACTTTTAAGGGGGCTCTTGACAAATACATGAATAGGATGGGAATGGAGGGGTATGGTCCCCCAAAGGGTAGGGAGTTTTAGTTCAGTCAGCTAGCATGGTCAGTGCAGGCTTGGAGAGCTGAAGGGCCTGTTCCTGTGCTGTAATTTTCTTTATTCATTGTTCTCCATCAAATTGTCCCTAAATTAGCCTTCCCTCAATGTGGAATGCCATAAGCATAGACAAGGGTCATGGGTGGAGAGGGGATTGATTCGTAATGTTAAAATGGCGGCGCGGGCTCGTTGGGCCGAAGGGCCTGTTTCCCGTGCTGTGTTGTTCTTTTTGTTCTTTGTTCAAACTCTGACCAATGACGTTGTGATAATGACCAGATAATCAGTATTGGTTGTGATGGGGTTAAATATTGACCAGGACGCCAGACAGCATGAACTCCCCTCCCTTCCTCCAAAATATTCCCACCTGAGAGGGCAAATGGGGCCTCAATTTGCCTCAATCAGAAGATGGCACCTCTGACAGGATGGCACTCCCCCAGTACTGCACTGGGAATGTAGGAAATACTGCTGCCCGTTCCCACAAACAGCGCAATGTGTTTTCTTCTGTTGTTTTGGCGACAGAATAAGAAGAATTTCAGTCAGGTGCTGAACTGTTGGATTGGGTTCATTCATCAGGGAGACGGGTTTGTTGTTTGATTAGATTCGATTGACCTGATTAAGAATGATGCGAGCTGTGTAAGGTGGACAATGTTGTTTCAGTTCCACCCCGGCTCCTGGCGCACTCCATTCTCGATGGCAATCAAATGAATTCAGACAAGGGATCAAGACGGAATCGGGCTCCGCTGCCTGGATCTGTAACTGCGGAAATGTTTATCAGTGGAACAAGATCAAAGGTTTACATCCAAACAATCACCACAAAAGGAACTGAACATCCAGTCGTGTACTGGTGCTAAAAATTCCAGAGTATGTTATCTCAGATTATATTTCCAACACAACAATTTGAATGTATTTAAAATTGAATTTCTTCCCCTCTCTGATATGTGCATAGAATGTATAGTGCAGAAGGAGGCCATTCAGCCCATCGATCCTGCACCAACAACTATCCTACCCCCCGTAACCCCACGCATTTACCCCGCTGGTCCCCCTGACACTAAGGGGCAATTTAGCATGGGCCAACCCACCTAACCCACACATCTTTGGACAGCGGGAGGAAACAGGAGCACCCGGGGGAAACCCACGCAGACACGGGGAGAACGTGTAGACCCGAGCCTGGAATCGAACCCAGGTCCCTGGCGCTGTGAGGCAGCAGTGCTAACGATTATGCCACCGCGCTGCCCACACCGTGTTGTTGATAATGAGATCGACACCGGCCAACAAAATCAAACAAAGGTTCAACATTCTGGTTGGGATAGCTCCCCTCGTTGGTTAGCTAATGGTGCTACTCTGAAGTTGGCCTCAGTGTCCCTGGGCCAATATTTATCCCCCAGTAAAAAACAAGTATCTGATCATTATCACCATGTTGTTTGTGGGATCTTGCTGTGCACAAGTTGTCTGCTGTGTTTCCTACATCAGAACAATGGCCAAACTTCAAAAAGTACTTCATTGACTGAATGCACTTTAGGATGTCCTATGGTCATGGAAGGTGCTATATAAATGCAAGTTTGGGGGATGTGTGTGTGTGTGTGTGTGTTTGTTAGTGTGTGTGCCCGTGTGTGTGAGTGCACGTGTGTGTATTTGTTAGTGTTTGTGTGCGTGTGTCTAAGTTTGTTCGTAAGTGTGTGTGTGTATGCGTTTGTTAGTGAGTGTGTGTGGGTTTGTGAGTGTGTGTGGAGATGGGCATTAAAAAAGGATTCCAAGAGCTTCCTACTTTACTATTTACTGTGCTCTGACCCATGGCTTGTGCGCAGGATGGCACTTAGCGGCACAGTGGTTAGCATTGCTGCCCCACAGTGCCAGGGACCCAGTTTCAATTCCTGGCTTGGGTCACTGTCTGTGTGGAGTTTGCACATTCTCTCCATGTCTGCATGGGTTTGCTTTGGATGCCCCAATTTCCTTCCACAGTCCAAAAGACGGCAGGTTAGATGGATTGGCTATGCTAAATTGTCCCAAGGTGTGTGGGTTAGGGGGATTAACCATGGGAAATGTGTGAAATGATGGGGATAGGGTGGAGGAAAGGGCCTGGAGGGAACATGCTCTGTCAGAGAGTTGGCACAGACTCAATGGGCTGAATGGCCTCCTTCTGCACTGTAGGGATTTTATGGTTCTGGGGCAGATGGACTGTCAGATGTGTAAGGTGAGATACAAAACAAAGGCCCCATTTGCCCTCTCTGGTCAACACAAAAGATTTTGCAGCCAAAGGTGGAAGTTCTGCTGAATTGGGTAATAGCTCTCCTTCAATCAACATCACTCTGAAAAAATGATGATCTGGTTGTTTCTGGAACCGGAGGTGACCGTGGTGTGGTAATGTCACTGGAGTGGTAATCACAAAGTGCTAACAAACACTCTTGGGGACTTTGTTCCCCTCCAATTTGATTTTCAAGTTTGCTGATGACACCACCATAGTGGGTTGGATCTCAAACAATGATTAGATGGAGAACAGGAATGAGAGAACCTGGTGAATTGGCACGACAATTGGCACGCTGGCTCGTTGGGCCGAAGGGCCTGTTTCCCGTGCTGTTTTGTTCTTTGTTCTTTGTTTTGTTTGACAATAGTCTCTCAATGTCAATGAAATGAAAGAGATAGTCATCGACTTTCGAAAGTGTAGTGGAGAACATGCCTCTGTCTCAATCAATGCGGATGAAGTGGAAGTGGCTGAGAGCTTCATGTTTCTAGGTGCCCAAATCACCAACATCCTGTCCTTATCCTTCCACGCCAATGCCTCTACTTTCTCAAAAGGCTAAGGACATTTGGCATGTCAGCTATGACTCTCACCAACTTTTATAGATGCACCATAGAAAGCATTCTTTCTGGTTGTAGCACAGTTTTGTATGGCTCCTGCTCTGTCCAAGACCACAAGAAACTACAACAGATTGTGAACAAAGACCAGTCCATCAGGCAAACCAGCCTCCCAACCATTGACTCTGTCTACACTTCCCGCTGACTCGGCAAAGCAGCCAGCATAATTAAGGACCCCCCACACCCCGGACATTCTCTCTTCCACCTTCTTCCTTCAGGAAGAAGATACAAAAATCTGAGGTCACGTACCAACTGACTCATAGAACATTACAGCACAAACAGGCCCTTCGGCCCTCGAGTTGCGCCGATCACATCAACCCCACCAATCTATAGACCTATCTATAACCCCCAATCCCATTAAACCCCATTTACTCATCCAGAAGTCTTTTAAAATACCCCAGCGAGTTCGCCTCCACCACCGATGATGGCAGCCGATTCCATTCACTCACCACCCTCTGAGTGAAAAACTTACCCCTAACATCACCTCTGTACTTCCCTCCCCGCACCTTAAATCTGTGTCCTCTCGTAGCGACCATTTCAACCCGGGGAAATAGCCTCTGAGAGTCCACCCTATCTATTCCTCTCAACATTTTATAAACCTCTATCAGGTCGCCTCTCAACCTTCGCCTCTCTAGGGAAAAGAGTCCCAGCTCCCTCAACCTATCTTCATAAGGCATGCCTCCCAGTCCAGGCAGACTCAAGAACAGCATCTTCCCTGCTGCTGTCAGACTTTTGAATGGACCTATTTTGCATGAAGTTGATCTTTCTCTATACCCTAGCGATGACTGTAACAGTACATTCTACACTCTCTCCTTTCCTTCTCTATGAACAGTATGTTTTGACTATATGGCATGCAAGAGACAATACTTTTCACTGTATGTTAATATGTGACAGTAATCAAATCAAATCAGGAGATTTTGGGCACCTGGTCCTATTAACTCCTTATGTGATTCAGTGTGAAATTTTGTTGGTAGCACCCCTGTGAGTGGCCTTGGGACGTTTTGCCACTTTTATCCGGGTATATAAATGCAAGTTGCTGCTTTTGTTATTATCAGGTTGCGGTTTGTGGGATCTTGCTCTGCATTCTTTGGTTGGGGCTTTTCTTACATTATAACAGTGACCATACTTCATCAGTGGCTGGAACCTGCTTTGGGGTGTCCTGCTGTGGCGGCAGGCGCTAGTTAAATCGAAGACCTTTCCTGTATTGCCAGATTTACACAGACGCTCCTGTGTATAACCCCTCACCCACTAACCAGATATTTCTTCATTAACGCCCTGTCGATTCTACACACTGCCACAGCCTATTGGCTGCTGGAAAGCTCCCTGCAGCCACAGGAATTAAATAACTCTTTTGCACATTCTCAGTTACACTCCCTGTAGATGCTTCCTTCTCACTTGATCTCGTTCTCTCTCTCTCCGCCAGGCTGTTTATTGATCAGCTGTCCCCAAGGTCAAGTGTGCTCGGTCTGTAGGAGCTCCCCTGGGGAATAATAAGGGTAGAATGCAGAAAAAGGCCATTTGGCCCGTCGACTCTGCACCAACCACAATCCCACCCAAGCTCTACTTCCGTAACTCCACACATTTACCCTGCTAGTCCCCCCTGACACTAAGGGGCAATTTATTGTAGCCAGTCAAGCTAATCCGCACATCTTTGGATTGTGGGGGATACCGGAGCACCTGGAGGAAACCCATGCAGGCATGGGGAGAACATGCAGACTCCACACAGACAATGACTGAGGTTGGAATTGAACCTGTGTCCCTGGCAGTGTGAGGCAGCAGTGCTAACCACTGTGACACCCTCAGTCTGTGGTGGATCAGACTGTGTGTCCCAGCAGGGCATCTCTTTACCCTTCAACACATTACGGTCTACATTAATGCTTAAGAACTGTGCGAATAGAAGCCAAGCAGGCTCCAGCTGTGAAACTGTAAACCATTGATAAGACCATAGGGATCCATGATCTGGAGGAGGCCATTCAGCCCGTCAAGCCTGCTTCTGCCAAACAATATGATCCCCTCAGCTCCACCTTGCCAGATTCTCCCTATGGATGATCTGGGGGTTTGACACCCACTTAAATTACACAACTTAGCACAAAGTTAACGTATTCTGGGGGGGTTTGTGTTGCAGTGATACTGGCCCTACCTCTGGGCTTTGGGTTCAAGTCCCACCTCAGGACTGAATGACCATGGAAGGTGCATTCTTAATGTGGCCAAACAATTATTGCCTTGGAAACCCTTCCAGCGTGCCTGATGAAGTAAGAGTTTCCTTCTCATTTATTTATTTTTATTCATTCCTGGGATGTGGGTGTCTCTGGCTGGGCCAATATTTAATTACCCATCCCAAATTGCCCTTGAACTGAGTGGCTTTCTAGAGCATCAACTATCTTGCTGTGTATCACGTAGCCCAGATTCCCTTCCTGACAGGGCATTAGTTTTATCAACAGTAGCTTCATCAGATTTTTAGTTCCAAAATTTTTATTGCATTTTTACTGATTTCAAATTTCGCCAACTGCCTCGGTGGGATTCGAACCCTGGTCCCCTGAGGATTACCCTGGTTCTCTGAGTTATTAGTTGAGGGAGTGTGCAGTTTTGGGCGCCGCACCTGCGCAAGGATATTTTGGCCCTGGAGGGAGTGCAGAGGAGGTTTACTCGGCTGATACCGGAGTTGAGGGGATTGAGCTATGAGGAGAGGCTGAATAAACTAGGCTTGTACTCGTTAGAGTTTAGAAGAATGAGGGGAGATCTCATTGAGATGTATAAGATGATGAATGGGATGGATAGGATAGAGGTGGAGAGACTCTTCCCGCTCAAAAAAGACAGTAGGACTAGGGGGCACAGCCTCAAGATAAAGGGGGGGCGTTTAGAACAGAGTTGAGGAGGAACTTCTTCACTCAAAGGGTGGTGAATCTCTGGAATTCTCTGCCCGTTGAAGTGGTGGAGGCTGCCTCGCTAAATATTTTTAAGAAGCGGGTTGATGGGTTTTTGATAAGTGAGGGGATTAAGGGTTATGGGGAGAGGGCGGGAAGGTGGAGCTGAGCCACGACAGATCAGCCATGATCTTATTGAATGGCGGGGCAGGCTCGAAGGGCCAGATGGCCAACTCCTGCTCCTATTTCTTATGTTCTTATGAGTAATTACACCACTGCCACTGGGTAACCATTTTGCCCAAGTTTTTTCTTACCTTTACTTATTAGTGTCACAAGTAGCTTACATTAACACTGCAATGAAGTTACTGTGAAAATCCCCTTGTTGCTACACTCCGGCGCCCATTCGGTTAAATAGAGGGAGAATTTAGCGTGGTCGATGCACCTAACCAGCACGTCTTTCTGGGAGGAAACCAGAGGAAAACTACGCAAACACCGGGGGAGAGAACGTGCAGACTCCGCACAGACAGTGACCCAAGCCGGGGATTGAACCCGGGTCCCTGGCGCGGTCAGGCAGCTGTGTTAACCCACTGTGCCGCCAGGCCGAAAATTGAAAATGAGTGGATGAGAGAAGTGCGGGAGTGCGAGGAGAAATGAGCAACAGAGCTTCCCTTGGGCAGATCACTCTGACCAGCCGCAGTGGGGAGAGGAAATCTTCCACCGATTCTAGACTGGAATCAGTTGTGGTCAAAGTCCAATGAGCAACATCCCCCAGGATTCTCGGGAACACTGGGGGAGGTTTACAGGAAACTGCCAGGATGTGGGCCTAAGGCACTGGGGAAGTTGGGATTGTTCGCCTCAGAGCAGAGAAGATTAAAGGGGATTTAATAAACTGTTCAAAGTTAGAATGGGTTTCGATAGAGTAAGTAAAGGGAAATTATTTTCACAAATAAGAGGTTCAGTGAACAGAGACACAGATTTAGGATAACTGGCTTGAAGAAGCAGGTAGAGATTCATTTTTTACAGAGAGTTGTTGTGATTTGGAATGTGCCACATGAAAGGCACAGGGGGGCACATTTGGGCGACATGGTGGCACAGTGGGTTAGCACTGCTGCCTCACAGCACCAGGGACCCGGGTTTGAATCCTGGCTTGGGTTACTGTCTGTATGGAGTTTGCATGTTCTCCCCGTGACTGCGTGGGTTTCCTCCCACTGTCTGAAAGACGTGCTGGTTAGATGTATTGGCCATCCGAAACTTGTAGGGTTACGGGGATAGGGTGGGGGAATGAGTGGGCATGGGTGCCCTGTCAAAGAGACTCGGTGGGCTGAATGGCCTCTCCTGCTCTGTAGGGATTCTATGATTAATAAATTTCAAAAGGGAATTAGATAAACACCTAAAAATGGGAAAAAAATAAAGGGTTAAAGAGCAAGGGGGAGTGGAGCTAATGAGATATCTGTTCTAAAGAACCAGGGCAGGCACAATGGGCCGAATGGCCTCCTGTGCAATGAAATGATTCTCATGGCTCCCCAGATCCTGCGCTGACTCTTGATATTCCTGGCAGAGTGACCCTGAGGCCACTCAATATTTGTTTGAGTCTCAGGATCCTACTGGATGGTTTAAAAAAGCTCCTTGTTGCATCAGATCCAGGGCAACAAATGGTGACCCACATCCTGAGAATGAGGGTCAGGGAGCAGAGCTCGGTCTCACTGATAGGCTTTCCCTCCAAGAACTATTGAGAATCGGCAACAGGGGGTGGCACAGTGGCTAGCACTGCTGCCTCACAGCGCCAGAGACCCGGGTTTGATCCTTGCCTTGGGTCACTGTCTGTGTGGAGTCTGCACAATATCCCCGTGTCTGCGTGGGTTTCCTCCAGGTGCTCCGGTTTCCTCCCACAGTCTGAAAAAGGTGCTGGTTAGGTGCATCGACCCGAACTGGTTCTGGAATGTGGCAACTAGGGGAATTTCGCAGTAACTTCATTGCAGTGTTAATGTCAGCCTTACTTGTGACACCAATAAATTAACTTTAGTCTCTATCTAACCCGAAGCATCCCTCAGTGCAATCCTTGTCTGATAATAATCTGTGAACACGCAGGGGATCTTTCATTCAGGATCTGTTGCAGTGACTGATGTGTGGAGGTTAAATTCTTTGTTTGGTGTTTGTGCTGGGGGGGAACCTCTGCTTTCATCTCCTCTTTGCCTCTTGTCACCTTGGAGTGCTGATTTATGACTGTACAAAGAGTTAGCAGCGTGGGAGAACAGATGTGGAGATGTTTTGCTGTCCGATCATTAACCAAGACACTCAGTTCAAGCAGCAGAGCTGGTGGACTCTCTGGATGAATGATTGACGTTTACACAACCCCCAATTCAGGGAAAGTGCGTACTGTCATTGCTGCTTTAGTGCTTTAACTAGCTGGAGGTTGGATAAGGATATCGCAGCAAGTGGTTTTTGTCTGAGAGATATGAGCCCTATCTTTGAGTTCCTTTGACCCCCTTCTTTTTATCCCTCCCTCCATCGTTCCTCAGCCAGTGCCAGCCTGACCTTTGGACAGCCCTCCTCAGCAAGGTGATGACTATTTACCCCCCCCCCCCCCCCCGCCTTCTCCTGCCCTACGTTCTTCACTCCATCGCCCTCACAGGAAGTGTTAAACATTAAACTGACGGCGCTCTCCGATGGTGGACATTCGAGATCCCACGGAAGGCACTTTTACATTGGATTGCACAAACTGGATGACACACTGGGCCATTCGGCCCCAACAGCCCATGCTGCTTTCTATGCTTCACTCAAGCCTCTTTCCCATCTTAAATCTGTCATGATAACCCCCTATTCCAGCGATGGGCAGTCAGCGGTCCAGGGGCCTCATGTGGCCCATCTGGGTTCCGGGTGTGGCCTCGCCAAACTTTTTGTTGACCGTTGCCCACGTGCCGGGATTCCACCTGATTCCCGTCCGTGTAGTTTTTTTCCTGCCAGTCTGACTGAAGTAATTAGCACATAAAGCAAAGGCAAGTGAAGTGCTGATTGCTCACAACACTGACTGTGAGAGCTGTGCGCTTCTTCTGGGTCCAAAGTGTCAATTGTTTTTACCATTTGAAGTTGATAACAGTTCAATTAATCTATAAACAATGAAGCATTTTCCATAACTTATATTTGGTGAGCATTAAATGTTGATTTTGATTTGATTTACTTTTGTCACAATTATTAACATACAGTGAAAAGTATTGTTTCTTGCGCACTATGCAGACAGAGCATACCGTTCATGGAGAAGGAAAGGAGAGAGTGCAGAATGTAGTGTTACAGTGGAGAGAAAGATCAACTTAGTGCGGGGTAGGTCCAATCAAAAGTCTGACGGCAGCAGGGAAGAAACTGTTCTTGAGTTCAGTTGTACGTGACTTTTGTATCTTTTTCCTGAAGGAAGAAGGTGGAAGAGAGAATGTCTGGGGTGTGTGGGGGGCTTACTTATACTGGCTGCTCTGCCAGGGCATCAGGAAGTGTAGACAGAGTCAATGGATGGGAGGCTGGTTATAAGAATATAACCCGTACATGGGCAACAGTCAATAAAATATCTTGCAGGGACACACCGGGGACCCAAATGGGCCACATGTGGCCCCTGGACCGCTGGTTCCCACTGCTGGAATAGGGGGTTACCATGATAGATTAAGATGGGAGGGAGGTTGGAGTGAAGCATAGAATTGTACTGAACCTTATTCACGGGGGTCACCGTTAGTGAACAAGCTTGATTTAATCCTGCGGCCTGTGGAGATGATGGAGAGATGATGCGACCCAGTCACTAGCCTCAGTTTCCCAGCACTGCTGTTATTCCCTTCTCCCTCATGTTCTTGTCTAGTTTCACTGTCTCGATCCTACTCGCTCCAACCACTCCCAGTGGGAGTCCGTTCCACATTCTCTCCATGCTCTCTCATGCTTCAGGACATTTCTCCTGAATAGTCTTTTGCATTTCTTGGTGACTATCATTTCTGACAGTCGCTAGTCACCCCCTTCCCCACAAGAGGAAACACTGGCTGGAACTTTCCCGTCCCCCTGCCACGGGAATCGGAGCAAGCGGAGCGGAGGGGAGGGGAGGGGAAGGGAGAGGAGGGGGGTGCCACGCGGACTGTGGAAAGGTCCGTTGACCCTGGGTGGAATTTTGCCATTTCAGAATGTGCGAGGGCAGAAAATCCCCTCTTCCCTGCTGCTGTCGGACTTTTGAATGGACTTCGCTTACATTCAGTTGCTCTTTCTCTTCACCCTCGCTATGACTGTAACATTACGTTCTGCACTCTTTTGTTTCCTTCTCTATGAACGGTATGCTTCGTCCGTATAGCGCGCAAGAAACAATACTTTTCGCTGCACACTAATAATAAATCAAATCAAAGAGTTCCGTCAAAGAATCCAGAAACATTAATGTGACGATAGCTGTGATGATTGGGAGGTAGATGTTGCCCCTCGGGAGGCCTCCCCTTCCCCTCTCCTGAAATTGTAACTGCCCACTTGAGAGAGATCAGACGGGGTCTCGGCTCAGATCTCATCCGAAAGGACATTACTTCTGACACTGCAGCACTCCCTCAGTACTGCACTGGGAGTGTCAATCTGTATTATGGGCTGGCAGGTCTTAGCCCGTGCCCGTTGACCCCGGGGTGGGAGTGCTGCCCAGCGAGCCCCTGCTGACGGGCTGCGAGGCGGGCGAGGGGATGTGACTGGCCTCTCTGCTCGCTGCCTGCGTTAGGACGTGACTCAGGACGTTACTGTTCCTGGAAGCTGGAGGTGGGGACCTGGTCTCCTTTAATCTGAGGGCTCGCAGTTTGCAGATCAGCAAAGTTTAAAGGCAAAGCTTAAGAATTTCCTTTGATGTTCAGTGTTTATCTGTGGGGAAGATGAGAGATGCCAGCTTTGCTGAAGGACCTTGCCAACCTCGTCTCTCCCAGGCGCCTGAGAGTCTGGAGTCTGAAGTCCACTCAGTAACAGTGTGAGCGGACAGACCCCAGCTGGAGGTATAAATATAAACAAGGCTTAGTGCTGAAGTAAATAGTTGTTTAAATTAGCTAGCCATTGCCAGTCAGTTATAAAAAAAACCATTTATTACTGGCTGTTAGCAGGTATCAGACATCAAGAAATGGCCAAGGCCAACTGAGAGAAACTTGGATTTAAAACAACATCGACTGCAGACTAGACCAATCAAGGGGGAGCCGGAAGAACGTCACTAACTGTCACATATTTAATCGGCGTGGCTTCAAGGCAGAGTAACTTGTCCAAAGCTCTGTTTTAACCACTTCAGTGTCCTTTCCCAGCCTTCACCAGCTTGGGAAGCAACATCAAGCCTACAGTCACACAGCGCAGTCCTCCTCGGTGTCGGAGAACCGTGAATTTACAGCACGGGGGAGGCTATTCAGCCCGTCATGCCCATACTGGCTCTTTTAGAAAGACTTACCCAGTCCCACTCCCCTCTCTGCTTCCCGTACATCCCTTTTTCTCTCTTTTGGACGTTCCTATTGAATCTGTTTCCATCGTCCTTTCACTCGGCACATTCCAGATCCCAACAACTCACTCAGTAAAAAACGTATCTTCGTGTCTGCATTTTGCCAATTGCCTGAAGTTCACGGTCCCTGGTTACTGACACTGGAAACAGTTTCCCCTTAACTCATTCTACCATAACCATTCCTGATTTTGAACACCTGTATCAAATTTCCTCACAAACCTCTCTGCTTTAAGGAGAACAATCTCAGATTCTTCACAGAAGTACAATCCCTTATCCCTGGGACCACTTCATGGTCATCAGTCGCCTTTTCATTCCAGATTTTTATTGCATTCAAATTTCAGCGTCTGCCGTGTTGGGATTTGAACCTGGGTCCCCACAGCATTACCCTGGCTAATTACTCGACTACTAGTCCGGTGACAATATCACTACACCCTTGTTTTCAGTTTCGGGGAATAGTATTCGCTAAATAAATTAAAAATTCTCATAATCACTCTTTGCCTCTCTACTTTGTCCCTTTTCAAAAGATTTATTTATCCCTAAAGTCCCTCGTCACAGATTATTATCGTATCATTATTAACGGGAGCTTGCTGTGCATAAATTGGCTGCCGCTTTTCCTACATTACAACAGTGGCTACCCTGCAGTAAAAGATTTCATTTGTCTGTAAAGCACTTTGAGGGGCTCCAAAGTTGTGAAACATGCCATTTAAATCCTCCCTTAATCAAACAAGGATGCCCAGGTACTGGGAAAACACACCAATCTATCCGAATTTACAATCTTATCTACACAAAACACTGGGACAGGCAACTTGCTTGCTGAAAACAAAATGAAAAGGCGAAAATGCTAAGAGGTCCTGGAAGAGTTTAATAAATTAATTAGAAGTATTGATGGTACATTAGATTAATCTGTAAGGCGATTGCCAATGTTTGTTTTAATTGGAGATTTAATACAATTATATCTCCAATAAAATGGCATTGTAACACTGCTGCCTCACAGCACCAGGGACTCGGGTTCGATTCCTGGCTTGAGTCACTGTCTGCCGGTGTATGCATGTTCCCCCCGTGTCTGCGTGGGTTTCCTCCAGGTGCTCCGCTTTCCTCCCACAATCTGAAAGACGTGCTGGTTAGATGGATTGGCCACGCCAAATTCTCCCTCAGTGTACCCAAACAGGCTTCAGAGTGTGGCGGCTAAAGGATTCTCAAGGTAACTTCACCACAGTGTTAACGTAAGCCTACTTTTGGCACTGATAAAGAAACTGAAACTTAGATATATAATACATGTAGCTAATCGAAAGTTCCTGCAGGGTTCTTGATTGAGATTATATGATAATATTATCGGGATATTTATTTGAATTGTACACCAGGGCTCCATAACAACAAAATAGTTACAGGACCAATTCCATCTCCAATCACTCCCTCATTCATTACTGGAGATAACGGTGCGTTTGTTGTTAATCAAAGCCATTAGAGATAGGATATGGAAGTCCACCCACTGGAACCATAAATCACCTGGGGTATGACTCATTGAAACTTAGCCATTTACAATCAATAAACACACTGACAAAGGTCAGGAAATTGGTGCTACAAATGGATCTGAGCTTTCTCACTGACATTGTTTTGTCCTGAGCAATGAAGAGGTCGCCCTTTATGGGAGGGATTTTTGGCACAAATAGGTTTGTAACTTTCTGCCCAGTGGGTGGTGCAGAGCTCTGGTCCAATCCACAAAGGGTTGTGAACTTCCAATCCATCACTCAAACCAGTCTCCTATCCGCTGACACCATCTACACTTCCCACTGCCTCGGAAAAGCAGCCAGCATAATCAAGGGCCTCACGCACCCCGGATATTCTCTCTTCCACCTTCTTCCGTCTGGAAAAAGGTACTAAACTCTGAGGTCACATACCAACCGACTCAAGAGCATCTTCTTCCTTGCTGCCATCAGACCTTTGAATGGACCTACCTTATATTAAGTTGATCTTTCGCTACATCCCAGCTATGACTGTATCACTACATTTTGCACCCTCTCATTTCCATCTCCTTTGTTAGTTAAAGTTAAATTAATTTATTAGTGTCACAAGTACACTTACATTAACATTGCAATGAAGTTACAGTAAAAATCTTCTAGTTGCCACAGAGTCTGATCGGGTACACCGTGGGAGAATTTAGCATGGCCAATGCACCTAACCAGCACGTCTTTGCATTGTGGGAGGAAACTGGAGCACCCAGAGGAAACCCATGCAGACATGGGGAGAATGTGCAGACTCTGCATAGACAGTGAGCCAAGCTGAGAATTGAAACCCGGATCTCTGGCCCTGTAAGGTGGCAGTGCTAACCACTGTGCCACCATGATACCCCATACACATGGGGCAGGGGGAAGGACCTGGATTAAAGTGTCTGATGTGTCAACTGGCATGTTTTGGAGATGTCACAGTAATTCACATGAAGCCTGAAACATTAGCCTGACATGAATCCACATCAGTCTGGGAAGGTGGAAATATGTACCCCAGCTTCAGATCTCCAATCATTGATTAATTGCCCAATGCAAGACTGTCTGACTAGAGTGAGCGTTACCAGGGTACAGCTGCCTGTTGGCGAGGGCTTTATTTGGAGCGTTGTGGAAACCTGGAGCATGTTGCCAGGAAGGAGGATGGAACCAGATTCAATGTTAACTTTCAAATTCAACATGCACACTTGGAAAAAGTAAAAACGACAGGGCCAATGGAAAGAGCAGTGGAACACGCTTGGAATGTTGTGTGCAATTCTGGTCACCTTATTATAGAAAGGATATTATTAAACTAGAAACAGTGCAGAAAGAGACTTATTAGGATGCTACTGGGACTTGATGGATTGAGTTATAAGGAGGCTGGAAAGGGTGGCACAGTGGTTAGCACTGCTGCTTCAGAGCCCCAGGGTCCTGGATTCAATTCCCAGCTCAGGTGACTGTCTGTGTGGAGTTTCCATGTTCTCCTTGTGTCTGTGTGGGTTTCCTCCCACAGTCCAAAGATGTGTGGGTTAGGTTGATTGGCCATGCTAAGAAATTGCCCCTTAGTGTCTAGGGATGTGTAGGTTAGAGGGATTGGTATGTGGGGGCAGGGCCTGGGTGGGATCGTGTTCAGTGCAGATGTGATGGGCTGAAGGGCCTCTTTCTGCAAGTATAGTTCTATGATTCTAGACTGGGACTTTTTTCTCTGGAGCGTAGAAGGCTGAGGGGTGATCTTATAAGAGGTCTATAAAATAATGAGGTGCACGAGATCAGCTAGAAAGTCAATATCTTTTCCCAAAGGTAGGGGAGTCTAAAACTAGAGGGCATAGGTTTAAGGTGAGAGGGGAGAAATGCAAAAGTGTCCAGAGGGGCAATGTTTTCACACAGAGGGTGGTGAGTGTCTGGAACGAACTGCCGGAGGTAGTAGTAGAGGAGGGTACAATTTTGTCTTTTAAAAAGCATTTAGACAGTTACACGGGTATGATGGGTATAGAGGGATAGGGGCCAAATGAAGGCAATTGGGGCTATTTTTGGGGTTTAAAAAAAGTGCAGCATGGACAAGTTGGGCTGAAGGGCCTGATTCCATGCTGTAAACCTCTGTGATTCTATGAGTGGAATTAATTGGATGATTCTTTCAAAGTGCCAGCACATGAACAATGGGTGAATGGCCTCCTTCTACATTGTGTAATTCCCCTGACTGATGATTTATTCCAGCAGATCCAAACAATTTAACAAATGGCAATTAAATTGGAAGAGAAAAATATACAATATCTGTACATAAATGTAGCATTGATTTGAAATACTTCACAGCTGCTGCTGGAGATTTATAACCTGTCCAACCTGTTTAGAATCTATTACAGTCCCGCTGACAGCAAAGAACATTGGAGTTAATTATATCTTTATAATGACTTCAATTAAATCTTTCTGTAAACCTGGCCTAGTCAGCAGCCTCGAAGCGGTTGCCAATTAACCATTGCACTGCTGTAGTGAACTGAGGCTCAGGATAGTCAGTGCAGATCAGGACAGGTAGCTGGAAAGGTAGTAAGAGGTTGGGCAAAGGTAGAGCTAAGTGGCATCACCAAGCGTTCTCCAACAACATCCAGGGAATGTCTAAGCCATTTGTCTCGTGGTTCACCATGGGGGGGGGGGGGGGGGGGGGGGGGGTTTTAGAACGGAGTTGAGGAGGAACTTCTTCACTCAAAGGGTGGTGAATCTCTGGAATTCTCTGCCCGTTGAAGTGGTGGAGGCTACCTCGCTAAATATATTTAAATCACGGGTAGATAGGTTTCTGATAGAGAGGGGAATTAAGGGAATTAAGGGAGAAAGCGGGAAAGTGGAACTGAGCCACGACAGATCAGCCATGATCTTATTGAATGGCGGGGCAGGCTCGAAGGGCTAGATGGCCCTACTTCTGCTCCTACTTCTTATGTTCTTATGTTCAATGCTGGCTGGTCCAGCATTTATTACCTGTTCCCAATTGCCCTTGAACTGAATGGCTTGCCAGGCCATTTCAGAGGGCAGTTGAGAGTCAACTACATCGCTGTGGCTCTGGAGACCATTAGCTGAGTTTCTTAATGGTCTAGCAAATAATATCACTTGGCCATCACCGCCCATTCAGCCATGAAAGTTTTCCTGCAAAATGACATCAGAGACTCACTGACAAACACAGAACACGCCAAATGCAAAATAGTGATGGCCACGGATGTGGTGTATGCCCTGACAGACCCCGTGTGGTGGGTGAAGATAGCTTCAAGGAAGATTGAGAAGCAACCTGTCATCTTGTTCACATTCCTGGAATGTGCTCACTTACTCGGCAGAGCGTAGGCACCCTGCAGTATAGGCCCATGAAACCCCACGTTTAACCTTACTGGGCGACTGGAATATTGGAGCACCTCTCACCTCAGACTCAGAACATTGTGGGTTCGAGTCCATTCCAGGAGCATCGACACACAGGCGGGGTTTTCCAGCCCCGCTGGCCCCAAAACCGGAAAATGCTGCCCAAAGTCAACGGACCTTTGCATGCCCCCCTCCATCACCCCCACCCCCACTGACACCCCCCCCCTCTACCCCCACACCCACCCCCACCCCCTACGATTCCCATGGTGAGTGGTATGGGAAAATTCAGCCCATAATGTAGACTGATATTGTAGTTTCATTCTGAGAGAGTGCTTTAGAAAGTGTTTTAGAAAGATGAAATATCACATCAAGATGGAAGTGGAAGGTTCTCATAGTGTGGGAAGACAAACAGTGACGAAATCCTACCCAATGTCTATTTTTCCAGCAGCAACAAAAACCGGCCATTCGGGCTGCCTGTGGAGTCATACTGTGTACAATGTGCCTGTCACCTACACAACAACAGTGACTGTGCATTTATTATTAGGCTGTGGGGATGTACAAGGTGCCGTGTAAATGCAGGTTGTTCTACTTGTGTTGGCATTGTGCATTACAACCACCACTCCCCATGATATCCCACACATCTTGCAAAAAAAAAGTGACTTATTCAGTGAGCAGAAGCTGGTCAGGTTTAGAATATAAAGACGGACTGTTTCAAATTAGTGAGTTTTTTTTTCTGTTTCAACAGAGAACAAGCCCAAACCAATGCTCTTGGGAACAATACTACGCAAGACCTGTCAATAAGATTTATAACTGTGCTCATCCCACCCACAGCAACACTGGTTTAAACCCTCACTTGTTCCAACTCCTGGTCTAACATGCTCCTTCAATCTCTGATTGGACAGTTCTGAGGGCCCTTCTTTATTTCTGATTGGTTAAAGTACCTTGGCAACAATGTTGGCATTGGTGAAGGTGCTGCTGGATTATTTTATTGGCCGCCTGTTGCTGCCCAGATCCCTTAATGGTGCCAAGACACAATGTGTTACTGACTCAATGTTGGTCTATTAGTTCTGCCTTGTGAGATATGTGTGTGAGTCATTGTCTCATACCAGATAGCAACCCATTGTGGTTCCCCTGCACTCAGTCCCTGTCGTTTCTGACTCTATGTGTGTGGGGGGCGGGGGGAGGGGTGGGGAAGGGGAGCAATTTTAACCCCCGAGGAAGAGGAGTTAAGGTGAGGGGGTTAAAAGTAGATAAAGTGGCAAGTTCACCTCTCCCAGTTTTAACAGCGGTACTTTGGTATTTGTGGCTGCTTCATCTTTAAAATATTTTATTCAAGCTGCTGGCCTCAATTCTAAGATAAATGCAAGATACTGCGGATGCTGGTTTCTTAATCAAAAACAGAAAAATGCTGAAAAATCTCAGAGGGTCTGAAAGCATCTGGGACCACAGTAAGAAGTCTTAAAACACCAGGTTAAAGTTTATTTGGTAAGTGCTGCTCCTTCATCGGATGCGTGGAGAGGTAGGTTTCACAAACATGGTATTTGGGTGGCATGGTGGCACAGTGGTTAGCATTGCTGCCTCAAAACGCAAGGGACCCGGGTTCAATTGGTTATTGTTTGTGTTGAGTCTGCACGTTCTCCCCGTGTCTGCATGGGTTTCCTCATGGTGTTTTGGTTTCCTCTCACACTCCAAAGATGTGCAGGTTAGGTGGATTGGCCATGCTAAATTGTCCCTTAGTGTCAGGGGGAGTAGCTAGGGTAAATTCAGGTTATGGGGATGGGGCCTGGATGAGATTGTGGTTGGCGCAGACCTGATGGGCCAAATGGCCTCCTTCTGCACTGTGGGATTCCATGATTCTATGTATAGACAGAGACTCAATTGCAAGATAATGGTTGGAATGCGAGTCCTTACAGGTAATCAAGTCTTTACAGGGATGGACAGAACATAGATATAGAACATAGAACCCTACAGTGCAGAAGCAGGCCCTTCGGCCCATTGAGTCTGTACCGAACACAATCCCACCCAGACCCTATCCCCATATCCCTACACATTTACCTGCTAATCCCTCTAACCTACACATCCCAGGACACTAAGGGGCAATTTTAGCATAGCCAATGAACCTAACCCGCACATCTTTGGACAGTGCAAGTGGAGAGAGGGATAATCACAGGTTAAAGAGGAGTGAGTTGTCTCAAACCAGGACAGTTAGTAAGACTTTGCAAGCCCAGGCCGAATGGTGGGAGTTGCGCGTAGTGTGACATGAGCCCAAAGAAGCTGTCCTCATGTGTGCGGAACTTGCCTATCAGTTTCTGCTCAGCAATTCTGCATTGTGTGTTGTGAAGGCCGCCTTGGAGATCAGAGGCTGAATGCCCGTGACTGCTGAAGTGTTCCCCGACTGGAAGGGAACACTCTTGCCTGGTGATTATCGAACAGTCTCCAATCATCTGTTGTCGTAGCGCCTGCGCGGTCTCCCCAGTGTACCATGCCTTGGGACATCCTTTCCTGCAGCGAGTCAGATAGACAACATTGGCCGAGTAGTATAAATGTATCATCATAGCATCTGTGGAGGGAGGCTAAAGCTGTTTCCAGTCCAGATGATGCTAGATTTGAAACATTGGCTCTATTCTCTCTCCACAGATGCTGTCAGACCCACTGAAATTTTCCATCATTTTCTGTTTTTGTCTCCATTCTAGATTGCTTTCCTAATCTCAGGCACCCTGGCAGCTAAAGGGAGGAGAGAACAGCTCACAGAGAGGGGCAGGATAATATGTACTCAGCTTTGATTGATTTCAGGAGGGGCAGCCATACCCTGGACCCCGAACTACCCTGTAAACCATCCAGCAATTCAAACTCCCTGAATAACTAACCTCCCTCATCCATATCAGACACTGGGCGTTCACCCCTCCCCCACTGCCCATGTATATTTCTCGACAATATCTAACGTCCAAGACCCATTTCCAAACCCACTGCCCACCCTACCCCCTACCTTGATCTGTACAGCCCCATTGAGCTGGATCCAGCCAGACAACCAGCTAGGAGAAACCTAAATCTAGCAAGACACTGTAGCAAAGGAAAGCAGAGGGTTCTACCCAGTGAGCTGGGGGGAGTTTTCCCATCCCGCCCACCACGGGGGTTGTTGTGGGCCGGGGGGTTGTGTGGGGGGAGCAGGACCATGCAAAGACCCTTTCACCTCAAGTGGGATTTTCCTGTTTTCGGGCGAACGTGATTGGAAAATTCCACTGCTGGTCTGAGGCAACATGACAAATTCAGATTATCTGGTCGTTATCCAGTTGTGGGAGTTTGCTATGTGTAAATTGGCTGCCACATTTCCTGTAATGCATTAAATTACCTCACTGGTTGTAAAAATGCCTTGTGACATCTTGTGGCAGGAAAGGCGCTATATAAATGCAAGTATTTCTGATTCTTAGGAAAGCAGCTGTATATTTCAAATTTTATTCCCCCCTTCACCTTTGTCAGGATGACACAGTGGTTAGCAATGCCGCCTCTCAACACCAGGTTAAAGTCCAACAGGTTTATTTGGTAGCACAAGCTTTTGGAGTGATGCTCCTTCTTCAGGTGTCACTTACCCCAGTCCAATGCCAGCATCACCACATCATGGCCTCATAGCGCTAGGGAACCGGGTTCGATTCCTGGCTTGGGTCACTGTCTGTGTGGCATCTGCACATTCTCCCCGTGTCTGTGTGGGTTTCCTCCGGGTGCTCTGCTTTCCTCCCACAGTCCAAAGATGTGCAGGTTAAGTGGCTTGGCCGTGCTAAATTGCTCCTTAGTGTTAGGGTGATGTCAGAAGGATTAATAAGGTAAATGTGTGGGGTTATAAGGATGGGGTCTGGGGTGGGATTGTGGTTGGTGCAGACTCAATGGACCGAATGGCCTCCTTCTGTCCTGTAGGGATTCAGTGATTCTAAGATTTGATGCTGCTTGGTTGACGAGTTGACTCTGATTGGCTGGGGTGTTGCCATGGGGAAAGCAAGAGGAAACTATTGGGTCTCCAGATGCAGAAGACATCTGGACGTGTGAGCACACAACTTTCCACCTCACTCCTGATGACAAAGTGTTAGCTCCCTCTCTCACTGCAGATACTGCCAGACCTGATGAGTGTTTCCGAGCTTTCTCTGCCTGTGTTAAACTATCAAATTGAGAAATAGAAATTATTTCCTTCCTTCTGTGAATCTGAGGCAATTTTTCACTAGATGTTGTTTCCCAACGCTCTGACCATCCTGCTTTTCTGTGTGAGACACTGACGTGTCAATCAGATCTGGATTACTTTGTTAAATTGAGATCTAATGAGTAAGTTCCAAACTTTTCCCAACCCAACCTGCTCTTCCCCAGCCCATTGGATAAACCTTGCCCCCGCTAGTCCTCTTCCTGTTGCTTTATTGTGTTCTAAGCGGTCCTCACTCCAGTGCTTGACTCTATACCTGGTCTGCAGCTGTGTAAAAACCATGCCCCAGCTTCATCAGCTTTCGTTTTCACTCTCAGTAACAATGCTCCCTCTCCACACCCAGTACTCTCACTCCATCTTCACTTCCACTCCTTCTGCATTCCTGTAATTTTCACATCACTCCTGGCTTCTCATTTCATATATTTTATAATAAAGTTTCTGTAACAACACAGAGTTGTATCGTGCACCCAGGCTTCTGTGTACATCATATACAAGTATAGCGTTGTGGTGAATGAGCCACAGTTATAGGTACAAAAGAGCCACCTGTATAATCCCACTCTCCTGCTCTCTCTCTGCACACTTTAATATCCCACCCAGTCTAATCCCACTCTCCCCCTCACTCCCCGCACACTTTAATATCCCACCCAGTCTAATCCCACTCTCCCCCTCACTCCCCGCTCCCTTTAATATCCCACCCAGTCTAATCCCACTCTCCCCCTCACTCCCCGCACACTTTAATATCCCACCCAGTCTAATCCCACTCTCTCCCTCACTCCCCGCACCCTTAATATCCCACCCATTCTAATCCCACTCTCCCCCTCACTCCCCGCACACTTTAATATCCCACCCAATCTAATCCCACTCTCCCCCCTCACTCCCCGCTCCCTTTAATATCCCATCCAGTCTAATCCCACTCTCCCCCTCACTCCCCACACACTTTAATATCCCACCCAGTCTAATCCCACTCTCCCCCCTCACTCCCCACACACTTTAATATCCCACCCAGTCTAATCCCACTCTCCCCCCTCACTCCCCGCTCCCTTTAATATCCCACCCAGTCTAATCCCACTCTCCCCCTCACTCCCCGCTCCCTTTAATATCCCATCCAGTCTAATACCACTCTCCCCCTCACTCCCCGCACACTTTAATATCCCACCCAGTCTAATCCCACTCTCTCCCTCACTCCCCGCACCCTTAATATCCCACCCATTCTAATCCCACTCTCCCCCTCACTCCCCGCACACTTTAATATCCCACCCAATCTAATCCCACTCTCCCCCCTCACTCCCCGCTCCCTTTAATATCCCACCCAGTCTAATCCCACTCTCCCCCCTCACTCCCCGCACACTTTAATATCCCACCCAGTCTAATCCCACTCTCCCCCCTCACTCCCCGCACACTTTAATATCCCACCCAGTCTAATCCCACTCTCCCCCTCACTCCCCGCACACTTTAATATCCCACCCAGTCTAATCCCACTCTCCCCCCTCACTCCCCACACCCTTTAATATCCCACCCATTCTAATCCCAGTCTCCCCCTCACTCCCCGCATCCTTTAATATCCCGCTCAGTTTAATCCCATCTCCCCCTCATTCCCCAGACCCTTTAATATCCATCCGGTCTAATCCCAGTCTCCCCCTCACTCCCCACACTCTTTAATGTCCCACCCAGTGTAATTCATACTCCCCCCCCTCACTCCCCACATCCTTTAGTTTCCCACCCAGATTAACCCCATGCTCCCCCTCACTCCCCACACTTTTTAATGTTCTGCCCAATGTAATCCCACTGTCCCCCTCACTCCCCACACGCTTTAATATCCCCTTGTGTCTAATCTCATTATCCTGCTCACTCCCTGCATGCTTTTTGTACAGAAAAATGCAAAGATTAATGTCATCTTTGATTTAATCTTTACAAATGAGCCAGACGCCACAAAGTGCTTTGATTTTCCCGATGTAAGGAAGTTTGGGGGTTTAGAAGGGCAATCCTGCAGGCTTCAGGACAGTAAATTCAGGCATTGTTCCTGTAATGTTCCCACCGCTTGTGAGTTTTTGCACGGAGCTTACACAACACAAACATCCTTTGATAAATGTAACTGTTTCTGCAACAAGGAAATGTTTGTTCAATTCCTCTGTTGTGTAAATATTGTACGGGGCAGGATCAGATAAGATTAACTCAGTGTTCCTTCAGATCGACCTCAGCCAAGTGATTAATGTTTCTCTTCCTCTGCACATTCCTGGCTGTACCATAACCGGCTGCATGTATCTGGCAAAGTTAGCAGCAGACACTTCCAGACAATGAGGGTGGTAACTCTCTGCACATAGAAAACCATTTAGCTCATTCGAAGCTTCGCTTTCCACTTCCTGCAGAATGTGTAAGAGAGGTTGGCATGCGTTCTGTCAGGAGGTATCCATATCGCCTGTCAGCGGTCCTGCATATTTCCTGAAATATAGTCACTGTTGCAGGGAATCTGCGCATAGCAAGGTTACACAAACGGCAATCTAATTGTGCTCAAGCAGATAAACGGTTTTGGTGATATTTGGGGCAGCACTTTGGTGGTTGGCACTGCTGCCTCACGGCGCCAGGGGCCCGGGTTCGATCCCCGGCTTGGGTCACTGTCAGTGCGGACTCTGTATGTTCTCCCCGTGTCTGCGTGGGTTTCCCCCCTGTCCTCAGTCCAAAGATAGAATTATAGAATCCCTACAGCGCGGAAGTACGATCATTTGGCTCATCCAGTCTGCACCCACCACCAGATGTGCAGTTTAGCTGGATTGGCCGTGCTAAATTGCCCCTTAGAGCCACAAATGTACATCACGGGGAAAAAGATATAAAAGTCTGAGGTCACATAACAAATGACTCAAAAACAGCTTCTTCCCTGCTGCCGTCAGACTTTTGAATGGACCTACCTAAGTTGATCTTTGTCTACACCTGAACTATGACAGTAATACTACATCCTGCACACACTCGTTTCCTTCTCTATGAACAGTGTGCTAATGAACATGTGACAATAGTCTCACTCTTCAAATGGTGTCTGTGAGTAAGCTCATTCACAAAGAAGGCCAGTGGGCCATTGCGAGATACACAGTGAAACTCCCTCAGGCTAAGACCCAGCCACTGGACCAAAGAAATTCCAACACAAAATACGTTTCAGGAGAATGTAAGAAATAGGGGTAGCAGGAGGCTGTTCGGCCCCTTGAACCTGTTCTGCCATAGAACATGGCTCATCTGTATTGCAGTGGATTCAAGAAAGAGTTAGATAAAGATTTGATCAAAAGCGAGATAAAGGGCGATGGGGAAAGGCAGGGAAGGGGAGTTAGGATGAGACCGAGATCAGCCATGATCATATAGACTAATGGAGCAGGTCAAGGGGCTGAATGGCCTACTCTCGCTCCTAATCCCAATGTCCCTACATTGTTGGTGCAGGCTCGATGGGCTGATTAGCCTCCTTCTATACACTGTAGGGATTCTGTGATTGCCCTCCTCACTCAAACCCACTGTGTGCCGAAGGAGCCAAGATTCCTTCATCAGGACCATCCCCAACAGGCAGAGTTAAAACCTTAACTGGATTCAATCTCAGTTCCTAGACTGGTTTGTAGCTTTTGCCTGGGTTCCAGTCGAACGGTGACGGGTTTACAATGGGAGAGGCTGAAGCTGGGCCAGGATAGTGGGTGGTGATGGGAGAGGGCTGGCGAGGCAGGGTTGGGGGGGGGGGGGGAGGGGGGGGGGGGGAAATTGAAGAGGGAATTAACAATGCCATTATGTTTGGTTCCTGAGGACTCGTATAGAAAGAGCAGGCCTCCGATTACTATAAAATGTCCAATAAAAAGCCCTATTTGTCCTGGGAATCTATTCCATTTGCTGCCGTTAAGTAGATATTAGGGAATGGGATTGGCACATTGCCAGAATTCAGCAGATGGTAAATTGCTGCTGGACTAATTGGAGAATTAATGACCTTCTTTCTTCAGACAGCCTCAGTACGTCTGGTGTCTGCAGACACTGACCCAATATTGAACTTTCATGTGTGTAGATTTAACCCCTTCTCTTCCGTAGAGACAGTGTAAAATCTGGTGCGCAGGAAGCTTGAATCTCAATAATTATATGGGATAACTTTATGCATTCTTTCTCTCCCAGTTCCTCCCTTTCTGGGCTGCGGGCTCTCTGGGCATTGGCTGCTTTCCTGTATCTCACCTAACCATCTGCTTCCAATGTGTGAGTCTAGACAGAGAGTGCCAGCAGCTGCTGTACAATACCGTCCTCACTTGCGCATGGACCACCAGTAACGGGGAGTGATGTTAGTTTTCACCGCTGTCTAATCATTAACAGCAGCAGGGGAGGATAAGGAAGCTGTTACAAATGCTTCAAGCATGGATTGCCAAAGCAAGGAGGTGACAGAATCATAAAATCCCTACAGTACAGAAGAAGGCCGTTTGGCCCATCAAGTCTGTACTGGCCACAATCCCACCCAGACCCTATTCCCGCAACCCCACATATTTACCCTAGCTAGTCCCCCTGACGCTAAGGAGCAATTTAGCATGACCAATCAACCTAACCTGTACATCTTTGGATTGTGGGAGGAAACTGGGGCACCCAGAGGAAACCCATGCAGACACAGGGAGAATGAGCAGACCCCACACAGACAGTGACCTGAGACCAGAATTGAACCTAGGACCCTGCACTCTGAGGCAGCCAACCTGGCACCGTGCCAACCCACGATGATGAACCTTTCAGCCTCACACAGAATATCGTGTAACGAGCACGGCACTTTAGAAAGGATGTAAAGGATTTAGAGAAGGTATGGAAGAGATTCATAAGAATGTTCTAGGAACGAGGAACTTCAGTCATGTGGACAGACTGGAGAAGCTGGGACTGTTCTCCTGAGGGGAGAGAAGATTGAGAGGAGATTTGATATATTCAACATAAATGGGGGCAGCACGGTAACACAGTGGTTAGCACTGCTGCCTCACAGCACTAGGGATCCAGGGTTCAATTCTGGCCTTGGGTCACTGTCTGTGTGGAGTTTGCACATTCTCCCTGTGTCTGTGTGGGTTTCCTTCGGGTGCTCTAGTTTCCTCCCACACTCCAAAGATGTGATCGGCTATGCTAAATTGCCCCTTAGTGTCAGGAGGATTAGCAGGGTAAATGTGTGGAGTTATGGGGATAGGGCCTGGGTGGGGCTGTTGTTGGTGCAGGCTTGATGGGCTGAATGGTCTCCTTCTGCACTGTAGGGATTCCATGATCCTTTCCCATGAGGGGTCTGGATAGAGTAAATAGCGAGAAACTGTTCCCCATTGTGTTGAGGGTACAGAGTTAGTGTGAGTGGTAAAAGAAGCAATGGCGGCAACATGAAGACAAATCCTCTAATGTGGCATGTGGTTAGGATCTGGAACGTGTTCTGGGAGTGGAGTGTGACAGGGCCATTGCGGTTTTCAAAAGGGAATGGGAAAAATGAAATCGCAAGAAAGGATAGACGAGTGGGATGAGGGGGGTTGTTTTTGTAGAAACCCAGCACAAACCCAATGGGCCGAATGGACTCCCCTTGGGCTGTAACCATTCTATAATTCTAAGACAGGCCCACTGTTCATTCCCAACTGGCAAAGACGCTGACAAAATTGAGTTGTCTGATCTCACTTGGGGTCTTTTTGGTCTGTGTCAGGGCCAACCACCCACACGGTCGCTATCAGAGGAGTTTGTCCACCTTTTCTTCACTGAGACATCTTTTGGGTAAAATCAAGACCCTGTCACGGAGATGTAAACAAAACCCAAGGTATAACTTTAAAGAAGAGCAGGGGAGTTCTCCCTGGTGTCCTCATCGATCTTCATCCTTCCACCACTTCACTAGAAACAGATTGAAAATGGAAAATGCTGGAAGAATTGAGCAGGTCTGTGCGTGACTGAAGACTCAAAATGTTAAAACTGTCTCTTCATTTGATTTGATTTGATTTATTATTGTCACATCTATTAATATACAGTGAAAAGTATTGTTTCTAGTGTGCTATACAGACAAAGCATACCGTTCATAGAGAAGGAAAGAGAGAGTGCAGAATGTAGTGTTACAGTCATAGCTAAGGTGTAGAGAAAGATCAACTTAATGCAGAGTAGGTCCATTCAAAAGTCTGATGGCAGCAGGGAAGAAGCTGCTCTTGAGCTGGTTGGTAGGTGACTTCAGACTTTTGTATCTTTTTCCTGATACAGTAAGAAATCTCACAACACCAGGTTAAAGTCCAATAGGTTTATTTGGGAGCACAAGCTTTTGGAGCGCTACTCCTTCATCAGGTGAGATGATGAGAAAGGGGCAATTTGTGAGAAAGCTCATGATAATAAATATACCTGTTGGACTTTAACCTGGTGTTGCGAGACTTCTTACTGTGCCTACCCCAGTCCAACGCTGGCATCTCCACATCATTTTTCCCGCCGGAAGAAGGTGGAAGAGAGTTTGTCCGAGATGCGTGGGATCCTTAATTATGCTGGCTGCTTTGCTGAGACAGCAGGAAGTGTAGGTGGAATCAATGAATGGGAGGCTGGTTTGTGTGATGGATTGGGCTACAGTCACAACCTTTTGTAGTTTCTTGCAGTGTTGGGCAGAGCAGGAGCCCATACAAAGTTTTGATACAACCAGAAAGAAAGAATGCTTTCTGTCTCTATAGACGCTGCCGGACCTGTTGAGTTTTTCTAGCATTTTGTAGGATTTTCAGAGTAGCCTGCTGCATGTATCGCGGTGGCAGTGGGAGTGTCTGGTCCCACCACTGGAGGAAGGTGATGGCCTAGTGGTATTATTGCTATACTATTAATCCAGAAACTCAGCTAATGTTCTGGGGCAAAAGCTGGAAAATCTCAGCAGATCTGACAGCATCTGTGGAGAGAGAAAAGAGTCAACGTTTCATCAGAGCTAAGAGCAAACAGCAGAGATTTATGTTCCCGCCCAGAGAAAGAAAGAACTTGCATTCTCAATCACCTTTCACAACCGTAACATCACAAAGCCCTTTGAGAGCTATTAAGTACTTTTATTTGAAATGTAATCCCTTATTGTGTAGGGAACTTGGCAACAAATTTGCACACAGCAAGATTTCACAGGCAGTGGCCAGGTAAAACGACCAATTTGTTTGGTTGTGAAGGTTTGACTTACTCTTTGGACTGGATGTAGGCTTTGGTTCAAGGGGGAACAGGGAGTTTTGGATAAGACGCACCAAGCATTTTTACTGCATTGTGCAAATACTAAGAATTGCAGTGGTTTCAGGCGAAGAAAGGTTTATAACTATCATTGCATTTAGCTAACCAAATTACCCATTTTATATTGTGATGGTTTTATTCCATCTCAATGGTAGGTGTGTCTGGCTTCATTTGGAATGCCAAACCTAGATTCTTTTCTTAAAATCGAAACAGTTCCTTTTGTATCCTGTCAAATCTCTCATTGATACAACAACAACTTTGATTTAGATAGAACCTTTAAGGTAATAAAATATTCCAAAGCACTGGGATCAATGTCAACGTTTGTGGTTTGCTCTTGCGGTTTAGTTTGAAGTAATGATTGACATTTACTGTACTGCTGACATGTCAATAAGATTATTCACTGCCTGACTCACCTTTCCTCTGAATAACATTACAGAGTCTGGGACTCTCATCGTCCAGCTTTGAATCATTGGGTTTCTCTGGTTGGATAATTTGAATGGGTTCCATTTCCGGATTAGGTCACTGCCTGTGTGGAGTTTGCACATTCTCCCCGTGTCTGTGTGGGTTTCCTCCAGGTGCTCCGGTTTCCTCCCATGGTCCAAGAGATGGGTCAGGGGTGTTAGTTGCATTGGCCATGTTGGATTCTCCCTCAGTGTGCCCAATCAGGTGCTGGAGTGTGGTGCTAAGGGATTTTCACTGTAATTTCATTGCACGGTTAATGTAAGTCTACTTGTGGCACTAACAAAATAAACTTAAACTAAACTAAAGATGCCTAGGATGCCAATGTTTGAACTAACAGTTGTGAGAGAGTCAGATCAAGTGGTGGAGCTTCCTCATCAGTTCTCTGCTGTTCCTCTCTAATGTAAGCCAACTTGGGCGACACAGTGGGTTAGCACTGCTGCCTCACAGCGCCAGGGACCTGGGTTCGATTTCTGGCTTGGGTCACTATCTGTGTGGAGTTTGCACGTTCTCCCCGTGTCTGCATGGGTTTCCTCTGGGTGCTCTGGTTTCCTCCCACAGTCCAAGTGACGTGCTGGTTTGGTGCATTGACCCGAACAGGTACTGGAGTGTGGCGACTAGGGGAGTTTCACAGTAACTTCATTGCAGTGTTAATGTAAGCCTTACTTGTGATGCTAATAAATAAACTTCCAATTTTTTGTGACATTAATAAACTGATAAAGAGTGACTCTCTCTCTAAATGTTTACACTTCTTTGCATAAAGCCATTGAAAGAAAACAAGGGTTTAATCTGAGTGAAGTTTTGTCAAAATGTGAATATTCTTCCAGGGGAATTTTCACAACTGGAAGGCAATTGGTGTAACAGTGACAGAGTCGATAGGAAGGAGAACGTAAGGAAAATGTGCAAGAGTGCCATTAGGTGGCTATCCAAATGTTCTTGTTGGGCCGCAGAGCCACAGGTAGATTCTGATCTGGATCTGTACTCATGTCCATAAAATTGCTTTGATTAACGTCCTTCAGGAATGGTGGAAAAAAGAATGGTCCCATAATTTTTGGGACCACTGGGGATGGCACGGTGGCAAAATGCTTAGCGCTGCTGCCTCATTGCTCCAGGGACCTAAGTTCAATTCCTGGCTTGGGTGACTGTCTGTGTGGAGTTTGCACATTCTCCCCATGTCTGCGTGGGTTTCCTCCAGGTGCTCCGGTTTCCTCGCACAGTCCAAAGATGTGCAGGTTAGGTTGATGGGCCGTGCTAAATTGCCCCTTAGTGTCCCGGGATGTGTATGTTAGAGAGATTAGCAGGGTGAATATGTGAGGTTGCGAGTATAGGGCCTGGGTGGGATTGTTGTCAGTGTAGACTCGATGGGCCGAATGGCACTGTAGGGTTTCTGTGGTTTTTCCAGCGAGATCACTGCATGTTCAATTGGGGCATTAGCACCCACTTTACATCCAAACATTTACTCAGGAATTACAAACCAAACAGCAACAGTCCCACTGAGAACAGTTAAAGACTTCAGTCTGAAATCAGCGACAGGTTTGTTCCTTTGTGGTGACTGAGGCAGTTGAAGTTGCCAAAACAGCTGACGGGTTCAAAGGTCAGTAATTTGATACTTGGCACTCCCCTGTGAAAGGCTCTGCAATGTAACTAGATGTCAGATTGTTCGGAGGGTTGTGGGGAGCTCTGCCAAACTGTGAGTCATCCACCCTCCTTTTACCCAGCTGTGTTCCCCCGACAGTTTGTCAAGAACCCAAATCCCTCGTCTGAGTCTTGTTTTGCTCACTTCAATGCAATTTTCGACTTCTCACTTCTGGGATTCGGGCCTTGGAACAGAAAATAGAAATATATCATAGAATCCAAAAGATGTCCAAAGATGTGCGGGTTAGGTTGATTGGCAGTGCTAAGAGATTGCCCCTTAGTGTCCAGGGATGCGTAGGTTAGAGGGATTAGTGGGTATAATATGTAGGGATATGGGGGTAGGGCCTGGGTGGGATTGTGTTCGGTGCAGACTCGATGGGCTGAAGGGCCTCTTTCTGCACTGTAGGGTTCTATGATCTATGATCCCTCCAGTGCAGAAGGAGGCCATTCAGCCCATCAAGTCTGCACCAACAACAATCCCACCCAGGCCCTATTCCCGTAACTCCACGCGTTCACCCCACTAACCCCTCTAACCAGGGCACTAAGGGGCAATTCAGCATGGCCAATGCATCTAACCCACACATCTCTGGACTGTGGGAGGAAACCGGAACACCCAGAGGAGACCCACGCAAACACTGGGACAACGTGCAGACTCCACACAGACAGCGACGCAAGCCAGGAATCGAACCTGGATCCCTGAAGCTGTGAGGCAGCAGTGTTAACCACTGTGCCACTGGGTCACAGGAGAATGTGCTTAACTTGTATTTAAGTTGTGTTTAAATCGGGTGGACTGTTTTTTAACAATGGCAGAGACACTCTGTGACAGTTCTTTGAAATTCTCCTGCCTTTTTCCCAAAGCAATAACATTTATTTACAGAGTGTCAGAATGACATTTTACCCTAAGATAGTCTCGTGGACAATTTGTATCCCTGTCTCTGAATCAGAGCCTCCAGGTTCCATGGATAGGGTTGGTTGGCTTATTTGGCTGGACGCCTGGTGTGTATTGGATTGGTGTCAACTGCCCAGGGTAAAGGGTTCAAGCCCTTGTTCGGACAGGGATGGATTCAGATCCTGCATCCTTAACATAGAAACTAGAAGCAGGCCTATTGGCCCTTCCAGCCTGCTCCACCATTCATAGTTGATCATCAAATTCAACATCCTGAACTCTTTAGCATCAAGAGCTAATCTAGTTTCTTCCAGAAATCAGACGTTTTGGCCTCAGCTACATCCTGTGGGAGTGAACGCCGCACATTCACTAACCGCTGGGTGAAGAACTTTCTCCTCACCTCAGTTCCAAATGGTTTATCCCTTATCCTCAAACAATGACTCCTAGTTCTGGATTTCCCCCATCATCGGGAACATTGGGGGCGATTCTCCCAAAAGTGCCAAATTGGGGGGAAAACTGTTCTAAATCCCCACTGTTTTCTCAGTTCAGCTTCTCATCTGAATCTCCCCGCCCTGTGCACTGCAGAGGGCCCAGTCGTAAATCTCATTAAACGCTCAGGAGCGGGGCCTGTTTGCGCCAAAGAGCCTGAAATCGGCAAGATGAGTGGGAACCCGCGCACACGCACATCGCTGGGTGATCACGGAAAAGACCTCCCAGCATCCAGATCACTGCCATCCAAACCCTACAGAATTTCCTGGCCTCATCGCTGCCACCAACGCCTGCCCCATCCCCGACACCCCCCCCCCCGCAATCCCAGTCTCCCCGCAACACAGAGACATGGCTTCCCGGTCACCTCATGTTCCTGTGGATCTGGGTAATGAGGGCACACAATCCCTCCATCCCTTAAACGTACTATCCTCACTGCTGCCCTGAGAGAACTAGCGTTGTGTCAACATGCAAAGCCCTAGCTTATGATCACTCGCTCTCTAGAACGGGAGCCCTGAGTATTGCACCTCACCTGTACACAGGAGCTTATCGATCAGGAGCCCTAAATATTGCCCCCCACCCCACCTCCCCGTCACCCCCCTGGACACAGCAGCCTAATGAATGGCAGCCAATCAGCACCCTGAGGAATGAATGACACTCAACTGAAAACAGCCTTCAAAATCTCTCACAAGTGTTTGTTTCCAACAGGCCCCCGACTGACCACACTCACTGTCCCCCACACTCCCCTGACTGACCACACTCACTGTCCCCACACTCCCCTGACTGACCACACTCACTGTCCCCCACACTCCCCTGACTGACCACACTCACTGTCCCCACACTCCCCTGACTGACCACACTCACTGTCCCCCACACTCCCCTGACTGACCACACTCACTGTCCCCACACTCCCCTGACTGACCACACTCACTGTCCCCCACACTCCCCTGACTGACCACACTCACTGTCCCCACACTCCCCTGACTGACCACACTCACTGACCCCCGCACTCCCCTGACTGACCACACTCACTGACCCCCGCACTCCACTGACTGACCACACTCACTGACCCCCGCACTCCCCTGACTGACCACACTCACTGTCCCCCGCACTCCCCCTGACTGACCACACTCACTGACCCCACACTCCCCTGACTGACCACACTCACTGTCCCCCACACTCCCCTGACTGACCACACTCACTGACCCCCGCACTCCACTGACTGACCACACTCACTGACCCCCGCACTCCCCTGACTGACCACACTCACTGTCCCCACACTCCCCTGACTGACCACACTCACTGACCCCACACTCCCCTGACTGACCACACTCACTGTCCCCCACACTCCCCTGACTGACCACACTCACTGACCCCCGCACTCCCCTGACTGACCACACTCACTGTCCCCCCACTCCCCTGTCTGACCACACTCACTGTCCCCCACACTCCCCTGACTGACCACACTCACTGTCCCCCACACTCCCCTGACTGACCACACTCACTGTCCCCACACTCCCCTGACTGACCACACTCACTGTCCCCCACACTCCCCTGACTGACCACACTCACTGACCCCCGCACTCCCCTGACTGACCACACTCACTGTCCCCCCACTCCCCTGTCTGACCACACTCACTGTCCCCCACACTCCCCTGACTGACCACACTCACTGTCCCCCACACTCCCCTGACTGACCACACTCACTGTCCCCACACTCCCCTGACTGACCACACTCACTGACCCCCGCACTCCCCTGACTGACCACACTCACTGACCCCCGCACTCCCCTGACTGACCACACTCACTGTCCCCACACTCCCCTGACTGACCACACTCACTGACCCCCGCACTCCCCTGACTGACCACACTCACTGTCCCCCACACTCCCCTCACTGACCACACTCACTCTCCCCCACATTCCCCCGACTGACCACACTCACTGTCCCCTACACTCCCCCGACTGACCACACTCACCGTCCCCCACACTCCCCCCGACTGACCACACTCACCGTCCCCCACACTCCCCCCGACTGACCACACTCACTGTCCTCACACTCCCCTGACTGACCACACTCACTGTCCCCTACACTCCCCTGACTGACCACACTCACTGTCCCCTACACTCCCCCGACTGACCACACTCACCGTCCCCCACACTCCCCCCTACTGACCACACTCACCGTCCCCCACACTCCCCCCGACTGACCACACTCACCGTCCCCCACACTCCCCCCGACTGACCACACTCACTGTCCCCTACACTCCCCCGACTGACCACACTCACCGTCCCCCACACTCCCCCCGACTGACCACACTCACCGTCCCCCACACTCCCCCCGACTGACCACACTCACCGTCCCCCACACTCCCCTGACTGACCACACTCACTGTCCCCCACACTCCCCTGACTGACCACACTCACTGTCCCCTACACTCCCCCGACTGACCACACTCACCGTCCCCCACACTCCCCCCGACTGACCACACTCACCGTTCCCCACACTCCCCCCGACTGACCACACTCACCGTCCCCCACACTCCCCCCGACTGACCACACTCACTGTCCCCTACATTCCCCGACTGACCACACTCACTGTCCCCCACACTCCCCCCGACTGACCACACTCGCCGTCCCCCACACTCCCCCCGACTGACCACACTCACCGTCCCCCACACTCCCCTGACTGACCACACTCACTGTCCCCCACACTACCCTGACTGACCACACTCACTGTCCCCCGCACTCCCCTGACTGACCACACTCACTCTCCCCCGCACTCCCCTGACTGACCACACTCACTCTCCCCCACACTACCCTGACTGACCACACTCACTCTCCCCCACACTACCCTGACTGACCACACTCACTCTCCCCCACACTCCCCTGACTGACCACACTCACTCTCCCCCACACTCCCCTGACTGACCACACTCACTGTCCCCCCACTCCCCTGACTGACCACACTCACTGTCCCCCACACTCCCCTGACTGACCACATTCATTGCACCCACACTCCCCTGACTGACCACACTCACTGTCCCCGCACTCCCCTGTCTGACCACACTCACTGTCCCCCGCACTCCCCTGTCTGACCACACTCACTGTCCCCACACTCCCCTGACTGACCACACTCACTGTCCCCCGCACTCCCCTGACTGACCACACTCACTGTCCCCCCACACTCCCCTGACTGATCACACTCACTGTCCCCCCACTCCCCTGTCTGACCACACTCACTGTCTCCCCACTCCCCTGTCTGACCACACTCACAGTCCCCACACTCCCCTGACTGACCACACTCACTGTCCCCCACACTCCCCTGACTGACCACACTCACTGTCCCCCGCACTCCCCTGACTGACCACACTCACTGTCCCCCACACTCCCCTGACTGACCACACTCACTGCCCCCCACACTCCCCTGACTGACCACACTCACTGACCCCACACTCCCCTGACTGACCACACTCACTGCCCCCCACACTCCCCTGACTGACCACACTCACTGCCCCCACACTCCCCTGACTGACCACACTCACTGCACCCACAATCCCCTGACTGACCACACTCACTGTCCCCCCACACTCCCCTGACTAACCACACTCACTGTCCCCCCACACTCCCCTGACTGACCACACTCACTGTCTCCCGCATTCCCCTGACTGACCACACTCACTGCCCCCCACACTCCCCTGACTGACCACACTCACTGACCCCCACACTCCCCTGACTGTCCACACTCACTGTCCCCTACACTCCCCTGACTGACCGCACTCACTGTCCCCTACACTCCCCTGACTGACCACACTCACTGCCCCCACAATCCCCTGACTGACCACACTCACTGTCCCCCCACACTCCCCTGACTGACCACACTCACTGTCCCCCCACACTCCCCTGACTGACCACACTCACTGTCCCCCACACTCCCCTGACTGACCACACTCACTGTCCCCCCACACTCCCCTGACTGACCACACTCACTGTCCCCCACACTCCCCTGACTGACCACACTCACTGTCCCCCACACTCCCCTGACTGACCACACTCACTGTCCCCCCACACTCCCCTGACTGACCACACTCACTGTCCCCCGCACTCCCCTGACTGACCACACTCACTGTCCCGCGCACTCCCCTGACTGACCACACTCACTGTCCCCCACACTCCCCTGACTGACCACACTCACTGCCCCCCACACTCCCCTGACTGACTACACTCACTGCACCCCACACTCCCCTGACTGACCACACTCACTGTCCCCCACACTCCCCTGACTGACCACACTCACTGTCCCCCGCACTCCCCTGACTGTCCACACTCACTGTCCCCTACACTCCCCTGACTGACCACACTCACTGTCCCCCACACTCCCCTGACTGACCACACTCACTGCCCCCCGCACTCCCCTGACTGACCACACTCACTGTCCCCCCACTCCCCTGACTGACCACACTCACTGTCCCCACACTCCCCTGACTGACCACACTCACTGTCCCCCCACTCCCCTGACTGACCACACTCACTGTCCCCGCACTCCCCTGTCTGACCACACTCACTGTCCCCCCACACTCCCCTGTCTGACCACACTCACTGTCCTCCGCACTCCCCTGTCTGACCACACTCACTGCCCCCACACTCCCCTGACTGACCACACTCACTGTCCCCCACACTCCCCTGACTGGCCACACTCACTGTCCCCACACTCCCCTGACTGACCACACTCACTGTCCCCCACACTCCCCTGACTGACCACACTCACTGCACCCACACTCCCCTGACTGACCACACTCACTGTCCCTCACACTCCCCTGACTGACCACACTCACTGTCCCCCACACTCCCCTGACTGACCACACTCACTGTCCCCCACACTCCCCTGACTGACCACACTCACTGTCCCCGCACTCCCCCTGACTGACCACACTCACTGCCCCCACACTCCCCTGACTGACCACACTCACTGAACCCACATTCCCCCGACTGACCACACTCACTGAACCCACACTCCCCTGACTGACCACACTCACTGTCCCCCACACTCCCCTGATAAGCCAGGGCTGGATACAAGCTGCAGAAATGCACACACAGCCAATCACGCTACAAAGATGGCTGTGCAGAAACCAGCTCCCAGATTTTCAGTGGCAGAGCAGTAGCACCGTTAGATGCTGTGGAGGAGAGATGCTGTGGAGGAGAGATGTGAGCGGATCTTCCCTGACCAGGACCCTGACCCAAGGGGTGCATCTGCCGTAGCATCGTGGGAGGAGGTGGTGAATATCAGGAGCCTGACCCTGTTCTCTGGTCAGCAGTATCACAAAAATCTGTACAACCTTCTTCGAGGGTGAGTGTCCATCCCACTTAGAACTCCGCATATGCTTGACATGGAACTCCAAACCTGCTTAGACACCCGAAGCACATACAGCACGTGACCATTCCCTCAGGAACAGGATCTAACCCCTTCCCCTCATCCCACAATGAGTACCCTTCCGTGGTGACCACTTTCCCCGAACCTGTCCACACAACACAGGCACGCATTGCGAACCATGCACTGCAGTATATCAATGTTTGCTCTCCACCTAATGTTCCCACAGGAAAAGAACATCCGCAATGCACAGGAGATGATGCGGGTTGGTGGTGGGGGGCAGCTGACCAGCGCGGAGGAGCGTGCCATGGAGCTGGCAGGAGCGTCACCGACACGTACCACACAACCCACCAACACACAGACGATCACCATGGTCGTGTTGAGGCTTCTGGTGAGCACAGCACAGACGCTGATGCCACATCAGGTGCAGGCGGGCACACCCGAGGGCTCGGACACACGGAGGTCTGCCGGAGGCTGGGATTCAGCTGTCCCCAAGCCAGTTGCTGGGTCTGTTCCTCCCAAGGCTGGTGGAGATGCATCGGGAAACCTGGGGAGTTGTAGAATCGCTGTCAGCAACCACTCTGCAACTGCAAGGCTGTATAGGGGAGTCAAATAGAGTGCTGTTGCAGGAGGTGGTGCCAGCACAGCACTGCGAACCGGGCCAACACTGCAAGTGTGGCGACTGCAGTGGAAAGTTTGGCTCAGGAGGACCCTGTCCTCATGGATGACAGGGTCCAGGCCATCCTAGAGACAGGGTGGGCCATGGGCGAGTGTGTTTCCAGCATCCAGGAAGGACAGCGTTCGATGGTCAAGTGCGTCGGGGGCATGTAGGAGACACTGCTGGCCATGGCTGGGACTTTGCCAACATTCTGGGGACACAACAGGATTTGGCTGTGAGTCTCAACAGCTTAGCCCAGGGCTCCAGAGCCTGGCTGACTCACAGAATGCTATAGCGGAGAGGCTCCGGAGCTTGGCCGAGTGTCAGAGGGCCAGGGCTGAGGGATCATACATCATGGGGCAGACGTATCTGTGCCACCAGGACTGGCAGAGCCAGGAGACGCCGAACCCCCTGGAGTTCAGTCCAGCTACCCTGGCATCCCATGGAGTGCTCCCTGGGGCTCCGGACACCTTGAGGGAGGAGGAAGGGCTTGAGCCCATGCCGGGATCTTCCACCCAGGAGATCCAGGACGTCCAGAAACCTTCCGGCTCCCCCCTTCCTCACACCGGGGCATCTCAGGACCAGCGAGGTGAACAGGGTGGCACCGAAACAGTGCCATCCGCAAGCCAGCCAGCGCCCTCCAAAGGACATCCACCGAGGGCATCACAGGCAATGGGGGCGTGTATCACAGCTGGTCACCTCCATCTCCACCTGGGGTGGCACCGGGAAGAAACAGTAGACAGCACAAAGTTAGAAAGTTGTCATTCACCAGAGGGCACAGGTGAAGGTCAGCATTGCTCAGGGTTTACTAATCAATTATGTTAGAGCACAATAAACTGTTAATTGCGCATCATGCTGTGACTAATTTATCTCTAATTCCTTTCCCCAGCCACTCCCTCCCCGCACAAAGCTCGGTGCTCCCGACTCCCAGACATCGAGGTGCTGACTGTTGGGCCTCGTAGACTCAGGCAATGTTTCAGAGTGCCCCTCCCTACCTTCACCAACATCCACCAGACCCTTGGCACAAACAATCCCTCCACCCCCCTCCCCCACTCCCCTCCATTGGTGTCCCCAACCCTGTGGGCCAGGGTGGCAGCGTGCATTCGGAGTGCATTCGGAGTCAGACTTGAGTGGCACCAGGAGCAGGATGCCAGTGTGCACAACAGCGTGTCGTCACCATCCTCCAACCTTCGATCAAGACTCAGAACCAATGTCAGTCCAGGCACATGAATAGGGTTGAATGTTTCTGGGGGAACAGGGTGGTGGGATGAGAGAGGCTGGGGAAGGGTGATGTGGTGGTTTGAGGGCCCAGCTGGGTTTGGAGGGGGAATAGCGGCTGCACTTGCCCCTGGGGTGTGTTGGTTGCACCCCTCCTCACTGCGCAGCACCAACTAGGTGAAGCCGGCTGAAATCAAGGCGTCCCTTGCCGCCCTTTCTTGCCGGACACCTCTCATTGCCGCCCGTCCTCCGGCTCTCCATGTGGTGGGGTGCCCATGTCTCGCTGCTCCTCCGCCTCCTGCTCCGGTTGGGTGATGTTGTGCAGAGTGCAGCAAATGATGGTGATGTGTGAAGCATGCGCAGAGTCACACTGGAGGCCCCACCCGCCAGAACGACCAAGCGGCAGAACCACATCTTCAGCAGACCAATGCACCGCTCAACGACAGAGATGGTGGCTGCGTGGGCCTCACTGTTGTGGGTTCCCTGCCTCGGTCTCGGGCCACCACACATCAGCCATGACCATAGCTGGTAACCCTTGTCACCCAGTAACTATCCTGGAAGCCTGGGCTGGTCTTCATAGAGCCCAGGGATGTCCGGATCTAAGCTGTCATGGACAGTCCCTGGGTGGTTGCATCGATTGGCATGATCTTCAGCTGATGGTCACAGATGATTTGAATGTTTGGGGAGTAGAACCCCCTTTCTGGTTCACCAACTGCTGCGACCCTGCATGGGGGACCCATAGGGTGAGGTGCGTGCCATCCACTGCTCCCTGCACATTCGGGATCCCGGTGATGGATGCGAGTCCGGGCCTCCTGCTGTGCATGGCACACATCGAAATTAATGAACTGCCCTGCCCCTCCTTTCTCATGGAAGGAATTGCAGGGCCTATACCTCCTTGCCCTCAGCACCCTCTGCACTCTCTCGGGAGCCTGCTCACCCACCTCCTGACCCTCAGCGGCAGCCTCCTCCCCTCCCTCCTGAGGTGGTGGTGGTTCTTGCGGTGGTCTCTCCATGCCCACCACCTCCTCAGCCGCCTCTTCCTCCTCCGCCCCTGCTGCCACCAACATGGACAGCTCCAGATCCAGCAAACCGAGAAAACATTTTTCCTCATCCCCATCTTACACGGGGCACCCCTTATTTTTAAACAGACAGGGGAAACATCCTGCCAGCACCCATCCTGTGCCCCCTCAGGTTCGAATATGTTTCAATAAGATCATCACTCATTCTTCCAAACAGGCCCAGCCTGTCCCTCATTAACCCCATCCCCAGCAGGTGAATCCTCCCTGAACTGCTCCTAACACGATTATATCCTTTCTTAGGTAATTAGATCAGTATGTGCTCCTGTGAAATGCCTCTTGATATTTGACAATAATAAAGGTGCTATATTAGTGCATATTGTTGTGTTTTTGTCATGATATGAACATACTAATCACTCATAAGGGATTCTGTAAACACATTATGGGTTCATTTATTTAAACTGAGTACATGAGAACACATATCCATGGGTAGAAAGCTTGAGGACATCAGCAGCCGAGCTGTGTCCCCTGTGTTCTGCTCACAGGCTAAAGTGAAACTGGCACTGGATCACATGACACACTTCCCTTCTCGTGATGTCATGCTGCTACCCTTAAAGGCATATTACAACGGGTGTTTTTGCTTTAAATATTTATCCAATGTTTCCATTAAAACATGGGAAACGCTTTGGGATCCAGGTTCAATTCCAGCCTTGGGTGACGGCTCATGTGGAGTTTACACATTCTTCCTGTGCCCTCTGGGTTCTCTGGTTTTCTCCCACGGACCAAAGATGTGCAGATTGGCCATGCTAAATTGACCCTTAGTGTCAAGGGAATTAGCAGAGTAAATACGTGGGATTACGGGATAGGGCCTGGCTGCGATTGTTACCCGGGCACATTCAATGGGCCAAATGATCTCCTTCTGCACTGTAATGATTCATAGAATCATAGAATCCTACAGTGCAGAAGTCTTTGGACTGTGGGAGGAAACTGGAGCACCCGGGGGAAACCCACGCAGACACGGGGAGAACATGCAAACTCCACACAGACAGTGACCCCAGCTGGGAATCAAACCCGGGTCCCTGGCGCTGTGAGGCAGCAGTGCTAACCATTGTGCCACCGTGCCACCCCATGAATTATATGATTCTATGAAAGACGTTGGTCTCCATTTCAAAGCAAAGTTTAAAGTGAAAGTTTATTTAAACTTTGTAAGGTTTAGATTATCAGTGCAATGAATTTACTGTGAAATTCCCCCAGTCGCCACAGCCCGACGCCTGTTCGGGTCAATGCACCCAACCAGCACGTTCTTCAGACTGTGGGAGGAGACTGGGGCACCCAGAGGAAACCCACGCAGACATGGAGAGAATGTGCAGACTCCACACAGTCAGTGACCCAACCCGGGAATTGAACCTGGGTTCCTGGCGCTGTGAAGCAGCAGTGCTAACCACTGTGTCACCATGCCGCGTAACCACTCCTTCCACCCAAGTGTCCGGCTAAAGGAGTTTCTCCTCGCTTCTTGTTCTCTGGCAAGTTGGTGACTCCCTTTTCACCGATTCCCCCAGATAAACGATATGCTTCTATTCAGTTTCCTCTGTCTTACCCTGAGCCCTCCTGTCAGACCACCGAGACTTGGAAATTCGGTGGAATACGGTCCAGATTTAGAAATAATGGAAGTAATAGAAGTGAACTCAGCACCTGCCTGGATCAAACCGCATCAAGGTGGCTGAGTTCCATGAGTATAATTAACATATTGAAATAGTAAACATGTCTCTTCAGAGATTGTTGATCAGAACTAGTGGAGGGAAATAATGACTCCACATTACAGTAACATTATCTCATTGCCTCGAACTTACAACACCAAAAAAGGTCACATTAAGGTCATATTCTCTCATTAAGACAATATTACTGACGAAGGGTCATCCAGACTCGAAACGTTGGCTCTATTCTCTCTCCACAGATGCTGTCAGACCTGCGTTTTCAGATCAGCTTTTTCAGTTTTTATTACTTCATTAAGGTTAGCTTTACTTCATTAGAGGTGCGGTTAGGTGAATTAGGGTGGCACGGTGGTTAGCACTGCTGTCTCACGGCTCCAGGGATCTGGGTTCAACTCCCAGCTTATGTGTCTGTCTGTGTGGAGTCTGCATGTTCTCTCCGTGTCTGCATGGGTTTCCTCCCGCAGTCCAAAAATGTGCGGGTTAGGTTGCTTGGCCATGCCAAATTGCCCATAGTGTCCTGGGATGTGTAGGTAAGAAGGATTAGCAGGATAAATGTGTGGGGATTGTTGTTGGTATAGGCTGAATAGCCGCCTTCTGCACTGTAGCAATTCTATGGTTCTATTCGAGTAACATTGCTTCATTTAGACATTACTTTAGAGTGACATTATTTGGTGGGGTAACATTGACAAAGATGGCATGGTGCCACAGTGGTTAGCATTGCCGTCCCACACAGCCAGGGGCTTGGGTTCAATTCTGGCCACAGGTGATTGTGTGGAGTTTGTGTGTTCTCCGCATGGGTTTTCTCTGGGCACACTGATTTCCTCCCACAGTCCCAAGATGTGCGGATTAGGTAGATTGGCCACGCTAAATCAACCTAACAGGTTTAGGGCTTGGGTGGGATTGTTATTGGTGCTGGCTCGATGGGCCAAATGGTCTCCTTCTGCACTGTAGGGATTCTATGAACATAACTGGTCATTAGGAACTTAATGGGAAGACCACAGGATCATTTCACAACTGGTCAGAAAAGAGAGCTTCCATTAAATGTGTGACCAGGAGAGTTCTGAATAACCCAACTCTCTGTAGGATTGACTGCAAACTGCCCCTAATTTGGAAGGATTTGAATAAGGTCTCTTGAATGTTCTAATAGTGCTTGGGATGGAACTGGAAATGTATGTTTGGGAGGTCTCTCCATTTCTGGGGTCAGATTAGACTGGCTTTACTCAGCACTCTGACCCTGGGTTGCTGGGTCACTGGCCACTGATGGAAAAGGGAAATATTGAGCTGAACCCTTCCAATTGCTTTTAACTTTGATAAAAGGTCATCTGGACTCGAAACATCAGCTCTTTTCTCTCCTTATAGGTGCTGCCAGACCTGCTGAGATTTTCCAGCATTTTCTCTTTTGGTTTCAGATTCCAGCATCCGCAGTAATTTGCTTTTATCGTAAGTGGGATTACCTGGCTATTATCATATTGCTGTTCTTGGGAGCTTGCTGTGCACAACTTAGCTGCCGTGCATATTACAATGCGGACCACACTGCAAAAGTATTCCATTGACTACAAAGCAGAGTGGGACATCCTATTGCATGGCATGGTGGCACAGTGGTTAGCACCATTACCTCACAGCACCAGAGATGCGGGTTTGATTCTGGCTTTGGGTGACTGTGTGGAGTTTGCACATTCTCCTGTGTCTGCGTGGGTTTCCTTCGGGTGCTCTGGTTCCTTCCTACAGTCCAAAGATGTGCAGGTTGGGTGGATTGGCCATGCCAAAATAGAATCCCAAGATGTGTAGGTTAGATGCATCAGCCATGGTAAATGTGTGGGGTTACAGGGTGGGGGAGTGGGCCTGGGTAAGATACTCTGTCAGAGAGTTGGTGCAGGCTTGATAGGCCAAATGGCCTCCTTTTGCACTGTAGAGATTGTATGAAAGGGGCTAAATCAATGCAAGAATCTGTAAGACTCTTGGCAAAGCCTCAAGTATTTTTGACAAAGCGACCTCCAAAGAGGATGTTATCTCACACCACGAGTTTTCGAATACATGTCTAGGCATTTCACTCAGATCAGATCTCCATCATTAACTGATCTTGGCTGAAATGAGAGTTAGGATGTTGCATAATAAAAACAGAGAGAGCGAGAGAAGGAACAGCAGTGGCATAGCAGAATTATTGCTGGGCTAGCAATCCAGAGACCCAGGATTCGAATCCTACCACAGCAGACGGTGAAATTTGAATTCAATAAAAGTCTCGAATTAAAAGTTGAATGATGACCATGAAACCATTGTCGATTGTCATAAAAACACATCTAGTCCTTTAGGGAAGGAAATCTCCCATCGTGACCTGGTCTGGCCTACATGTGACTTCAGATTCATATCAATGTCTCTCAAATGCCCTCTGAAATGGGGGGGAAGTTAGGGACGGGCAATAATGTTGGCCCAGATCCTGGAAAATTAATAAAAAAGGAGCTAATCACTGGAATTCTATTGCCCTCTCTCCTGGAATCGGAGTGGGCAAGAGGCAGACAATGGAAATGTGCGTTGGCCTCAGGCAGAAACTTTTGGTCTCCCTCGAGCAAAACCATAAAATCCCACCTGACGTTTCCAAACCAATGTGAGTGTTCTTCAGACCAGCTCCCTCTCCACAGATGCTGCCAGACTGGTTGAGATTTTCCCAGCAATTTCAGTTCCTATTTCAGATCTCTGACATCTGGAGCATTTTGCTTTATTGGGGTAAGCGATAGCCTAGTGGTATTATTCTTGACTATTAATCTAGAAACTAATGTTCTGGAAGCCCGGGTTCGAATCCCGTGACGGAGGCTAGTGGAATTTGTATTCAATAAAAAATATCTGGAATTAGGAATCTAAGGGTCTGGGTGGGACCTTGGTCAGACTCGATGGGCTGAGTGGCCTCCTTCTACTCTGTAGAATTCTATTGTTCCCTGATACTGGTAACCATGAAACCATTGTCGATTGTTGGAAAAACCCATCTGGTTCACTAATGCCCTTCGGGGAAGGAAATCTGCCGTCCTTATCTGGTCTGGCCTACATGTGATTCCAGAGCCACAAAAATGTGCTTGATTCTCAACTGCTCTTGGGCAACTTGGATTGGAATAAATGCTGGCCAGCCAGTGAGGCCCAGATCTCTCAAATGAATAAAATAAAATTTTGGTATTGACAATGGTTCCCACTGAGATTAGCTTTTAATTCCAGAGTTATGAATTGAATTTAAATTCCACTATTTGCCATTGCGAGATTTGAACTCTTGTCCCCCCGGGCCATGAGTCTGGGCCTTTAGATTACTAGTCCAGTGCCATAAGAAGCTACAAAATGTCGTGAACGTAACCCAATCCATCACACAAAACAGCCTCCCATCCATTGACTCTGTCCACACTTCCTGCTGCCTTGGCAAAGCAGCCAGCATAATTAAGGACCTCACGCACTCCGGACATTCTCTGTTCCACCTCCTTGCATCGGGAAAAGGATACAGAAGTCTGATGTCACATACCAACCAGCGCAAGACCAGCTTCTTCCCTGCTGCCATCACACTTGCATTAAGTCGATCTTTCTCTACACTCTAGCTATGACTGTAACACTACATTCTGCACCCTCTTCTTTCTTTCCCTATGAACGGTATGCTTTGTCTGTATAGGGCACAAGAAACAAAACTTTTACTGTATGTTAATACATGTGGCAATAATAAATCAAACCAAATCTAAAAGCAGTATGCTACCACCTCACCCCAAACTGTGATATTGGGTTAAAGAAGGGTGTTGCTGAATGTTTTTAGTTTGGTCACACAGTCCACACTCTGTGCTGTTGGTACATCTGATGCATTTCTCGCTGTAAATCGAGGAATGCAGTATCATCACAGTCTGGTAACTCGCCCAAAACCGCACCATGGCACCACTTTTCAACTCTACCTGGCTGGAGCAGGAGTCAACTTCATTCTGGAGAGGGACTTTCAGTTCCGAGAATGAATAACTGAGTTTATTCCATTCACTCGCTGCTTCACCCTTGCTCCCTGGGTTTTAACAGCGGTAAGATCAGCATTTGTACTCAGGACGGCACGGTGGCACGGTGGATAGCACTGCTGCCTTACAGCTCTACGGACCTGAGTTCAATTCCTGCCTTGGGTCACTGTCTGTGTGGAATTTGCACATTCTCCCCGTGTCTGCATGGGTTTCCTCCTGGTGCTCTGGTTCCCCCCCCAGGTTAGGTGAATTGGCCACGGTAAATGTGTGGGGTTACGGGATAGGGCAGATGGGAGAGCCTGGGTGGGATGCTGTTTTGGAAAGTTGGTGCAGGCTCGATGGGCCAAATGGCCTTCTGCACTGTATGGGTTCTATGTATTTTATGATTCTATGGAGTCAGGTATAAGTTTAAATTTACATTTTGTTTATTACTGTCACAAATAGGCTTATATTAACACTGCAATGAACTTACTGTGAAAATCCCCTAGTTGCTACATTTCAGCACCTGTTCGGTTACACTAAGGGAGAATTTAGCATGGCCAATGCACCTAACCAGCACTTCTTTCGGATTGTGGGAGGAAATCGTAGCACCCAGAGGAAACCCATGCAGACACGGGGAGAATGTGCAGCCTCCACACAGACAGTGACCCAAGCCGGGAATTGAACCCAGGTCCCTGGTGCTGTGAGGCGGCAGTGCTAACCACTGGGCCATCGTGCCTCTCGATATGAAAGGACATAAGAACATAAGAACATAAGAACATAAGAAATAGGAGCAGGAGTAGGCCATCTAGCCCTTCAAGCCTGCCCCGCCATTCAATAAGATCATGGCTGATCTGAAGAGGATCAGTTCCACTTTCCTGCTTTCTCCCCATAACCCTTAATTCCCCTGTCTACATTAATACATAAAATCTAATTGTACAGTAGCTGAATATTCCCTTACTAACACAGATCTATTTCTGTTAGTAAAACTATCTTTATTTTCATAAATAATCAATAAGATGCAAACCTGAAGATCTGTAAATGAAATACATATATAACACTTGCAATTCAACACTTCATAAGACCTAAAAAGGTGACAGGAGTTCCAGGGAGAAACTCCATTTTAACAAGTTAAGATGAGAGATTAAGGGGGTAGAGTTAGCAAAAGAGCCAGATGGGAGCATTAGGGAAAATCAATAATAGTTTAAAGTGAGGTGGTTATCAGCAATAAAACAAATTCCACATATAAATTAAGTGAATCACTACAAGGCATTACCACAATGCACTGTAAAATGAAACTAAGAATACTGTGACTGAGGACGTGAGGACTTTTCTGTGCAGACTGTGGGAAGGATTCTGTGATGCAAGATATACTCACCTGACGAAGGGGCAAACCCCGAAAGCTTGTGTGTTTACCATCAAATAAACTGGTTGGACTTTAACCTGGTGTTGTGAGACTTCTTACTGTGTATCCTCCAGTCCAATGATGGCATCTCCAAATTGGGATCAAGAATCAGCAGAAGAGCAATCAGTGAAATAGTCACCAGTGGAGGGGGAAGGAGGCCAAAAAATAACGAGATAAAACCTGTGCCAAGTTCTTCCTGCCGTACTAGGTAATTCCATTCACCTCGGCCAGATAGTTGAAGATTGAAGTCCCACTCAGCCCACAACGGAGTTTGACATTTCCGTGCGGTACAGAGGGAGGGCTGCACTGTCAGAGCCGTCACCATGTGGATTAGACATTAAACCAAAACTCTCTTCTGCCTTCTCAGGTTGATGTACAGGATTCTGAAGCACAATCCTCAACTAACGATCATTCAAGTCGTTCGACTGGTTGTTATTATGTTGCTGTCTATGGGATCTTGCTGTGTAACCATTGGCTTTCCTACATTACGATAGTGACCACATTTTGAAGGTTTATTTCTTTACCTGTCCCATTACCACTCAGTTTGACCTTGCACCCCCAGTCCCTCCTGTCCTCCACTCTATTGCAGAAGGTTCCCTTTTCGCACCCTCCCCATTTACGTGTACAACATCCCCAATACGATTTTGAATAACTTATCCACGTTTGGTGAAATGTCTTGATCTAAGACGTTAGCTCTGTTTCTTACTCTCTCCAGAGACGCTTCCGGAGCATTTCCAGCATTTTATGCTTTTATTCCAAAGATACCTCATTGGTAGTGAGGGGTTTGGGACATCCTGATGTGACAGGAACGTGCACCATCCTTCCTTTCACTATTGTTTTATTTGATGTCTTCTCAGCTTTTGCCAACACCCCGTGTTCAATGTTCCTTCACGATCCTTCAAGTGGTGCTTCTTAGTAACGAAATAGTTAAATGAATATCATTGCCTGCATTTGTCTGTCGCAACACCTCACAGAATTACTTTTGAAGGTGTTGAAATGAGGTGCATGCTGTCAAAGTTTTTCATCTTGAGCTCATCAGGACAAATGCAAGAATGCCAAATTTCAAACAGTCACAATTTATAGCGTTGGGTGCTGATTGGTTGGCAAATCAACTCTGATTGGCCGAGGTATTGCCATGGAGAAAGCAATGGGGAACTATAGGTTCTCCAAGTCCCCTGGTGATTCAAAAAAGGCACAAGGCTTGGACATATTCATAGAATCATAGAATCCGTACACTGCCACAGGAGGCCATTCAGCCCATTGAGTCTGCACTGACAACAATCCCACCTAGGCCTTATCTCTGTAATCCCATATATTTATTCCGCTGAGCCCTTTAACCTACATATCCCAGGACACTAAGGGTTAATTTAGCATGGCCGATGCACCTAACCCGCACATTGTTGGACTGTGAGCGGAAACCGGAGCATCCGGACGAAACCCACGCAGGTGACGTGCAAACTCCACACAGGCAGTGATACAAGCCGGGAACCGAATATAGATCCTGGAGCTGTGAGGCAGCAGTGCTAACCACTGGGCCAGCGTGGCGCCTGGGCATGTTTCTTTTGTTTGCAGAGAGAGGGTCCATGTGTATGAAGATATGTCACTTCTGGCAAGTGTAAATGAGCCAAGTCATGAGCTTGACTGATTATCTTAATCACTTTTGACACTCTTGTGTTCATTCTGATGAGTGCAAGGCAAAAAACTTCAGCAACATGTCTCTTTTCAGCAATATTCACACTCTGTTCTTTTGAAGTGTTTAAATTTGGCAGTTGAGTTTTTGCCTTATTCCAGAGGGATAGGGTTCTATCATAAAATTGCAACATTGCCTCAAGTTTTTATGACTGTGTTTAACAACATTGCCCTGAGTTATTGGCTTGATCATTTCCTGTTTACATTCCTGTCGACAGGATATGAATTTTTGCTGCATACCTTTCGCAATCTGATCACATTGTTTTCTGAGTTGATCCTTTAGGGTAGGGATTAATTTACTCTTTCAAATGGAGCTTTGCTCAAATCATACTAAAGATTCAATAGCGACGTTCGACAGGAAATTGGAGGAGAAGGGGAGACAATTTGATGACAGGAAGGCTATGGAAGGTGAGAACCTAGAGAGTATCATTATCATGAAAGAGGTAGTGTTGGACAAGTTAATGAGGCTAAAGGTAGACAAGTCTCCTGGTCCTGATGGAATGCATCCCAGGGTACTAAAAGAGATGGCAGGAGAAATAGTAAATGCACAAGTGCATTTACTATTTCACTGGACTCTGGAGTGGTTACCGCAGATTGGGAAACAGCAAATGTGATGCTACTGTTTAAAAAGGAGGTAGACAAAAGGTGGGTAACTATAGGCCGGTTAGCTTAACTTCTGTATTAGGGAAAATGCTTGAATCTATCATCAACGAAGAAATAGCGAGACATTTAGATATAAATTGTCCCATTGGTAAGACACAGCATGGGTTCATCAAGGGCAGGTCATGTTAGACAAATTTGGTGGAATTCTTTGAGAACATTACATGTGCAGTGGACAATGGGGAACCTGTGGATGTGACGTATCTGGATTTCCAGAAGGCATTTGACAAGGTGCTGCACCAAAAGACTGTGACATAAGATAAAGGTGCACAGTGTTACAGGTAATGTATTAGCATGGATAGAGGATTGGTTAACCAACAGGAAGAAAAGTGTGGGGGTAAATGAATGTTTTTCTGGTTGGCAATCAGTGACTAGTGGTGTACCTTAGGAATCACTGTTGGGTCTGTTATTGTTTACTCTTTACATAGATGATTGGGAGTTGGGACCAAGAGTAGTGTGTCATAATTCACAGATGACACTAAGATGGATGAAGAGCAAAGTGTGCAGAGGACACTGAAAGTCTGCAAAGGGATATAGATAATCTAAGTGAGTGGGCAAGGGTCTGGCAGATGGAGTACAGTGTCGGTAAACGTGAGGTCATCCATATTGGTAGGAATAACAGCAAATGGATGATTATTTAAGTTTTAAAAAATTGCAGCATGCTGCTGTGCAGAGGGACCTGGGTGTTCTTGTACTGGAATCTCAGGGAGTTGGTTTGCAGGTGCAGCAGGTAATTAAGGAGGCAAATGGAATTTTGTCCTTCATTGCTAGAGGGATGGAGGTTAAAAACAGTGAGATTATGTTGCAGCTGTATAAGGTGCTGGTGAGGCCACACCTGGAGCACTGTGTACAGTTTTGGCTCCCTTACTTGAGAAAGGATATACTGGCACTGAAGGGGGCTGCAGAGGAGATTCACTAGGTTGATTCCGGAGTTGAGAGGATTGGGTTATGAGGAGAGACTGAGTTGACTGGGGCTACACTCGTTGGAATTCAGAAGAATGAGGGGAGATCTTATAGAAACATGTAAGTTTATGAAGGGAATAGATAAGATGGAAGCAGGGAAGTTGTTTCCACAGCTGGGTGAAACTAGAACTAGGGGGCATAGCCTCAAAATAAGGGGAAGCAGCTTTAGGACTGAGTTGAGGAGGAACTTCTTCACACAAAGGGTTGTGAATCTGTGGAATTCCCTGTCCAGTGAAACAGCTGAGGCTACCTCATTGAATGTTTTTAAGGCAAGGATAGATACATTTTTGAACAGTAAAGGAATTAAGGGTTATGGTGAACGGGAGGGTAAGCGGAGCTGAGTCTACAAAAAGATCAGCCATGATCTTATTGAATGGCGGAGCAGGCTTGAGAGGCCAGATGGCCGACTCCTGCTCCGAGTTCTTATGTTCTAAATTTCAATGGGGGAAGAACGAGACTAATTGACTTCCGAATGGACCTATCATATATTCAGTTGATCTTTCTCTACACCCTGGCTATGACTGTAATGTTACATTCTGCACCCTCTCCTTTCCTTCTTCCCTATGTACTCTATGAACGGTATGCTTTGGCTGTATAGTGCGCAAGAAACAATACTTTTCACTGTATCCCAATATATGTGACAATAATAAATCAAGTAAAATCAAATCAGAAGTTGGCACCCTATGATGGTCTCCTGTGCTACGCAGTGCCATTTTATGGTTTTTAAAATTCGCATTATAAATAACTTATAGCTACTTTGGGGAGAGAAATATGAGTGGCATGGTGGCACAATAGTTCGCACTGCTGCCTCACAGAGCCTGGGTTCAACTCCCGGCTTGGGTCACATTCTCCTCGTGTCTGTGTGGGTTTCCTCCGGGTGCTCCGGTTTCCTCCCACAGTCTGAAAGACGTGCTGGTTAGGGTGTATTGGCCGTGCTAAATTCTCAGTGAATCCAATCAGGCGCCGGAGTGTGGCGACGAGAGGATTTTCACAATTACTTCATTGCAGTGTTAGTGTAAGCATACTTGTCACACTAATAAATAAACTTTAAATTTAAGCTTTGAATAGTATTTTACATTGGTACAGAGTCAAGGAGGATAATGCAGTGAATATGAAACTGATCTTACACCCAAGGTGCTAAGAATTCAAATCCCATCGTGTTAAGACGTGAAATTGTATTCCATAAATCTGGCAACTTTCTCCATGGTAATAGCTTGGCCAATCAGAGTTGATTTGCCAACCAATCAGCACCCTTTTCTCCAAGGATATAAAAGGATCTATTACTCTTATTCCACACTGGTTTACATGTAACTCCCACCTCAAATGATGTGGCTGCCTTACCCGGTCTGGCCTACATGTGAATCATGATGTGGAGTTGCCAGCGTTGGATTGGGGTGGGCGCAGTAAGGAGTCTCACAACACCAGGTTAAAGCCCAACAGGTTTATTTGGTAGCAAAAGCCACAAGCTTTCGGGGCTTTGCCCCTTCGGCAGGTGAGTGGGGAGCTCTGATCACAAACAGGGGATGTAAAGACACACACTCAGTTTACAGTTTAAGCGTAACCTATACTTAATGCTATCTCCACTCACATTGTCTGCCCCTTTAAGACTTGATTAACTCGCATTCTAATCTATATTCTGTAAACGGAGTGTGTGTCGAAATATCCCCTGTTTGTGATCAGAACTCTCCGCTCACCTGACACAGGGTCAGAGGCCTGAAAGCTAGTGGCTTTTGCTATCAAATAAACCTGTTGGACTTTAACCTGGTGTTGTGAGACTTCTTACTACATGTGAATCCAGAGGCACAGCAATGTGGTTAACTCTCAACTGCCCTCTGAAATGGCCACTCAATTTCAAGGGCAACTAAGGATGGGCGATAAAGGAAATTTGGCATGTGCACAATGACTCTCACCAACTTTTACAGATGTACCATAGAAAGCATTCTTTCTGGTTGTATCATAGTTTGGTATGACTCCTGCTCTGCCCAAGGAACTACAAAAGGGTCATGAACGTAGCCCAGTCTATCACACAAACCAGCCTTCCATCCATTGATTCTGCCTGCACTTCCCACTGCCTTGGCAAAGCAACCAGCATAATTAATGGCCCCACGCACCCCGGACATTCTCACTTCCACCTTCTTCCATCTGGAAGAAGATACAAAAGTCTGAGGTCACGTGCCAACCGACACAAGAACAGCTTCTTCCCTGCTGCTGTCAGACTTTTGAATAGATCTACCTCGCACTAGGTTGATCTTTCTCTACATCCCAGCTATGACTGTAACACTACATTCTGCACCCTCTCTTTTCCTTCTCTATGCACGGTATGCTTCATCTGTATAGCACGCAAGAAACAATACCTTTCACTGAATACTAATACATGTGACAATAATAAATCAAATCAAATCAAAATGTTAGCCCAGATAGCGACACCCGTGTCTGTCAAATGAATAAAGGAAATAAGGCCTTCTTGGAGCAGGTCACGCAGTTATGAATTTGTGGAATAAATGTGTCTTTTCTGCCCTTGAGAATTCCTTGGGGAGAAAGGATAATTGGTGGAGGTTATAAAAGATTAGGAAAGTGAGGATAATGATGGGTGGGGCAAATGGCAGTGCCCCACTAACCTGTCTGAAGCTTCAAATCAGCTTATCTCATGCTTAAGATTCTTATGGTCTTATTTTCACCTCAAGCTTTTCACACCAAGCTTCAATGGGATCAACCGAACCAATTAGACCATGTCAGTATTGGCATGCAGCCTTTTAATCCTCGTTCCAGCGTCACAGCCCTCTGGAGGCAGAGGGTTTTGTAACAGCGGTCTATCATCTCTCCTTTGCTTGCTGTTCAGTGAAACGGTCGCCGTTCTCTATTTCTTCCCTGAGTATCTTCCACAAACCTGGACATCTCAAAGTGCTTCACAGGCAAAGTTTTGTTCTGAATTTTAGCCACCTTTCTCTTTTATTCGTTCATGGGGTACATTTGTTGCCCATCCCTAATTTCTCTGGAGAAGGTACTGGTGGCTGGGACAGCCATTTTGTGCACAGCAAGCTCCCACAAACAGCAATGTGATCTTGGCCAGTGGGACAAGCATGGTGGCACAGTGGTTAGCATGGCCACCTTACAGCTCCAGGGACCCAGGTTCGAATCCGACCTTGGGTCATTGTTTGTGTGGATTTGGCACATTCTCCCTGTGTCTGTGTGGGTTTCCTCCAGGTGCTCTGGTTTCCCCCCGCAGTCCAAATATGTGCAAGTTAAGTTGATTGTCCATGTTAAATTGTCCCTTAGTGTCAGGATAAATACGTGGGGTGAGGGGGATAGGACCTGGAAGAGAATGTGGTTGGTGCAGGCTTGATGGGCCAAATGGCCTCCTCCTGCACTGTAGGGATTTTATGATTCTATGCCATGCTGCTTTAAGAAGAATGTTTTTCCCCTTCTTTCTGCAAGATTCAACAATCTTTTTTGGGGAATTACTTCAATTGTTTGATGAGGATTAAATATGGACCCAGGCCACTGGGGAGGAACGTAGGCCTCTACTCACCTTCAAAACAAGGCCATGAGACAGGAACGTAGAAGCAGGTGTAGGCTGTTTGGTTTCTTGAGCCTTCTCTGCCATTTAACTGGACTATGGCTGATCTTCCAGCTCAACGCCATCTTCCCGCACTATCCCCATATCCCTTGATGTCAGTGGTATCTAGAAATCTATTGGCCTCTGCTTTGGACACACAATCTTTCATATCCAGTGGAGAGACCCACCATTTAGTATCTGACCTGTCAAACTGCACCTGCAAAAGGGTAGCATTCTTTCAGTATTGCATGGTGGTGTCAGCCTGGACTTTGCACTCAGTCTCTGCACTGGGACTTTAACCTCTGACCCTGCGGTAAGAACGTTAACCTCTTGGCCAAAGCTGAAAGCTCTGACATTGTGGGTTAGATTGGGAAAGGTGGTGACATCATCAGTTTATCTGCAGTGTTGAATCAGGTCTTTGTGAATTGTATCATATCTACAGTACAGAACTAAACTAAACCAGCTGTATAAATACTGAGTCTATAAAGGGAGCAAGTCAGAGACTGTGGTGAGTAACTCATTACCTGACTCCCCCAAGCCTGTCCACCATCTACAAGACACAAGTCAGGGGTCTGATGGAACACTGTCTGCTTGTCTGGATGGGTGCAGCTCCAGCAACACTCAAGAAACTTAACATCATCCAGGACAAAGCAGTCTGTTTGATCGGCATTCCATTTACCACCTTCAATATTCACCCCTGATGTACAGTGTGCACCATCAACGAGATGCACTGCAGCAACTCACCAAAGCTCCTTTGACAGCACCTTCCAAACTCAAAAGATCAATTATCTGCAGGATAATTGAGAGTAGCAGTCACCTGCAAATTCTCCTCTCAGTCACCATCTTGATGTGGAACTATATCGCCGTTCCTTCACTGTCGCAGGGGGCAAATCCTGCAACTCGCTTCCTAACAGCACTATGGGTGTACCTGCACCACATGGCCTATCCACCATCTGCAAGGCACAAGTCAGGAGTGTGATGGAATATTCCCCACTTGCCTGGATGAACATAGAACATAGAACAGTACAGCACAGTACAGGCCCTTCGGCCCTCAATGTTGTGCCGAGCTATGTCCAATCCCAAGATCAAGCTATCCCATTCCCTATCATTCTGGTGTGCTCCATGTGCCTATCCAACAATCGCTTGAAAGTTCCTAGAGTGTCCGACTCCACTTTCATAGCAGGCAGTTCATTCCACACCCCAACCACTCTCTGAGTAAAGAATCTACCTTGGACATCCCTCCTATATCTCCCACCATGAATCTTATTGTTATGGCCCTAGTAACAGCTACATCCACCCGAGGAAATAGTCTCTACACGCCCACTCTATCTATCCCCCTCAGCATCTTATAAACATCTATTAAGTCGCCTCTCATCCTCCTCTGCTCCAAAGAGAAAAGCCCCAGCTCCCTCAACCTTTCCTCATAAGACCTACCCTCCAAACCAGGCAGCATCCTGGTAAATCTCCTCTGCACTCTCTCCAATGCTTCCACATCCTTCGTAAGTGAGGTGACCAGAACTGAACACAATATTCCAAATGTGGTCTCACCAACGTCTGGTATAGTTGCAGCATAACTCCACGGGTCTTAAACTCAAACCCCCTGTTAATAAACGCTAACACACTATAGGCCTCCTTCACGGCTCTATTCACTATGGGTGCAGCCTCAACAACACTCAAGCGGCTCAGCACCACCCAGGGCAAAACTCTGGATGTGATTGGCACCACATCCACGAACATCCATTCTATCCACCACTGACGCTCAGTAGCAGTGGTGTGTACTATCTACAAGATGCACTCTAGCAATTCACCAAAGATCCTTTGACAGCAACTTTCCAAACCCATGACCACTTCCGTCCAGAAGGGCAAGGGCAGCAGATACATGGGAACATCACCACTTGCAAGTTCCCCTCAAAGCCGTTCACCATCCTGAATTGGAAATATATTGCCATTCCTTTGCAGTCTCCGGGTCAAAATCCTGGAATCCCCTCCCTTGGGGAATTGCGGGTCAACTCATAGCACACGGGCTGCAGCGATTCAAGAAGGCAGCTCACCACCACTTTCTCAAGGGCAACTAGGGGTGGGCAATAAATGCTGGCCAGCCAGCAAAGCCCATGTCCCACGAATGAATTATTGAAAAGCTGTCCAACTGATCTATGTTAGTCAATGGAAAAAAAATTGAAGAGACACTGAGTAAGTAGAATAGACACTGTGGAAAGGATATCCAATATCTTCAGTAATGAGACTGAGAAGGAGTATACAGGCAGAAATGGAGAGGGAGGGACATAGATAATAATAGGAGCATAAACAGGAGAGTTCAGAGGGTTGCTGCAGACAGCACAGAGAAACTTCTTGTTCAAACCTGATCGAGTTATTTCTAGTTTCGTGCACAGAAAGGAACAGCTGTTCAGCGCAAACCCTCACACACACATGCTTTGTGTGTGTGTGTGTGTGTGTGTGTGTGTGTGAGGTTAGAGGGCCACATTAACTGAAACAAACACTCCCTGACTACCATTCAGCGTTGCAAACATGGGGAAGCTGAGCCTCTGATTAACCAGCTCCACTGCCATGTACTGACAGTCATGATGTGGAGATGCTGGCATTGGACTGGGGTAAACACAGTAAGAAGTCTCACAACACCAGGTTAAAGTCCAACAGGTTTATTTGGTAGCAAATGCCACTAGCTTTCAGAGCGCTTCTCCTTATATGCCTTTATATGCCCTGTTTGTGATCAGAACTCCTCACTCACGTGACGAAGGAACAGCACTCTGAAAGCTAGTGGCGTTGGCTACCAAATAAACCTGTTGGATTTTAACTGGTGTTGTGAGACTTCTTAACGTTCTAACAGTACAGCTAATGATGCTATCCAGCTTGCTATCCACTTTACTGAGAATCTATTCACCCTGTGCAATATTCGCTGGAACAGAGAAACACTAGCTTTTTCAAACTAAGGCCCATAGACCCCAGGGGAAGGGGACTCTGGGCTTTGTTGAATTCCTAGGCGGCATGGTGACACAGTAGTTAGCTGGGATCCTGCCCATCCCTTGTGGATTCTCCCATGGAAGAGCTTATTGATCCTTAAGAGGCCCTAGTCTCTCCCTTGTTACTCTTTTGCCCTTCATGTATTTGTGGAAGTTCTTTGGATTCTCCTTTGCCTTATCTGTCAAAACAAATCTCGTGCCCCCTTTTTGCCCTCCTGGTTTCTCTCTTAGCTCTACGCCTAATAGTCTTCAAGGGATTCACTTGATCCCAGCTGCCTATGCATGCCATGTGCTTCTTTCTTCTTCTTGACTAGGGCCTCAATATCCCAAGGCATCCAGGATTCCCTACTTCTGCCAGCCTTGCCCTTCACTCTAAGAGAAATGTGTTTACCCTGAACCCTGGTTAACACACTTTTGAAAGCCTGCCACTTACCAGACATCCCTTTGCCTTCACACAGACTCCCCCAATTAACTTTTGAAAGTTCCTGCCTAATACCATCAAAATAGGCCTTGCTCCAATTTAGAATTTTAACTTTTAGGCCTGACCTATCATTCTTCGTAGCTGTCTTAAAACTAATAGAATTATGGCCACCGGTCCCAAAGTGATCCCTCACTCACACTTCTGTCACCTGCCCTTCCTTACTTCCCAAGAGGAGGTCAAGTTTTGCCCCCTCTCCAGTCGGGCCATCCACATGCTGAATGAGAAATTCCTCCTGAACACATCCAACAATTTTCTCTCCATCCAACCCCCTAATACTATGGCTGTCCCTGGATACAGTAAGAAGTCTCACAACACCAGGTTAAAGTCCAACAAGTTTAATTGATCGTAAACCTTCATCACTCACCTAAACTTGTTGGACTTTAACCTGGTGTTGTGAGACTTCTTACTGTGTTTATCCCAGTCCAACACCGGCATCTCCACATTATGTCCCTGGACAGCCATAGCCCTGCACAGCTCTGGATGTTCCCTGGACATTCTCTCTTCCATCTTCTTCCATTGGGAAAAAGGTACAAAAGTCTAAGGTCACGTACCAACCAACTCAAGAACAGCTTCTTAGAATCGTTGAATCCCTACAATATAGAAGGAGGCCATTTGGCCCATCAAGTCTGCACCAACAGCAATCCCCATCCTAGACCTATCCCTGTAACCCCATACATTTACCCTGCCAGTCTCCCTGAGGGAGAATTTAGCATGGCCAATCCACCTAACTGGCACATTGTTCGCCTGTGAGAGGAAACCTGTAGGAAATCTGTGCAGATACAGGTGAATGTGCAGACTCCACACAGAGAATGACTCAAAGCCGGAATTGAACCCGGGTCCTTGGTACTGTGAGGCAGCTAACCACTGTGCCATCATGTCTTTCCTGCTGTCATCAGACTTTTGAATGGTCCTATCACATATTAAGCTGATTTTTATTCAGTTAATCGTAGGGCATTGGGGAGAGTTGCAGAACAAAGGGATCTCGGGGTACAGCTTCAGAGCTCCTTGAAAGTGGAGGCACAGGTGGACAGAATGGTGAAGAAGGCATTTGGCATGCTTGGTTTCATCGGTCAGAACATTGAATACAGGAGTTGGAACATCTTGTTGACATTGTACAAGACATTGGTAAGGCTATACTTGGAATACTGTGTACAGTTCTGGTCATCCTATTAAAGAAAGATATATTAAACTAGAAAGAGTGCAGAAAAGATTCATCAGGATGCTATTGGGACTTGATGGTTCGAGTTATTAGGAAAGGCTGGATAGACTGGGACTTTTTCTCTGGAGCGTAGGAGCCTTAGGAGTGATCTTATAGAGGTCTATAAAATAATGAGGGGCATAGATCAGCTAGATAGTCAATATCTTTTTCCAAAGGTAGGGGAGTCTAAAACTAGAGGGCATAGGTTTAAGATGAGAGGGGAGAGATACAAAAGAGTCCAGAGGGGCTATTATTTCACACAGAGGGTGATGAATGCCTGGAACAAGCTGCCAGAGGTAGTAGTAGAGGCGGGTACAATTTTGTCTCTTAAAAAACATTTAGATAGTTACATGGGTAGGATGGGTATAGAGGGATATGGGCCAAATGCGGGAAATTGGGACTAGCTTAGGGGTTCAAAAAAGGGACGGCATGACAGGATTGGGCCAAAGGGCCTGTTTCTATGCTGTATATCTCTATGGCTCTATGACTCTCTACGCCCTATCGGTAACAGCAACACTATATTTTACATCTGCTCCTTTCTTTCTCCCCTATGTGCTCTATGAATGGTATGCTTTGTCTATATTGCATGCAAGAAACAATACTTTTCACTCTATCCAAATATATTTGTAACAATAACAAATCAATCAATCAATTCTCCACTTTCCTTGGACATGCCGACATTTAAAACGGAGCTCATCTCACCCCTAACTCTCAATTTGTCTAATTTGGTTCTCTTTGATGCTGCCTTGGACTCAATCTAAAAAAGGCAGTTGGTTACCAACGGTTTATCTGATATTTGAGGAAAAGGAATTTTGCAATGCTCTTAGGTAATGTGTTGGTTTTACCTTGGTCTGGGGAGAAATGTTTCCAGAATGACTCACTACCTCAATTTCCTCAGCCTTCAACAAGATACCTGAGTTTGCCGGCTACAACTGTCTATTTCAGAGACCCCTTTGGTGCAGATGCATTCCTTTTGGATGAAGTGTTACTGTCCCTGCAGAAAGGAACGGCCTGAACCCTTCTGACACACGGGTGCTCATTGTAAGAGGGTGATGAGGTAGCCGACATGAGACGGGCAATTTCTTTGAAAGCTGCCAGAATGCTGCAAACCTGAGCAATGAATGAGTCATTGTCTCTGAGAGTTTCTGCACAGAATAAATAAGGGAGAAACTGACCAGGTCTGGCCCACAGTTTCATGAGAAACTCTAGGCACAGTGGTTAGCACTGCAGCTTCACAGCGCCATGGACCTGGCTTCGATTCCTGGCTTGGATCACTGCCTGTGTGGAGTTTGCACGTTCTCCCCGTGTCTGCGTGGGTTTCCTCCAGGTGCTCCAGTTCCCTTCCACAGGGAAAAGACGTGCTGGTTAGGTGCGTTGGTCATGCTAAATTCTCCCTCAGTGTACGAATCTGGCAACTAGGGGATTTTCACAGTAACTTCATTGCAGTGTTAATGTAAGCCTACTTGTGACACTAATAAATAAACATTAAATCTGAGGAATTTAAAAGGTTAAATAGTATGGTGTATTTATTAGTCACAAGTAAGGCTTAGATTAACACTGCAATGAAGTTACTGTGAAATTCCCCAAGTCGTGACATTTCAATGCCTGTTCAGCACATCTTTCAGATAGTGGGAGGAAACCCGTGGGGAGAACATGCAAACTCCACACAGACAGTGACCCAAGCCAGGAATCGAACCTGGGCCCCTGCTGCTGTGAGATAGCAGTGCTAACCACTGTGCCACCCGAGTGATTTGATCAAAGTTTACAAGATGGTGACAGAAATAGAGAGAAACCATTTCCCTTGGGTTGAGGATTCTAAGACTAGGGGGAACGGAGAAAAACATTAGTGAAATCTAACATCAATAGATTTCTGTTGACTAATTGCATTAAAGGATTGGAGAAACATCATGGATTACAGTCACAAATCAGTAACGAATGGTGGAGGAGTCTTGAGAGGCTAAATGTTCTCCTATTTCATAGTAATGTTAGAATGCTGCTCTTAAACATACAGTCATAGAGTCATAGAGGTTTACAGCATGGAAACAGGCCCTTCAGCCCAACTTGTCCATGCTACCCTTTTTTTAAAACCCTGAAGCTAATCCCAATTGCCCGTATTTGGCCCATATCCCTCTATACCCATCCTACCTATCTACCATAACCCTCTATACCCATGTAACTATCTAAATGCTTTTTAAAAGATAAAATTTTACCCGCTTCTACTACTACCTCTGGCAGTTTGTTCCAGAAACTCACCACCCTCTGTGTGAAAAAATAGCCCCTCTGGACACTTTTGTATCTCTCCCCTTTCATCTTAAACCTATGCCCTCTAGTTTTAGACTCCCCTACCTTTGGGAAAAGATATTGACAATCTAGCTGATCTATGCCCCTCATTATTTTATAGACCTCTATAAGGTCATTCTCAACTTCCTATGCTCCAGAGAAAAAGTCCCAGTCTATTCAGCCTCTCCTTATAACTCAAACCATCAAGTCCCGGTGGCGTCCTAGTAAATCTTTTCTGCACTCTTTCTAGTTTAATAATATCCTTTCTTTAATAGGATGACCAGAATTGCACACAGTATTCCAAATGTGGCCTTACCAATGTCTTGTGCAACTTCAACAACATGTCCCAACTCCTGTATTCAATATTCTAACCAATGAAACCAAGTATGCCAAATGCCTTCTTCACCACTCTGTCCACCTGTGACTCCACTTTCAAGGAGCTATGAACATGTACTCCTAGATCTCTTTGTTCTGTAAAGCTTCCCATCACCCTACCATTAACTACTCTCCATTTGCTTTTTGTCCTTTGGCCAAGGCATTTATTACCCATCCCTAATTACCCCTGGAGAAACTGCTGCTGAGCCAACTTCCTGAATACAACTGAGTGACTTACTCAGCCATTCCAGGGGGCAGTTGAGAGTCAACCACGTTGCTTATGGGTCCAAAGTCACATGTAGGGCAGACCGGGTAAGGACAGTAGATTTCCTTCCCTAAAGGGAATGAACTGGTTGAGTTTTTAAACAATGATTGATAATGGCTTCATGGTCCTCATTACAGAGACTAGTTTTATAATTCCAGATTTTAATTCATTGAATAATTTCCTCTAGCTGCTGTGGTGGGATTTGAACCCATACCTCCAGAGCATTAGCCTCGGGGTTACCACCAGGCCATCACCTTTCCTTTAGTTTAAGGAAGCATCGAGAGAGATTATTCTCGATTTATTATTGGATTTATGAGTGGCTATTTTATTATATCTGATCTGATTTATTATTGCAACATGTATCAGCATACAGTGAAATGCATTGTTTCTTGTGCACTATACAAAAGAAAAAAGTTTTTAAAAGTTTATTTATTAGTCACAAGTAAGGCCTACATTAACACTGCAACAAAGTTACTGTGAAATTCCCCTGGTCGCCACACTCCAGCACCTGTTCCCGTCAATCCACCTAACCAGCACGTCTTTCGGACTGTGGGAGGAAACCGGAGCACCTGGGGGGAAACCCACCCAGACATGGGGAGAACATGTAAACTCTGCACAAACAGTGGCCCAAACTGTGAATCGAACTCGGGTTCTGGTGCTCTGAGGCAGCAGCGCTAACCACCGTATTGCCTTCCTTCTCTGTGAACATGCTGTTCATAGAGGAGGAAGGGCAAAGTGCAGAATGTAGTTTTACATTCATAGCTAGAAGGTAGAGAAAGATCAACTAAATGTAAGGAGAGTCTATTCAAAAGCATCTCCTCACCCTCGTCTTGCCTGCAAAGGAAACATTTTTTCTACGTTAACCCCATCAAACCCGGTCCTAATCTCGAAGGCCTCTTGTATGTCACTCTTCAGCCTTTTCTTTACAAGCGAAAGGAGCCCAGCTTGTCGATAGGTATAACCTTTCAGTTTGGTGTTAATTGGATACTCATATAGGACTTCATTCTTGGACATTAAACAAGTGCAGTTGAATCCACGGTGGGATGAATGACTTGTTCGCTGTAGCCAAACCCTTTCTATTTTCATATCCCCCTCTGAATGGGGGAAATGAAGGAATTGTCATTGACTTCAGGAAACGGAATGCCTACAACAGAGATGAAGAAGTGGAAATGGTCGAAAGCTTCAAGTTTCTAGGCATCCAGATCACCAACAACCTGTCCTGGTCCCTTCATGCTGAAGCTATAGCTAAGAAAGTAGAGGCCTTGGTGTGCTTTCTAATGAGGCTAAGGAAATTTGGCATGCCCGCTACAACTCTCACCACCTTTTACAGATGCACCATAGAAAACATCGATTCTGGTTGTATCACAGCTTGGTATGGCTCCTGCACTGCCCAAAACCACAAAAAACTACAACAGGTTGTGAATGAAGCCCAATCCATCACACGAACCAGCCTCCCACCCACTGACTCTGTCTACACTTCCTGCTGCCTCGGCAAAGCAGCCAGCGTAATTAAGGACCCCACACATTCTCTCTTCTACCTTCTTCCGTTGGGAAAAAGATACAAAAGTCTGAAGTCACGTACCAACCGACTCAAGGACAGCTTCTTCTCTGTTGTCACAGACATTTGAATGGACCTACCTGACATTAAACCGGAGTTTTCTCTACATCCTAGCTATGACTAATACTACATTTTGCACCCTTTCCTTACCTTTTTTTAAACACCAAGGATGGTGAATGTTTGGAATGCGCTGCCTGCGGAGGCGGTTGGAGCAGGTAAGATAGCATCACTTAAAAGGGCAACTAGATGAATAAATGAATAGGGCAGGAATGAAAGGATGTGGATTCTGTTGGTGCATAGGGATCAGTGCAGGCTTGGAGGTCCGAAGGGACTTGTTCCTGTGCTGTACTTTTCTTTGAATGGTATACTTTGCCTGTATAGTGTGCAAGAAACAATACTTTTCACTGTATATTAATACATGTGACAATAATAAATCAAAATCACTAAAATATATCCTAACGGGGTAGATTCCATAGGAGGTGATGCATTCAGCGAGCTAATCTAAGCTGAATATTATTCAGAGAGAGAGAAAGCAAAGATCGAATGAGAAGCAGGGATTTTTATTTTGGTAACTATTTATTGAAATCTTCAACACACAGCACCAGGCTGTCAAAAAACAAAATCTTTAAGATAATTAAAAAGTGACAGGACATTATAAATTAAAACCAAACATTCACAAAATTACAGGACATTTGAAATACAGTCACAGACAGAACACGAGAGATAGACTTGCAACTGTGCAGATCAACCTGGGAGAGGTGGGAGCAGAAAATACTTCATTCTTGACTTCCTATCATTGCAATAAAAAACAAAACAACCTACCCAGAATTAAGACACAATATATTTTAACAGCAAAAAACATCTCATTGCTTCCTTCATCTGATGTTCAAAAAATTCCAACAAGAGATACAAATAGTATTTAAAGTAGAACCAAAAAACGTACCCCTCTTACTTAAGAGTTTAAATGTTCTTGCCCTGGTTACAATAGCGATAGGAGCTCAAGAGGCACGATGACACAGGAGGCCATTCAACCCATCGGATCCATGCCAGCTCCGTGTGGAACAATCCAGTCGCTCCTACTCCTCCCGTCCCATTCCCAGAGTCCAGCCAAGTTTATTCTCCTGCAAAGCCCATCCAATTTCTCAGTGAAGTCATCACTAGGCCCTGCTCCACAATGCTGACAGGCTGTGATAATGGGTCTCGTGTGGAGGGCAAGGGGGTTTGGCCCACTGGTATTGTGAGCCTGCGCTTGGCAACCAATGCCAACACCGGGATCCCGGCCAAGTTTACCATTTTACAGACACGACAGCTGCGAGCACATTGTATCAGAGTGGCAGCAGAACAGGGTGTCATAGGCCTGACACCTTTAGACTAATATTTAATCGCAAAGATAAATAACTTAATTCGGACGTAAAGTGGGCGACTTAAAGCAGAAAACTAGCAGAACAGAGGAAGACGCGGGCAGCCAGATGATTCCAAAACAGTTTCCTGGTTGAAGCAAAAATATTTTTCTTATCCTTTTATGAAGAGTTAATAATGGCTCTTTGACAATTTTTGATATAATTAAAACTTGGGGGTGGGGACATGGTTTATTATCAGCTATTGTGTTTGAACATTATTAGGGAAGATTAATCATTTTTCTGCAACTCATCTGTAGCTGGAAAATATTTTAAGACGTTATGAGCTGCATACTATACCTGCCTACAAAACCCATGTTTTGGGTACGGCAGAATGATGTCTGTGCAAACCAGAGAGCGACCACAGGTGACTGTGCAATGTCAACTGGAAAGATGGAATTAATAAAGGTATGGGATCTTAATGGCAGGATCTTCTTGCACTCCAACTGGCAGAATTTCTTAAGATAAAGTCGCTGGGCAGGCAGTGGTATTGTCACTACACAGTAATCCAGGGTAAATGTTCTGGGGACCAGGAATTGTCCAATAATGACCATGTCCACCATTGTCATACAAAACCATCTGGCACAACAAGCCACTCAGTTGAAGGGCAATTAGGGAGGGACAATAAGTGCTGGCCCAGCCGATGAACAAAACCAAAAGCATTCCGCCATTTTATTTGTTTGGAGGAAATGTGAGCAACCTCACTTCTGCCACAGGTTAACACCCAGGCCTATTTTACTGCAGGACATGCAAAGTTAGAAGGGTCAAAGTTCACAGGGCAACATTGGGGGCCGCCAATCAGAATGGGGTTAGGTGAGACAAAGGAAAAATGTCAAGACATGACAAAACTATCTTCCAATGGGAAGTAGCAATGACTTGCATTTGTATAGCACCTTTTGATGGTGTAAGATGTCCCACGCGTGGTGGTATCAGGACGGATGACCTAATGTTTGGTCAAAGGGGTAGGTTTTAAAGGAGTGCCTTGGGGGCAAAAACAAAAAGGAGTTAAGGCAACAGAAGTTTAGGAAAGGGGAACTCCAGGCTTAGGTCCAAAGTCAGTCAATGGTGGAGCAATGAAAATGGGATACAAAAAACCAACAAAAATGCAAAAAGAATCTAAAATACCAGAGACACTGAGAAAGCAGATGTGTAAACACTTCAGGTGTCGATCCTTTGTTAAAAGTGTTTCGCCAATAGAAAATAGCATAAGCAAGGAATGTTTGAGTCGTCGACTAAAATGTAAAAACATGGCGATTGGACCCCAAACCCCACCTGAGACAAGCGACAGGAAACACGTGGAGAGTGGTGGCCATTCTCGCTGCGTCAATGCACTCCATCAAAACCTTCTTATTTCATTCCATCAAATTTTACTCTCTGCCCTCTGGACAGGGGACAGCTCACCAGGGAAGCCAGATGGCCCCCACAAAGTCAGTTTGGAAGATGTTGCCACGACTAGAGACTGCCAGCTAACCCCACTGCAGCGGCCATTACAGCCGGCCAAACTTAGCCTTGTCCGTGCCACACCTGCCAAGTCCACAACAGGTCCAGGAGTGGCGCCTTCGTCCTCCAATGTACCATGTAATGGGAGGGAGGGCCACTCATCGATAAACTGGCTAATTCTCAACCAAAACCAGAGGCTTTTTTTAAATTAAAAAACCCGATTTGGTGGCAAGAGGAAAAGCGTTTTACTCATCGCAGAACACAAACTAAAGATAGTAACTGAAAGAAGCCAGCTGATCCCTTGGGTTATTCAATTCCCTCTGAAGACTTGAGCAGTAAAACCCAAAAAGAAATACAACAAAGTACACAATCTAATTGCAAAGTCATGAAACAAGCGATGATAAAATGATGCAAATTTACATGGTTTATGCAAGTTCCAATCTGGGTCAACAGAATCGCAATGGTTAAAACGAATCCAACCAGTTTTGCCTTCACCAGCGCCTCTCAGTCTGTAGAATGGTTCAGTGCGTGGTGTAAGATAGAGGTGGCAAGATTTAATTGGGTGATCCTCAAGTTTGAGTTTTAAAAGCAAGTGTAGATCGTTGGAGATGGGAGATGGGCAAGACAGAGTTAAGGAAGCACATGGTTCAGAGGTCAAGTTAGTTGCAGTTTTTAAAGAAACAAGTTCTTGGGGTTGGAGGCCTTGCTGACACGGTCAACCATTTTCAGTTGGCAAAGTGGTGGGCCACCTTGCAATGACACAAGCACAGGCTCTCACAAAGAAGTCAGATAGAACCTTCCGGAATTGTGACCCAGCAACCACGAAGCGAAGGCCGATAGAATCCCCAAGTCAGGATTGGTGTGCGACCTGCTGTGTATCCTTTCTGGTGGTCTAGGTCTGGGAGGTTCTGCAGTGAATCCAACATTGGTACGCTGGACATGTTACCAGATTGTCAGCCACTGAAACTCAATCCCTCAATCATTTACCACAACAGTCTTTTCGGAACAGGCAAAATGATGGGGCAGGGTCAAAGTCTAAAACCTTCGAGGGGCCAGTGCATCATAAACAGCACTAAAACAGAAGTAGTGTGTGTTACATTGAAATTCAGCAGTAGCACTGGCCTCATCCGCCAATCCTTGTCTGGAGTGACTTGTTCAAGCCTCTCTTGCTCAATAGCTTTCAGAGTCAGCACACAGGGTGGTCAACATGGCAGTACCACCTGAAGTTCTTCACAATCTTCTCCATCTTTCAGTGGTGGCAGGCAACCCTTCGCTTCTAGGTCAAAGAACAATGACAAACGGTCACGAATATTTACCAGATAGGAATTTCAGAAAAATTATACAGCAGTTATTAGTATCACAAGTAAGCTTCCCTTAACACTGCAATGAAGTTACTGTGAAAATCCCCTAGTCGCCACACTCCAGCGCCTGTTTGGGTGCACTGGAGGAGAATTTAGCACGGCCAATGCACCTAACCAGCACTTCTTTCGGATTGTGGGAGAAAACTGGAGCACCCAGATGAAACCCACGCAGACACGGGGAGAACATGCAAACTCCACACAGACAGTGACCCAAACCGGGAATCGAATCCATGTTCCTGACACTGGGAAGCAGCAGTGCTAACCACTGTACCACCGTGCTGTCCTCTGATTAATAAAAAAAAGTTGATGTCAGTAATAGCACCATGAAACTCATCACTGATCGCGATTAAAATGCCATCAGGGAGGAAATCTGCTGTCCTTACCCAGTCTGGTATCCCTGAGGATTGGTTTGTCTAATGATTACTCACACTTCCTTGGACGCCACACCTCTGTGACATTTAACTCCCGTGCAGCACTGGGGGGGGGGGGAAAGAGCGGGAGGCAGAAACAAATGCTCAAAAGGGGAAAAGATCTCTTAAATAAAACAGCCAAAACCACATGCTTGGATTTCTGATGGAATTGTTAGAATCTTCAGGAGGGAGTTAGTAAGGGACTGAAATTTCACATCTTTGAGAGTGTCGTCATTACAAAGTTAGTTTCTACATTAAAGAAACAGAATTATTCAATGAGGTCTTTGCATTTACACAGCACCTTTCTATCACCCGACACTTTAAAGTGTTCACAGCTGAAGAAATGCTTTTGCAATGCGATTAATGAATAGATATTTTTGCTTTTTGGAGATAGCGACTGAGGGATAAATATTGGCCGGGACACTGAGAAGAACTTCCTCACTCCTCTTCCAAACAAGTACGGCATGGCATTGTCTACATATGTCCATTCCAAGCAGATAAGGTTGTTTAATGTCTGATCTGAAACACAGCACCTCTGACAGTACAGCATCCCCTCAATACTGCGCTGGAGAGTAAACTTGAATGACACAGCAAAATGGGACAAGTGTTAATAGTCATTGGATAATTTGGAGTTAGTGTATGGAGGGAGCTCTGATACAGGTACAGAGGATAATCAGTGGCTGATGGCCAGGTATCTCTTGGGAATGTGGGCAACATTGGCAAGGCCATTTGTTTGCCCATCCCAGGTGACAATGGTGGGTTGCCCTCTTGAACCCCTTGTGGTATAACAATGATACAATGGAGTCTGTCGTTAGTCACTTCAAAGGGTTTCACTCCGGCTGGGAGCCAAACTGGATTCAGAGGCCCTGATTGTGTAAGAGCATCAAGTTTCCTTCCTATGTAGAAAGGGCATTAATGAGCAACTGGGATTTCACAACCATCAGGAATCTCCCAGTCCAGTTACTATTAAGCAGCAGGCAGAGTGAATCAGCTTGTGGAGAGCCCATTGTCATGGGAACATGCTAGCTTGGCTCAACGTATGCCCTTCTGGCTTTGAGAGGTCATCAGTGCCAAAAAAGCCCAGCTGTATTCCAATGTACGTGAGAAGTCTCATAAAGTTTAAAGTTCGACAGGTTTATTTGCATTCACGAGCTTTCGGAGCGCCACTCCTTCATCAGATGATAATAAATAAATCAAAAAAAAAATTTGTCCATTTCACCTCCTGTCTGACATTTAATCTCTGGCCTTCCACCCTATTGCAGGATTTCCCCTTTTATCCTTTCCATTCTCTGTAAAACCCGTTGGGACCTTAACGTGCAGCGTTTGACTCTCTCTCTCTCTCCACACAAACCTGCTAAGTATTTCCAGCGTTTTGTATTTCATTCCCTGCCCTGCGTTTGCTCTATTGCTTCCGGGACCACGCTGTTGGTCGCTTTTAACAGCTGTTAGTGCTTGTAATCGGACACCGCTCTCCTGATCTTTGGCCCCTAACGATGTGCTGACAGTAAAATTCCCTGGCTTCTAGTTCTTTCTCCCAGCGTTCAGTTCAGAGACGCCTTTTGGGAAATCTTCCTCGGAGCTCTCCTGGGCCCTGCCTAAATTCGGTAACTAGGCCAAAGGGCTTCTGATTTCCATATCAGCGACCAGAATAAATAAATACCAACCCCCCTCTGCCCCCACCTCCTTATTTTTAAAATTCCACAACGTGGACAGATCGACAGCAGACCAGCGAACAGACTGTCCCTCACCACTCGCAACCCGATCTGCTTGAATCCAGCTCTAACCATCCACTGCCAGTGAGCGGCCTCATGGAGCCTAGTCTCAACTGTAAAGCTCCGTCTGTACAAAAGGGAGACACAAGTCAAAGCCTGGGGGTGGCAGGGAGATGGGGACTGACCTTTTTTTGCACCCTACCCCCAGACACAAAGCGGTGGCAGTGTCCCTTAAAAGAGTGGGGGGTGGGGGGGAAAGGGGGCAACCTACTATGGCCTCTTCCTGTCTCCAAAGCAGTGCTTGCCCCACTAGACAGCGGCTATTATAAGGGGAGTTTGGGAGGGGGGGTGAGGTAGGGGTGCTATTTAAGTCACTATCTGCTATCCCAGAGCAAAAAACAGATGACCAATTCCAGTCAGCAGCACAAAAGCAGAGAACCATTTTGTTTCCGTGAGACTGGGAGCAGGAGGCATGTTCCCCTCGGCTTTGCGATGCCAATCCCAGCTGCGACAGGGAGATCGGAGCTCCCCTGAAGACGCACCTCCTTTCAGGCTGAGCCACCTGTAACTCCACTGGAGTCAGGAGTGACTGCAGCAGAGAAGGTGGTGACCATTCGACCCATCAGATTGCCCGGGAAGAGCAGGGGGGGGGTGGGATGTTCCATCAATGGCCACCTCAAAAGGCCTCCCCACTGGCCTAGGCCCATTCTGAGGGGGGCGGGGGGCGGAAATCTACCCTCATGGGGGGTATTGCAGCATCAACCTCACTTCATTCTAAGGTTAGACCACCCCCACAATAAAATCCATTTAAACATTGACCAAAGTTAACTTTCACATTGGTGTCACTCAGGACAGTTTATACATGAGTGACGGGTCTACAACTAGGCCAGATTTACATCTCTGGGGGGAACATGGAACATTACAGTTCGGCCCCCAGGGCCAATCCCAAATCAGAATTTTGACTCTTAACTTTACCTACCAGAGTAACCCATCTCTTCCCCATCAGAGTAACCCCCCCCCTGCAACCCTCCCAATGTTTACCATCCAGACAAAGAGCCAATGTGAACCCAAACAATGAGTCAGGGAGGATGGCACAGTGGTTAGCACTGCTGCCTCATAGCGCCAGAGGCCCAAGGTTCGATTCCCGGCTTGGGTCACCGTCGGTGTGGAGTTTGCACGTTCTCCCTCGGGTTTCCTCTGGGTGCTCCGGTTTCCTCCCACAGTCCAAAAATGCGTGGGTTAGTTTTATTGGCAATGCCAATTTGCCCCTTAGTGTCAGGGTAAATAAGTGGGGTTATGGGGATAGGGCCTGGGAGGGATTGTGATTGGTGTAGAATCAATGGGCCTAATGGCCTTTTTCTGAAGTGGAAGGATTCTATGATTCTAGGGAGGAATGGGTTAGGAGAAACAACTGCTGTCAAATTAGACACACCTAGAGTGCAAGTAAGAGATTACAATGTGTTTAAACCTCAGCTGTAAAGATACGGTGGTGCAGACACTTATCAGCACTTCTGTCTCTGTGGTGGTGACTTATCAGTGCACTGATTCTCCCAGTCTCTACCCAGGAACAGGCCAGGTAAAGACAGGCTGAATGATATCACAGGACAGTAACACTGAACCTGGGGTTTACGGGGACCACCCACAGGCGAGACATAACCTGGAGTCAGGGGAAGTCCACCTAATGTTGCCGGCATGTCTGAGATTGATCAGATCACTGTACAGCCATATTTGGGAGCAAAGTCTGAACGTAGCCCATGCTACGAGCTGAGCCGGAAGTGCTCAGTATACACGCCTGATGTCTGACCGATTGAGCTCACCGACTGAGGTCATGGGTTCAATTCCCAGTGCAGAATAACGACCATTTTAAAAAAAAATCCTGGTTCATTACTGCGCTTCAGGGAAGGAATTCTGTCGTCTTTTACCGGAAGATGTGAGGGGATCTGATCGAGGTATAGAAATAACATTTTAAAAAGGGATTGATAAAGTGCACATAGACCAAATGTTCTCCGCTGTGGGGTAATCTGGAACAAGAGGTCGCAGGTATGGGTTGAGAGATTTAAAACTGAGATGAACATAGAACATTACAGCGCAGGAGGTGGAACTACTTCTTACAGGGGGTGGTGAATCTGTAGAACTCGCTGCCCCACAGCGCAGTGGAGTCTGAATCATTGAACGATTTCAGGTGGGAGACAGATATACTTCTAATTTTAAAAAGGGATGAGGGGGGATATGGGGAACGGGTGGGGAGGTGGATTTGAGACTAGGCAGAGATCAGTCTTGATCTGACTGAATGGCGGAGCAGGCTCGAAGGGCTGAGTTTACCAACTTCTGCTCCTAATTCTGATGTTCTAGTGCAACTTGGGCTAGAAGTGTTGCCTATGCTCCCAAATTTATACATGGCTTTTTTTACCCCCCCCCCACACAAAAAAAAAGACAAAAGACGACCCCAATACCAAAAATCAAAATTAGTGACTGTTCTTCCCCCCTCCCTTGTCAATGAGGAAAAACAAAAATTAAAAACAGCCAGAGTTACTGTTCTGGATAATTATCCAATGACTGTCGCTGAAAAGGGGCTTCTGCCAACACGCAGTCAGGATTGATCCTGTTAGGGACCGAGTGGTCTCACCCACATAGAGGAGGTCCCGAGGGTGGCTAGCATGCGTGGCATTGGCAGCATTTGCAGAGGGCTAGGGGGTCAAGTACAGGTCAAAACAAAAGAGGTCATCCATCAGGAGGAACTTAGGCCACTGACATCATCAAATCCTGGGAGACACGGGGAGTTCAGGAGGAAGAACATAGAACATTACAGCGCAGTACAGGCCCTTTGGCCCTCAACGTTGTGCTGACCAGTGGAACCAATCTAATGGCCCTATAACCTAACCTATTCCAATGTTATCCATATGCCTGTCCAATGCCCATTTGAATGCCCTTAAAGTTGGTGAGTCACTTTGGGTGGAAGTTCTTCACCCAAAGGGTTGTGAGTCTGTGGAATTCCCTGCCCAGTGAAGTAGCTGAGGCTACCTCATTGAATGTTTTTAGGTACAGTTTTGAACAGTAAAGGAATTAAGGGTTATGGTGAGCGGTGGGTAAGTGGAGTTAGTCCATGAAAAGATCAGCCATTGTCTTATTGAATGGCGGAGCAGGCTCAAGGGGCCAGATGGCCGACTCCTGCTTCTGGTTCTTATGTAGAATCAACATTTCCCAAGGGAGGAAAACTTAAACTCTCTCTCAATTATGTCAACACAAAAGAAGCAAGATTTTTAAACACAAAATTTACCTCCAAGGAGCTAGACCGACAGATATTTCCACGTACTGACGAAGGCAGTTGGAATGAGTGAATAGGGGACCGTGGTGATGTTAGTCCATGTGCCAGTCGATGAGTCGTAACAGTCCAGAGTCTTACACCGCTGGGCACCAAAGTATCCTCCAACCACGTACAGCCTGTTGCCAGATGCCACCGAATGGCAGCTGACCCTTCTCGCTGTCATGTCGCCAAACTTTGACCATTGGTACGTCTCGCTGTTGAAGCGATAAGCCGAGCTGGCCGAAAATTCTGTGTCCCCACCGATGACGATGATGTGGTCACCGACCACCGACGCGGAGGTGTATCGCCACGGCTGCGGGCAGTTCGCTGGTACCGTCCACCGATTCTCCCCGGGGTCAAAGCACTGGACCTTGGGCAGCTTGTCCCGATTGACGCTGGTGCCCCCAAAGACAAAGAGCTTCAGTTTGGTGCCAACCACCGCGGCGTTGCTGACCCCTTCCCGGAGCGGGGCGACCAGGGTCCACTTGTTCAACTGGGGGTCGTAGTGCTCGACCTGCTTCAGGGACACGGAGGGAGAGGCCGGGAAGGATACGCTCACGGCCGTGTGTCCGCCAATGGCGTACAAGCACTGGTCAAGCTCCGCTGACCCGTGCCCGTATCTTGCCAGCAGCATGGGGGCAGCCTTTGTCCACTCGTCGTGGAGGGTGTCGTACACCCAGACGTCTTTGGAGACTCCGTTTTCGGAACCCCGGCCACCGGTAACGTACACCTTGCACCCAATCGCGCAGGCGCTGCACTCCTTGCGTGGGCTGGGGATGTCGGTCTTTGGGATCACCGTCTTGGTCTTCTGGTCAATCGCGTAGACCTTATCGCACATGAAAGTCTGGCCACCCAGCAGCAGGACGTCGTGGTTCACTTTGCGGGGTCTGGCACACAGCAGCGTCACCACGCCGTCATTCTGCAAGATCCTCATCTTGCAACAAATGGCTTCCTCGACGACCCCTTTGCCCGTCTTGTGGTTGGCGACCAACTCCTCCCCCAGCACGCTCTTGTACAGGTACGACTCGGGCAGCAGGGCTAACCGCACGCACCGCAGCAAGTCCGGCAGGTCATCCTGACGCCTACGCAGGTCATGCTTCAACCAACCCATGACGGCCTCGTAGACCAGACTCTCATCCTCCACCTCCAATTCTTCGCTGAGGATCAGCTCGATCAGTTTGTCCTTTGGTAGGTTCAGGAAATCTTCAGTCCTGTACAACGCCGCAAAGTAGGCGAGGCAAGTCTGCCAGGAGAGCTCGTAGAGCTGCTCGCACTGGTGGGCATCGGAGAGTAGCATCATCCCGAGGCAGTTCATGGGATGCAGGTTCTTCTCCAGGAATTCCGCGGACGCGTCCCGGATATCGTGGAACTGCAGCATGTCGCTGGCCTCCAAGAGAGACTCGGCGTTCTCCTCGTTGATGAGGACGCGGGAGGAGTAGGCGTAATCCAGGAGCAGCTCCAGCACCTCGGGGTGCAGGGAGTTGTGGAAGTTCACCTCGCTGTCCCGGCTCTCCTTCATCCCGCCCGCAAACATGGCCTCAAAGTAACGGCTGCACGAGGCCAGGACAACGCGGTGGCAGTGAAAGGAACGGTTCCCCGCGTGGAGGGTCACGTCCGTGAAGAGGTTGCGCTTGCGGAGGAGGTTGAGGTGAGTCAGCAGACTCTCGGCGTGTGACGGCTTGTGGAACAGTTGGATGTTCATCGACCCGGAGCTGGAGCGCGATTTCCGATTCTCGTGAACGGTGACAGACATCTTGAATAAAGAGCTGTCGAGACACAAAACGTCGAGAACTAATTTACAACAGAGCAACAAGGGAGAATCTAACCATCACTCTTTGACATCCAATGGTGAAATCTCCGACCATCAACATCTTGGGGGTTACCATTGATCAGAAGTGGAACTGGACCAGCCGTACAGTGGTTAACAAGAGCAGGTCAGAGGCTAGGAATGCCGCAGACTAACTCACCTGATTTCTCAAAGCTGGTCCACCATCTACAAGTCAGGAGTGTAATGGGAAATTCCCCACTTGCCTGGATAAGTGTAGCTCTAACACTCAAGCAGCTCGACACCATCCAGGACACCAATTGATTGGCACGCCATTAAAATACTTCCACCATTGATGTACAGGGTGTCCCAGCGAGAACTCACCAAGCCTCCACTGAGAGCACCTTCCATACTGGCAACTGCTACCAGCAGAGCAGCAAACACGTGGGGGACACTGTGCAAGTTCCCATCCCAGCCATACCCACCCTGACTGTGACATACAGCACACTGTCCCTGGGTCAGAATGCTGGAACTCCCTCCCTAACAGCACTGTGGGTACGCCTACACCAGATGGACTGCAGCCATTCAAGAAGGCAGCTCACCACCACCTCCTCAAGGACAATTAGGAATGGCCAATAAGTACTGGGTCGGTATAGCGAGCGTCCCATTCACACACCCCCACTAAAAATCATTCACTTGAAAGGCATTTTTCCAGGGAAATGCGAGGGGTTTAAGAGCAGTAAAAGGCCAAATATTATCACGTAAACTGCCGGCTGCAGAGTCTCCTGTGACACTGACACAGATCAGAGGACTGGATTCACGTGGTTGTACATTCTGTAATCATTATTTATGAACATGTGGACTTTCCAGTCTTGAAACAAAGCAACTGAGAGAGGACATGATATCGACATGAAGATTTCATTTCAGCTCAGGATGAGATCTACATTTCAGTTATTAATATTTTATTTCCCCCTGGGGGCTGGGGGGGGTCAAATTTAAGTGCAGCTGATATGTTAATACCTTGATATTCTTAGCATTTGGTATCGCTGCCATTGATTCCCCAAGGTGGTAATGATATACCTCGTCTTTTAATGATAGAATCTCTACAGTCCAGGAGGAGGCCATTTGGCCCATTGAGTCTGTACCGACCACAATCCGACCCTAGGCTTTATTCCCGTAACCCCACATATATACCATGCTAATCCCCCTGGCTCTAGGGTCAATTTAGCATGGCCAATCCACCTAACCCGCATCTATACAAGCGAGTGGCTTGCCTGCCTCATAGTCAAACATAGGTGTGGGTCCTCAGCTCACAGGAATAATGTGGCAAGAACAGCAGGAGTGGGGCTATTGGTAGGAGAGTGAAAGTGTAAACCAATTTGACACGAGTGTACCCCAGCTAGACTAGGAGATACATCTACTCAGATGTCCGCTTGGAAACCTACAAGAATTGGAAAGTGGGATTACAGGCAGTGGGATTTACAGCTAGCAACCAGATGGATCGAATGGCCTCCTGCTGGATATTTCCACAGGGTCCTCGCAGACCACAGAACTAAATTTCACTCACATGGACGTGCAGCAGACGAAACTTAACTGAAGAGATTAAATACCAGTGATTCATTTTGGTAGGAAGAGCGAGGAGAGTCAACACAGAGTAAAGGGTACATCCCTGGCAGAGGGTTTGGCGGGGGGTGGGGAGAGGAGGGGCTGTATTTGTGGTGCAGGGGCATACAAATCATTGAAGATGGGATTGGTGACAAAGGTGCCCCTGGATTTCAAACAGCAGGAGAAAATAACAACAAGGAAATGGAGAATCACCTTCATCAAACACTGACTCAGCCTCAACTGGAGTACTGTCCCACCCTGGGCGTACACCATGAAAGGATGTGAAGGCCTTCGAGACACCGAGATCTCGGGATTAGAGAAGCCATTTACATGGCCCCCCCCCCCCCCACCGACAGGACAGTCGAACAGCAAAGGACACAGACTGAAGGTAAATGACAAAAGAACAAACAGTGACATGAGGGAAAATAACTTTCATTGCTTATATTTAAAGACACAGCGAGTGATTAGGATCTGGGATGTTGACAGAGAGTTTTGGGAGGGACATTAATTATACTGGGGCTCGTTGAAAGAGATTTTGGATCACCAACTGTCACGGCCACAGGATTACCACCTTTTAAAAAAGCGATATGAGAATATATCCGAGGGAGAGCTGGGCGCACGGTGTATCACCCCAACCAAACAGATAGGGGAGCCAATCTCACACTCCAGAAGGGTGAAGCAATCCTATAAAATCCTGAGGAAGAACAAGAATTGGAAGATTGTGATATTAGTTTTAACATAACGAGGATGCAGGATGTAGAAAAGGAGGAACTTTGGTGTAGAAACTGCATTTATATAGCACCTTTAGAAAACAAAAAAAGCTGACAAAAATCTCACAAAGTGTTTTCCAGCACAAATTATACAAATACTGACAACTGAGGCAAAGAGATCCCAACGCCCTGGACAGCTGAAGGCACGACCAATAGTGAGGAGGTGAATGAATGTACCAATTAGGGATAAACCATTTAGCCCCTCGAGCTTGCTCCAACAGTCAGTAAGATCATAGCTGATCTGAATTGCAGCCTCAACTCCACTTTCCTTCCTACACACCCTTAGATTCTCAAAAGAATCATCTTGGAATCCATTCTCCACCGTTTCCTAGGAAACGGTTATAAAGACACATGATCCTCCAGGAGATAAAGGATTTTCGTATTATCTGTCCTGAATAGGGAGACCCCTAATTTTTAAACAGTGCCCCCCTGAGTAAAGGGATTCACAAGAGGCTAGGATTAGGGAGAGTGGCAGCACAGTGGCAGAGCCAGGGACCCGGGTTTGATTCCCGGCTTGGGTCACCGTCTGTGTGGAGTCTGCACGTTCCCCCCCCGTGTCTGCGTGGGTTTCCCCCGGGTGCTCCAGTTTCCTCCCTCAGTCCAAAAGATGTGCCTTGCCCATGCTAAGTTCTCTCTCAATGTACCCAAACCAGGCACCGGAATGAGGTGACTAGGGGATTTTCACAGTGACTTCATTGCAGTGTTAATGTAAGCACTAATAAATGAAACTTAAACTGGAATCTTGCAAGACATTACAGAGACAGGAAGGGGAAAAGAATTTGAAAATTGTGGGGTGGCTGGACAGGACAGACAGATCGAGACTAACCCACGGTGGTGAATGCAAGAAGAAAGGTCACAAAACAGGGCGTGGGAAGAGGTGTCCTTTGAAGAGAGGGAGAATGGTATCTGCAGTACATGCACTAGACTGCGGAGTAGACAGAACAAGCCGGTAGATGAAAGGTTATGTTGCTGATGGCATGGGCACGGCTCTTAAAATTGTACATTTAACATTCCAGATGTGAAGCAAGTCAGTGTTCATTGTAACAAAGCCCTGTAATAACAGCTCACACCCAGTCAACGAGGAGAACGTGCAATGAAATTTCTAGCTGCTCTCAGCTAATCCAAGAGGAAGGAATAGATTTTCCCCTCTTCGCGACGCGAGTTCATCCCAGCGAAGCAGCAATTGCTTTTGGTCACCGCAAACCACACCCAGACAAGCTGGATCTCACGCCTTGTTCTCCAGTGAATGCTGCCGAATTCACCACGTCCACCACCCGGCAAAGCTCTTCCCCTAGCCGGCTTCACCGCACAATCTGGCCGGATCTATTCGGAAATCCATAAACCCAAACAGAAATTTGGTGGACAACCAACTAGAGCATGAACCCTGGCTGGTTCCTCCTCCCGCACAGTGCACACATTCTTCAGACAAATCCAGCATCCTACTGGGAGGTACAATAGAATCATAGAATCCCTACAGTGCAGGAGGCCATTCGGCCCATCAAGCCTGCGCTGACAACAATCCCACCCAGGTCCTATCCCTGTAACCCCACATATTTACCCTCCTGACACTAACGGGCAATTCAGCGTGGCCAATCCACCTAATGCACACATTTTTGGACCGTGGGGGGAAATTGGAGCGCCCGGAGGAAACCTACGCAGACGCGGGGAGAATGCGCAAACTCCGCACAGACAGTGACCCAAGCCGAGAATCGAACCCGAGTCTCTGGTGCTGTGAGGCAGCAGTGCTAACCGCTGTACCGACAAAACAAAAACACATCCTTGGAGCATCCCAAAGCATTTCAGACAGTTCCTATGGGTCAGTGTGGGTACATCAGCAAACATGTCAGGGAATTTGCACACAGCAAGATCCTATATTCATGACTAGTCAGTGGGTTTTGGTTGGTGCTGTTATGAGGGAATGCCGCTCAATGTCTGCTCTTCAGACAACCCAACCTGCATTTACATTGTTCCTTTAACACTCCGCATTCCTGCAACAGGACCCTTTTATACGTGCGGTCATCATTGCTGCCTCACAGCGCCAGGGACCCGAGTTCAATTCCGGCCTTGGGTCACTCTGTGCAGAGTTTGCACATTCGCCCCGAGTCTGTATGGGTTTCCTCCGGATGGTCCGGTTTCCTCCCATACTCCACAGAGGCGCAGGTTAGATGGATTGGTCATATTAAATTGTTCCTTAGTGTCCACAGATACATAGGGTAGAGGGGTGGTGAGATAAATGTGGCTTTACGGGGTAAGCGAGGTGTGGAATCGATGGGCCAAATGGCATCCTTCTGCACGGTAGGGATTCCATGAGTACGGAATGGGGAGAGTCCAATGTCACATTCTGATCACAGCAGCTCCGACAGTTCCCAACTCAGTAACCTCCGTCAGATCCACAACCATCCCTGATCTTCTGTGCTCCAATTCTGGCCTTTTACACACCCCCTGCTTTGCTCCGCCACTGGTGGCTGGGCCTTCAATTGCCCCCAAGCCCCAAACTCTGCGACTCCTTCCTAAACCTCACTGCTTCAAACCTACTTTTAAAGGAGTGCCTTTAAAAGCCTACCCCTGACTGTGCTTCCTGCCAATGTCTTGATACCTCCTTATGTGGATCAGGGACCAATGTTGTCAGATAATACCTGGGCCGTGTTACTATTTTAAATAGGACTATATGCAAACACAAGTCCTTATTGCTGTGCAGAGAATCATAAAAGGCTTACAGCGCAGAAGGAGGCCCCTTGGCCTATCGAGTCTGCACAGACCACAATCCCACCCAAGCCCTACTCCCATTACACCACTTATCCACCCTGTTTGCCCGCCTGACACTAAAGGGGCAATTTACTACGGTCAATCAACCTAACCTGCACAACTTTGGGCCGTGCTGTAGTGTCAGTCCAGATTATGGGCTCGTCTCTGGGACTGGGGCTTGAACCCACAGGAGACGAGGCAGCTACCCACTCAGCTAAGCTGACAGTAGTCAAGGCAAGGGAAAAAAAAGCAGCGGTTAGAAACGAAATGATTCCACGAGGCGAGCAGGAAGATACTGACTGGTGGAGGGGAACAAGAGAAAACTGTTCCCTTGGACTGCGGAATAAAGAAACAGTTGAGGAATGTGTGTCTTCAAAGCGACTGAATCCCTTTATCCCAGGCCTTGTGGGGGAAGTTATAATCCTTTTGAAGATTTAAAAAGATGCCTTTTCATGTCTGTAGGATTGAAGTCACTGGGAATGAGAAACAGTGAGTGGCTCAGACCCACTTCCTGCATTCTGCTGAAATTATAGATAATTACACACCGCACAGAGACGCTGGTCAGACAGAGGCAGAAGGGAATTCAAGAGGGGAAGGGGGCTCCTGGGGGCAAGGAATCAAATGCAGGGGAATAATTTCCTTGCAGCACTCAAAAGCTACATAACATCATAAGATATAGGAGCAGAATTAGGCCATTTGGCCCATCGAGTCTGCTCCACCATTCAATCATGGCTGATACGATTCTCACCCCCATAACCCCTGATCCCCTTATTAATCAGGAACCTATCTATCTTTGTCTTAAAGACACTCAACGACCTGGCCTCCACAGCCTTCTGCGGCAAAGGGTTCCACAGGTTCACCACTCTCTGGCTGAAGAAATTCCTCCTCATCTCTATTTTAAAAAGGAGCGTCCCTTCAGTCTGAGGTTGTGCCCTCTGGTTCAAGTCTCTCCCACATCCTCTCCACGTCCACTCTATCCAGGCCTGGCAGTATTCTGCAAGTTTCAATTAGATCTCCACCTCATCCTTCTAAACTGCATTGTGTATAGACCCAGACACCTCAGTCAGTCCTCACGTGACAAACCCTTCATTCCAGAGATCATTCTTGTGAACCTCCTCTGCATCCCCTCCAAGACCAGCATATCCTTCCTTAGGTTATGGGGCCCAGAACTGCTCACAATACTCCAAATATGTCTCACATTACTGGGAGACTTCTGATGGCTCATTAGCAAGGTAACAAGATCACCATCAAAGGTGCTTTTGTGTAGCACCTTCGTTGCAAAATGTCCAAAATCATTTCCATTCTTTTCTGTTCATTCACAGGATGTGGGTGTCACAGCAAAAACTGACCTTCACTGCCCGTCTGTAACTGTTCTGGAGAAGATGGCGGTGTGCCACCTCCCTGAATACAACCATGTGACTGGGCCATTTCAGAGGTCAAGGGTCAACCACATTGCTGTGGGTCTGGAGTCACGTGTAGGCCAGACCGGGCAAGGATGGCATATTTCCTTCCCTAAAAAGGACATTGGTGAACCAGATGGGTTTTTTAGAACAAACCAGTAGTCTCATGGTCACCATTTCAGAGAGGAGCATTTATTACTTCAGCTTTTACCAACTGAATGGAAATTCCCCAGCTCCATGGAGGATTTGACCTCCTGTCTCTGGTCACTGGCTCCAGCTTCTGGACAACTACGTCCAGTAGAATTTCCACTTTTCTAATGTACAATTAAAATTAAAAATCAACACTAGGGCAACAATGGCTGGGAGGGGGAGGAAGCTATATTAAGACAAATAAGCAAATGCTAAGTCAAGGATGGAAGTGTTAAGGAGGTTCTTACAACAAGGAGATATTCAGAAAGGGATGTGACACATCGCCCCTTCCCCAGAACACCAGGGGAATTCAGAACCTCTGACCTGTGGACGCGCAGAGTTGATGAACAAGAGTCTGCTCTGTGCCAGGTTGTGACGCACCGGAGCGGGTATAAAAGCTGCATCGAGGCCCTCACATCATCCTCTCGAAGCAACAAGAAAGTTTGAGTAAATTCTTTTCCAATGCTTCAATTTATTACACAATTACACAATGCCCCTACTCCAACATCAAGATTGTTCGCTTTGGCAGCAGGGTCGAGAACCAGACGACACCAACTGAAAGAGACTGGGAAATGGACCGAAGGCAAAGCGAGGGAAAACATTTTAAAATATATAAACTCAGCAAGCAGTCAGGATCTGGGACACACCATGATGGAACGTGGGAGGCGGAATCATTCTTGACTCTCAAAGTGAGTTGGACAATTATCTGCAGATTTTTGTTTAAAATGTGCGTGGCTACAAGCAAAGGTAGAAGTGACAATGGGTGAATTTTTATTGGGAAAACTGAAATGGACAATGGGCCAAATTACAGAATCCCCACAGCGCAGAAGGAGGACATTCAGCCCATTGAGCCTGTACAATCCCACCCAGGCCCACGCATTAAGCTGATCTTTCTCTACACCCTAGCTATGACTGTACCACTACATCCTGCGCTCTCTTGTTTCCTTCTCTATGAACGGTATGCTTTGCCTGTACAGCACGCAAGAAACAATACTTTTCACTGTATGTTAATGCATGTGACAATAAATCAAATCAACCCCACGTATTTACCCTGCCAATTCCCCTGTCACTCAGGGGCAATTTAGCCCCTGATCTGCACATCTAATCCGCACATCTTTTGGACTGTGGGAGGAAACCGAAGTAAAAAGGTAAAGCTTATTATTAGACACCAGTAAGGTTTACATTAACACTGCAATGAAGTTTCTGTGAAATTCCCCTCGTTGTCACGCTCCGGCACCTGTTCAGGTCAATGCGCCTAACCACGCATCTTTGGATTCTGGGAGGAAACCGGAGCACCCGAGAGGAACCCACGCAGACATGGGGAGAAGGTGCAGTCTCTGCACAGATAGTGACCCGAGCCTGGAATTGAACCCGGGTCCCTGGTGCTGTGAGGCAGCAGTGTACTGCCAAGAATGGTCTCCTTCTGTGCTGTAACTACTCTGATTTAAAATTAGGAGAGGATGATTCACAGGGGAGGAGGAGGGATTAATTTTTGACTGGGTGATAAAATCAGAGATAGCCACTCAGTCACCATTTGCTCATCACCTCCACATTTCAATTCCATTGAAGATCAAAAGGAAATACAAAGTCCAGTTTTATTCCATCTTCAAAATTACCCTGATATAGTGTCCTATTGCTCAACCGATCCTCAAGAATAGATTACCGGATCGGCATCGCTTTGTTAATGGTGGAATCTTGCTGTGCACAAACTGTGCAAAACATTAAAACAATGACTACATTTCAAAAAGTACTTTATTGGGCTGTTACACGATCTTGCCATGGTGAAAGGCACTATACAAATACAAGTTTTTTCTGATTATGGAATCAAATTGGAGTGCCCAACTTTGATTTCTCACTAGGGTCTCCCTGCTGCAATGTGGGAATATCCCGATTGTGATGATACAATGCTACTTTGATACAGTTTATGTTTAAGGTGGGGTTGCTTTAAGAGGCAGTGTATTGTTACAAGAGTCAGTTTGTCTGGAAAACATACAGCAGATGCCAAGAATGCAGGGTAATAACAGATTTTAGCTAGGAATATATTACACTGTAGAGCTAATGAACTTTTTGTTTATTTAGATATACCGGGGCTTTCAGAATCATGAATTTTTGATCAGGATGATTGACAGGGCAGAATCATGTGATTAATGGGAAGCGCTAATCTTGCAGAAAAGCCCTGTTTCATTTTCATTTTGAAATACAAGAGTTGCTGCCTGGACCTGCTAGAAGAAATAGGTCTTTCTCTCTCTCTCGAGACTTCTGAAAGCTCCAGGACTGTAAATCTAAGTCAGAAGTGAGTATGCCCGTATTTTGCTAACTAATTTTGAAGAGGGGTTTAAGTCTGGAAAGGAAATTTCACTTGAGTGAAATCTGGTGATAGGTTAGCAGTTAAAAATTGTTTCTTGTCATGTTTAAATATTGTTCAATTGTTAAATGTTAAGCTAATTCATTTGTTATAGTTAAACTGCATTGTTAAATAAAATTTGTTTTCATAAAAGCTCCCTAGTTTAGTCAGTAGAATTGTATCTGGAGTGAAACATCCTCTCATTTATGACAAAATAGAAAAACTGCTGGGGTCTAGTTTGGCCTCACAATATCCCTCAGTGTTTCTAATCTGGTACTCCCACACAATCAACTCATATCCCTGCACTATAGGAGGTGCTAGAACAATAGGAGCACACAGTAATGATACTACCATGTTTAACATTCAGCAACACCAATCCCAACCTGATGTGATATTACAGAAGGTGCATTTGGTGAGCATCATGAAGCTCCCTTTTCAGCGATACACCATAGAACAAACATCCTGGATATTTGGGGGCAGTGCCCAGCCAACAACCACACCAGCTTACAGACATGCCACTGAGTTAGCAAGTCCCATTTCTGAACAGTTGGCATCATAGTTCATGGAATCCCTACAGTGCAGAAGGAGGCCATTCGGCCCATTGTATCTGCACTGACCACAATCCCACCCAGGCTCTATTCCCGCAACCCCACACATTTACCCCGCTAACTCCCCTGACACTAAGGGTCAATTTCGCATGGCCAATCAATCCCTAATACCCCATGCATTCACCCTAGCTAGTCCCTCTGACACTGGATGCAATTTTAGCGTGGGCAATCCACCTAATCCGTACATCTTTGGACTGTGGGAGGAAAACGGAGGGAATCCACATAGACTTGGGGAGAATGTGCAAACTCCATACAGACAGCGATCCAAGCCAGGGATCGAACCCAGGTCCTTGGCACTGTGAGGCAGCAGTGCTAACCACCGTGCCAATTTCACTTTCACACATGCAGAAACCACATCTTAATATATGACAGGTGGGGGGGAAAAATAGGAAGAGGAAGAGACCATTTAAACCCTGAGCAGAAAGTGTTCCTTCATCCAATTTAATTGTGGTGGCCAATTTGTATCTGATTTCTGTTTGGAGCCTTGGTTCAGTGAGCAAGATTCACTCATCAATTGTGGGTTCAGCTCCCACTCGGGACTTGAACTAAGGCAACGCTAATAAAAACATCATAGCTCTGAGGGTACGCTGTACTCTCTGAGGTACTGTGTTTCAGATGAGACACTAAAAGGAAGGCTTCATCTGGCCTCCCGGGTGAATAGAAGGTATCACCTGTCACTGTTTGGAAGTGGGGGGAGGGAGGTGTAGGCGGGGGACTCCTGGTGTCCCGATCAACATCATTTTAAAGTTAAAAAAAAATCAGGTTGTCTGGCCATTATCACATTGCAGCTTGTAGGAGCTTGCTGTGCACAAACTGGCTGCCCCATTACCCCGCAGATGTGGCTACACTTCAGCTACAGCCTGTCTAACATCTTGTTCAGATGCGAAGCTGCCTCTTAATGCAACACTGACAACCTTGGGCAGAACTGGAGGGTTCACTCCCATTATTCTTCAGGTTTAACCCCTTAACAACCTGGTTCTAATTTTAACATTAGACCATTGTTCTCAATTCCCACCAGAGGCAGCAAACTCCTCTTAATGGGGTCACAGAATCCCTATCGTGCAGAAGAAGGCCATTCAGCCCACTGAGTTTGTACCAACCCACCCAGGCCCTATTTCCCCACACATTTACCCAGCTAATCCCCCCTGACACTAAGGGCCAATTTAACATGGCCAGTCAACCTAACTCGTACATATTTGGATTGTGGGAGGAAACAGGAGCATCCGGAGGAAACCCATGCAGACACGGGAAGAATGTGCAAACTCCACACAGACAGTGACCCGAAGCCAGAATCGAACCAGGATCCCTGGCGCTGTGAAGCAGCAGTGCTAACTGACCACTGTGGACTCCATCCACTGAGATCAGCTTGTAGACACAAGAGAGATGCAATTTCAATCCATCAAACCAAAAAAAAACCCAACCCTTAATTCAGAGTCAGAACAAACCATCAATTCCTCATTGTTAGAGGAGGAATCTTCCTCATGTAACAATGAGCAGAAACATGGAATAAATGAGGTTCATTGTGGGACACATGAGCCAGCTAAAAAAAAAATTAATATATGCTAGATTTCTCGCAATTTAAGGTTTCCATTCCCCTATAAAAGTGTTTGAGGAGGTATGGCAGCATGGAGTGTGATTACAGTGAAGTGGAGAGAGCACCCAGTGTTACAGTTTGATTTAAATGTTACACATTACATCTGTGCACACGGGTTTTATTTTAATAATAGAATTCAAGTTGTGCATTATTTAAAAATAAATCTGTCCTCTTCCATAACTCAATAAAGCAAAACCACACATTACACATTGCAACTCTCAGAGTCACTGCTCTGTGTCTAATGTAACTTTCTTCTGCTCTGTTGGACTTACCACTCGGGCCCTGGACAAACAAGGCTTCAGCCTTTATATTTAAACAGATCGCCGCTCGGAGACGATGTAAAGAGAGGGTCACCACCCGAACTTTCCTGCAAACTTTTGATCAGGCTTCGCCTCGCTCCCTCTCGCCTCCAACAACCCGCTCTGGTTCTTTCTTTCTCTCTCTCTCTCCGACTCTCTCTGCAAGCCAGCACTTGTTCCAACCCTGGGTAAATATATTCAGCCGTATTCTCCACCCACTGGGAGGCACCCGGTCTCGGTTTGAGTCCCAGAGGAAAGAGACCTTCTTCCATCAAACAACACCGCCGATCAAACACAGAACTGAAATCGACAAAAGAAACGAGCAGAGATTCGCCCACCCACCCCCAAAGCAGCTTCTCAATAACTCCCACCCTTCCCTTAGACAACTTTATAAGAGACTGAATTTTATCCCTGTATGAAAACCCCAAGCCTTATGTTTGAGTGACGTGAGTTGTGGCAAATTAGGGAGCAGGATGCCTCTCTCTCTCTCTCTCTCTCACACACACACAAAACCCTGAATTAATCACCACTTTGTCTTCAAATCAGCTTGCAGTGAGGGAAGGCTTTGAGGAGAATAGCTTGTAAGTTGATCTGTCCCAGGCTGGTTAGATACTTCCTTCTTTTAATTCAGTTGGAGCTGAACAGAAGGCTTTTACATTAAGATTCCCTATTATCCCAGTGCCAAAGCCTGTTAGCTTCAACCGTTTGTCTGTCTGTCTGTTCCTCTTCAAGGGCCATTGTTTTTCACTTTAACTGACAAAATTTGGTGATGGCGGGATCTTACAGCATGCACGGTGGTCCAGTGGTTAGTGCTGCTGTCACACAGCGCCGTGGGACCTAGGTTCAATTCTCGCCATGTGTGACCAATTATCTGTGTGAAGTCTGCATGTTCTCCCCGTTTAAGCGTGGGTTTCCTCCCTTGGTCCAAAAAACGTGCCGGTTAGGTGGATTGGCCGCACTAAATTGCCCCTTAGTGTCCGAAGATATGCAAGTTAGGTGGATTGGTCGCGCTAAATTGCCCCTTAGTGTCTGAAGATATGCAAGTTAGGTGGATTGGCCGTGCTAAATTGCCCCTTAGTGTCCAAAGGAGTGTAGGTTAGGGGGATTAGTGGGGTAAATACGTGAGGTTATGGGAATGGGAGAGTCTGGGTGGGATGTTCTTTCGGAGAGTCGGTGCAGATTTGATGGGCCAAATGGCCTCTTTCTGCACTGATTCAAACCCCTTTTCAAGCAGCAGATCACAAAATCTCACCACATCTGCCGGTTACCTTAAACCCCTGTTCCTTATTGACCAACTCTCTGGCCAGTGGAAATTGTTTCTCTCCCTCCCTCTTATCAAAATCCCTCAGTATTTTAAGAATCTCTGTTCAGTCTGAGGCGAACCTGCTAAACTGGAGGTGAATATTACAGATCCATAGAAGGGACCAGATAGATATGTGCATGAGAGAGATAGGATTAGGAGGATAAACTAATATAGTGAGGTAAAGTGACGGAAAGTTCATGTGGGCCCAAAAGTACCAACACAGACTAGGTGGACTGAATGGCCTGATCTTGTGTTATACTTCAGGAAGCATAGTGGAGGACAGGCCCCTGTCTGTATCAATGGGGATGAAGTAGAAAGGGTCGAGAGCTTTATGTTTCTAGGTGTCCAGATCACCAACAACCTGTCCTGGTCCCCTCCATGCCAACGCTATAGTTAAGAAAGCCCACCAACATCTCTACTTTCTCAAGGGACTAAGGAAATTTGGCATGTCTGCTACGACTTTTCCAGATGCACCATAAGAAGCACCCTTTCCAGATGGATCACAGCTTGGTATGGCTCCTGTTTTACCCAAAACCTCAAGAAACTCCGAAGGGTTGTGAACGTAGTCCAGCCATCATGCAACTCAGCCTCCCATCCATTAACTCTGTCTACACTTCTTGCTGCCTCAGAAAAGCAGCCAGCATAATCAAGGACCTACGCACCCCGGACATTCTCTCTTCCACCTTCTTCCATTGGGAAAATGATACAAAACATCTGAGGACACGTATCAACCAACTCAAGAGCAGATTCCCTGCTGCTATCAGGCTTTTGAATGGACCTACCTTATATTAAGTTGATCTTTCTCTATGCCCTTGCTACGACTGTAACACTATATTCTGCACCCTCTATTTTCCTTTTCTATGAACAGTATGCTTTGTCTGTATACTGCACAAGACACAACACTTTTCACTGTATACTAATACATGTGGCAATAATAGTCATGGAGTTTGCAGCATGGAAACAGGCCCTTCAGCCCAACTTGTCCATGTTGCCCTTTTTTTAAACCCTGAAGCTAATCCCAATTGCCCACATTTGGCCCATATCGCTCTATACTCATCATACCCATGTAACTGTCTAAACGCTTTTTAAAAGACAAAATTGTATCTGCCTCTACTACTACCTCTGGCAGCTTGTTCCAGACACTCACCACTCTCTGTGTGAAAAAATTGCCCCTCTGGACCCTTTTGTGTCTCTCCCCTCTCACCTTAAACTTATGCCCTCTAGTTTTGGACTCCCCTACCTTTGGGAAATGATATTGACCATCTAGCTGATCTGTGCCCCTCATTATTTTATAGACCTCTGTAAGATCACTCCTCAGCCTGCTGTGCTCCAGAGAAAAAAGCCCCAATCTATCTATCCTCTCCTTATAACTCAAACCATCAAGTTTTGGTAGCATCCTAGTAAATTCTTTCTGCACTCTTTCTAGTTTAATAATATCCTTTCTATAACTGGGTGACCAGAACTGCGCACAATATTTCAAGTATGGCCTAATAAAATCCAAATTCAATTTAATTTTCCGTGATCAAATTCAATTTAATTTTCCGTGAAGAAATATGGCTGCCTTAAATTACTTGCTAAATGGGAAACCTTTTGAAATGTTGATTTGCTGCTGAACTGACCAGTGTAATAACTACGCTAGCGTTTTGCGATGAGCAGGCAACATTACAAACGAATAATAAATGGGGACTTGGTGGAACATTCTGACCTTTTCCCACAATACCCAGATTAAGAAGAGCTGAGTGTTTTGGAAATGAATGGAACAAATGTTTCTACTCAACACCAAAGGACTGCTGATAGTTTCAGAACAAATCACTCTTTGTGCTTCCCCCTACACTCACTAACACCCCTTCCTAATGCTCATTTCCTCGGTCCTACGCAAGGAGAATATTGGAACACGAGGAGACCATTCCGTCCCTAGAGCCTGCTCCCTGCCATTCAGTCAGATCATCGCTGATCCATATCTCGGCTTCCTCTACCTGTTTCTGTCCTACGTCCCTCGATACCAACAGAAATCTATCAAATCTAATTGATCCGTGGCACAGTGGTTGGCACTGCTGCCTCACAGCGCCAGGGACCTGGGTTTGATTCCTGACCTTGGGTCACCGTCGGTGTGGAACTTGCATGTTGTCTGCATGGATTTCTTCCGGGTGCTCCAGTTTCCTCCCACAGCCCAAAGATGTGCAGGTTAGGTGGATTGGCCATGTTAAGTTGCCCCTTAGTGTCGGGGGGGGCTAGCCAGGGTAAATGCAAGGGGATGTGGGGATAGAGCCTGGGTGGGATTATGGTCAATGCAGGCTTGATGGGCCAAATGGCCTCCTTTTGCACTGCAGGAATTTCGTGATTCTATTTATAGCCTTTCTGTGGAGAGAGCTCCAGATTTCCACAATCCTTTGTGTGAAAAAGTGGTTCCGGATTTCACTCCTAGGTCGCCAAGTTTTAATTTTAAGGCACAGTTATGAAGGGTGTGGACAGGGTGAGGAGGAAGCAGCTGTTCCATTGGTTGAGGGGGCATAGTTTTCGGGTGAGGGGCGGAAGATTTAGAGGGGATTTGAGAAAAAACAGAATTTCACCCAGAGAGTGGTGGGAATCTGGAACGCAGGGCAGGATTTTACAACCTTGTTTGACCCGAGACCAGAAAACCCAGCCTGAGGTCAACAAACCTTCTCAGCGTCTGCCCCTCACCTGCTCCCATTCCCGTGACGGGCATGGTGGTAAAATTCCAGCAGCACTGTCTGGGAAGGTAATGGAGACTGGGAATCTTCTGTCCTTCAAAAAATATTTGGATGAGAACTTGAAATATCTCCCAAGTATCAGAAATCTGCCATCCTTACCTGGTCTGGCCTCAGTCAGGGTGAGTGTGTAGAGGTCTGTAAAATAATGGGGGCCATAGATCAGCTAGGTAGTCAACATCTTTTCCCAAAGGTAGGGGAGCCTAAAACTAGAGGGGATAGGTTTAGGATGAGAGGGGAGAGATACAAAAGTGTCCAGAGGGGCAATTTTTTCACATCGAGGGTGGTGAATGTCTGGAACAAGTTGTCGGAGGTGGGTACAATTTTGTCTTTTAAAAGGCATTTAGACAATTACATGGATAAGATGGGTATCGAGCAATATTGGCCAAACGTGGGCAATAGGGATTGGCTAATTGGTTAAAAGAAAGGGTGGCATGGATGGGTTGTGCTGAAGGGCCTGTTTCCGTTCCCTGCTGTGACTCTCTGTGACTCTCTATGACTCCAGAGCCACAGCAATGTGGGTGACTCTCAACTGATCTCTGAACAAGGCCAATCAGGGACGGGGGATTAAAGGTTGGCCCAGCCAGTGACAGCTACGTCCCACCAATAAATTATATTAAAAAGAAATTCTGGTCAGTTTGGGCGTGAACCAAGACTTTGTGCAAAAGAAGCATCATTTTCCTCGGTGCTTTAAGTTAACGGACAACATTCCTTGTCAGATTTTTAATCCGTTGGGAAAATGAATGAAAGGTGGGTAAACGGACTCGAGCTGCAGAGAAGTCTCGATCTCGTTAGATGGCGGAATAGGCTGGAGGGACTGAATGGCCTCCTCTGCCTCTGTCTCGGTTGCTGTGTCAGAGGGGGTTGGTTGGCTAGTTGATGTTTATATTTAGCCAGCAGCCTCCCTTTGGCAGCTGCCGTTGTTTTGCGTCACTTTTCGATGTTGAACAGCCACTGGTCTATTGAGTATGGAGAGTATATCTGGTAGAGGAGATTTGCATGCTGCTGTTAGTTTGGCAGAATCATTGGCACTTTCCCCTCTCCAGTTAGAAAATTAATGATCATAGAATCCCTACAATGCAGAAGGAGGCCATTCAGTCCATCCACTCTGGACCGACTCTCTGATAGAGTGTTTTTACCCAGGTTCTCCCTCCCCTGGCTCCATTCCCAGTATCCCACACATTTCCCGTGGCTAATCCATCTAACCAATGCACCTTGGGACAATGTAACATGGCCAATCCAGCTAACCTGCACATCTTTGCAGTGTGGGAGGAAACTGGAGCTCCGGGGAGGAAACCCACGCAGAGACACCAGGAGAACTCCACACACTCAGTCACCCAAGGCACAAATTTGAACCCAGGTCCCTGGCGCTGTGAGGCAGCAGTGCTAAACACAGTGCTGCCCACTGCAGTCCAGAGGGAGTGGGAGTGCCGCATTGTCAGACATGCCATGTTGTGGGATGAGAAGTTATGATGTGGAGATGCCAGCGTTGGACTGGGTGAAAAACAGAAAGAAGTCTCACAACGCCAGCTTAAAGTCCAACAGGTTTATTTGTAGCAAACACGAGCTTTTGGAACAGGCTGTCCCTTCGTCAGGTCAGTGGGAGTTCTGTTCACAAACAGGGCACAAAGACTCAAACTCAATTTACATGAGTGATGATTGGAATGTGAGTCTTTACAGCTATTCAAGTCTTAAACCTCAAACAAACTATTGTCCGCAGCAAACTACCCAGCCTTCAGGAGAATAGTGACCACGACACCACACAGCCCTGCCACAGCAACCTCTGTAAGACATTCCGGATCATCGACACGAATGCCATCATCTCAGGTGAGAACACTATCCACCAGGTACACGGTATATACTCTTGCAACTACCTGTTGGAATTTAAGCTGGTGTTGTGAGACTTACTGAGATGAGAAGGCCAGACAAACTATTCAGATGAAAGAAAGTACTCTCACTGTACGAATGAAAAGGTACGGGGGAGATTTGCTTGGTATATTGACTAATATTCCTCTCACCAGCATTAAGAGGGAGTTATTCATCTCAAATCTTGCTTGGTGCAAATTAATTATCTCTATGGACCAGTGACTCCAATTCAACTGTGGCACGGTGACGCAGTGGTTAGAACTGCTGCTTCACAGTGTCAGGTACCCAGGTTCGATTCCTGGCTTGGGTCACTGTCTGTGTGGAGTTTGCACATTCTCCTCGTGTCTGTGTGGGTTTCCTCCCACATTCTGAAAGACGTGCTGGTTAAGGTGCACTGCCCTGAACAAGCGCCGGAGTGTGGTGACTAGGGGAATTTCACAGTGACTTCATTGCAGTGTCAATGTAAGCCTTACTCGTGACCAATTAAACTAACTTTACTGTGGATGTCCTTAGGCTTCTACACAAGCATAACTTTTCTTTCCTGTAATCTCAAAGCCCCGTAAAAGATTTGAGGGGGCAAGTCTAACTCATTCATGAAACTTGCCCTTGCAATAAATTTCCCCCAGCTGACTTAGAGACAAACATCATTAATCTTACGAATAAAAGACCAGTTTGCAATGCAAATAGAAACTCTAATCTGAATTTCCGCTGTACCTGATTCAGTGAGCTGTCTGGATTAGTCCTGGCACATCACCAAGGTCTCACGGGGTAGGGCACTGTGCTCACCAAGAGTGCAGAACATTCTTTCTTAGGAACAGGAATCAAGTTTTGGTTGGACGACACCCAGTTTGTTGCAGTGACCTAGTCCTGGCCTTTATATTCCAGAAAGGATACAGAGGCACTGGAGAAGATGCAGTGAGGATTCACCAGGATGATGCCAGCGATGTGTGGGTTTACATATCAGGAGACCACGGTGGCACAGTGGTTAGCACTGCTGCCTCACAGTGCCAGGGACCCTGGTTCAAATCCAGCCTTGGGTCACTGTCTGTGCAGAGTCTGTATGTTCTCCCCGTGTCTGCGTGGGTTTCCTCCCACACTCCAAAGATATGCAGGTTAGGTGGATTGGCCATGCTAAGTGCGTGGGGTTACAGGGATATTTTAGTTAAATGTTTATCGTATTAGTGTCACAAGTGGGCTTACATTAACACTGCAATGAAGTTACTGTGAAAATCCTTCAGTCGCCACACTCCGGCACCTATTCGGGTACGCTGAGAGAAAATTTAGCACGGCCAATGGGGGGGGGGGGGGGGGGGGGGGTCCTCTGGCACTGTTCTGGAGAGGAGTGGGGGAAGGTCTTCCCAGTGTCTTCACCAATACTTATAACATCAGTGAAAAAATGCAGCACATCTGGATCACTGTCACATTATTGTTGGGGGGGGGAGCTTGCTGTGGACAAATTGATTTGATTTGATTTATTATTGTCACGTATTAACATACAGTGAAAAGTATTGTTTCTTGCGTGCTACACAGCCAAAGCATACCGTTCATAGAGAAAGAAAGGAGAGGGTGTAGAATGTAGTGTTACAGTCATTGCTAGGATGCAGAGAAAGATCAACTTAATGCGAGGTAATCCCATTCAAAAGTCTGACAGCAGCAGGGGAGAAGCTGTTCTTGAGTCGGTTGGCACAAGACCTCAGACTTTTGCATCTTTTTCCCAATGGAAGAAAGGGGAAGAGAGGATGTCTGAGGTGCGTGGGGTCCTTATGCTGGCTGCTTTTCCTAGGCAGCGGGAAGTGTAGACGGAGTCAATGGATGGGAGGCTGGTTTGCGAGTTTTATTGGTGATTACACTCAAAGGTATTTCCTTGACTGAGAAGCTCTTTTGGATGTTTGGTGCTTGTGACAGGCGCTATGTAAATGCAAGTCTATTCCCAGATCACTCACGCAGTGCTATGTTGGTGAGCAATGTTGGGGGCCGGGGACCCTGACTGATTTACCCCTCCCCTGGATCAGAGTAGCTGGGACCAATGGGAGGCTGTTGTTGGGGGTGGGAACATAGAATCCAGTGTAGTAGGAGCCCATTCGGCCTATCAAATCTGCTCCAACCCCAATCCCACTCTGCAACCCCAAACATTTACCTTGTTAATCCGCCTGACACTGAGGGACAATTTAGCACGGACAATCAGCCTAACCCGCACATCTTTGGAGTTTGAGAGGAAACCAGAGCACCTGAACGAAACCCACACAGACACTGGGAGAATGTGCAGACTCCACACAGACAGTGACCCAAGGCGGGAATCGAACCCGGGTCCCTGGCGCTGTGAGGCAGCAGTGCTAACCATTGTGTCACCCCTGTGAACGTTTCTCTGTTTTCGTCCCATGTTTAAAAGGATTGTTACCCTTAAAGCAATCCCTCCTCATTCATGCACAACCTACAGTTCACTCCCAGGCTGCTGATGGGGAGGGACTTCATTGCAACATGATTGCACTGGGGAAGGGAGGATGAGATTGTTAATGAGATTATTAATCCTAGTAATTGGTATTTGATTTGCAATCTTCGAAAGTAGCTGTGTTTTAATGAGCAGCTGTACTTTGATAGTTAACTGTCACTGCCCACTGACTGCAAACAACTGTCTGATTCAAGCTCCATCTATCTCACATTTGTTTGAGATGAAAGGGGCGCCAGACTAATGCAGATTCAGAATAGGAGGCGAAGGAACGCTCCTTCTGTACTCAGGAGGCGAAGGAACGCTCCTTCTGTACTCAGGAGGCGAAGGAACGCTCCTTCTGTACTCAGGAGGCGAAGGAACGCTCCTTCTGTACTCAGGAGGTGAAGGAATGCTCCTTCTGTACTCAGGAGGCGAAGGAACGCTCCTTCTGTACTCAGGAGGTGAAGGGACGCTCCTTCTGTACTCAGGAGGCGAAGGAACGCTCCTTCTGTACTCAGGAGGTGAAGGAACGCTCCTTCTGTACTCAGGAGGTGAAGGAACGCTCCTTCTGTACTCAGGAGGCGAAGGAACGCTCCTTCTGTACTCAGGAGGCGAAGGAACGCTCCTTCTGTACTCAGGAGGCGATGGAACGCTCCTTCTGTACTCAGGAGGCGAAGGAACGCTCCTTCTGTACTCAGGAGGCGAAGGAACGCTCCTTCTGTACTCAGGAGGCGAAGGAACGCTCCTTCTGTACTCAGGAGGCGAAGGAACGCTCCTTCTGTACTCAGGAGGTGAAGGAACGCTCCTTCTGTACTCAGGAGGCGATGGAACGCTCCTTCTGTACTCAGGAGGCGAAGGAACGCTCCTTCTGTACTCAGGAGGCGAAGGAACGCTCCTTCTGTACTCAGGAGGTGAAGGAACGCTCCTTCTGTACTCAGGAGGCGAAGGAACGCTCCTTCTGTACTCAGGAGGCGAAGGAACGCTCCTTCTGTACTCAGGAGGCGAAGGAACGCTCCTTCTGTACTCAGGAGGCGAAGGAACGCTCCTTCTGTACTCAGGAGGCGAAGGAACGCTCCTTCTGTACTCAGGAGGTGAAGGAACGCTCGTTCTGTACTCAGGAGGCGAAGGAACGCTCCTTCTGTACTCAGGAGGTGAAGGAACGCTCCTTCTGTACTCAGGAGGCGAAGGAACGCTCCTTCTGTACTCAGGAGGCGAAGGAACGCTCCTTCTGTACTCAGGAGGTGAAGGAACGCTCCTTCTGTACTCAGGAGGCGAAGGAACGTTCCTTCTGTACTCAGGAGGCGAAGGAACGCTCCTTCTGTACTCAGGAGGTGAAGGAATGCTCCTTCTGTACTCAGGAGGCGAAGGAACGCTCCTTCTGTACTCAGGAGGCGAAGGAACGCTCCTTCTGTACTCAGGAGGCGAAGGAACGCTCCTTCTGTACTCAGGAGGCGAAGGAACGCTCCTTCTGTACTCAGGAGGTGAAGGAACGCTCCTTCTGTACTCAGGAGGTGAAGGAACGCTCCTTCTGTACTCAGGAGGCGAAGGAACGCTCCTTCTGTACTCAGGAGGCGAAGGAACGCTCCTTCTGTACTCAGGAGGTGAAGGAACGCTCCTTCTGTACTCAGGAGGTGAAGGAACGCTCCTTCTGTACTCAGGAAGTGAAGGAACGCTCCTTCTGTACTCAGGAGGTGAAGGAACGCTCCTTCTGTACTCAGGAGGCGAAGGAACGCTCCTTCTGTACTCAGGAGGTGAAGGAACGCTCCTTCTGTACTCAGGAGGTGAAGGAACGCTCCTTCTGTACTCAGGAGGTGAAGGAACGCTCCTTCTGTACTCAGGAGGTGAAGGAATGCTCCTTCTGTACTCAGGAGGTGAAGGAATGCTCCTTCTGTACTCAGGAGGTGAAGGAATGCTCCTTCTGTACTCAGGAGGCGAAGGAACGCTCCTTCTGTACTCAGGAGGTGAAGGAATGCTCCTTCTGTACTCAGGAGGCGAAGGAACGCTCCTTCTGTACTCAGGAGGTGAAGGAATGCTCCTTCTGTACTCAGGAGGCGAAGGAACGCTCCTTCTGTACTCAGGAGGTGAAGGAACGCTCCTTCTGTACTCAGGAGGCGAAGGAACGCTCCTTCTGTACTCAGGAAGTGAAGGAATGCTCCTTCTGTACTCAGGAGGTGAAGGAATGCTCCTTCTGTACTCAGGAGGTGAAGGAACGCTCCTTCTGTACTCAGGAGGTGAAGGAACGCTCCTTCTGTACTCAGGAGGTGAAGGAACGCTCCTTCTGTACTCAGGAGGTGAAGGAACGCTCCTTCTGTACTCAGGAGGCGAAGGAACGCTCCTTCTGTACTCAGGAGGTGAAGGAACGCTCCTTCTGTACTCAGGAGGCGAAGGAACGCTCCTTCTGTACTCAGGAGGTGAAGGAACGCTCCTTCTGTACTCAGGAGGCGAAGGAACGCTCCTTCTGTACTCAGGAGGCGAAGGAACGCTCCTTCTGTACTCAGGAGGTGAAGGAATGCTCCTTCTGTACTCAGGAGGTGAAGGAACGCTCCTTCTGTACTCAGGAGGCGAAGGAACGCTCCTTCTGTATTCAGGAGGCGAAGGAATGCTCCTTCTGTACTCAGGAAGTGAAGGAACACTCCTTCTGTACCCAGGAGGTGAAGGAACGCTCCTTCTGTACTCAGAGGAGGAGGGAGCCATTGTTCAATTTACTGCAATGTACATTATTTCATTATTGTCCATGTGAGTAGCTGCTTTGTCCCTTCTGGTTTGTCCCCTCTCGAAGACGTCAGTTCTAGCTGGAGAACTGGCCTGGTAACCACACTCCAGGGCCGCACGCCGCTCCAGATGAATTAAATCTCGACGGAGAGTTATTGGCCAGCTACTCGACTGTGCAGGCAGCAATGCAGCTGAGCTCAATGGCCTCAGCCCAATGGGTGGGGTGACAGAGTGACCATCGCGGAGGTGGGCCCTTCATTGCCATTCCTATTGTGAAATGTCAGAATGTCCAGTGGGTACATGGGAATCTTGCCTTCTTTTCATTTGTGTGTATGTGTATAAGTGTACTTATCTGTGTGTATGAGTATGTATCTGTGTGTGTGAGTATGTATCTGTGTGTGTGAGTATGTATCTGTGTGTGTGAGTATGTATCTGTGTGTGTGAGTGTGTGCGCGTTACTGTTTAAATCATAGGTGCAGAAGAGGCCCATCAAGTCAACACCTATTCTTCCACAAGGCACCTCACCCACATCCTATCCCAATAGCTGCACCTATGTGAGGCACAATGGTTAACACTGCTGCCTCACAACACCAGGGACATGGGTTCGATTCTGGCCTTGGGTCACTGTCTGCGTGAGTCTGTACGTTCTCCCCGTGTTTGCGTGGGTTTCCTCTGGGCGCTCTGGTTTCTCCCACAGTCCCAAAGACGTACTGGTTAGGTGGATTGGTCATGCTAAATTCTCTTTGTGTACCCAAACAGGCACCTAGGTATGACGCCTAGAGGATTTTCACAGTAACTTCATTGCAGTGTTAATGTAAGCCTACTTATGACACAATAAACTTAATTTACCCCACTAATCCTATGCATCTTGGGACACTAAGGGGCAATTTAGCATGGCCAAGCCACCTAACCAGCGTGTTTTTTGGACTGTGGGAGGAAACCCATACAGACATGGGGAGAATGTGCAATCTCTACACAGACAGTGACCCAAGCTGGAATTGAACCCAGGTTCCCCATCACTGTGAGACAGCAGTGCTAACCACTGTGCCACCATGTAGTTGGTGTTGCTGTGTGTTCCAGACACAGGGTATTAAATAAAATTCCTGAATGCACAATCCTGGCAGCTCGGATTTCAAATTCTCTCTCTAAGGATGCCAGACCCCTGATGCGTAATTTTCAAATGTTTAATCTTGTCAGTTGATTGAGTTGAGAAGAGGAGGGAGAAGTAAAAGAAATCCCAGTCACATCACAAAAATCAGCACATCATCAGAAAAAAAAGTTACTGCTGTCTCCACTGTTCTGCCAAAACTTCCCACAAAGTTTTAACAAGTGGAGTTTCTCAGCAGGAATGGCTCTCTGCCTCCCCCTGCTGTTCACAGCCATTTCAGCAAGCGCATCAGATCTTTGATGTGGGTGCCACTTAGTGGCCACTCTCATTAACTGCAGTTTCACCCCTTCAAGGAAATGTGTAATTGGGAGTTGGCTACTATTTAAAAACAGACTTTGCAACTTCACCGCTCATGGACATCCCAAAAGCCCTCCCAGCACTTTTAAATTTAATTTTTAAGGTATGATACTGCTTTGACAGAGTAAACACGACAGCCAATTTGCACACAGCAAAAGCCAGCAGACTTTGTTTTGTGATGTCAGTCATAGAATCCCTACAGTGCAGAAAGAGGCCATTCAGCCCCTTGGCTCTGCACCAACTCTCTGACAGGCTACCTTACCCAGGCACAACCCCACACCCTACCACCATAACCCTCTGTGTATTTTCACAGTAACTTCACTGCAGTGTGAATGTAAGACTACTTGTGACGCTAATAAATAAACTTAAACCTATTTCCCATGGCTAGTAAAGAGCAAAGAACAAAGAAAATTACAGCACAGGAACAGGCCCTTTGGCCCTCCAAGCCTGAACCACGCACCAACCCTTCCATCCCGGGGATCATATCCCTCTATCCCCATCTTATTCATGTATTTGTCCAGATGCTCCTGAAAAGTGACTATCGTATCCGCTTCCACTACCTCCCCCCGGCAGTATGTGCATGCACTACTAATCTCCTGAGCCTACACATCACGGGACTAGAAGGGACAATTTAGCATGGCCAGTCAACCTAATTTACACATCTTTGGAGTGTGGGAGGAAACCGGAACACTCGGTGAAAACCCACCCAGACATGGGGAGAACGTGCAGACCCCAGGCTGTGAATCGAGCTCAGGTCCCTGGTGCTGTGAGGCAGCAGTGCTACCTGCTGTGCCACCGTGCTGCCCCATCGAGGGATGAACATTGACCGGGAAGAAATCCCCGGCTCCATCGGATCTTTCACATCCACAGGAGAGATCTAAACATCTCTCCTGAAAGACCAGCCACAGACGCGGGGCTGACGAGGTGAGAGGGGAGGGCAGAGTTGTTGAATCACTGACATTCTGATTCAGTGGCGAGGGGGTGGAGGGTTAGTTAGTTAGGGGATAGTTAGCGGCTGATAGTTAGGGGATGCTACATACCCCGGGGCTTTAGGCAAACCCTCCCCAAAAAAATGTTTGGGAGAGGTTTACAGAAATGATGCAGTTATTAAATTAATAAATTACCGTTCTTCAATTAAACAGCCTTGCTGTCCCGTTCTGTTCCTCTCCTGAAGGTATCATCTCTGGAACATTGTCACCAAGAGACCTTTTCCAAAATGGACAGCTCCTCACAACATGGGCGTTAAGGCTGGGTGACTCAGGTATTTATATTTCTTAATGACTGATTTATCCATTTTCCACAGGAATCTTCTTCACTTTTCTTCTCCCCTCATAAAATCCTTCAGAAGGAGGCCACTCAGCCCATTGAGTCTGCGCTGACAGTGATCCCATCCAGGCCCTATCCCCGTAACCCCGCGTATGTACCCTGCTAATCCCCTGACGCTCAGGGAGAATTTAGCACGGCCAATCAATCTAACCCGCACGTCTTTAGAGTGTGGGAGAAAACTGGAGCGCCTGGAGGAAACCCACGCAGATATGTGGAGAATGTGCAAACTCCACACAGACAGTCCAGAATTGAACCCGGGTCCCTGGCGCTGTGAGGCAGCAGTGCTAACCACTGTGCCACCATTGTTGTGGTCTGGACTGTGCTGATTGAGACAGACTCACTCAATCATACCTTTCAGTGAGATATGGATAAGTACATTAAATATTTGAAATGAGAATACTGGTCGGGCAATGGGGGGAAGGCAGTGATGGGATGGGGAGCGGGATTAATAGGATTGTTGCTTCAGAAAGCTTGCAGACACGATAGCCTCCATCCGTGCTGTGTAAACTGACTGCGTCCTCAAAGCCTGGCTCAGCAGAGAACTCAGTAAGAAGTCTCACAACACCAGGTTAGAGTCCAACCAGTTTATTTGGTAGTAATCTTACAAGCTTTCGGAAATGGTGTTCCTTTGTCAGGAGTGTGGAAGGTTCCACACACGTTCCACACTCCTGACAAAGGAACACCGTTTCCAAAAGCGTGTAAGATTACTATCAAATAAACCGGTTGGACTCTAACCTGGTGTTGTGGGACTTCCTACTGTGTTTACCCCCGTCCAACGCTGGCATCTCCACATCAGCTCAGAGCTGCCAGTGATGGCTAGACTCCCTCAGCCCGTCAGATACCCTTCAAACTGGGGATTGGAGTTGAGGTTCCCTGACCACACATCCATGACACACGGTGGGAAATGATAAAAAGAGTTAGATCTGCGTTCCATAGAGCACAATTTAACACACTGGAGAAGGCCATTCAGCCCATTGTGTCGGTGCCTGGTTCTGTGGTAGAGCTACCCAATTAGTCCCAGTGGCCTTATTCTTTCCACCCCAACCTCACATGTTCTTCCTGGATGGAAAATGATGCAGCAAGCTGGGGAGTAAGTTTCCATTCAAGCAAATTACTGTGACAAATCAGCTTTGACAAAGGATCATCTGGACTCGAAACACCTGCTCCTTTTTCTCCCTACAGACGCTAAAGTTTATTTATTAGTCACAACAAAGGCTTACATTGACACTGCAATGAAGTTACTGTGAAAATCCCCTTGCTGCCGCCGCATTCCGGCGCCTGTTCGGGTCAATGCCCCCCTAACCAGCACGTCTTTCAGAATGTGGGAGGAAACTGGAGCATCCGGAGGAAACCCAAGCAGACACGGTGAGAACATGCAGACTCCACATAGACGGGAATTGAACCTGGGTCTCTGGCGCTGTGAGGCAGCAGTGCTAACCACTGCACCACCCCTACAGCATGTGGCAGATGCTGCCAGACCTGCTGAGATTTTCCAGCATTTTCCCTTTTGTTTTAAGTTCCCGGTGAGCTCCCTGTAAGAATTCCTGACGTGCCTTCTCCTCGCCGCTGGCCTGTTTTGGAGAGTCTCGCCCAGTGTGGGTACCTGGCTGTGTTTACAAGGCAGTAATCCCATAGGTTGGAGGTTTTCAGACATTATAAACAGTTTGAAAATTGTTAAACATTCCTTACTCGGAGATACCATTCCGAGAATGAGTCCCAGGCGTCTATTAATTTTAGAAAGGGGCTTGTACTGCGCTGCCTGAACAGAGTATCGTTCTGTCCTGGATTTAAAAAAAAATCCTGTTGAAAGGCCTGTTTTAAAATAATTGAGGTTTTTTTAACAATTAATCTGTCTGGTATTTTGAATTTATTCCATTGCTGCTTTGCACTCTCTTGTTCCCAAGTCCTTTACTTTCTCTGATTTATACTTCAATGAAACACATTGGGACACTTTACGGATCTTAGAGGTATCTTGAAGAGGCTGAACCAGCCAATCAATTTCAACATTGGAAAAATGCTGCTCTCTTTTTCAAAGCCTTCTTGGCTGAATATCAGTCAGTCTCCCTCCTGAATGTGTCCGCGCTACTCACTGTCCCACACAGCCAATGCACAGGGTTTATCTATCCAAACTGACCCCTTGGGTGGTACAGTGGTCAGCACTGCTGCCTCACAGGGACCCAGGTTTGATTCCGGGCTCGGATCACTGTCTGTGTGGAGTTTGCACATTCCCCCCGTGTCTGCGTGGGTTTCCTCCGGGTGCTCCGGTTTCCTCCCACAGTCTGAAAGACGGGGTGCATTGGCCCGAACAGGCCACGGACTGTGGTGACTAGGGGAATTTCGAAGTAACTTCATTGCAGTGTTAATGTAAGCCTTACTTGTGACTAACAAATAAACTTTAACTTTGCCTCCTTCACCTCTCTAGCCCTGAGCTCCAAATCATGTTCTTAGTTACAGGGATTGTGGGTGGCACAGTGGTTAGCGCTACTGCCGCATAGCACCAAAGAACCAGCTTCAATTCCAGCCTCAGCTGACTGTGTGTGTGGAGTTTGCACGTTCTCCCCATGTCTGCGTGGGTTTGCTCTGGTTTCCTCCCACAGTCGGAAGATGTGCGGGAAAGGGTGGATTGGTCATAGTAGAGAGAATAATAATGAAATCATGGAGTGCAGCACTCCCCAGCTGGGTAATGGTGGAGAAGAGCTTGAGGAATTGGAACAGTCAAGATAGGGAGGGGTAGTTTACCCAAAAGAATGTTTAGAGACTGTGGCTAGTTACACTGTTTTTTCAACTCATTCTATTTATTACTATATAAATAGAATGAGTTGAATGGGCGGCACGGTAGCACAGTGGTTAGCACTGCTGCTTCACAGCTCCAGGGTCCTGGGTTCGATTCCCGGCTCGGGTCACTGCCTGTGTGGAGTTTGCACATTCTCCTCGTGTCTGCGTGGGTTTTCTCCGGGTGCTCCGGTTTCCTCCCACAGTCCAAAGATGTGCGGGTTAGGTTCATTGGCCATGCTAAAATTGCCCCTTAGTGTCCTGGGATGTGTAGGTTAGAGGGATTAGCAGGTAAATGTGTAGGGATATGGGGATAGGGTCTGGGTGGGATTGTGTTCGGTGCAGACTCGATGGGCCGAAGAGCCTGTTTCTGCACTGTAGGGTTCTAAAAAATATCACAAAATCCCTACAGTGCAGAAGAAGGCTACTTGCCCATCGAGTCTGCACCGACCACAATCTCACCCAGGCCCTATCCCCACAACCCCACATATTTACCCTTCTAACCCCCCCCCCCGACACTAAGGAGCAATTTAGCATTACCAATCCACCCATCTTCAGAGTGTGGGGGGGAAACCGGAACAGCCGAAGAAAACCCACCCAGACATGGGGAGAATGTGCAGACTCCGCACAGGCAGTGACCCAAGCTTGGGAATCGAACCTGGGACCCTGGTGCTGTGAGGCAGCAGTGTTGACCACTGCGCCACTGTGCTGCCCTAAGTAGGCTTACATTAACACTGCAATGACGTTACTGTAAAAATCCCCTAGCCGTCACTCTCTGGTGCCTGTTCGTGTACATTGAGGGAGAATTTAGCATGGTCAATGCACTTAACCTAATTTTTCGGGAGGAAACTGGAGCACCCGGAGGAAACCCACGCAGACATGGGGAGAATGTGTGAACTCTGCACAGACAGTGACCCAAGCCAGGAATCGAACCCTGATCCCTGGTGCTGTGAGGCAGCAGTGCTAACCACCGTGTGTGGACATGGCTGCCCAGGTTAGTGTTCAGTGTCAGCGTTCATTGTTTAATACCACAACTTCACCTCAGGGGTCAGTCAACGGTTAAACCAATGTTGGTGGGGACGGGAGTCACACAGACCCGGTGAGGATGCTAACAGCTGCCCCAGAAGGTCACCAGTTAATACGTTGGGTTTTTATGATAATCGATGATGGCCACTTTTCATGGAATCATAGAATTCCTACAGTGCAGAAAGAGGCCATTCTGCCCATCGAATCTGCGCTGACCACAATCCCACCCGGGCCCCATCCCCATAACACCACATATTTACCCTGCTAATCCCCTGGACACTGAGGGAGAATTTATCAAGGCCAATCAACCTAACTGGCACATCTTTCGGGCTGTGGGAGGAAACCCACGCAGACACGGGAAGGATGTACAGACTCCACATAGACAGTGACCCAATCCGGGAATTGAACCCCAGTCCCTGGTGCTGTGAAGCAAGCAGTGCTAATCGCTGTGCCGCGGAGAGTGTTTTCTTCGTGTGAATTGAACTCGTGCTTGGTCTCAGGAGTGTAACCACTGAAGTACTGTGACCGTGTATTTGTTTATCCCTGCCTGCAGAATCTCAATAAGTGCTGTGTTGACATTGCTTTGCCAAGCCGTTTTGTTTAAGGGTGAACAAGGCTTTCCTTCAGTCAGGATATCTATTGCCGTGGCAACGGGTTAGCACAGTTGTGTCATGTTTGTAACTAAAGCCACCATTAAATGAAAGTTTGATGAAGAAGGTGTCTCTCCAGACTCTGCATAACAAACTCCTGATGTCTCTCGGTACAGCAACAAAGCCATGGCCTTTTCTCCGTACTGCATATCCCCAGTGTTTCCTGCCTTTTATTTCAGCCGAGTTACAGCATTCACAGCGAGTGTCCGGCTGCCAGGCTCAGTAAGTAAACTGTAAACTCTTTCACAGTCTGTGACCGGTTCTCAGCACTTTGAGTCCCCTGTAGAAATACCAAGGGCAACGTCCCACATTCAGCAAATAAACAAACAAAAGTCTTGCATTTCTGTAGTGCCTTTCCACAGAATGTCTACACTGCAGAAGGAGGCCATTTGGCCCATCGAGTCTGCACCGATTCTCCAAAAGAGCATCTTATCCAGGCCCAACCCCCTGCTCTATTCCCATAAAATTCCCATAATGAAGTTACTGTGAAAATCCCCTAGTTGCCACGCTCTGGCGCCTGTTCGGGCACATTGAGGGAAAATTTAGCAGGGCCAATGCACCTAACCAGCACGTCTCTCAGACTGTGGGAGGAAACCGGAGCACCTGGAGGAAACCCACACAGACATGGGGAGAATGTGCGAATTGCACACAGTGACTCGAACTGGGAATTGAACCCAAGTCCCTAGCACTGTGAGGCAGCAGCACTAACTACTGTGCCACAGTGCTGCCCCAGGAAGAACTTCCAGCTTTTCTGTGACGAAATGGCGAGTGACATCGTGTAAGCGATGGCACCTCTGACAGCGTGACAGTCCCACAGTGCTGATTAGGCAGTGTCAGTCTCAATTGTCTGCTGAGGCGTACTCAAACCCCCAACTTTCAGACTCCAGAGTGCCACTCACTGAGCCGCAGCTGTCAAGGCCAGTGCTTGGCAAGGAGCAGCTGAAACTAAAATTCAGGTCTCTCCGGAACTGATTACATTGCTTAATATAAAAACAGCTGTTAACAGGTTCCTTTTATTATTCTCTCCCTCCATAAGTTACAATTATTGTAAATCACTGGACAGTCAATTCACATGAACCATCATTGTCACATGTATTAGTATACGGTGAATAGTATCGTTTCTTGCACGCTATGCAAAGCATACCATTCAGAGAGAAAGAAAGGCGAGAGCGCAGAATGTAGTGTTACAATAATAGCTAGGGTGTAGAAAAAGATCAACTTAATGCGAGGTAGGTCCATTCAAAAGTCTGACAGCAGCAGGGAAGAAGCTGCTCTTGAGTCACTTGGTGATTCACATGTGTGAAATCTCACTTTGTTAAAATTCAATCATTAGATCATTCAAGTTTCCTTGATGTGGAGATGCCAGTTATGGGAGTGGGGTGGACGAGGTCACATGACACCAGGTTATAGAACATAGAACCCTACAGTGCAGAAACAGGCCCTTCGGCCCATCGAGTCTGCACCGAACACAATCCCACCCAGACCCTATCCCCATATCCCTACACATTTACCTGCTAATCCCTCTAACCTACACATCCCAGGACACTAAGGGGCAATTTTAGCATAGCCAATGAACCTAACCCGCACATCTTTGGACTGTGGGAGGAAACCGGAGCACCCGGAGAAAACCCACGCAGACACGAGGAGAATGTGCAAACTCCACACAGGCAGTGACCCGAGCCGGGAATCGAACCCAGGACCCTGGAGCTGTGAAGCAGCAGTGCTAACCACTGTGCTACCGTGCCGCCCAACAACATTCTCTCTTCCACCTTTTTCCCTCAGGAAGAAGATACAAAAGTCTGAGGTCACGTACCAACCGACTCAAGAACAGCTTCTTCCCTGCTGCTGTTAGACTTTTGAATGGACCTACCTCGCATTAAGTTGATCTTTCTCTATACCCTAACTATGACTGTAACACTACATTCTGCACTCTCTCCTTTCCTTCTCTATGAACGGTATTCTTTTTCTCTACAGCATGCAAAACAATACTTTTCACTGTATACTAATACACGTGACAATAATAAATCAAATCAAAAAGGTTTATTTGAAATCACAAGCTTTCGGAGCACTGCTCCTTTGTCAGGTGGAGACAGGCACAGAATATATCTGTATACTCATTAACATTCTTGATTACCCATTAGTGTCGGACTCTCGTCACTCTGCCTATATATTCTGTGCCTGCGCGCCTCTCTCCACTTCACCTGATGAAGGAGCAGTGCTCCAAAAGCACTGATAAACCTGTTGGATTTTAACCTGGTGTTGTGTGGACTCTTGTCAAGTTTCCTTGGCACACATCTCAGCTGCTCAGTGTGGGAATAATTCAATGAAAATTGAAAACCTTTACAAGCAGCATCAAGAACGTCACAAACAAGAGGCAAAAGTGAAACTTGAAGTAAGTGTTTTTATTGAAGAAATTGTCTCTTAAATATTCTGAAACACTTTTTAAGGCGCAGGTTAAATTTCTGACTGTCAGATATCATTTTCCAACATTCGTGTTTCGACTGACTTTGTCGCTGTGTTCAAATAACTTCTACCAGTTTCTGCAACGCTAACTGCGTTTGTCTAAAGACAGGTGACATTTGACAGACTAAGAGTCCCTGTAAGGCTGAAGAAAAAAAACACAAATAAGGCCCTGCTGGATTAATTAAAATATATATTCCGAGAAAGAAATGTCATGTTTTAATTTAACCCCGTATTCAGTTTAAATCTAACCCGTCAGCTTTGTTGCTCTAATGTTGCCGCACCTGCAAACTCTCCAGTTTTTAATTTTGTCCCTGCTCTTTCGAAAGGGATAGAATCACAGAATCCCCACAATGCAGAAGGAGGCCATTCAGCCCATTGAGCCTGCTCTGACAAAGGGGCTTCACCCCTTTGACCCCATGTATCTACCCTGTTAATCCCCCTGACACAACGGGGCAATTTAGCATGGCCAATCCACCTAACCCGCATATCTTTGGAATGTGGGAGGAAACCGGAGCACCCGGGCGAAAACCCACGCAGACACAGGGAGAATGTGCAGTCTTCACACAGTGACCGAAGCCGGGAATTGAACCCGGGTTCCTTGCACTGTGAGGCAGCAGTGCTAACCACTCTGCTGCCACATCAGGAGGGTCTGTGGGTACCACTCTCCACAAAGTTTCCTGTGATTTGGAATGTTGAAGCTGGAGATGTCCACAGCTCTATCTCTGCCTCCCCCAAAGTGCGCACACATGTACACATTTCCCACAGAAACATTGGGCCAGGGTGGGTCCCCAAATGATTGTCCTGGTGTCTCATCCAGGGAGTATGGGGCCCACCTGTAGAGTTCCCCATCCCAGGGGCTGAGGTCGGGCAAAGAGCCGAGTTCAAATTTTAGCCCACCATCCCCCCCACCCCTATCCATCCCATCATGGTGCCAGGTTTTAGCCACTGGTACAGGAGGGATGTTAGTCCTGCCCTTGAGCAGGTCAGTGATGCAAAGGAAACTCCCTCAACTGGTGCTGAGCAACAGCCAAACAGGCAACAGGACCGGACATGTCTGTCAGAGAGCTGGCTTAGGCAGGATGGGCCGAATGGCCTGCTTTTAACATCCTGTGGTAGAGTGTTAGGGCTAAACTGCACCCCAAATGGAGATGCATTTGAGCTTGTTGGAAAAGAAGCAAAACAGTGTTTTCTCAGTGTCAGTGGATGACAGTCACGCCTTCACCAGATAAAGTCTTCACGCTCTTGTACCACACCTTGGCGGTGGAGATCCAGTGTTGGGAGGTGGTGATCATGCCATCTGTAGCTTCATTCGGCGAGGTGGAGAAGCCTCTCCCTCCAAAATCAAAAGACAATCAGCGATCCTCCCACAAACATGTGGATAGATTGGATCAGACATTGCCTGTAATCATCGCACAGTGCCAGATTAACCAGGGCGCTAGCTCGCTCGCACCTGTCCTGTCACAGGTCCTTGGTACTGCAGCTCCCGCTGGACATTTGGTAGAGTCCGATCACGGAGGAGAGCGTTCCCATCAATCCCACCAGCCACTCGGGAAACTTTCCTGCCCACAGGAAGCCTGGCGGCATCCAATGGATGGCGTTGGTCAGGTCAGCCAGACAGCTGATGATGTTGAGAATTTCCACTCGCATCCGAGTTCTGTACGTCCGTCTGCTCATCCTGTTCGATTCTCTACAGGGTGATATTTGGACAAAAAACAAGTTATTGACACAACGCCTGCTGACATATGTAAACACGGTAAGAAGTCTCATAACACCAGGTTAAAGTCCAACAGGTTTATTTAGTAGCAGGAGCTTACGGAATGTCATTCCTTCTTCAGGTGGCGAAGGAGTGACACTCCGAAAGCTCATGTTACCAAATAAACCTGTTGGACTTTAACCTGGTGTTGTGAGACTTCTTACTGTGCTTACCCCAGTCCAATGCTGGCATCTCCACATCATGACATATGTAAACCCATTGAACTTATAGCACAGAAACAGGCCATTTGGCCCATCTGCTCCCTCCTGGTGCTTCTGCCCCACAGCAATCTCCTTCCACCCAGATCTTCGTCTAATCTTATCAGTATTTCTATTCCTTTCTCCCTCAGCAACCACTTCTACTGGTCACAAGTTCTACATTGTCAGCCCTATCTGGAAAAAGAGGTTTCTCCTGAACTCTTCACTGGATTTAGAAGAGACTACCTTACATTTTGATCAAGGCTGATCTGTATCTTAACTCCCCTAACCCACCCTTGCTACACATCAAAAGACTAAGTGGTCAGCCATTTAGGACTGAGATAAGGAGAAAGTTCTTCACCAACTGGGTTGTGAATCTTTGGAGTTCTGTCCCCCAGAGAGCTGCATACGCAGTTGTTGAATATATTCAAGATACAGATTGATAGATTGTTGGATACCAAGGGAATCAAGACATAAAGGCATCAAAGACATTTTGGGTGGCACAGTGGTTAGAACTGCTGCCTCACAGTGCCAGAGATCTGGGTTCAATTCCAGCCTCAGGTCACTGTCTATTGGAGTTTGCACGTTCACCTTGTGTCTGCGTAGGTCTCCTCCGGTTTTCTTCCACACTCCAAAGATGTGTGGATTAGATTCATTGGCAATGCCAAATGTCCGTTAATATCATGGGGAGTCGCAGGGTAAATATGTGGGGTTACGGGGATAGGGCTTGGGTGGGATTGTAGTTGGTGCAAGTTTGATGGGCTGAATGGCCTCCTTCTGCACTGTAGGGATTCTATGAGGGGTAAGTGCAGGATGATGCTGTTCTGGTAGAAGATCAGCCATGGTCTTATTGAATGTTGCAGCAGAACCAAACAGTCAACTCCTGCACCTATTTCTCAGGTTCTTCACATTTAGTGATCCCAGTCTTGAAAGCTCCAATTATCCCCTCAGCATCCACAGCCTTCTGCAGGGCTGAGAACAAAGAAAGAACAAAGAACAACCCAGCACGGGAAACAGGCCCTTCGGCCCAACGAGCCCGCGCCGCCACATCACCCCACACCTATTCTACCCTGCATATCTATGAATGGAACCCTACTCAGTTAGATTCAGGGAAGAAATAGTGTCAATTTGTTAAAAACCGATTAGCCTGAGAGCACATCTTTGGGGTGTGGGAGGAAACCGGAGCGCCCGGAGGAAACCCACGCAACCACAGGGAGAATGCGCAAACTCCCACAGACACAGGCCCAAATCCATGTGCCTGCACAGCCAGCAGTGCTAGTCACTGAGCTGTTGCGGCGCCCATCTACCGGTCCAGGATCAAGCACACACACCGACATGAAGTACTAGGCCACTCCTGGAACTTCCAAGAGCAGCCCAGGCACGATCCGCCGTGTGAATGCCCCTCGTTTGACACGAGGTGGACCTCCACCTGTGGAATAAAGTCAAAAATATTAATCTTACAGCCTGCCTTTCCGGTGTCTCCTGAGGTTTAACCCTATTTAATAGCCCCTACCATATCCCTCCATTCTCGTTTCACTCATGTGCCTATCTAACTGCATCTTAAACGAGTCCAATGTTCCTGCCTCCACCACCCTACTCGGTAGCGCGTTCCAGATCCCCACAACTCTCTGCGTAAAGAACCTTCCTCTCACCTCCAGATTATACCTCTCCTCCCTCACCCTTAAATGATGACCTCTCGTGTTCGTACCCAGTCTAGGGAGCAGTCTCTCACTATTAACTCTATCCATTCCCTTCATTATCTTATATATTTCTATCATGTCCCCTCTCAATCTCCGCCTTTCCAAGGAGAATAGTCCCAGTTTCTTCAACCTCTCCTCGTAACCCAGTCCCCCCATGCCAGGCAACATCCTGGTAAACCTCCTCTGCACCCTTTCCAGAGACTCCACGTCCTTCCGGTAGTAAGGTGACCAGAACTGGACGCAGTACTCCAAATGCGGTCTAACCAACGTTCTGTACAACTGAAGCATTAGACGGCAGCTTTTATACTCTATGCCCCTTCCTATAAAGGCCAACATCCCATAAGCCTTCCTAACAACCTTTTCCACTTGTGACGCAACCTTCATGGATTTGTGAACCTGCACTCCCAGGTCCCTCTGTATGTCTATACTCCTAATCGGCCTACCTTTTATCACATAGCTCCTCTCTGCATTATTCTGTCCAAAATGCATCACCTCGCATTTGTGAGGATTAAATGCCATCTGCCACCTATCTGCCCACTGCACCAACCTATCTATTTCCTGTTGTATCACCTGACAATCCAGTTCCGTACCGCCAACCCTGCCATCTTGGTGTCATCAGCAAACTTGCTAATCACACCACCTACGCCCTCTTCCAAGTCATTTATGTAGACTACAAAGAGGAGAGGTCCCAGTACTGAGCCCTGTGGCACACCACTGAGGTGGGGTGGGGTGGAGGGGTGAGGCTTTGGGGGGAGTCTTCCAGACATCTAACAAACCTGGGCATCTTTGTGTGAAGTGGTGTTGAGATGTAAAAAGCATGTAGAACGTGTACATTTCTGCAGTGAGCCAGACACCTGCCTCCCACTTGGTGTAGAATTCTGATGCAATTTGTAATGGTGTCTGGCAGAGCAGCGTTGCCTCAGCACAGCCCAGTACATTTCTGCACTGTCTGATTCCCAGTACCTATGGGCCCCAGTAATAGCCTAGAATGTACTGAAAGCAGCCGCCAGCACACAGACAGGTTAGTGTTCAGCAAGCTCTTTGTGCAGCTTTGTGGCAGCACGCCATGGAATGTAGGACCATCGTTTCCAAGTTTCCAATCTGGCATCAGAGGGAATTGCTAACCAGACAGCAGGTATTTAAGGTTTTTTAAGTATATTTTATTAGTGCCACAAGTAGGCTTCCATTAACACCACAATGAAGTTACTGTGAAAACCCCCTCGTCACCACACTCCAGCGCCTGTTCGGGTACACTGAAGGAGAATTTAGCATGACCAATGCACCTAACCAGTACGTCTTTCAGACTGTGGGAGGAAACCCACGCAGACCACAAGACACAGGAGCAGAATTCAGCCACTTGGCCAATTGAGTCTGCTCCGCCATTCAATCATGGCTGATATTTTTCTCATCCCCACTCTCCTGCCTTTTCCCCATAACCCCGATCTCCTTATTAATCAAGAACCTATCTATCTCTGTCTTAAAGACACTCAATGACCCGGCCTTCACAGCCTTCTGCGGCAAAGAGTTCCACAGATTCACCACTCTCTGACTGAAGAAATTCCTCCTCATTTGTTTTAAAGGATCGTCCCTTTAGCCTGAGGTTGTGCCTTCTGGTTCTCATTTTTCCTACGAATGGAAATATCCTCTCCACATCCACTCTATCTAGGCCTGGCAGTATCCTGTAATTTGCAATAAAATCCTGCCTCATCGTTCTAAGCTCCAACGAGCACGGACCCAGAGTCCTCAGCCATTCCTCATACAACAAGCTCTTCATTCCAAGGATGGACAAGCAGTTTCCGCACAGACACTGACCCAAGCTGGGAATCGAACCCAGGTCCCCGGTGCTATGAGGCAGCAGTGTTAACCACTCCTTGTAACAAGGGCAGGACAAAAATAATTCAGTTTGCATTCCTCAAAAGAGAATGACAATCATAAAAACTGTCTTCCGAATATTAAATTACCCCTTTTGTATTTGTCTCCTCCCTCAATAAAGTATCAGTGATCTGAGGGAACTACCTCAATTCACATAATTCTGGAAAGGTTACGAGAAAAACTCAGGCTGGAATTTTCCTGCCATACATGCTGACGGGATTCTCCAGTCCCGCCGCAGCGAGCGGAGATTTGGCTAAGTGCCAAATTCCCCGTCCTCTCTGGCAGCAGCAGCAGGTAATGAACGACTGGAGGATTTGTGTCAAATTATTCTCCTTCTAATGATTTAATTCAGTTGATTGCTTGAATATGAGCTCCCTGATTAAGGGCCAAATGGATGGTCCAATCAGGGAGCCCCATCTCTGTACTTAAACAAGGGTATCAGTTCCTCTGCATGCTGGATGGAGATGGCACGCTGAGAGCACTCTGTGTAGTGTTGTTGGATCTTGTAAATAAAGGAATTTGGTGAAGGGACTTGCGTCTCCGAGGACCTATTACATAACCTTTTACCTCTCTCCCATTTTCTCCCAATATTATGCATGTTGCTCTAGTCAATGATCTTTCCTCTCAAGTTCTTTCCTAGGCCCTGGCTGTCCCATTCTCCCACAGATCCAACATCTTCCCCTCTTCTTTCCCTCTATCCTCATTGTTTTGGAAGTTGAGATTTTTTTTGCATACAGCCCAACTCTGGGTGAGTTAGAGATTCCCCACTTCCCTCAAATCTTCTCTTTATTCAATTATCCACCGGCCTTTTAAACAAAAGTTTGCACCTCTGCTAAATAGTCCCGTCTGACCATCCTGTCTCGCAGGATATCATCAGATCCAGGTGGTTAAGTTTAATTCTCTGCGAAAGTTCCCTCATTTAACTGTTACCCAGTTCTCCATAAAGGCTGATAAGAAATTCATTTCCAGTTAATATCTGAAAGGATGGCAAAACAACATTTCATATTTTTAGACTCTTACTGTAACAAACGTCTAAAAGCACCATTAACCAAACACTATTTTTATCCGCAACTTATAGCAGCATAAGACACAGGAGCAGAATTAGGCCCATTGACTCTGCTCTGCCATTCAATCATGGCTGATATTTTTCTCATCCCCATTCTCCTGCCTTTTCCCCACAATCCTTGGTCCCCTTATTAATGAAGAACCTATCTATCTCTGTTTTAAAGACACTAAATGAGCTGACCTCCACAGCCTTCTACGGCAAAGGGTGCCACAGATTCACCACTCTCTGGTTGAAGAAATTCCTCCTCACTTCTGTTTTAAAGGATTGTCCCTTTAGTCTGAGGGTTGTGCCCTCTAGTTCTAGTTTTTCCTACTAATGGAAACATCCTCTCCACATCCACTCTATCCAGGCCTCACAGTATCGTGTAAGTTTCAATAAGATCTCCCCTCATCCTTCTAAACTACAACGAGTACAGACCCAGCGTCTTCAACTGTTCTTCATGTGACAAGCTCTTCATTCCAGGGATCATTCTTGTGAACATCCTCTGGATCCTTTCTAAGGCCAGTATATCCTTCCTTAGATATAGGGCCCAGAATTGCTCACAATATTCCAAATTGGGTCTGACCAGAGCCTTACGCAGCCTCAGAAGTATATCCCTGCTCTTGTATTCTAGCCCTCTCACTGTGAATGGTTTGTACTTTAAACCACAAAATAGAAAATTCACCTTTTTTTATATCACAATGAAATTACACTTCACTAATATTCCTTCTACTCTCCTTCAAGCAGTCATTCAATTCTTCTGGAACCAGTCCTAGGTGATCCCTGGCTCCCAAGAGTTCATGGTATTTTTTACTCTCAGGACAGTTTTTCAGAGAGAGGTTTTCTTGCCCCTGACTCTTCCGTTAGTAAAAGTTAGACAAATCTTCCAGCCTTGTTTTAACTCCTTGTGGATATCAATCCTACCACAAGCTCCCACCTGCATTTCTGTGTGGTGAATCACAGTGCTTGCTACCCACAGCTACTCTCCCTCACTCGCATCCTGGAAGACAAACTTATGTTAGTTTCAGAGACGTTCCCTCTCAAAGACCATCTCCATGGCAACATGAATCATATGGACCATGTATCCATGCAGAAATGACTGGCTATCCTTGAGATCCTAACTCTCTTTTATCTTGGAACAAAACAGACAGTTTAAAGCACAGTTAGTTTATAATCTGACGTTCTCAACACTCTTCTGGGATTTTGTAGACACACAGTCTATATACACTGTTCACACACAGGCTGCTGCCATTGTCTCCCAGTTTGAACAGCTTGTACCTCATTCTCAGCAATACCATCTGAGCCTTTTTAAACCTTTTAACATTCAAACCAATCAGACTTGCTGATTCAGAACAGGTCACATGACCCCTTCATTTTACCTTAATTTAAAGGCACTGGCCCAAACAAAACAATCTCATAAACCACACAATTATAACAACAGTGAATCAGATACACATTCCCTGTTGGATGCTGCAACAAAGTGCAGCTTTAATGTAAATAACCATGCGCTTCACATACTCTGTTTTGAGGTAAGTTTTATTCGGGCTTCCCTTCAGTTCCTTCCTCAGCAGCTGCACAACTCTGAAGGATCTGTAAGCGTTAAAAGAGAAAGAGGAAAATATTTCAGCTTGTGAGTTAGCTGACCAAAAAACAGAATCCATTTAAAGAGTTTTAGAGCTTATTTATTATTTTCACAAGTAGGCTTACATTAATACTGCAATGAAAGTGAAAATCCCCTAGCCGTCACACTCCGGCCCCTGTTCGGAGGGAGAATTTAGCATGGCCAATGCACCTTATCAACACGTCTTTCTGACTGTGGGAGGAAACCGGAGCACCCGGAGGAAACCCACACAGATACGGGGAGAATGTGTAGTCTCTGCACAGGTAGTCACCGAGTTGGGAATCGAACCCGGGTCCTTGAGCCAGCAGTGCTAGCCACTATGCCACTCCATATCCTCCCATTCCCCTGCATCCCTACAACAATTTCCCTGTTCCTTTAGCTTTCATCACCAAACATATATTTTAAAAATGTATTCCCAGGATGTGATCAACACAGGGGAGGTCCACTTTTATTGCCCACCTCTAATTGCCCTCGTGTGGGAGGAGATGAGCCTCTTCCTATCAAATGGGGGACTTTCTAGGGCATGCCAGTGGGCAGTGAAAAGTCACCAACGTTGTTGCAGTTTACAGTCATAAGTAGGCCAGACTGTGTAACACTGACAGATTTCCTCCCCTAAAGGTTAGCAATGAAACAGGTGGGATTTTTTAATGACAATCTGGCAGTTTCATAATCATCAGTATGATACAAATCTTTTTATCACAGATTTATTTCATGAATATTAATGCAATTTCAGATGCTGAGCTGCTGTGGTGAGATTGGAAAACGTCTCACTGAGTCACTAATTCAGGCCTCCGGTCCAATCACATAACATTCCCAGTCATGAGTGGTGATTGGCTCTCAGACCATCCGAGTCTCGTCAATCCCAACCTAGCAGCGATTGGGCATTGTGCCACAATCAGAAACTGGAGCCTTGGTTGTGTTTTACCACTGCCAGTACAGAGCGGTAAGGTCAGTCACCTCGGCAGTACTGGGGAACCAGACCCAGCCTAAATGGCTCAGTACGTCACCAGGTTGGCTCTATCCATTTGACCCAGCGCGTCCTAAATGTTTAATCTTCTTAGGGTGCACTTATCACGGAGTCTCAAGTGGGGTCGGGTGTGAAGGAGGGGTGGTTGGGAGTGGGGTGAGGGGTGGGTGCAGAATGCCGAGCCACAGAAGGAATTTACTCCCCTTGTTAATCTGCAGGCAGTCCAAGCCCACAGATCTCAATGCTGTCAGCCGAGTCACAGACATAGACAGCATGGAAATAGGCCGTTCGGTCCAACTTGTTCATGCCAACCAGGTTTCCTAAACTGAACTAGTCCCATTTGTCTCCATTTGGCCCATATCCCCCTAAACCTTTCCCATCCATGTACCTGTTCGAATGTCGTTTAAATGTTGTAATCATACCCGCATCTACCACTTCCTCTAGCAGCTCATTTCATACACGCACCACCGTCTGTATGAAAAAGTTGCCCCTCAAGTCCCTTGTAATTCTTTCCCCCCTTCACCTTAAACGTATGTCTTCTAGTTTTGGACTCCTCTATCCTGGGTAAAAGACCTTATCTATGCCCCTTGTGATTTTAGTGCATAACATTTTGTGTCAACAGGTCATGGATTGAAGTCCCACTCCAGAGACTTGAACACAAAGCTCATGTTGATAGAGTGTTGCTTTGTCAGAAGTGTATTCTTTCAGGCAAACTCTTGAACCCAGCCTCTCAATAGGGTGTAAACTCACACAAAGAAGTGCAGTGGAGATCTCTATTGTGTCCTTATAAAATCAGAAAAAAATCAGGGGGCAGGATTAGGCCATTTGGTCCCTCAAGCCTGCTCCACTACTCAATAAGATTGTGGCTGATCTGACTACGACCTTAATTCCACCTCCCTGCCTGTTTCCCTCGTCAATCAAAAACCTCTCTGACTCAGCGTGGGGAACAGTCAATGGCCCAGCCTCCCCTGATTGCTGGAGAAACGGATTTCAGAGGGGGTTGGGGTGGTTGTCTGAGAGAAGAAATTGCGCATCATCCCCCAACAATAGGTGATCACGTCGCTGTTTGCAGGAGCTTGCTGACTTGGTATTTCCCCTATGTCAGAATGGAGCTGTTGTCTCTGGAGGGAACAGATAAGGAGGAAAGAGATTGAGTTAACTCAGTGTCCCTCACCTCAGAGCTCCCAGTGCCAGTGATAGACTCCACAGTGAATTACTTAGTGTCCACCACTTGTCTGAGTTGATGCTGAGGATTCTGTAGTCAGCAGCCCAGGCTACATGCTCACAGGGATAGTAGAGTTGATCCGCCAGGTTCCCCGTTATGGAAAGCAATCGCACAATAGCATCTTCCTCCTTCAGGAGCAAAATAAGAAACCCTAAAATCAACATTACACTTTTAACACAGAAACAGAAAATGCTGGGAAAAAACCTCAGCTGGTCTGGCAGCACCTGTGGAGAGGGAAACAGAGTTAATGCTTCGAGTCTGTATGACTGTTCTTTGGGGTTAAAGGGAGGGGGGAATGTGGTGGATTTTATACTGTATACAGGGGTCGGAGCAGGGGTAGTGGTCTGTGATTGGTGGGAGCTAGGAGAGATTGCAACAACAATGCATGGGACATTAGATAGGGGAAGTGTTCATGGCAGTGTGAAGAGCCAGAGCATGTGTTAATAGTGGCACAAAAATAGCATAGCATAACATGTTAATGGGAGAAAAAGGTTAGCGCTCAGCAAAAGCAAAACGAAAGAACAAGCGACAGGTGGCCCAGTGGGGGAGGAGATGTTGCACTGGGACAAAAAATATTCCGGATTTTTAAAATTAGGTCAAGGTGAAGGAGAAAGATTACAGTCTTTGAACTCAGTGTTACATCCTGAGGGCTAAAATGTGCCTAATCAGATGATACAATGCTCCTCCAGTTAGCATTGGGCTTCACTGGACTATTGCAACAGGCCAAGGACAGCCATGTGAGCAAGATGCTAAAGTTAAAATGGTCGTAACAGGAAGGTGGGGTCATGCTTGCGGATTGAGTAGTGTTTTACAATGATCACCCAGTCTGCGTTCAGTCTCCTCAGTGTAGTGGAGACCACATTGGGAGTGGCAAATACAGTCGATCAAGTTGAGAAAAGTGCCAGTGAAATACTGCTTAGCCTGAATGTTTGGGCCCTTGAATGGTGAATAAGGTGGTGTGGGGGTGCTGAGGTAAAGGGGCAGGCGTTGCACCTTCTGCGATTGCATGGGAAGGTACCTGGGGAAGGGGGTGGGTGTTGGAGGAATGGACCAAGGTGTCAGAGAGGGAACGGTCCTGTGGAATACTGATAACGGAAGAGAGGGGAAGCTATGTTTCATGATGGCATCATGCTGTAGTTGGCGGAGGGTGATTTTTTTTTAATGTAGAAGTTGGTATGATGGAAAAGGGGGCAAGGAGTGGGATCCTCTCATGGTTCTGGGAGGGAAGGGGTTAGGGCAGAGGTGCAGGAAATGGGTTGAATGCAATTGAGTGCCTGGCTTGGTGTGTATGTGTGTGTGTGTGTGGGGGGGGGGGGGGGGGGACCATGGGGAAACAAGTTAAGGGAAAAGGCAGATGTGTCAAAACTGCCATTTTTGAAGGTGGCATCATTGGCACAGATGCGATGGAGACAGAGAGACTGGGAGATGGGATGGAGTCCTGACAGGTGTGAGGAGCTGTAGCCAAGGTAGCTGTGTGAGTCGGGTGGATTTGTAATGAACGTTGGTGTTCTTTCGCCAGAAATGGATAAAGGTTTAGGATGAGATAATGAATCAGCTGTTGCTCAGTCCCTCTCATCCCATCAGAATGTGGGTTCAAATCCAACCCCAGGGGTTAGAATACCAAAATGCCCATTACAAGTGCTGAGGGAGTGCTGCACTGTCAGGAGTGCCTGTCTTTCTAATGAGGCATTAATCCGGAGGCCCTGTCTGTCATTTCAAGCTGACATAATAGATCTTGACAATGAAGAGCAGCAGAGTTTTCACCCATGTTCTGGACAATAATTATCACTCAATTAACACCACAAAAACAGATTACCTATTCATCGTCACATTGCTGTTTTTGGCATCTTGCTGTGTGAAATTGGCAGTCACCTTACTGAGAATTTAGTGTGGCCAGTTCACCTAATCAGCATGTCTTCCGGACTGTAGGAGGAAACTGGAGCACCTGGAGGAAACCCATGCAGACATGTGGAAAACGTGCAGTTTCCAAACAGTGATCCAAGCTGGGAAACAAACCCAGCTCCCTGGTGCTGTGAGGCAGCAGTGCTAATCACTGTACCACCGTGCTGCCCTTGGCCATTTGTGGTTAATTGTGAATTCTTTGGTATCTATGCAGGTGGGATGACCAAGTGAATCCCTTTCCACACACAAGACAGGTGAACGGTCTCTCCCCAGTATGAGTTCGCTGGTGTGCAGTGAGGTTATATAAATGCCTGAACTCAGTTCCACAGTGAGAACACCTGAATGTGTGAACGCGTTTAGTATGTTCATGGTTAGAATATTGACACATGATCAGATGGTAAAAGGCGTAAGTGAGTGCGATAGATGAGTATTTCTGTTGTGCCAAAGTGCTTTACAGACAATTAAGTATTTTTAAAGTGTAGACACTGTTGTAGTGCAGGAGATGTTGGCAGCAAGCTCTCCCAAGCAAGATACCACAAACGGCAATGAGCTAAATGAGCAGATAATATGTTTTTAATGTTGATGTGGAAATGCCAGCGTTGGACTGGAGTAAACACAGTAAGAAGTGTCACAACACCAGGTTAAAGTTCATCAGGTTTATTTGTAGCAAACACCACTAGCTTTCAAAGTGCTGCTCCTTCATCAGGTGGGTGGGAGTTCTGATCACAAACAGGGCATATGAAGACACAAACTCAATTTACCTGAATAATGATTGGAATGTGAGTCGTTCTCCAAGGCGGCCTTCACGACACACGACATTGCAGAGTTGCTGAGCAGAGACTGATAGCCAAGTTCTGCACACATGAGGACAGCCTCATTTGGGATCTTGGATTCATATCACACTATCTATAACCACCACAACTTGCCTGGACTTGCAAAATCTCACTAACTTTCCTGTCTGGAAACAATACACATCTTTTTAACCTGTGCTTAATGCTCTCTCCATTGTCTGTACCTTTAGACTTAATTAGCTGTAAAGACTCACATACCAATTATTATTCTTGTAAATTGAGGAGGTGGGCGGGCCTGGAATTTGGGGCGGGGCTAGGGGGAGGTGGGCGTGACTGACGTTTGGGGCGGGGCTATGGAAGGTGGGCGTGGCTGACGTTTGGGGCGGGGCTAGGTGAGGTGGGCAGGGTTGGTGATAGGGGCAGGACTGGTATTTTGGGCTTTGGTGGAGGTTAGGGTGTGGCTGGAGTTAGGGCGGGGCTGGAATTTAGGGCGGGTCTAGCACAGGTGAGTGGGACCTTTAGGTCATGTTGATCCCCATGCAGATCTGTATTGGGGGAGGATAGCGGGGAGACAATAAATAGTGAGACAGCACTGCTGCCTCAAATTGCCAGGCAACTGGGTTCAATTTATTCTTGTAAATTGAGTTTGTGTCTTTATATGCCCTGTTCGTGATCAGAACTCCCACCCACCTGACAAAGGAACAGCCAGTTCCAAAAGCCAGTGGTATTTGCTACAAATAAACCTGTTGGACTTTGACCTGATGTTGTGAGGCTTTTTACTGTGAAGAATATTGTCCAGGACAGCATAAGAACATAAGAAATAGGAGCAGGAGTAGGCCATCTAGCCCTTCGAGCCTGCCCCGCCATTCAATAAGATCATGGCTGATCTGTCGTGGCTCAGCTCCACCTTCCCGCCCTCTCCCCATAACCCTTAATCCCTTCTGTTATCAAAAACCCATCAACCCGTTTCTTAAAAATATTTAGCGAGGCAGCCTCCACCACTTCAACGGGCAGAGAATTCCAGAGATTCACCACCCTTTGAGTGAAGAAGTTCCTCCTCAACTCTGTTCTAAACTGCCTCCCCTTTATCTTGAGACTGTGCCCCCGAGTCCTACTGTCTTTTTTGAGCGGGAAGAGTCTCTCCACCTCTATCCTATCCATCCCATTCATCATCTTATACGTCTCAATGAGATCTCCCCTCATTCTTCTAAACTCTAACGAGTACAAGCCTAGTTTATTCAGCCTCTCCTCATAGCTCAATCCCCTCAACTCTGGTATCAGCCTCGTAAACCTCCTCTGCACTCCCTCCAGGGCCAAAATATCCTTGCGCAGGTGCGGCGCGCAAAACTGCACACAGTACTCCAGCTGCGGCCTCACCAATGCCCTATACAGCTGCAGCAAGACCTCCCTACTTTTATATTCAATCCCCCTCGCTATGAAGGCCAGCATCCCATTCGCCTTCCTGACCACCTGCTGCACCTGCAAGCTGGGTTTTTGCGACTCATGCACAAGGACCCCGAGGTCCCTCTGCACCGTCGCTTGCTGCAGTTTTTCACCACGGAAGTAATAGTCCTTCCTACCATTCCTCCTACCAAAGTGGACCACTTCATACTTGCCAACATTAAATTCCATTTGCCATTTCCTGGCCCATTCGCCCAGCCTATCTAGATCCTTCTGCAGACTCTCCACACCCTCCTCACAATCTGCCTTTCCCCCAATCTTGGTGTCATCAGCAAATTTCGACACCCTGCACTCGGTTCCCTCCTCCAGATCATCTATATAAGTGGTAAATAGCTGAGGTCCCAGCACCGACCCCTGGGGCACCCCACTAGTCACCAACCGCCAATCCGAATAGCACCCATTGACCCCCACTCTCTGCCTCCTATTTGACAACCAATCCTCTATCCACGCTAACACCCTACCCCCAACTCCATGTCCCCTGACCTTCTGCAATAACCTGTGAGGTACCTTGTCAAACGCCTTCTGAAAATCCAGAAAGACCACATCCACCGGCTCTCCTCTATCCACTGCCCTAGACACATCCTTATAGAACTCCAGTAAATTTGTCAGACACGACTTCCCTTTAATGAAACCGTGTTGCGTCCGCCCTATCAAGCAATTCCCCTCAAGATGCCTCGCTATTTCCTCCTTAATGACGGATTCTAACATTTTACCTACCACAGACGTTAAACTAACCGGCCTATAATTCCCCGCCTTTTGCCAGGATGAACAAATCCCCAATCCCATGTTCAAATTGTCATCGGATCTTTTACATCCCACATGCGAAAGTAGCCAGGAGACTCAATTTGATTTGGAAATACAACTCCTCTCATTTGAAGGGTCTCCAATATTGAAGATGAGATGGATAAGCAGATGAACAGAAAGACAGTAAGAGAGTTTTAAACTGGGGGAAGCTGAAGCTCTGATCTGCGATAAGCCTCAGCTCCAGGTCGTGCTGGGAATTTCCCAGCTGTTTGAGGACATCATTGCTTCAGAAAACCTTTATAGAATCCTTACAATGCAGAAGGAGGCCATTCTACCCATTGCATCTGCACCAGCTCACCGACAGAATATCCCACCCAAACACTAATCCCATACACTTATCCCACTAATTCCCAGAACCTATACATCTTGGGACACTAAGAGACAACTTAGCATGGCCAATCAACCAAACACGCACATCTTTAGGCTGTGGGAGGAAACTGGGGCACCCGGAGGAAACCCACACAGACATGGGGAAAATGTGCAGACAGTGGCCCAAGCCAGAATTGAACCCAGTTGCCTGGCAATTTGAGGCAGCAGTGCTGTCTCACTATTTATTGTCTCCCCGCTATCCTCCCCCAATACAGATCTGCATGGGGATCAACATGACCTAAAGGTCCCACTCACCTGTGCTAGACCCGCCCTAAATTCCAGCCCCGCCCTAACTCCAGCCAACACCCTAACCTCTACCAAAGCCCAAAATACCAGTCCTGCCCCTATCACCAACCCCGCCCACCTCACCTAGCCCCGCCCCAAACGTCAGCCACGCCCACCTTCCATAGCCCCGTCCCAAGCGTCAGCCACGCCCACCTCCCCTAGCCCCGCCCCAAATTCCAGGCCCGCCCACCTCCTCCGAGCCCCGCCTCTCGCCCATCCCACTTCTGACCCCGCCTACCATCCTAGGCCCCGCCTACACCCGGTGCAACTTTGGCCCCGCCCACATCCGGAACAACCTTGGTCCCGCCCCTCCCAGGCCTCACCGTCCCACCCAGGCCGTATTCCCGCGAGTACAGGTACATGGACAGGTCGTCGAAGAGCCGCAGCGCCGCCCGGCAATTGCTGAGCTCCCGGGCGATCAGCAGCAGCCGGCGGCCCAGCTCGGGTCGGCTTCCGCCCGGCGCCACCAGAAGGCCGCCCAGCAGCTGCGAGCTGTAGCAGACGGTCCGCACCAGCCGGTCCCGGCCCCTGTAAGTCTCCAGCACGTTCGCCACCGACTCCATTCCTCACAGCGGCAGAACTTTAATCCCAGTCCGGCCTGCAGCCTGATTGCGCCGGAAATGGGACTTTGACCGACAGCCATCAAAGCCAATCGGAGAACATCTATCTCTACTATCCGCCCACTTCCGGTGGGCTAAACTAATCAGCTCCGTGCGCCTGCTATTAATCAACCAGAAGCGGACGCTCTTCATCTGACGTGCGCATAAACCAACCGTCATTGCCGTACTCCCTGGTTGCTTAGCAACGTGAGGAGGCAGGATTTCCTTAAAGGGACTCTGCTGGTTGAAAAAACTCTTAAAGGGGAAATCCAGGGGACTTAAACTGAAATAAACCTCAAAGTAGCAAGAGAAAGAACTAGTCTTTTAATAAAATATAATGGATACATGTCTGAGATAAAACCTACCCTTACTATCAGAAATTTATTTCTCTGCACTTCATAACTTTAGAAACAAAACATTTACTGCACAGGAGTGCTGCCCAAAGACCTATCCAACCCAAATCCCCCTTTCCAGCTCTTGATTCAAAACCCCGTGTTTTAAGTTTACTTCTTATTGTCACAAGTAGGCTTACATTAACACTGCAATGAAGTTACTGTGAAAATCACCTATTTTCATTGGGTTGGTGGGGGGGGGGTGGGATCGGGTTTGATTCCCGGCTTGGGTCACTGTCTGTGTGGCGTCTGCATGTTCTCCTCTTGTTGGCATGCATTTCCTCAGGGTGCTCCAGTTTCTTCCCACAGTCCGAAAGACATGCTGGTTAGATGCATTGGCTGTGCTAAATTCTCCCTAAGTGTACCCGAACAGGTGCCGGAGTGTGGCGACTAGGGGATTTTCACAGTAACTTCATTGCAGTGTTAATGTAAGCCTATTTGTGAAATTAATAAATAAACTAAAAAAGACATGGGGAGAATCTGCAGATTCTGCACGGGCAGTGACCCAAGCTGGGAATCGAACTCAGGCCACTGTGAGGCAGCAGTTCTAACCCCAAGTGTATAAGTAATCTCTTTGAATGACAAGAGTTTCTGTCTCTCCCACCCTTTCAGACATTGAGTTTCAGAACTGTACACAGTGCATTAGCTGTGGTCTAACTTTCTGCTGAGCTACCACTCAGCTGGTCATCCTTCCATCTGAGTCAGAAGGTTGTGGGTTTGAGTTCCTCACCCCAGAGCTTTGTGCATGGAAATCTAGGCCATTACCGACTACTATTCATAGATATGTCAGACTCCTATTCATAGGCTGCAGCTCAGCCTTTAACACTATTATTCCTACGAGATTCATCTCCAAACTATGTGGCCTGAGGCTTGGCTCCTCCCACTATAATTGGATCCCAAACTTCCTAACCCACAGACTGCAGTCAATAAGGACAGGCAACAACACGTCCTCCACAATCATCCTCAACACCAAAATGCATCTCTCAAACAACACCACCAGAACCTATTAATATTTGCATGAAAATAGCTCTGATTGTGGACTTTTGAGATTTCCTGAGAATGTGAAATAAATGACGATAAATGAGGGGTGGCACAGTGGTTAACACTGCTGCCTCTCAGTGCCTGAAATATGGGTTTGATTCCTAGCTTGGGTCACTGTCTGTGTGGAGTTTGCACATTCGTCCTGTGTCTGCGTTGGTTTCCTCCGGATGCTCCTCGCACAGTCCAATAACGTGCAGGTTAGGTGCATTGGCTATGCTAAAATTGCCCCTTAGTGTCAGCAGGATTATTTTAGGAAAATGCATGGGATTAGGGGATGGGGATAGGGTAGGATTGTGGCGAGTACTGTGGTTGGTGCAGATCCGATGGGCCAAATGTTTGAAATATCTATGAATTTTCTCATGCCCTTTTGCATTTCTTCATTTGTGGTAAGTTAGGAAAATGAGACTTCCCACCATAAATTCCCTAGTACATTTTTCCCAGCACGGGTTGCGTGGCTATGATTTTCCGATAATGTTGTCCCCACAGCCAGAGCGGTACATCAGGAGGCAACGCCTTCAGTTTTCAATGAGTTTGAACTTGCTGCAAACATCAGCCAGCCCCCACAGATGCCCTCTCCCACACAGGTCCTCTCGCTACAGTAATTTCATTCAATCCTCTCTTCCAGACTCCGGCCTCCTTGATTGCAGTTTCAAAGAGAAAGGACGCAACATGACAAATTTTAATTAAATTCACTTTACAAATATTTCCTCAATAAACAATAACTTTTCTCTCATAAGAAATAATATTTTCATTGTGTCTCAAAACTCACACCCACTAGAATGGGACCCCACCTTCCCTCCCCAACCCAACCCAACTCAACCCACCCCACCTATTACTGATGAATCTGCAGTGTTTGCCAGCCAACAAGTGGGACGTCACACAAAATCTACACATTAAGTTTAATTCCAAAAAGGATATGACGATAGGTGCTGTGAAGAATATTCTGCTTCTAGCCTCACCTATTTCTCTCCCTACCCTCAGGCAGTCAACATTCCCATAGCCTCTCCCACATTCACTGCATTCAAGAAAGGATAGTAGCGTTTAACCACTAAATAGAGTTCAATAAGGAACACTCCCTTTATGCTTTGGTGAGGGAATGCAGACACAGTGATTGGCACTGCTGCCTCACAGCGCCAGAGACCTGGGTTTGATTCCTGGCTTGGGTCATTGTCTGTGTGGAGTTTGCATGTTCTCCACATGGGTTTCCTCCGGCTACTCTGGTTTCCTCCCACAGTCCAAAGTCGTGCTGGTTAGGTGCATTAGCCATGCTAAATTCTCTCTGTGTACCTGAACAGGTGCCAGAGTGTGGCGACTAGGGGATTTTCACAGTAACTTCATTGCAACGCTAATGTAAGTCTACTTGTGACATAAATAAACTTTAAACCGTGGCAGCTATGATGATACAGAACATGGTGGGGGAATGAAACATTTGTGACTTCATGTTTTGGATGGCTCGGAGAAAGTTGGCTGCAGGACCCTGGATTCAGTGCAGACTGAAGTGTAGGAAACACCCAATTGTTCACAACATATAATTTATGTGGATGCACACAATCCAATTCCAAATACCCCCAATTTGGTCTTAAAGTAATTGGTGGATTGCGGGGTACAGGACATGGTGGTAGTTGTAATGCGTCACTCTGCAGAACTTGAAGAGAGCAGGCTAATAGAAGGTTTACTCTGCGTCTCACTCCTGAAGATGATTATTTGAAGCTGGAAGGTCGAAATGTGTCACATTCTGCATTTCAGCTCCTTTGAGAGTACAAACTTCACATCAAAGGAAATTCTGCTCAGTTCCTTCCCTCTCTCTTGCTGACTGGTGCAGTCTTCCATGGTGCTCTTGGTGACAAGGTTACCATTTTTCATGTACTGATGGTCCAGGTCTTGCTAATGTGCATGCTCTCTAACACACACACATACCGCCAATGTTAGCTGGAAATAGTCTTACATAGAAATAAACTTAGAAACTAGAAGCAGGAGTAGGCCATTCATCTTGATCATGGCTGATCATTGAATTCAATATCTTCATCTCCCTTCCCCCATATCCCTTGATCGCTTTAGCCCCAACAGCTATATCTAATTTCTTCTTGAAATCAATGTTTTGGCCTCAGCTACTTTCTGTGGTCGTGAATTCCACACATTCACCACCCACTGGGTGAAGAAATTTCTCCTCACCTCAGTTTTAAACAGTTTGGGTGTCGAAATTTGCTGATGACACCAAGATTGGGGGAAAGGCAAATTGTGCGGAGGGTGTGGAGAGTCTGCAGAAGGATCTAGATAGGCTGGGCGAATGGGCCAGGAAATGGCAAATGGAATTTAATGTTGGCAAGTGTGAGGTGGTCCACTTTGGTAGGAGGAATGGTAGGAAGGACTATTACTTACGGGGCGAAAAACTGCAGCAGGCGACGGTGCAGAGGGACCTCGGGGTCCTTGTGCATGAGTCGCAAAAACCCAGCTTGCAGGTGCAGCAGGTGGTCAGGAAGGCGAATGGGATGCTGGCCTTCATAGCGAAGGGGATTGAATATAAAAGTAGGGAGGTCTTGCTGCAGCTGTATAGGGCATTGGTGAGGCCGCAGCTGGAGTACTGTGTGCAGTTTTGGGCGCCGCACCTGCGCAAGGATGTTTTGGCCCTGGAGGGAGTGCAGAGGAGGTTTACTCGGCTGATACCGGAGTTGAGGGGATTGAGCTATGAGGAGAGGCTGAATAAACTAGGCTTGTACTCGTTAGAGTTTAGAAGAATGAGGGGAGATCTCATTGAGACGTATAAGATGATGAATGGGATGGATAGGATAGAGGTGGAGAGACTGTTCCCGCTCAAAAAAGACAGTAGGACTAGGGGGCACAGCCTCAAGATAAAGGGGGGGCGGTTTAGAACAGAGTTGAGGAGGAACTTCTTCACTCAAAGGGTGGTGAATCTCTGGAATTCTCTGCCCGTTGAAGTGGTGGAGGCTGCCTCGCTAAATATTTTTAAGAAACGGGTTGATGGGTTTTTGATAAGAGAAGGGATTAAGGGTTATGGGGAGAGGGCGGGAAGGTGGAGCTGAGTCACGACAGATCAGCCATGATCTTATTGAATGGCGGGGCAGGCTCGAAGGGCCAGATGGCCTACTCCTGCTCCTATTTCTTATGTTCTTATCCTCAAACTATGACCCCTAGTTCTCAACTCTCCCACCATTGGAAACATTCTTTCTGAATTTAACTGGTCTAACCCTGTTAGAAATTTATAAATTTCTATGAGATCCCCACTCACTCTTCTAAACTCCAGAGAATATAATCCTAACTGACTTAATCTCTCCTCATATGACAGACCTGCCATCCCAGGAATCAGCCTGGTAAACCTTCACTGTGCTCCCTCTATAGCAAGGACATCCTTCCTCAAATAAGGACAGTGAAACAGCACACAATATGCCAGGTGTGGCCTCACCAACGCCCCACACAATTGCAGCAAAACATCTCTATCCCTGCACTCAAATCCTCTCGCTATGAAGGCCAACATACCATTTGCCTTCTTTACTGCCTGTTGTACCTGCGTGCTTACTTTCACCGACTGATGCATGAGGACTCCAAGGTCTCATTGAGCACCCAACTCTCTCAATTTACACCCATTCAAGCCTTCCTATTATTGATATCAAAGTGGATCACCTCACATTTATCCAGATTAAACTGCATCTACCATGCAGATGCCAACACACACAGCCTGTCCAAATCACACTACAATGAGGAGCTGGGACCCAGTGCCCTGCTCCCACCATCCTGGCTGATATCAAGCTTCCTTCAGTGTGACTGAGTGGGGGAATGGTGAGGGTGGGACCTGGGACCTTGCAGTTCCACACAACTCAGCTACGCACAGCTTTAACCAGCGAAGGTCGTGTGTGACCGGAGCCGAGAGACAAAAGGGATAAATTGACCTTGTTTCAAAAGTAGAGGACTGATCATTCCAGCAGGGCCAGCGAGTGAGTTTGCTGTGGCAGCAACTAGTTTGTCATAGAAGCATAGAATCCTACAGTGCAAGAGGTGGCCATTTGGCCCATCAGGTCTACACCAGTCACAACCCCAACCAGGCACTATCCCCACACCCCCATGCATTTACCCTAGCTAGTCCCCCACTCCCTCCCAGCTGACTCGAAGGAGCAATTTAGCATGGTCAATCCACCTAAGCCTCACATCTTTCGGAGTGTGGGAGGAAACCGGTGCACCCAGAGGAAATCCACGCAGACATGGGGAGAACGTGCAAACTCCGCACAGTGACCTAAACTGGGAATCGAACCCGGCTTCCTGGCACTGTGAGGCAGCAGCGCTAACCACTGTGCCACCGTCCAGGGAGGCTGAATTTCAACATTAACATTGAATAAATCCCCATACCAATTCCATTAAAAAAAAATAAAGCAACCCAGTATCACTCATTATGTAATCACTCCAAAACTAGCAGTTCAGTGTGGTATACAATTGAACTACTATTCCATTTTAGAAGTCATTTTAATTTAAACAATTTTACACCAGGATCTTTGGTTCATTTACAATTATTTTTTTTTTAAAAAAGTTTCCAAATGGAACTTTACCATCTATAATGAACAGAGGCAACAAAGGAGAAATGGAATTTTCCTTGTTGGTAATGCAGATTGCAACTGGAGGGACAGTATTGCTATAGAGATTGGTGCAGAATTTAGTTGAAAGGTTAAAAGGGTTTTAATTGCCCCCACCCTTTCTGTCAATGTCATGGCAACCGTCGCGGTGGAACAGACGGAGAGCCCAACACTAAGGTTGTGCATCAGTCAGTAGTCAACACGATTGTATGTATGACATCATTTACAGAATGTGTTGTAAACAAATGGAATAAAAAGTCAGGCAGCATACTCTATAAAAGTAGTCCTCGGTTTAAGAGCTGAGACTGGCACTGCCCAACGCGGGACTGAGGCCAGAAACTAAATCAGGTTGACGTTGACACTCTAATCCACGTCGAGCTCTTTCCACTCAGCTGTAAGCATAATTCCCACAAATCGAGGAAAATCCAACCAGGGTTTCATCTCCTGATTCCTGACCACTGATTTTATATTGGAAATCCTGTGTGTCTGCGTACTTGAGTGAATGAAGACCGGAGTCAACCATAACACGCCACAACCAAATGGCGCTGGTTGGCTTCTCACACGCTGCAAATGGGCACTTGGGTGAAAGTACTGAAGGATATCAGGCGTCGGTGGAACTGTAGTCTTGTTGGGAGTCAGCACCTCCCAAGAGATAGAGCTCCCCCAGAGCAACAGAGGCAGGAATACCAGTGTGCTGGTCACAACAGCCAAACCCACGATGGGCAGTCTTGAGTGGAAGGTCTTCACAAGTGAAGAAACTGTCCAAACCGCTCGAGACAACACCTGCTCCCAGATAACAATGGAATTCATTGGCTTGGAAGCCAAAAATGAGTTCAAGGAAGGGAAAAAAAAATCATTGGTTTAAAACAGAAATATAACCAGTGTACCTGAGAGTTTACGTGGACGCTGAAGGGACAAAGAATTCTCTTCCTTCTCTGGTAGGCTTAAGTTGGTACTCACCCCTGATATAGAATAGAGTTGTAAACGGCAAACACAGGAAGTCTTGTTCAACAATTAACCAGTCCCTTCACGCCCAAAAAGAGAAAAACCCAAAAGAGAAGGTGGGCAAAACAATGCAAGAGATCATTCCGATTCGGAGACCTGGCGCATGTGTACGAGATTTCATTCCTTTGTACTCGCACACATTCACACACCCATGAGCCTTCTCACTACCCAAGTAGGGTTGGAAGCTCTCTCTACCAGAGAGAAGCAACCAACAGCATCCCCCACTTCCCTTGGCTCTACAGGAGACAGAACAGAAAGACTGTTCTCTTCAAGGTGAGGAGATTTCAGTCATAGAACTCTGTGACCTTGTTTCTTGTTTAAATGTGTGAGTGATAGTCTGAAGCAGCAGCTGCACACATTTCTTTGGTTAATTCCACTCCACTTGGAGATAGGAAAGGCACATTCCCAATTCTTTACGATGGAGGTTTTCCGATATCGACCGTTATTTTTGTGTAAAGTTGACTTTTTTCTTTCTTGATAAGTGAGTATTTCAGAGATATATATCCATCCTGCATCCGTGTAAACTTCATCCGATTATAAATAGCATAACTGGAAAGACAGAAAGGACAAGATTTAAGATGCTGAAATGAAAGTTACTAATTTTTAGACTGGTTCGTCCATGAATAAGCAGTGAATTTAACTTTCACTTTCAAATCTTACTTTATCAGAATCTCTTTTTTCTATTCACTGCAAAAAGTCAGTTCGTTGAAGGTCAGAATTGTCATTCATTTTTATTCTGTCTTATATTTATTTACTGAGTGAAACATTTCAAGTGTATGTCTACAGAGTCATTGTGGGTGGAAGTTAGGAACAGCAAAGGGTCAATAACTTTGCTGGGTGTTTTCTATAGGCCACCCAATAGTGACAGGGAAGTTGAGGTGCAGAAAGGGAAACAGATCCTAGAGAGATGTAGTAACAACAGAGTTGTCGTGATGGGAGACCTTAATTTCCCAAACATCGACTGGAATATCCCTAGGGTAAGGGGTTTGGATGGGGAGGGGTTTGTTAGGCGTGTTCAGGAGGGTTTCCTGACACAGTACGTGGATAAGCCTACGAGAGGAGAGGCTGTACTTGACTTGGTGCTGGCTAATGAACCAGGACTGGTGTCGGATCTCTCGGTAGGAGAGCATCTTGGGGATGGAGATCATAATTCTATCTCCTTCACGATAGCATTGGAAAGAGATAGGATCAGGCAGGCTAGGAAGGTGTTTGTCTGGAGTAAGGGGAAATATGAAGATAATTGGATGAATAAACTGGAAGGAGGCGTTCTTGGGGAAAAGTACAGAAGGAAGGTGGCGGATATTCAAGGAATGTTTGACCGGAGCTCTGCACAATAACATTCCAATGAGACAAAGGAGGCTTTGGTAGGGTGCGGGAACCGTGGTGCACGAAAGTTGTGGTGAACCTAGTCAGGAAGAAAGGAAAGGTGTATGAAAGGTTCAGGGAGCTAGGAGATGTTAAGGATCTAGAGGAGTATAAGGCTTGTAGAAAGGAGCTTAAAAAAGGAAATTAGGACGGCCAGAAGGAGTCATGAGAAGGCCTTGGCAGGTAAGATTAAGGAGAATCCCAAGGCCTTCTACAAATATGTGAGAAGTAAAAGGATGAGAAGAGAAGGGATTGGACCTATAAAAGGTGAAGGGGGAAAAGTCTGTGTGGAGCTGGAAGAAACGGCAGAGGTGCTTAATGAGTACTTTGCCTCGGTATTCACGGTGGAAAGTGATCTGGGAGGTTGTACTACAGGTTTGCGGCAGTCTGAAAAGATTGAGTATGTTGATGTTAAGGAAGAGGATGTGTTAGAACTTTTAAACTCTTATCAAGATAGACAAGTCGCTGGGACCGGACGGGATGTACCCCAGGTTACTGTGGGAGGTGAGGGAAGTAATTGCAGAGCCCCTGGCGATGATCTTTGCGTTGTCGATGGAGACGGAAGGGGTTCCAGAGGATTGCGGATGTGGTTCCTATTTTCAAAAAAGGGAACAGGGATAGCCTGGGAAAATACCGACCTCAGTGGCTGGTAAGTTGATGGAGAGGCTTCTGAGGGATGAGATTTATGAGCATTTGGAGAAGTTTAGAATGATCAGAAATAGTCAACATGGTTTTGTCAAGGGCAGATCGTGCCTTACGAGCCTAGCTGAGTTCTTTGAGAATGTGACTGAGTACATTGACGAAGGAAGAGTGGTAGATATGGTTTACATGGACTTCAGCAAGGCGTTTGATAAGGTCCCCCGTGAGAAGATGAGAGGGCATGGGATCCAGGGGGCTTTGGCCTTGTGGATCCAGAACTGGCTTGCCTGCAGAAGGCAGAGCGTGGTTGTGGATGGGTCTTTTTCTGCATGGAGGTCGGTCACCAGTGGAGTGCCCCAGGGATCTGTTCTAAGACCCTTGCTGTTTGTCATTTTCATAAATGACCTGGATGAGGAAGTGGAGAGATGGGTTAGTAAGTTTGCAGACGATACGAAGGTTGGTGGTGTTGTGGATGGTCTGGAGGGATGTCAGAAGTTGCAGCGGGACATAGATAGGATGCAAGACTGGGCAGAGAAGTGGCAGATGGACTTCAACACAGATAAATTGTAGTGGTCCATTTTGGCAGGACCAACGGGATGAAGGAATACAATATCAGGGGTAGGAGTCTTAGGTGTCTTGAAGAGCAGAGGGATCTTGGGGTCTGGTTCCATAGGATCTTAAATCAGCCTTGCTCACGTGCTCACTGTGTTGAGGGATTGAGTTTAGGAGTCGGGAGGTAATGCTGCAACTTTATAAGACCCTTGTCAGACCCCACTTGGAGTACTGTGCGCAGTTCTGGTCGCTTCACTATAGGAAGGACGTGGAAGCTACTGAAAGGGTGCAGAGGAGATTTACAAGGATGTTGCCTGGATTGGGAGGCATGCCTTATGAAGACAGGTTGAGGGAGCTGGGACTCTCCTCCCTGGAGAGACGAAGGTTGAGAGGCGACCTCATAGGGGTTTATAAGATGTTGAGAGGAATAGATAGGGTGGATTCTCAGAGGCTATTTCCCAGGGCTGAAATGGTCGCTACAAGAGGACATAGATTTAAGGTGCAGGGAAGCAAGTACAGAGGAGATGTTAGGGGTAAGTTTTTCACTCAGAGGATGGTGAGTGAATGGAATCGGCTGCCGTCGATGGTGGTGGAGGCGAACTTGCTGGGGTCTTTTAAAAGACTTCTGGATGAGTATATGGGATCTAATGGGATTGGGGGTTATGGATAGGTCTATAGCTTAGTAGGTATAGAAGTGATCGGCGCAACTAGTGGACCAAAGGGCCTGTTTGTGCTGTAGTGTTCTATGTTCTAACTCAACCAGCCATAGTTTCAGTAAGCGATTCTTTTTATCTGGTACAAGCCCACAAATTACTAGATACACCGATCTTAATTTTACAGCAGTGAGATGTGAACTCAAGCCTCTGGGATCTTTACATTTACAAGGCATTTTAACAAATCGACAGTCCGACAGAAGGCAGCCATGCCCATTGAGCCTGCATCGACGACACTCCACCCAGGCCCTACTCTCTGTAACCCCACATATTACTCTACTATTCCCTTGACCACTACAGTCAATTAGCATGACACTACAGTCAATTTAGCATGGCCAATCACCTAACCCGCACATTTCTCTGTGGGAGGAAACCAGAGCGCACCCGGAGGAAACCCACACAGATAGTGACCCAAGCTAGGAATCAAACCCAGGTCTGATGCTGTGAAGCAGCAGTGCTAACCCCTGTACCATTCCATCCTTAACCCCATGCTGAACCCAAAAGGGAGTTTGTCTTTTTATGTGTTCAAGTAAAACTCCAATTGATGCCCTCCTTTTGTATGCAATTAAACATAATTGATATATACAATTAATATCCTTTTCCTTCAAAATCCCTATTCTACCCTCCTTAACCACATTGATTTGTCAATCTTTGGGCAGAACAACTCTCAGCAACTTTTACAAATGCACCATAGAAAGCATTCTTTCTGGTTGTATCACAGCTTGGTATGGTTCCTGCTCTGCCCAAGGTCGCAAGAAACTACAAAGGGTCGTGAATGTAGCCCAGTCCATCACGCAAACAAGCCTCCCATCCACTGACTCAGTCTACACTTCGCCTCGCAGCTGCCTCGGCAAAGCAGCCAGTGTAATTAAAGACCCCACGCACCCCGGACATTCTCTCTTCCATCTTTTTCTGTCAGAAAAAAAGGTACAAAAGTTTGGAGGAACTTCTTCACTCAAAGGGTGGTGAATCTCTGGAATTCTCTGCCTGTTGAAGTGGTGGAGGCTGCCTCGCTAAATATTTTTAAGACGCGGTTGATGGGTTTTTGATAAGAGAGGGGATTAAGGGTTATGGGGAGAGGGCGGGAATGTGGAACTGAGCCACGACAGATCAGCCATGATCTTATTGAATGGCGGGGCAGGCTCGAAGGGCTAGATGGCCTATTCCTGCTCCTATTTCTTATGTTCTTCTGTACCTGACTAAAGAATAGCTTCTTCCCTGCTGCCATCAAATTTTTGAATGGACTTACCATGTTTCACAAATGAATGAAAAAAAAAACAATTTTTGACTCACTTCTTCTCGTTGACTTCATTCCCTTTGTCTCTTTGGTGCCGTATCATTTTGGTTCTTCCAATGTTGCGGTCAGGTCGTTCAACAGACATCCCACTCATTGTTACCCTTCAGGATAATGGAACAAAGCACTTACTCAATGCAAGGATCTGCTCAACCTGATTTAAAGCCTTGTCTTAATATAACCAACAACACGTTGCATTTCTATAACCCCATTAACTGGGGGCTGGCGAAGATTGGAAAAATAGGAAAGGAAGAGGGATAAAGGGAATGGATTAATAAAACTTTTATGCTAAAACGGGATTAGAATAGTTTGAGTCTTATCTTTGATTGGCAGAGATGTGATGGGCTGAAGAATCTTTATCTGTGCTATAGGCCTCTATGACTCAAAAGTATATGCAGTCCCGTGTTCATTAATTGTTAGGGTTGTGACAGCTTAGGTCAGAGGCTGGGAATTCTGTGGCTAGAACTAACCCCTGGCTCCCCAAAGTCTGTCTACCATCAACAAGGCACAAGTCAACAGCATGATGGAATACTCTCCACTTGCTTAGAAGAGTGAAGCCCCAACAACACTACAGAAGCTCATCAGACACCATCCAGGATAAAACAGCCCACTTGGTCAGCAGCCTGTTCATCACCTAAACAATCAAGTCTCTACCACTTATGCACAGTGGCAGCAGCATGTACCATTTGCAAGATGCAGCCACTCACCAAGGCTCCTTCAGTGGTAGCACCTTCCAAACCCACAATCTTCACTCCCCAGAAGGACAAGGAGAGCAGACAAATGGGAACACCGCCACATGCAAGTTCCATTCCAAGCCAAGCTGCTATATATTGCCATTCCTTCACTCAGTCAAAACCATGGGACTCCCTGTGTCCCTACACCACATGGTCTGCAGCGGTTCAAAAAGGCAGCTCACCACCACTTTCTCAAGGGCAATTTAGGGATGGGTAATAAATGCTGGCCTAGCCAGCGAAGCTCACATCCCACGAAAAATTTTTTAAAATTAGCAACAACTTGTACTTTATACTTTTGCTGCAGAGAGATATCCCAAGGTGCTCAACTAAGATGTGGAGGCAAAGAAGGAGATATTGGAAAGAGTGGCCAGAAGCTTGGCAAAAGATGTGGGATTTATTATGAGTCCTGAAAAGGAGGGCAGAGTGGCTGAGGGGAGAATGGGGGAAAGTAAAAGAGCGTGAGAATACAAGAGGAAGGTAGTGAGTTTTTAAAAAATTCATCCCAGGGATGTGGGCATCGCTGGCCAGCCAACATTTATTACCATCCCTCGCTGCGCTTGAACTAGCAGGCCATTTTTACAGGGCAGTTGAAAGTCAACCACATTGCTGTTGCTCTGGAGTCACATGTAGGCCAGATCAGATAAGGACAGCATTTCCTTCTCTAAGGAACATTAGTGAACCAATGGGTTTTTTCAATAATCAACAACGGTTTCACGGTCATCAGTAGACTCCTAATTCCAGACTTTTTGTATTGAATTCAAATTCCATCATCTGCCGTGGCAGGATTCAAAGCCAGGTCCCCAGAGCATTAGCTGAGTTTCTGGATTAATAGTCTAGTGATAATATCATGAGGCCATTGCCTCCTCTGTGAGACTAAAGAGGAAGTAGGAGCAGGTGACAGAAGGGTAAAAAACTGACTGTTCAAAGTCAGACTGGGAATGATTCCATCAACTAACAACTCCAGAGATTAGCTTGTTTCTTATCGACAATGAATTCAATGTCAGCAGCAACCATCAGGAAGATTGATCATCGAGTAGCAGCTGTAATGCAAGATGTTCCTTTTGAGAAATGAGGTGGGGGAGGGAGGAAGGGAAGGGGGGGAGGGAGGAAGGGAAGGGGGGGAGGGAGGAAGGGAAGGGGGGGAGGGAGGAAGGGAAGGGGGGGAGGGAGGAAGGGAAGGGGGGGGAGGGAGGAAGGGAAGGGGGGGGAGGGAGGAAGGGAAGGGGGGGAGGGAGGAAGGGAAGGGGGGGAGGAGAGGAAGGGAAGGGGGGGAGGGAGGAAGGAAGGGGGGGAGGGAGGAAGGGAAGGGGGGGGAGGGAGGAAGGGAAGGGGGGGAGGGAGGAAGGGAAGGGGGGGAGAGGAAGGGAAGGGGGGGAGAGGAAGGGAAGGGAAGGGAAAGGGGGGTGGAAGAAGGGGAGAGGAAGGAAAGGGGGGGAGAGGAAGGGAAGGGGGGGGAGAGGAAGGGAAGGGGGGGGAGAGGAAGGAAGGGGGGGGAGAGGAAGGGAAGGGGGGGGGAGAGGAAGGGAAGGGGGGGGAGAGGAAGGGAAGGGGGGGAGAGGAAGGGAAGGGGGGGGAGAGGAGGGAAGGGGGGGAGAGGAAGGGAAGGGGGGGGAGAGGAAGGGAAGGGGGGGAGAGGAAGGGAAGGGGGGGAAGAGGAAGGGAAGGGGGGGAAGAGGAAGGGAAGGGGGGGAGAGGAAGGGAAGGGGGGGGAGAGGAAGGGAAGGGGGGGAGAGGAAGGGAAGGGGGGGGGAGAGGAAGGGAAGGGGGGAGAGGAAGGGAAGGGGGGAGAGGAAGGGAAGGGGGGGAGAGGAAGGGAAGGGGGGGAGAGGAAGGGAAGGGGGGGGAGAGGAAGGGAAGGGGGGGGAGAGGGAAGGGAAGGGGGGGAGAGGAAGGGAAGGGGATAAGGGCATGGAGTGCTAAGAGGTCTGTGGGCAGACTAAACTCCTTCCTCTATGAAGTGCTGGGGCTGTCTGTGATTGTTGGAAGTTTTCAGGGAGGTGACAGCTTGCTTGGGCCTTTAAATGTGGGATAAAGCCTCACACGTTGGCACATTTTATGTTCTTTAAAAACCTTTCCCGGGCCCCACCAACACCACGAGCAGCCAGCTGTGCCTGCCCGTTTACCTCACTGGCACTCGTGGCAGTCTCAGCTGATACAAAGCACACAGCTTATTGCTGTAATGATAAGATACACCAAAACATCAAAACGATATGCTATAAATAGCCTGAGAAACACTGTGGCACAACATCAAGGCAGCAACTCTCAAACATCAGGAGTGTGTTGAACACTGTGTTTGAGCAGAAGTTTAAACATCACTGCCACAGGTTCTGAATTGAATTTTTTTTTTAAACCAAGTGTTTCCCATTTTGCTGTAGTCGGATTCAGAGATCCAGTGAGGGTATCAATTTTACAGAAAAGCTTTGTTAGTCTAGTCCAAATAATACACCTTCAGTTTAGCCTCATTGAAGCAATGTGCCTGTCAGCTGATCGCACTCACTACTTTGGAGTGACTTTGTTAAATTAATGCTAATCCTGATGAGTTATTCTACTCCTTGGAGACTGGGATGAGATTGTACTGCTGATTGGTTACCCAGGGAAATCCCAAAATCTGCTCTTGACCCAGGCTGGACAAGAAGCATGGGGAGATGGGAGCTTGGGGGCTGATGATCAGTTACTTAGGACTGAGATGAGGAGAAATTGTTCATTCGGAAGGTTGTGAGGCTTTGGAATATCTGCTCCGCGGAGCTTCAGTCAATGAGTACAGTATATAGCAGAACAGAACCCTTAAGAGTATTGATATACAGAGGGATCTGGGTGTACAGGTACACAGATCACTGGAAGTGCCAACCAGGTGCAGAAGGTAGTCAAGAAGGCATACGGCATGCTTGCCTTCATCAGTCGGGGTATTGTGTTTAAAAATTGGCAAATTATGTTGCAGCTTTATAGAACCTTAGTTAGGCGGCACTTGGAATATAGTGTTCAAATATGGTCGCCACACTACCAGAGGGATGTGGAGGCTTTGGAGAGTGTACAGAAAAGATTTACCAGGGTGTTCCCTGGTATGGAGGGCATTAGCTATGAGGAGAAACATGGTTGGAGAAACTTGGTTTGTTCTCATTGGAATGATGGAAGTTGACGGGCGACCTGATAGAAGTCTACAAGATTATGAGAGGCATGGACAAAATGGGTAGTCAGAAGCTTTTTCCAGGGTGGAGGAGTCAATTATTCAGGGGCATATGTTTAAGGTGTGAGGGTCAAGATTTAAGAGAGATGTACAGGGCAAATTTTTTTTTACACAGAGGGTGATGTGTGCTTGGAGCTCGCTGCGGGGGGAGATAGTAGAAGCAGATACGATTGTGACTTTTAAGGGATGTCTTGACAAATACATGAATAGGATGGGAACAGAGGGATACGGTCTCTGGAAGGGTAGGGAGTTTTAGTTCAGTTGGGCAGCTTGGTTGGTGCAGGCTTGGAGGGCTGAAGGGCCTGTTCCTGTGCTGTAATTTTCTTTGTTCTTCGAGTACAGTCAAGGCTGACATAGATAATGTTTGTGTACCAAGGGAATTGAGAAATCTGGGGATAACGCAGGAAAGTGGAGTTGAGCTAGATCTTGTTGAATCTAACTGATGTTGAATGGTGGAGCAGGTTCTAGGGGGTCAACAGCCTACTCCTGCTCCAATTTCTTACGTAAAATCCAACACAATCAGAGCAGTTCCGAGAAGTATCCACTGAATGACTGCTGGTACGAGGGGCTCGTCTTATGAAGAGAGATTGTGTCTATACCCACTGGAGTTCAGAAGAGGTATTGTTTATGAAGCTTGTAAGATCCTGATGGGTTTTGATAGGGTGGATACCAGGAGGACACTTCCATCGTGGGAGAGACTAAAGTTCATTTATTAGTGTCACAAGTAGGCTTACATTAACACTGCAATGAAGTTACTGTGAAAATTCTCTGGTATCCACACTCCAGCACCTGTTTGGGTAGAGAGAGGGAGAATTTAGCATGGCCAATGCATCTAACCAGCACATCTTTCGGACTGTGGGAGGAAACTGGAGCACCCAGAGGAACCCCACGCAGACACGGGGATTGTGCAGACTCCAGACAGACAGTGACCGAAGCTGGGAATCAAACACAGGTCCCTGGCGCCGTGAGGCAGCAATACTAACCACTGTGCTGCCATTGCCACCCTGGAGGCAGGGGACAGTGTTTCAGAATAAGAGGTCTACCATTGAAGTTGGAGATGAGGAGAATTTGTTTCTTTCAAAGGGTCTGTGGAATTCTCTTCCTTAGAAAGCAGTGGAGGACAAGATCACCGAAGCAATTCCAAGAGTTAAATAGATTTTTGATGGAAGGAAATCAAGGGTGATGGGATGAAGGGTGGATAAGAAAGTGGAACTGAGACACAACTGGATCAGCCATTATCTAATCAAAAGGCAGAGCAAGCTTGAAGGGATGAATGGCTTAGTCCTAAGTTTGTATGAATTCCACAGTAAAAGGAGGCTGGGAGGCCGGAGAATCTCACCCGATGTTACTCAGGCCTGAAGACTACATCGCAGGAGGTTCAGCAAACATACACACGCCTGATTCCTCCTCCCGCAGGTACCGTACCTGAAGAGGGCACTGGCAACATGAACCTCCATTGGATTGGTCCATTATGCTCAGTAAAGTACTGCTGTGGTTTACCACTGCCCTCTTCAGTGTGACTGGTTAGGAAACCCTCCCACTCTTACATGCTCCAATCAGGCGTATTGGAAGGGTTTCCAGTCAGATATTCAATCTGCTTGGCCACATTGTGAATGCAGTTCCATGGCCATCAAGTCCTGAAGTGAGACTTGAACCTGAAGCTTCTGGCCCAGATATTCAGACTCGAGAGGTGAGATTTCACAACCAACTGAACCATTATGTAGGGATAATGACACTTCCCTAAACTCTACGAGAGCAGCAGATGTTAAAAAAGGTGACTATCTAGCTGATCTATGCTCCTCATTATTTTATAGACCTCTATAAGATCACCCCCAAGGAATAAATACACTCCAGGGAATAAAGTCCCTGTCTATCTAGCCTCTTTTACATTTGAGAAAACATGTTGACTATATAGAGTCAGCGACCACATGTTCCAAGATGCATCACTGCTGATTATGCTTTTTTTTCAAAATGACATCTGCTATCGGGACTTGATGGTTTGAGTTATAAGGAGGGGCTGAATAGACTAGGACTTTTTTCCCTGGAGCGTAGAAGGCTCAGGGATGATTTTATAGAGATCTATTAAAAAAAAAGGGACATAGATCAGCTAGATAATCAACATCTTTTCCCAAAGATAGGGGAGTCTAGAGGGCATAGGTTTAAGATGACAGGGGGAGATACAAAATGGTCCAGAGGGGCCATTTTTTCACTCAAAGGATAGTGTGTGTCTGGAATGAGCTGCCAGAGACAATAGTAGAGGTGGGTACAACTTTATCTTTTAAAAATCATTTAGACAGTTACATGGGTGAGGTGGGAATGGAGGGATTTAGCCAAATGCAGGCAATTGGGACTAGCTTATTGGCATGGACAAGTTGGGCCGGAGGGCCATGTTGCAAACCGCTATGATCTGTTTTATTTTACCTCTTGTACGTGTCATCATCTTCAGTCCCCCAGCCCCAATAGTTGTTGGAGAAACCATTTATTTTCAAGTACTGCTCTTTCGTAAATGCCACAACTCCTCCGAAATACCCTGTGTACGGTAACCTGGATCAGAAAGAGACACAAAGAGAATCAGGCAACATTTCTCCGAGGCAGTTAATCCATGATCCCTTAAAACAAAGCTGGATCCAGTCACAGGATGTACGCGTCTCTCGGCTTTTTGGCTGAGATCAAGCCCAAGATGGGGGTGGCAACACCTCAGTGTGTCAGCTTGGATCTTATTTACCTCTCTGGTGGGGAATCATAGAATCCCCATGGTGCAGAAAGAGGCCATTTGGCCCTTCACACCTGCACCAACAACAATTCCACTCAGGCCCTATCTAATTCCACTTTTAGCTCCCCTCAGAAAGGTGCATTAATGACATGAAAGAAAAATTCTTCATTTTCTTCACCATTGATTGCCGGGTCTTCAACTGCCTTAGAATCATACAGTGCAAAAGAGGCCCTTCAGCCCATTGAGTCCAAACTGACACATTAGCAACACCTGAAATCCCACCTAATTCCATCTGTTACCTGATACGCTGCAGGAAAAGATGTCCCGAGGCATGATGCACTGGGGAGACCATGCAGACGCTACAACAACGGATGAATGAACACTGCTCAACAATCACCAGGCAAGAGTGTTCTCTTCCTGTTGGGAAACACTTCAGCGGTCACAGGCATTCAGCCTGTGATCTTCGGGTAAGTGTTCTCCAAGGTGGCCTTCACGACACACGACAGCGCACAGTCGCCGAGCACAGACTGATAGCCAAGTTCCACACACGAGGACGGCCTCAACCGGGATCTTGGGTTCATGTCACACTATCTGTAACTGCCATGAATTGTCTGGGCTTGCAAAATGTCTAACTATCCTGGTTGGAGACAATACACATCTCTTTAACCTGTGCTTAACTCTCTCTCCACTCACATTATACCTTTTAGACTTGATTACCTGTAAAGACTCACATTCCAACCATTATTTTGTAAATTAAGTTTGTGTCTTTATATGCCCTGTTTGTGAATAGAACTCCTACTTAACTGAAGAAGGAGCAGCGCTCCGAAAGGTAGTGGCTTTTGCTATCAAATAAACCTGTTGGACTTTAACCTGATGTCGTGAGACTTCTTACTGTGTTTAAAATGTTGGACAGCCTCCAATTACATAAAGCTGGTGCACAAGTTTAGCAGGTTATAACGAAGGCAAATGGAATGTTGGACTTGATTTTCAGAGGGGATCTCATAGCATCCCTACAGTGCAGGAGGAGGCAATGTGGCCCATCGAGTCTGCACCAACCACAATCCCACCCCGGCCCTATTCCCAATATCCCGCATATTTATCTGGTAATCCCCCTGACACTAGGGTCAATTTAGCATGGGCCAATCCGCTAACCCACCCATCATTGGACTGTGGGAGGAAACCCACGCAGACATGGGGAGAATGGAGATGGAGTATAAATGGAATGGAATATAAAAATAAAGTCTTGCTAAAACTATGCAAGGCATTAGTTAGGCCACACCTAGAATACTGTAAATAGTTGTGGTCTCTTTATTTAAGGAAAGATATACTGGTGTTGGAGGCAGTTCAGAGAAGGTATGGAGGGATTTTCTTATGAGTCACAGTGGCAAGCACTTGCTGCCGCACTAGAATAGCAGTGAGAAAAAAGGAAAATAATTCGCAGTTAAATTCTGCCTCAGGTGTATAAACTTTTGAAGTGTACTGTCTTTTTCATGTCAGGAAACGTGCTAAATTGCCCCTCAGTGTTCCAATACGTGTAGGAGGATTACCGGGGTAAATACGTGGGGTTATGGGGTAAGGGCTTGGGTAACATGCTCTATCAGAGATTGGTGCAGACTTGATGGGCTGAATGGCCTCCTTCTACACGGCAGGGACCGGGATCAATTCCCAGCTTGGGTTGCTCTTCTCCCTCAGTATACCCGAATAGGCACCCGAGTATGGCAATCAGGGGATTCTCTCAGTAACTTCATTGCAGCATTAGTGTCAGCCTACTTACTGACACTAACCTTTTTACTAGCCCTTGCATTGCCAAAGCATGATCTGTAACATCCATTGTGGCATGGTGGCACAGTGGTTAGCACTGCTGCCTCAACGCCAGGGACCCAGGTTCGATTCCCAGCTTGGGTCACTGTCTGTGTGCGTGGAGTTTTCACGTTCTCCCCGTGTCTGCATGGGTTTCCTGTGGTGTTCCGGTTTCCTCCCATGTTCCAAAGATGTGCGGGTTAGGTGGATCAGCCATGCTAAATTGCCCCTTAGTATTAGGGGGACTAGCAGAGTAAATACATGGGGTAATTGGGTTACAGCCTGGGTGGGATTGTGGTTGGTGCAGACTTCATGAGTAAATGGCCTTCTTCTGCACTTTTGGATTCTATGATTCATTGTGTACACCCCCCTCTGCCCCACCAAATTTAGTCGGACTTTGTTGCACCTATATAACATTTGGTTCTCATCGACACCCGATTTTCCCTGTTCCTGCCCCACCTTAGAAACTCTATACCTCGTCTGCATTAATCGTGCAGAAACCAGCTGTCTCATTACTCCAATTACAGCTGCTTTAATAACACACCAGGAACGTGAGACACGCTTAGCAACACATAGAACACTACAGCACAAACAGGCCCTTCGGCCCATGAGTTGCGCCGATCACATCAACACCTACCAATCCATAGACCTATCTATAACCCCCAATCCCATTAAATCCCATATACTCATCCAGAAGTCTTTTAAAAGACCCCAGCGGGTTCGCCTCCACCACCACTGACGGCAGCCGATTCCATTCACTCACCACCTGCTGTGTTGTTCCCTCCATACCTTCTCTGAACTGCCTCCAACACCAGTATATCATTCCTTAAATAAAGAGACCACAACTATTCACAGTATTCTAGGTGTGGCCTAACTAATGCCTTGCATAGTTTTAGCAAGACTTTATTTTTATATTCCATTCCATTTATACTCCATCTCCATTCTCCCCATGTCTGCACATTCTCCCCATGTCTGCGTGGGTTTCCTCCCACAGTCCAATGATGGTTGTTCTTTGTTCTACACTCTGAGTGAAAAACTTGCCCCTAACATCACTTCTGTACTTGCCTTCCCGCACCTTAAATCTGTGTCCTCTCATAGCGACCATTTCAACCCGGGGAAATAGCCTCTGACATGTAGTAACTCACTGCAAAGTAGTGACAGCTGATCCGATCAGGTCACCACACACACACAACCTCATCATCCCTTCACACTCAATGGTGTGAAACCATCACCGAATCCCCCACTTTCAACATCCTTGGGGTTACTATTGACCAGAAACTCAACTGGACTCACCACATAAACAGAGTGGCTACAAGAGCAGGTCAGAGGCTGGGAATACTGCGGCGAATAACTCATCTCCTGAGCCCCCAAAGACTGTCCACCACTTACAAGGCACACGTAAACAGTGTGATGAAATATTCTCCACTTGCCCGGACTGATGGAGCTCCAACAACACTCAAGAAGCTTAACACCATCCAGGACAAAGCAGCCCGCTTGATTGGCACCACATCCACAAACATCCACTCCCTCTACCACTATTTACAAGACGCACTGCAGCAATTCACCAAAGATCCTTAGGCAGCACCTTTCAAACTCACCATTACTTCCATCTAGAAGGCCAAGGGCAGTAAATACATGGGAACACCACCACCTGCAAGTTCCCCTCCAAGCCAATCTGATTTGGAAATATATCGCTGTTCCTTCGCACTTGCTAGGTCAAAATCCTGGAATTCCCTCCCTAACGGTATTGTGGGTCAACCCACAGCATGTGGACTGCAGCGATTCAAGAAGGCAGCTCACCACCACCTTCTCATGGGCAACTAGGGATGGGCAATAAATGCTGGTCAGCCAGCAGCAGCCATGGCCCATGAGTGAATAAAGAAAAAAAAGTTTGGAGCTTGCAAGGATGTTACATTAACAGGTTTAAATAATGACCTTGTTCTGTCCATTTCCTTCCTATCCCTCTCCCTCCCAATCCCAAATTAATTAAATCTTCACTAGGACAACTCGCTTGAGCAAGTAGCTATGAAAGTGGGCAGACTATTCAACCACAGGACTTCACTGCTCAGTCAATCCCTCTGCAACATTCGCACGCATGCACAGGGCCAGTCTGAGTTAGGGCAGCAGGATCTGGAGACCTCCATCCCCCCCAAAGCACACAACACAATTCTAGCAACTAACAGCACACACCAATGATCAAAGTGGAGCTCTCCTGCTTGGCGAGACTCAGGCAAGGGATTTACAATGATCGAAGATAATCTGGTTATACCAGTGCTGGGCAGATCACAGTGCACAAAACCTCAGCAATGTGGAAGCTGGAAGACTTACAGCTTGTTGCTGTTTCTATGGATGATTAAAGTGAAAAATACTGCCAAGCAAAAGAGGAGGCACAAAGAGGAGAGAAATAAGAAAGTGAGAGAAGACCGAAGGGCAGAGAGAAGGAGGGACAGACAGACAAGGGGGAGAAGGGAAAGACAGTGGGAAATTTTTTTGGTGGGTTCCTGGAACTCTCTGCTGGGAGGAGTAATGGAAGCAGATATGATGGTGACTTTTAAGGAACGCCTGGACAAATACGTGAATAGGATGGGAACAGAGGGATATGATCCCTGGAAGGGTAGGGGGTTTTAGTTCAGATGGGCAGTGTGGTCGGTGTAGGCTTGGAGGGCCTGTTCCTGTGCTGTATAATTTTGTTTGTTTTTTATTCTATGGGGTGGGGAGAGCGAAATTGGGGTGAGAATTGGACAAAGAGTGCGATTGTTGGTGTGGGGGTGGGCGTGGGGGGAGAGGGAGAGACGTCAATGAGGATAAAGAGAAGTAAAATCGAGATAAAGAGGGAAGGTAAGAGGAAGAGGGGACATGAAAGAATCCGGTTGATCAGTGCACAGCCTGGGTACTTACTTATAACCAAACTTGTCCATGGCACAGGCCAGGTGGCGAGGATTGAGAGAACAGCGATACAGATTCCTGTCGTTCTCAGGTATAATATCAACATCGCTGAATATAAAACAATCGTAGTCATTCTCTTTCGAAGCTTCCACAAATCCCACATTGAGCAGCTTTGCTCGGTTGAAGGTGCCATCACCGGCCTGGTTAAAGATACAAATAGATTAACAACTGCAGCAACAATACCCCAATATCTTCAGCCTCAGCTTCTCGGTTAGTAATCAGGAACACTCAGGCACATGAAACATTAAACTGAGGCCCTGTCAGACCTGTCGCTAGCATAAAGGATGCCCCGGTGCTATCTCAATGCAGAGCAGGGAGTACCCTCTCCCTTTTGAGAGAGCTCACTGTGCATAACGGAATCTGTGGGGACTAGGGAGACCCTGCTGCTTAGAGTCATTCCTGGCAAGAAGGAAGATGGTTTTGGCGATTGGAGGTCAATCATCTTCCTTCCACCATAAGATTAGAGTGGGGATCCTTAGTGCTGTTTGCAATTCCTCAAAGACTGAAGCAGTCTGTATCCAAGATCTGGACAACACCCAGGCGTAGGCTGACAAGTGGCCAGTAATATTTGCACCACACAAGTACCAGGCGTTGACCATCTCCAACATCCCTCCTTGAAATTCAGTGGCATTATAAACATTGAATACCCCATTATCACCATCCTGGGAGTTACCAGAAACTGAAGTGGACACAGCCATATAAATACTGTGGTTACAAGAGCAGGTCGGAGCCTGGGAATCCTGCGGCAAGTAACTCACACACCCCCCACAAAAGCCTGTCCACCACCTACAAGGCACAAGTCAGGAGTGTAATGGAATACTTGCCTGGATGGGTGCAGCTCCAACAACACTCATGAGGCTTGACACCATCCAGGACAAAGCAGCCCGCTTGATTGACACCCCATCCATAAACATTCACTACCTTCAACACCGAAGAACAGTTGTGTACCATCTACAAGATGCAGTGCAACAACTTCTCAGGCAGCATCTTCCAAATCCATGACCACTACCGTCTAGAAGGACAAGGGCAGCAGACGCATGGGCATACCATAACCTACAGCTTCCCCTCCAAGTCACTTACCATCCTGACCTGGAAATATAACGCTGTTCCTTCACTGTCGCTGGAAATCCTGGAACTCACACAGCTCAAAAAAGGCCCTTTGGCCCATCGTGTCTGCACTGACAATAACTACCGTGAACAAAGTGCAGTCCAGCACGCAAACCAGCCTCCTATCCATTGACTCTGTCTACCCTTCCCGCTGCCTCAGCAAAGCAGTTAGCATAATTAAGGACCCCATGCAACCTGGACATTCTCTCTTCCACCGTCTTCCATCCAGAAAAAGATACAAAAGTCTGAAGACATGAACCAGCTGACTGAAGAACAGCTTCTGCCACATTGTTATCAGACTTTTGAATGGACCTATCTTGCACTAATTTGATCTTTCTCTACATGCTAGCTATGACTATAACATTATACTCTGCATTTTCTCCTCTCCTTCTCTATGCACGGTATGCTTTGTCTGTATAGCCCACAAGAAACAATACTTTTCTCTGTATATGTGACAATAATAAATCGAATCCCCAAAGATATGTTAATCCCAGTTTCCAACACTTGTCCCATATCCTTGAATGTTATGATATTTCACATATTGCTAAAAGTGAACACACAAGTAGGTAGGGTGGTAAAGAAGGCTTATGGCATGCTGTTCTTTATTCGTTGGGGCACTGAGTATAAGAATCAGGATGTCATGTTGTATCTGTATAAAACTTTAATTAGGCCGCGTTCAATTCTGGTTGCTACATTACAGGAAGAATGTGGAGGCTTTGGAGAGGGTGCAGAAGAGGTTTACCAGGATCCTGCTGGATTAGAGGGTACGAGCTATAACGAGAGGCTGGACAAACTAGGGTTGTTTTCTGTGGAGTGGCGCAGGCGGAGGGAAGATCTGACAGAAGTCTACAAAATTATTTAGAGGCACAGATAGGGTTAACAGTCAGAATTTCTTTCCCCCAGGGTTGAAATGTCTAATACTAGAGGGCACGCACTTAAGGTGAGAGGGGGAAGTTTAAAGGAGATGTGAGGGGCAATTTTTTTTTTTTTAAACACACTGCCAGGGATGGTGGTGCAGACAGATACTACTGGGCGGGGTGGTGGGTGCGGTGATAAAGGGACGTTTAAATAAACACATGAATACGCAAGGAATAGAGGGATATGGACCAAGGGCAGGCAGGAGGGATTAGTTTAATTTGGCATCATGTTTGGCATAACATCGTGGGTCAAAGGGCCTGTTCCTGTGCTCTACTGTTCTACGTTCTCTAAGTGCTCATCCAAATATTTTTTTAAAGGTTGAAAAGTTTCCAGCTTTGACTACCTTCCCAGGCCGTGCATTCCAGATTCCCACCACCCCGAGTGACAGTTCTTCCTTGGTCCCCCTCCGAATCTCCTACCCCTCATCCTAAAACTATGCCCCCTTGTGACTGACCCCCCCCCCCCCACCCCAACCAAGGGGAACAGCTGCTCCCTGTTCACCCTGTCCATACCCCTCAATCTTAGACACCTCAATCATGTCCCCCCCCCTCAGCCTTCTCTGCTCGAGAGAAAACAAACCAAGTCAATCCGGTCTCTCTTTATAGCTCAAACGCTTCATCCCAGGCAGCATCCTGGTGAATCTCCTGAGTACCCGCTTCTAGTGCAATCAACTCCTTCCTATCGTGAGGTGACCAGAACTGCACACAGTGCTCCGGCTGTGACCTAATCAACGCTCTGTACAACTCCTTGCTGTTACATTCTCTGCCGCAACTGACAAAAGCAAGTGTCCCACATGCCTTCACTGAGCTATTCAACTAATTCCACTGCCCTGCTGTTTTCCCAGAGACCTGTATTTTTTTTCTCTTTTCATGTATTTATCCGATTCTTTTTTTTAAAGTGACAATTGAATCTGCTTCCATTGTCCTTTACGGCAACACATTCCAGATTCTAACATCTTATCCTACCCAACTGATCCCCCCGACACTAAGGGGCAATTTAGCATGGCCAGTCAACCTAACCCGCACATCTCTGGACTATGGGAGGAAACCGGAGCACCTGGAGGAAACCCACGCAGACATGGGGAGAATGTGCAAACTCCACACAGTCATCCAAGGCAGCAGTGCTAATCACTGTGCCAGCCTGCAGAATCACAGAATCCCTACAGTGCAGAAGGAGGCCAATTGGCCCATCAAGCCTACACTGACCACAATCCCATCCAGGTCCTATCCCTGTAACCACATGTATTTGCCCTGCTAATCCCCCTGACATTATGGTGCAATTTAGCAGATTGCTGTTAATAAGAATGTTTCTTCACGTCATCCGTGGTCCTGTAACCAATCACCTTAAATCTGTGTGTTGTCTGGATACTGGGCCACTGGAAGTGGCGTCTCCCTATTTATCTCATCAAAGTCATTCACTATTGTGTCAAATTTCCGCTTAATGTAAGGAGACCAACTCCAGTCCCCTCTCCATAAAATTATAACAAATTACTGCAGCTGCTGGAATATGAAACCAGAAGAGAAAATGCTGGAAAATCTCAGCAGGTCTGGCAGCATGTGTAAGGAGAGAAAAGAGCTGATGTTTCAAGTCCAGATGACCCTGAGGGGAATTGCTTGATAGGGCGGACGCAACACGGTTTCATTAAAGGGAAGTCGTGTCTGACAAATTTACTGGAGTTCTATGAGGATGTGTCGAGGGCAGTGGATGGAGGAGAACCGGTGGATGTGGTCTTTCTGGATTTTCAGAAGGCGTTTGACAAGGTACCTCACAAGAGGTTATTGCAGAAGGTCAGGGGACATGGAGTTGGGGGTAGGGTGTTAGCGTGGATAGAGGATTGGTTGTCAAATAGGAGGCAGAGAGTGGGGGTCAATGGATGCTATTCGGATTGGCGGTTGGTGACTAGTGGGGTGCCCCAGGGGTCGGTGCTGGGGCCTCAGCTATTTACCATTTATATAGATGATCTGGAGGAGGGAACCGAGTGCAGGGTGTCGAAATTTGCTGATGACACCAAGATTGGGGGAAAGGCAAATTGTGCGGAGGGTGTGGAGAGTCTGCAGAAGGATCTAGATAGGCTGGGCGAATGGGCCAGGCAATGGCAAATGGAATTTAATGTTGGCAAGTGTGAGGTGGTCCACTTTGGTAGGAGGAATGGTAGGAAAGACTATTACTTACGGGGCGAAAAACTGCAGCAGGCGACGGTGCAGAGGGACCTCGGGGTCCTTGTGCATGAGTCGCAAAAACCCAGCTTGCAGGTGCAGCAGGTGGTCAGGAAGGCGAATGGGATGCTGGCCTTCATAGCGAGGGGGATTGAATATAAAAGTAGGGAGGTCTTGCTGCAGCTGTATAGGGCATTGGTGAGGCCGCAGCTGGAGTACTGTGTGCAGTTTTGGGCGCCGCACCTGCGCAAGGATATTTTGGCCCTGGAGGGAGTGCAGAGGAGGTTTACTAGGCTGATACCGGAGTTGAGGGGATTGAGCTATGAGGAGAGGCTGAATAAACTAGGCTTGTACTCGTTAGAGTTTAGAAGAATGAGGGGAGATCTCATTGAGATGTATAAGATGATGAATGGGATGGATAGGATAGAGGTGGAGAGACTGTTCCCGCTCAAAAAAGACAGTAGGACTAGGGGGCACAGCCTCAAGATAAAGGGGGGGCGGTTTAGAACAGAGTTGAGGAGGAACTTCTTCACTCAAAGGGTGGTGAATCTCTGGAATTCTCTGCCCGTTGAAGTGGTGGAGGCTGCCTCGCTAAATATTTTTAAGAAACGGGTTGATGGGTTTTTGATAAGAGAGGGGATTAAGGGTTATGGGGAGAGGGCGGGAAGGTGGAGCTGAGTCACGACAGATCAGCCATGATCTTACTGAATGGCGGGGCAGGCTCGAGGGGCCAGATGGCCTACTCCTGCTCCTATTTCTTATGTTCTTATGTTCTTTGTCAAAACTAAAAGGCAGAGAAAGTGGGAGATATTTATACTGCAGGGGGAGGGAATGAAAGATGAGTCATAGTCACAGAAACCAGGGGGAAAGGCTAAGAGGTGGCAACGGTGTCTCCAGTCTCTCTCTACAACTGGAGTTCCTCACTCTACTCGCTCTGCTACAAGTCACTCCTACCTGTTCAATAACGTAGACACGGTAATCTCCCTGCTGCCGGCGCAGGATCGGGTGAAGATAGTAGAGCCAGTGTCTCAGGTGATGATCCCGATTTCGGAAGGGGATAATGATGGCGATGCGTTGCAGGGGGATGCAGTTCTGAGGCTTGTAGTGACCTCCAAACTCCACGTAGGGGTTTAATCCGGCCAGCTCTTCCAGCGACTGCTCCTTGTCAAACACGATCCTCAGCGGCCCGACTGTTAAAACCAGAAGCCAGAGAGCTTTGTTGATCGAATCAATTCAAGAGGGCACAGTAGCACGTTCTTTTTTTTCCCCTCTTTATTCTTTCATGGGCATCGCTGGCAAGGACAACATCCATTGCCCCTGAACTGAGCAGCTTGTCTTGCTAGGCCTTTTCTGAGCCAGCCACGTTTTGCTGTGGGTCTGGAGTCACATGCAGGCGCGAGCAGTTGTCATGGTCACCATTACGGAGACTAATCCCAGATTAGTTAACTGAATTTAAACTGCAACGGCTGCTGCGGATTTGAACCTGTGTCCCCGCCGCAGCTTCCAGCTGGGCCTCTGGATTAATAGTCCAGCGACAATACCTAGTGTTAGGTAAACCAGAGGCCTAGACTAGAGGTCCGAAGACATGAGTTTAAATCCTATCATAGCAGCTGAGGAATTTAAATTCAATTAATTAACTGGAATCTAGAATAAAATGCTACTTTTTACCCCCGTTGTCTTCCAGTTCACAGAAGACAATGTGCCATTCTTATAGACTCACAGCAACGAAGCTGAATCCTGACGTCTTGAGTAAAGGCTTAGCAAGTTACAAAGTGATTCTTTGGGGGGGGGGGGGGGGGGTGGCTTACAGCCTTCTCAGGAGCACTGAGGGAGGGGCATTAAAGTCACTAGCATGGATAAGACACCGTTTAATCTGGATAAACAGAAATAAGGATTTAAAAAACGCGCATTTGAAACGGTACCTTAGGTAACTTCACGACATTCCAAAATCCTCCACACCCATGACTTCTGAAGCACAGTAATGTAGGAAAATCACATAGTCCCTACAGTGTGGGAGGAGGCCACTCGGCCCATTGAGTCTGCACCAACTCCCCAAAAGAACCCATGCCATATCCCCATAGTTCTTCCTTTGGACATTAAGGGGCAATTTACACGGCCAATCCACCTCATCCACACACCTTCGGACTGTGGGAGGAAACCCGGAGGAAACTCGTGCAGACACGGGGAGAACATGCAGACTCCACACAGTGGCCCGAGGCCAGAATTGAACCCAGGCCCCTGGCGCTGTGAAGCAGCAGTGCTAACCACTGTGCCGCATTCTGCAGCAACAAATTTACGCAAAGCTAGCTCCCACCAGCAGATGCACAACTTTTTGAGATGTGGTTACTCCCCAACTCTGTTCTAAGCTCCCACCAGCAGCAACTAAATAAATGGCCCTGCCTCATCTGAAAGACTACGCAATTCTGAGGGGTAATCACTTTTGTAATGTGGAGAGTGTGACTGCCTATATGCACTCAGCAAACCCCCAGATAATTCACTTTTGGCAATGTTGGTTCAGCAAAGAACACCAGACTGGGATGATGGTGAGAACTTCTAGAATAATGCCACAGGATCTTTGGACATCCACACACCAGGATCTGCATTTTAACATCCTGCCCACAGGGTAGCGCTCCCTCACAAGAACACAAGAAATAGGAGTGGACCAGCAGGCCCTTCGAGCCTGCTCTGCAATCCTCCTTTGAGGTATACAGGACGATAATAGGTTTGGATAAAGTAGACATGGAGTGGACGCTTCCTCTTGTGGGACATTCTAGGACAAGAGGTCCTAGTCTTTGGAGAAGGGGCAGCAAATTTAAAACAGAGTTGAGGAGAAACTACTTCTCCCAAAGGGTTGTGGATCTGTGGAATTCACTGCCCCAAAGTGCGGTGGATGCTGGGAACAGTCAGTAAATTCAAGGAGGAGTTAGACAGATTTTTAATTGGTAATGGGTTGAAGGGTTATGGAGAGAAGGCGGGAAAATGGGGATGAGGATCATATCATCCATGATCGAACGGTGGAGTCGACTCGATGGACCGAATGGCCTAATTTTGCCCCTATATCTTATGAACTGCCATTCAATATGATCATGGCTGATCTATGCCGGCCTCGGCTCCAACACTCAGGGCTGTTCCGGAGTGGGATTTGAATCTTCAATCTTTAGACTCGGACGGAAGTGTTGCTATCTAATGGGCCGCAACTGAGACTGAAAAGTGACCAAGGTTGGGGTCAGCTTTAGGGTCAGTGGCTAATATTCCCAAGTCAGGGGAGGTTCAGATTTCAAACTCCTCATTCCAGTCAGTGTTGGTGAAAAGAAACAGCTACTCCGACTTGGAATTCCAGGACAACCTCCGGCGGGATACTCACATTCGGTGTGTCCGAACCCCCTACTCCTTGTGGGACTAGCCTGCTGTGGATTGATATAATGATGGTTCTGACCTCAGGAAGAGTATTCAGTTTGTCAGACTGTTAATCAGAAACAGATTAAAAATTCCCAAGCCACTTTGCAGCAATTTTTAAAAATTCATTCGTGGGACATGGGCATCACTGGCTGACCAGCATTTATTGTCCATCCCTAGTTGCCCCAGGAGGACAATTGAGAGTCAACCACATTGCTGTGGCTCTGGAGACACATGTAGGCCAGACCGGGTAAGGATGGCAGATTTCTTTCTCTAAAGGAAACCAGATGGGTTTTTCCAACAATTGGCAATGGTTTCATGGTCACCAGTAGATACTTAATTCCAGATTTTTTTTTATTCGATACAAATTTCACCAGCTGCCATGTTGGGATTTGAACCCAGGTCCCCAGAACATTAGTTAAGTTTCTGGATTAATAGCCTAGCGATAATATCACTTGGCCATGGAGTTATTGAACAACGTTTCAAACCAACCTACATAAGGAGATGCAAGGACAGAGAAATCTTGGTCAAGTATGTTTTACAGAGTGCATTAAAGGAGAGAGAGGCAGAAAGGTTTAGGGAGGGAATTCCAGAGTCCAAACAGCTGAAGGCACGGAACTCAAGGGGCTGGAATTGGTGAAGCTTACACATTTCAGATGGTTGTAGGACTGGGAGGAGATTTACAGAGATGGCGAGGGTTGAGGTCATGGAGAGATTTGAAACTGGGAGAACAGACCGGTAGCCAACATAGGGGAATGGGCACAAGGTAGCGGTGAAAACAAGAGACAGAGCAGAGTGTTTTGGATCAACTCTGATTAGTGAGGGTGAACGTTGGGAGGTGTCAGGGGAGTGTCTGAATGCTCAAGAACAGAAGGTGAAAAATGAAACACAAATGAGGATTTCAGTAGCAGATGAGCTGAGACAGGTCTGGAGCTATGTGGAACTGGACAGGCTCAGAAATGGAGCAGGGAGGTGGCTGGAGGCTCACTTTGACCTCAAACATGGCACCGAGCTGGTGATCGGTTAGGTTAATTTCCTGGGGAGAGGGATGGAGGTGGGTGGCTGGCAGCTAAGTTTGTGACAGGGAGACTGAAGATAACAACTTCAGACTTCCCAATAGTTAATTGGAGGAGTTTCCAACATGCAATGACGACCAACGTTTTGAGAGTGGAAATGCTCAGATCACGAGAGAGGAGGTTTTGATCCTGTTGATTTCCTCTCATCACTTACCCAGATCTGGTGGATCAGAAGGACATTTCTCCAACTGGGTTGTTTCAGAAGATTTGACAACTGCTGTCCCATTGCTTGGAGTTGGGGCATCTGCAATAAAGGAAAATTAGAAATCATTTGAAAAGTTCCATGGTGCAGAAAGTCAAGTGAGGACAGTGATGACTGGAACTGTAAATGCTGAGGGCTAGACTCGTAACACTGTCCCAAATGCAAGGTTAGGAGAAACTTCCAGCCTTAACAGTAGGTGAATGAGCAAGGCCTTTACATAAGACACCAAACCTATAAAGCTGCTGATGAATCTCAATGGTAACGTTACCCTTCTGATAGTGATTATGGCTTGAACATTCACTCCAGGTCAGTGTTTAAGCTCCACACTTTCCTCATCATACTCCAGCAGTATTTCCTTCTCTCTCTCAGTTTATTTAGCTCCTTCGTAAATGCCTCCGTACACTTCACCTCAACCGTTCCCTGTGGTTTCTACATCCTCACTGCTTCTGGGTGAAGAGGTTTCTCCTGAATTCCTGATTAGGTTTATTAGTGACTGTCTTCTATTCATGGCCCACAGTTCTTACCTCGTCAATGGAAACATCTTCTCTACGTCCACTCCCTTACACAATCTTAAAACCCACCATCACTGTTCAGCCTTCTGGAGATGTGATGCCAGTTTAATTGCTCTCTTAACAGGACTCAGTCTCAGGGGGCGGGGGTGGTGCAGTATCTATAGAATTCCAACAGTGCAGAAGAATGTGATTTGGCCCATCGAGTCTGCATCTACCCTTTTTATTTTACCCAGGCCCTATCCCTATAACCCCATGTATTTACCCTGCGAATCCCCTAATCGACACATCTTGGGACACTAAGAGGCAATTTGGCATGGCCAATCCTCTGAACCTACACATCTTGGGACATTAAGGGGCAATTTAGCATGGCTAATCCCATAACCTATACATCTTTGGACTGTGGGAGGAAACCAGAGAACCTGGAGGAAACGGGGAGACACTGTGGCATAGTGGTCAGTGAAGAAGGTTCCCTCAGACTGCAATGGGGATCAATTGGGCCAGAGGGCTGATGAATGGCAGATGGAGTTTAATTTAGATAAATGCGAGGTGATGCATTTTGATAGATTGAACCAGGACAGGACTTACACAGTTAAGGGCAGGACACTGGGGAGTGTTACAGAATAAAGCAATCTTGGGGTACAGGTCCATGGTTCCTTGAAAGTGGAAATACAGATGGACAGAAAGCTTGGTTTTATTGGTCAGAACACTAAACACAGGAGTTGGGACATCTTGTTGAAGTTATACAAGACATCGGTAAGGCCACACTTGGAATACTGTGTACAGTTCTGGTCACCCTATTATAGAAAGGATATTATTAAACTAGAAAGAGTGCAGAAAAGATTTACTAGGATGCTACTGGGACTTGTTGGATTGAGTTATAAGGAGAGGCTGATTTTCTCTGGAGTGTAGAAGGCTGAGGGGTGACCTTACAGAGGTCTATAAACAATGAGGGGCACAGATCAGCTAGATAGTCAATATCTTTTCCCAAAGGTAGGGGAGTCTACAACTAGAAGGCATAGGTTTAAGGTGAGAGAGGAGAGATACAAGAGGGTCCAGGCGGGCAATTTTTTCATACAGAGGGTGGTGAGTGTCTGGAACAAGCTGCCAGAGGTAGAGGTAGTAGTAGAGGCGGGTACAATTTTGTCTTTTAAAAAGCATTTAGACAGTTACATGGGTAAGATGGGTATAGAGGGATATGAGCCAAACGTGGGCTGCTAGGACTAGCTAAGGACTTTAAAAAAATTGTGCCGAAGGGCCTGTTTCCATGCTGTAGATCCCTATGACTCTATAATGTGCAAATTCCACACAGTCACCCAAGGCCGAAATCGAACCCGGGTCCCTGGCGCTTGTGAGGCGGCAGAACCACTGATTTATCCATTCACGCTCTGCACCTCTGGGAAGACAAAGGGTGGGTGATGTGGGGGCGGGGGTTGGGGACGGTAACAACTGATTTATTTTATTAAATCAGGTTGGTGCGGCCTTGCAGAAATGTCCAAATATGGTTGGAGGGTGGTGGGGTGGAGTGTAAATTCCAGCACTGACCAGCTGGCTGACATTGGTCTATTCCTGCGCTGGCTCTGGTTCCCCCTCTCAGCATGGGCACAGCCAGCAAATCCCACATCCTGAGAACCAAGCACAGCAACAAAACACCCTGACAGCACACACAGAGCCCCCTTTGTACCCAAGGTGCCGACAGCACAGTGCTAATGACGGTTTGGGACTTTCACCCTTCACTCCAGTCAGAGTGAAAGCAGAGAGACAGCAGCAGTGCACACTTGACAAGGCTGACAGCACGTTCTATTTAAAACGCAGACAACTCCGTGCCGCTGCTGCACACATTTCCAGGGCATTAACAGCGAGGTTTGCGGTACCGTTTCCTTATCCCCCCCCAGAAGAACGTGACCTTAAACACATTTAAGAGCAGACAAGACTATCTAGGTTCTGATAACGATTTAACGTATCGTAACCTCTCTGTGTGACAACAGGAAGGCAGTTTCAGAAACCGCTGAGCTTCGGGTGTGGGGGAGGGGAAGCCGTAAGCATGTCACAGCTTCACCAAAAACCGTTTGTGGTTGTTAAGTATCTTCTCCACTCTCCCTTTCCTGGCGGCTTTGTCACAAGCTGTGTGCTCGTGTGAAGCATCAGGCGTGGCTCAGTTGGGAGGTCCATACCGTGCAGGGAGAGGTCATTTGCGCTGACTCTCTAAAGGAACATCCCACCCAAGTTCTCCCCTCTGCTCTATCCCTTAACCCCTTACATTTCCCATGGCCAATCCATCTAACCCGCATATCTTTGGTCACTAAGGAACAATCTAGCATGGCTAATCCAGTTAACTTGCATACCTTTGGAGTGTGGGGGAGAAACTGCAGGCACCTGGAGGAAACCCACGCAGACACGGGGAGAATATGCAAACACCACGCAGACAGTGACCCAAGGCCAGAATTGAATCCAGGTCCCTGGTGTCGAGGCAGAAGTACCAACCCCTGTGCCACCCTCTTGCCCAAGTCAGAAGATCAGAAGGGTTTCAAATCCCACTTCAGAACATAAACTGCTACTCTGGTACAGTGCTGAGGGAACGCTGCATTTTTAGATGGAACATTAAGACCATAAGATATAGGAGCAGAATTAGGCTGTTCGGCCCATCGAGTCTGCTCTGTCATTCATCCATGGCATTAAACTAAGGCCTTGTCTGCCCCCTCAGGTGAATGTAAAAGATCCCACAGTCACTACTTTGAAGAATAGCAGAGTTCTCCCCGTCATGGACAAAAACTACTCCCCAATCAACATCACTTATTATCTTGTCATTAATACTGCTGATTGTGGGAGCTTGCTGTGCACAGTCGGTGCCTTGTGTTTTCATAGAATCAGAATGTTTAAACAGTGCACAGAGAACTATGGCTTTTTGATTGTGAACCAGGGAAGTGAGCCATAAAAAAATTGCCTAGCAACTGGGAATGAAAGTTGAATATGTTAGCATTAACAGAAGAAAGGCGAAAGGATCCACAAGAAACAGGTTCAGAATCAGGTTAAACTTCTGCATTCATTGACCAGAGCTCCATGTCATTTCAATAGCGGTTTACAGAATCCAGAGACCACTTCATCAGCAGACCAAGAGAAAAGGGTACGTACTGTGATTTTCCAAATACAGAACGACCAGACTGTGATGATGCTGCACTATTAACATATTTTATGTTTCTGGAGACTGCTTTCAGAAGCAGTCTTTTGTTACAAGCAGTTGCTTTGACTGGCAAAGCTTGCAATTCAAATGCTGAGGGCAGGATAATAACTGGTTTTAGCTAGGAAGGTGTTACTTTGCAGTGTTCACAGACTTTTTGTTTACTTAAGGTCTGGGATTTTAGAGTAGGTACACAGAGCCATGTGAATTTTGAAAAGGTTGATTGGCAATATTGTATAATGATGTGGTTAATGGGAGGAGCGCGGCTTGCAAGAAAAAACAATTTCATTTTTAAAAGAAGACAAGTTGCTGCCTGGAGCAGTGGAAGCGTTCCCTCTCTCTCACTAAAAGTTTGCTGAAAGCTCCAGGGCTGCTAACCTAAGTCAAAGCAAATGTGGCTGTGTTTTGCTAACTAATTTTAAAGAGTGCTTTAAGTCTATAAGGGAAGTTTTGCTTGATTGGAACTCAGTGACAGGTTAGCAGTTAAGAATTGTTTCTTGTCATGTTTAACTATCGTTCAACTGTGAAAGGTTATGCTGATTCATTCGTTCTAATTACATTGTGTTATTAAATAAAAATGTTTTGATAAAAGCTTCCCAGTGTGTCATTAGAATCATGCCTGGAGCGATTATCCTCACTCTAATGCCGAAATAGATATATTGCTGGTGTCCAGTTTGGCTTCATAATATACCTCACGGTTTCTGATGTGGTATTTAACACAGACAGAATTTTTGAATTGGTGATTACATCCACTCCCATGGAAGCAAACAGGGAGGCGATGGCCGAGTGGTATTATCACTAGACTATTAGTCCAGAAAACTCAGCTAATGTTCTGGGGACCACGGCAGATGTTAGATTTTGAATTCAATAATAAAAATATCTGGAATTAAGAATCTACTGATGATCGTGAAATCATTGTTGATTGTTGGAAAAACCCATCTGGTTCACTCATGTCCCTTAGGGAAGGGAATCTGCCCTCTTTACCTGTTCTGGCCTACACGTGACTCCAGAGCCACAGCAATGTGGTAGACAGTCAACTACTCTCCAAGGGCAACTAGAGATGGGCAATAGATGCTGGCCAGCCAGCGACGCCCATGTCCCATGAATGAATAAAAAAAAATCTACTGGACAAACCCCCCAAAAATTTATAGCATCAAAGGGCTACTCAAGGATGGAAATAACTACAAAGCCATTCTCACAGGTCAACAGAGCATATAGATCCAAATCAATGATGCACTTACTAAAACACAAAACCTAGCAAAACATGTGGAAAGTGTGGCCTTCTGCACACACCCATCTTTCAATCAATTCTGCAAGGCAGAGTGGCAGAATTGGCCATTGGCAGCAGCAATGCACTACAGCAAGGCTAATGTAACTACAAAAAGCCATGAATTGGATCAAACAGACTGTACACACCGAATCCCTTCCAGCAATAAGAACAATCATCCCCGGGTATCCCATCAGAAACGTAAACACGAGGTGACTGATAAACCAGAAAACACAGTAAGTAGGAAGTCTGACAACACCAGGTTTAAGTCCAATCAATTTATTTGATAGTAAACTCACAAGCTTTTGGGGTTTGCCCTTCATCACCTGAGCAGAACTTTCCACTCACCTGACGAAGGAACAGTGTTCCGAAAGCTTGTGGCATTTACTGTCAAATAAACCTGTTGGACTTTAACCTGGTGTTGTGAGACTTCTTACTGTGTTTACCCCAGTCCAACACCAGCATCTCCACATCATAGGTTCATAGAGTCATAGAACCCCTACAGTGCTGAAGGAGGCCATTCGGTCCATCGAGACTGCACCGACCACAATCCCATCCAGGACCTGTAACCCCACATGACTACCTTGCTAATCCCCCTGACACCAGAGTCAATTTAGCATGGCCAATCAACCTAATCCATACATCTCTGGACTGTAGGAGGAAACCCACGGTTAGGGGGATTAGTGGATAAATGCGTGGGGTTATAGGCATAGGGAGGGTAAGATGCTGAGTCTGTAAAGATTCGATGGGCCGAATGGCCTCCTTTAGCATTGTAGGAATTCTATGTTTCTAACCTTTGTTGCTCTCCTTCTGTGGTAATAATATCCTTTCTTGAATTAAGGGGGTCAAAGCTTAATCACAGTACTCCAGGTGCTGACTCACCAAGCTTCTATACAATTGAAACAAGGCCTCATTATTCCTGTATTCCAATTGGCAGCATTTTAGACATTTGTTTGGGATTATGGGCCACAACAAAAGATTAGTGAGCAAGTGCAGCGCCGACAGAAAACACCTCATTTGGATTTCCTGTACCATCTACTCGCAATAATTATTCATCATGTGAGAAAGAGTATTAACTGGAACGCAATAATAACAGCTTCATTGAGTACAATGTTCTTGCTGACTGGATGAAATGAATAAACACAACATTCATTCCCAGTTGGAAACAAAGCAACTAAAATACGAGGAGCTGGAAGAGAGAGAGGAAATCATACATCCTCCAAAAAGCTTTGAATTGTCCTCAGAAATATACAAATGGTTCACTTGCTGTTGAAATATATTCCTAGTTAGGTACAGTGTGGTTGATTACAGCACAGGAGGCCTCCATTCGTCCTGTCGCGTCAGTGCCGGCTCTCTGTTAGAGCAACTCACGCCATTTCCCCGTAGCCATGTAAACCTTTCCCTTTAAAGGTAATTAATTCGTTCAATTCTGAAAGTTAAAACTGATTTTGGCTCCACCACACTCTCAAACAGTACACTCACCAATCACTGGATGGTGTGAACTGTGAGATAGGAACATTTGGAGTAGGAGTAGGCCATTCGCCCCTTGAAGCTGTTCCAACACTTATGGCTGATTTTCTCCCTCAACGCCACCCCCTTCCCCTCACATTATCTTTGTATCCCTGGACATCGTTAGTGTCTAGAAATCTACTGACCTTTGTTTTGAACATTTTCAATGACAGACTCCAAAACTCTGAGGTAGAGAATTCCCATGAGTCACCTTCTCTCTGGCAAAAGAAATTACTCCTCATCTTGATCCAAAATAGTGTACCTCCATTCACAGAATTCCTAGAGTACAGGAGGAGGCCATTTGGCCTTTTGAGTCAACATTGACAACAATCCCACCCAGGCCTGTAACTCCATGGTATTTACTGTCCGGACAGTAAGGGACAATTTAGCACGGCCAATCAACCTAACCTGCACATCTTTTGGACTGAGGGAGGAAACTGGAGCACCCGGAGGAAACCCATGCAGACACAGGGAGAACGTGCAGACACAGGCAGTGACCTAAGGCAGGAATTGAACTCGGGTCCCTGGCGTGGTGAGGCAGCAGTGCTAACCAGTGTGTCATCGTGCCATCCATAACCATTATGCTACCCGTTCTGAGACAGTGTCCCGAAGATAAGTGCAATGAATCTTTATTGTTCTCTTTCTATGGCCAGGATATTCTTTCTCCGGTAAGGAGGCCAAAACAGCACACACTGGTCCAGATGTGGTCTCACCAAGGTTCTAATCAAGTGCAGCAAGACTTCCTTATTCTGGTACGCAAAACCTTCTAGCAATGAAATGAGAGAAAAATAAATTATTGGGTGCTTTTTATATTGTTTGCAGATACAAGACCTCCCAGTGTCCCTGCCAAAGCTATGGTTCAAATCCCATTCCAGGATTTGGAAGGCCAAGGAAGATATGCTCGTAAAGTGACAAACCGGCTGAGTTACAACCTGTAATTTCTTCCGACTCATACTTACACGAGGCAGTGAAAGTAGGAGAGATTAGTGTTCAGTCATGTGATGGAAAGAACATTGCTGCCTCTACCATCACTATCTGTTGCTCCAGGCTACAGCACACGTATAAGTGAATGCCAGACTCAGTGAACTATTACTCCACCACCAGATTGTTTGAGTGTGCTTAGGCAGAGATGTAGGAAAGTTTAACGTCGATAATTATTCCTGTTTAATTTTAATAATCAAAGCGTGCCAACGCAGTAAGGTTTTTAAAGCCAAAAGAGAAAATGCTGGAAAATCTCAGCATCATCTGTAGGGAGAGAAAAAGAGAGTTGAGTCCAGGTGACCCTTTGTCAAAGCCACAAGGCACAGAAAATGGGAGATATTTATACTGCAGGGTGAGGGAACGAAAGGTGAATCCTAGCTACAGAAACCAGGGTTAACTCTGTAGTAAACTGCTAATGGTTTTTATACTGCATTCTGGGACATGAGCTCATCACGTTTGAACCTGGCAAGACCCTCAAGCCAGTAATGCACGTGTCCAGGTTACACCTGGTGTGGAACCATCCATGTCCCTCACTGTTAAAATGATCAACTGTGTTCTTGGGATTCAAAGCGGACTGAGCAGAGATAAACAGGTGTTAAGTCATTCATCTCGTGCCTTCAATTATTGCAGTTTAACTTGTGATGTTTAGAAAGAGTCACATGCTTTCACAATATGTGACTTTGGGGAGGTACGGTGACACAGTGGTTAGCAGTGCTGCCTCACAGAGTCAGGGGACGTGGGTTCGATTCCCGCTTGGCTCATTGTCTGTGTGGAGTTTGCACGTTTTCCCTGTGTCTGCGTGGTTTCCTCCAGGTGCTCTGGTTTCCTCCCACAGTCCGTAAAAGACGTGCTGGTTAGGGGCATTGGCCATGCTAAATTCTCCCTCAGTGTACCCGAACAGGCGCTGGAGTGTGGCGACTAGGGGATTTTCACAGTAATTTCATTACTATGTGAATGTAAGCCCACATGTGACTAATAAATAAACTTTACTATCTTTGGTTTTGTAAGTTTAGAATTAAGTTTTGTAATTAGCTTTTGTAACTCTGTAGTTCTTTTAAATGTTAATTATCTGTCAGTTGGATAAGTTTTAAAGTTTTACTTATTGGTGTTACAAGTAGGCTTATGTGAATATTGCAATGAACTTACTGTGAAAATCCCCTAGTCGCCACACTCCAGTATTTTGTAAGTTTCAATGGGATCATCCCCTCATCCTTCTAAACTCCTCCGAGTAAAGTTAAGGTTCATTTATTAGTTTGACAAACAAGCTTACATTAACACTGCAACAAAGTTACTGTGAAAATCCCCTAATCACCACACTCTGATCCCTGTTTCCGTACAGAGGGAGAATTTTAGCACGAGTAATGCACTCACCCAGCATGGCTTTTACGGACTGTGGGAGGACACTGGAGCATCCGGAGGAAACCCACGCCAACAAGGTAAGAATGTGCAGACTCCGCACAGACAGTGGCTCAAGCTGGGCACTGAACCCAGGTCCCTGGCGCTGTGAGGCAGCAGTGCTAACCGCTGGGCCACTGTGCTGACTCTGTTGTGTTATTTTTAGTACAGCAGTCGATTTCAAGCATGGATTTTTATATGTATTTTATACAGATGGTGTGTAATTTCTGTAATTTTGTAAAGCTTTCTTATGCCAAGCACTGACAGGTACAGCAGAAATGTATCATGGGAAAACAGTTGTTTCCACAAAGCACATTGATAAGCTGTCATCTTAATGATGTTTTACGACATACTGATACCTATTATCAGTTGGACATTGGGTCCGGTGACATCATATACTGTCACTTCTCAAATAACAGTAGATGTCAAAACTATGCCATATAACCCACCTTGTGTAATTTACTCTATCAATATGAAGGTTATCAGCACTTTTACTGCCCAATCGTTTGTTTTAAAAGTAAAGTAACTCATTCCAAGCAACCATGGAGCAAAGTAACACTAACCATCATGACCTGTGGAAAGGGAATGCAACAACATTGATCTCACTGTGGGTTGTGAAGTGTAATGAGCAGAAACTGCCCACAGGGAGAGGACAGAGACTGAAAACCAACCTGTGCTCAAGGCTAAACCTGAAAGTAGATTACAGAAAGTGGATTATATGGAATATAAGTGAGAATAGTTTTGATGTCTGCTATTATTTTAGAAATGACAGTATGCAGTGTCACCAGACTCAATGTCCAACTGATTAATAGGTTATCAGTAAGGGGTCCTGTAAAACATCATTAAGATGGCAGCTTATCAATGTGCTTAGTTGAAACAACTGCTTTCTCACGATATGTTTCTGCTGTACCTGTCAGTGCTTGGTACAAGCTTTACAAAAATTACACACCTTCTGTATATACACAGAAAAACCAATGCTTGAAATTGACTGGTGTACTAAAAATAACACAGTCGCCACGGTTGCACAGTGGTCAGCAACGCTGCCTCATAGTTCCCGGGTTCAATTCCCAACTTGAGCCACTGTTTGTGCAGAGTCTGCCCATTATCCCTGTGTCTGCCCTGGTTCTGATAAGAATTAATCTATAACTTGCGATGAAAGTTCCTGAATTACTTCACCAAACTGTTTACAAATATGGTTAAAGTCTCAAATGAATGCAATCAGAATTTAAGTTCAAATGGTACCTGGAACTTACAGAAGCTACGTACATGAGCGGTGAGCCAGAGTATTTTGATGGACCAGCGTAAAGGTGGTGCCAGGTCAGAAAGGGTTACCAGATGCTTTCTTTCAATAGCCAAGGCAAACAATAAGACAAGAACGTTATGCTGGAAGTGTATAGAACATTAGTTAGGTCACAGCTGGAGTACCGTGTGCAGTTCTAGTCACCACACCATACGATAGACGTGACAGCCCCAGAGAGGTTGCAGAGGAGATTTGCGAGGATGTTGTCTGGATCAGGGAACATTATCTGGATTATGCTGAGGTTCTTCAGAACAAGAGGAGACTGAGGAGAGATTTAATTGAGGTATACAAAATAGTGAGGGGTTGAGACAGTTCAGAAGAAAAGTCATCTTGGATTTGAAACATTAACTTTGTTTTTCTCTCCATGGATGCTGCCAGACCTGCCGAGTATTTCCAGTATTTTCAGATTTTATTTCAGATCTCCAGCATCTGCAGCATTTTGTTTTTCTTACACCAGCAGTTTAGATAGCATGGATTGGAAGGGCCCCTTTTTATTAAGAGAGTTCAATAACAAACCAATATATATTTGAAATAGTCATCAAAAACATCTGTGATGAAGGATCATCCAGATTTGAAACGTTGGCTCTATTTTCTCTCCACAGACACTATCAGACTTGTTGAGATGTTCCAGTACTTTGTTTCCGAATCCAGCATCTGCAGTATTTTGCTTCTATTTTAAGCTTAGAGGGGGGTTGGAGAGAAATATTTGGAGACTCTGGAACTCTGTCTGAAAGCATGAAAGAGGAAAAAACCCTACTCTACAAAAGCCCTTGGGTTTGCATCTGAAGAGCTGTAACCTCAGAGCTACAGACCAAAGCTGGAAAATGGAATTAGGCCAGGTAGTGTCACCTAGTGCAGAAGCGATGGGCCAAATGGCTTCCTTAATGTTACAAATGTTGATGATTCTATGGAATATAAGTGACACCTCTCATCACTCTTGAGAAAACAATACCCTGCAAATGTGGGGCCATTCAGCCCACTGTCTGTGTGCAGGATCTTTTTTAACCTAAACCAACGAGGAGGCAAAGGTATGGTCGTATTGTCAGTAAGCTAGAAATCCAGAGATCCAGGGTAGTGTTCTGGCATACAAATCCCACAAAGCTTGAATCCAACAAAAAAAAAAATCAGGAAGTCCAACGATGACAGTGAAATCATTGTCAGAGAAACCCATCTGGTTCACTAATGTCCTTACCTAGTCTGGCCTAATGTGACTCTAGTCCCACAGCAATGTGATTGACTCTTAAATGGCCTGGCAAGCCACTCAGTTCAAAGGCAATTAGGGATGGGCGATAAATGCTGGCCCAGCCAGCGATCCCACACCCCATTGAAGATAAACCTAATCCCACTTTCTTGTGTTTTCCATGACACCTGGAGTCTTTCTCCACTTCAGGTGTTCACACCTTCAAAACTGCAACGATCTCAGCCTCAAATACTCCCAGCAGCCAAGCATCCTTTGCAAAGACAGTTAAGGGTGGTTTAATAGAGGTGTTCTAAAGGTTTTGATGAGAGTACATAGAAAGAAACTGTTTCCACTGGTAGTAATTATAGGATACTGACTTATGCTAATTGGTAAAAGTATCAGGGGATGCAATGAGGATTTTATTTTACTGTAATGCATCATCAAAAACAGTGGTGGAAGCAGATTCAATATTAACTTTCAAAAGCCTATTGGATAAATGTTTGGAGAGGAGAACAATTACTGGGCCAGGAGGGAAGAGTAGACAGTAGGATGAATAAGATTCAATCCAAAGACCATCACCAGCATGATGGGCCAAATGCACTCCCTCCCAACTGCTGAATGATTCTATAAAGAAATGTCCTCTAACCTCCTCTCAAATCAGGTTGTGACATTTATACATAGATGTTTCCCTCCACTGTCTTCGCTCACCACTCCATTCAGTCCATCATAAGCTTTCTTTGTTTTGAGTTGCCTCTTCATCTTCTCCAGATAGAACTGAACCTCATAATCTCAAACCTCCCCTCATCACATTGATACCAAATCACTGGTACCATCTTGATGAGTCTTCATTACACCCTCTCCCTCAATATTAATATGCCCAGTGATTTGCCCCACACTCTGCCCACTAGTTTGAGCTTACTGATTGAACAAACTCCAAAGATCTGGCACAAACCCTCCTTCCATCGAAGGCCAAGGGGCCACTTTTGAGGTGATTGTCCCGGTTCCTACTTTCACCCCCTTGGAACCTGGTTTGGCCTTCACAAGGGTCCATGCATGGTTTAAAAAGTTTGCAATTCTCCAACACCTTTCAGCCCCTCAGAACATCCCAAGGCTCTTGCAACCAATGACATGTTTTTGAGAATGTCTTCGTTGATCTCAGCCTCAAATACTCCCAGTACCTGAAAGCCAGCCGACATACGTACTGCAAATTCCTACAAAGAACAATGCCTCGGTGATCAGCTTGTAGGTGCTGGTTGACAATTAATCAGACAATTTTGCACTGCTTGAACATTCTGCTGTGGATTGTATACATCTCTGCGTTTTCAGTAGTCTACAGCCTCAGTACACTCAAAGCATTCCTTACTTTAATACAAGTTTAGTTTGGTGTACTGTGATAAAATTAACATGGAACCAGAGGCGGCACCTAGAGAAATATTTTGGAATCATTTTATCTCGATACTTATCATCCAGGCCAGGCTCGGAGTGGATGTGTCATATGTGACATATTGTGGAAAAGCAGTTGTTTCAACAAAGCACATTGTTAAGCTGCCGATGTTTTACAGGACATACTGGTACCTATTAATTAGTTAGGCATCTGGTCCATGACATCGCATACCTGTCATTTCTCAAATAATGGCAGACTTCAAAACTATTCTCACTTTTATTCCATGTCACCCGCTTTTTGTAATCTACTTTGCTTTCAGGTTCAGCCTTGGGCACAGGCTGGTACTTGGCATGGTCAAGAACAAAGCAGAGTCAGAGAAAGTGGTATAACAGGCCAGTGAATGAAGTCTTGGCTGAGCGCCAAATCCTCCATTCCTGCTGACAATGGGGAGTGAACAGCCAGAGAATTCCAGCCAGTGCTAAGCATATGCTAGACTTTTGAGTAAGCTATCAAATTGGTTCCACCAAACCCTTCCCACCCCCCAACTCTGCTACATTTCACCATTTTTGTTCCTTTTCAGATATTTAGCCAATTTCCTTCTGAAAGTTAATACTGAATTAGCTTCTAGTGCCATTTCAGGTAGGGAGGGCATCTCTGATCACAACTTGCTATCCATAGTACATCAATGACCAACTAGCCATATCCATTACCAATCAAATATTCAAATCCTAACCTCCCATTGTGTAAAACAAAGTTTTCCTTATGTCCTCTCTGGCGCCAAATCATCTTAAATCTGTGCCCACTTGCTGTCAACTCTTTAATTGTGATGTGGAGCTGCTGGCGTTGGACTGGGATAGGCACAGTAAGTAGTTTCACAACACCAGGTTAAAGTGCAACAGGTTTCTTTGGTAGCACGAGCTTTTGGAGTCCTGATGAACGAGCAGTGTTCCGAAAGCTTGTGCTACCAAATAAACCTGTTGCACTTTAACCTAGTGTTGAGAGACTACTTAGTGGACTCTTTAAATTGTGACGGGGGAGGGCACAGGATGGCTCCTACATGTGACATGGAAGCAAAGAACTTCCTCTGCAAGCGTGTTATTAGCAGTGCCGGGAAGATCCACCCTCCTTCTCTGGAGGCTTCTGAACAATCCAGGAAGTTTTTGTCAAGGGTTGCAAATTCAGAAAAGGATAAAAAGTTTAAACATGAACAAACTTGGAGTTTGCAGCTGACTGCTGGAGCCATTTGGCAGTGCATGTTGCAGGCTAGCTATCTCCTGATGCTACCCCTCCCTGCCACGTACAATAACACCATTATCAGTTGGTATGTGTAGGGAAAAGCCAGATTTAGTTAATCAAATAGTTTGATCAGTTCCATTTGCCAAAGAACACAGTGTAATACTGTTCAAGTGTGAATTCAGTACTCAGGAAGTAGATAACTTTTATCTTCAAAAGTACGTGAAACATAGGTTGGAGTATAGAATAATTAAGTATACAGTTTAGGCAAACTTTGCAATTGATTCCAGCTGCTTTGACTAGTGTTAGGGGAAAGTCAAGAAATTCCAGTTATTGAAGAATTCCGGTTGGTAGAATGAATAGAACGTTTACCATACATTGTCCTGAATGGACTTATTGGTGATGATTCAGCTTGTATGCAGCACATCATTTAGACTTTGACGCGGTACTGCTGCATTGTTCTTACAGTTGAGAGGTTAATGTCGATGACTTGTTCAGGAAGACAAACCCAGCAGTCTAGTGGGAGTCAGCAACAGCTGCCAGGGATGCGGCAGGAAGAGTGGATGTTCCGAATCCGCCCTCCTGCAGAGCGGCAGTGCAGTTGCACAGTGGTTAGCACTGCTGTCTCACAGCACCAGGGACCCAGGTTCGATTCCCAGCCTGCATGTTCTTCCCGTGTTTTACATGGGTTTCCTCTGGGCGCTCCTGTTTCCTCCCACAGTCTGAAAGACGTGCTGGTTAGATGTATTGGCCAAGCTAAATTCTCCCTCAGTGTACCCGACCAGGCGCCGGAGTGTGGTCCTCTTTTAAGGTCGGCTAGGGGATTGTCACAGTAACTTTGTTGCGGTGTCAATGTAAGCCTATTTGTGACGGTAATAAAAAATGCTGCAGAGCCCAGTTCCACGTCAGAATAGCAGTTTTGGGCGATAACTCATTAGTCTCAGGCAAAACCTGTCAGAAACAGCCCAACCCTTATTGCAACAACTACTGGCATTTGAACAGTGCAGTGAAACTTCCACGTGGAGTTTCACACAAGCATTAACTAAAAATGCATCTGTCTGTCCTTTTCACTATCTGTTCACACCCTGGAACTGATATGACAGGCAGAATTTTCCAGTGATGCCTGCCCTGAACCTGAGGTCATACCACCTGAGGTCAGCGCCTTGAAACTGGGGACATAGCCTCAAAATAAGGGGGAGCAGATTTAGGATTGAGTTGAGGAGGAATTTCTTCACACTAAGGGTTGCGAGAGTCTGTGGAATTCCCTGCCTGGTGAAGCAGTTGAGGCTACCTCATTGAATGTTTCCCAGGCAAGGATAGATAATTTTTCAACAATAAAGGTATTAAGGATTGTGGTGAGCGGGCGGGTAAGTGGAGCTGAGTCCACGAAAAGATCAGCCATGATCTTATTGAATGGCGGAGCAGGCTCGAGGGGCCAGATGGCCGACTCCTGTTCCTAGTTCTTACGATCTTTTCTGTGGTCCGCCCCTCACCCGCTCCGATTCGTGTGGCAGGCAGAAAGGGAAAACCCACCCCAATGAGTTTCAAGTCATCTTCATATTTTAAAATCCAGTCCCATCAATCCATGTCTGGGTTACCTGGGTATTTGAGACCAGTGGTCCACATGCTGGTCTTGAGATAGTACTATGTACCCCTCCCAACTTATAAAACCACCCCTTTAATCCAACTGACATCAATCCTATTGACAAATCCACCATTTGGCATTTTATCAACACTTTTTCCAAATTTATCCAAACACCAAAAACACATTCAAGTTAGTCAAACATGATTTGTCTTTAACATTTGGTTGACATGTATTTATTTTAAAAAAGAGTGCTTCCTGATATCACCCCAGAACAGCCTGGCTCTGATCTTATGGTTAATATTCAAGGTTTGTATTTTTTTCTCATGTTTTACTCCATTCTTAAAGTTACACAGCCAATGCTCAGAGTGGACCGGGCAAATCTAAATCCATTCCTTGCTTGCTCCAAGAACCAAATTTAAAATCCAACTGAATCCAATTTGAGATCCCGACAAGGGAGACAAAGATCCAAGCTGACAAGAGTCAAAGAGTGATAGAGGTTTACAGGATGGAAACAGACCCTTCGACCCAACTTGTCTATGCTGCCCTTTTTTTAAACCCCTAATCTAATCCCAATTGGCTGCTTTTGTCACATATCCCTCTATACCCCATGTAACTATCTAAATACTTTTTAAAAGACAAAATTGTACCCGCCTCTACTACGACTTCTGGCAGCTTGTTCCAGACATTTACCACCCTTTGTGTGAAAATATTGCCCATCTGGACCCTTTTATATCTCTCCCCTCTCACCTTAAACGTACACCCTCGAGTTTTAGGCTCCCCTACCTTTGGGAAAAGATATTGACTATCTACCTTGTCTACGCCCCTCATTATTTTATAGATGTCTATCAGGTTACCCCTCAGCCTCCTATGCTCCAGAGAAAAAAGTCCCAGTCTATCCGGCCTCTCCTTATACCTCAATCCATCAAGTCCCAGTAGCATCCTATTAAATCTTTTCTGCGCTCTTTCTAGTTTAATAAGATGAAGCTTTACCCACCCTCCCCCAGATCAGGTGGCACAGTGGCAGGCACTACTGCCTCACAGCTCCAGGGACCCGGGTTCAATTCCCGGTTGGGTGGAGTTTGCACATTCTCCCTGTGTCTGCTCCGGTTTCCTCCCACAATCCAAAGATGTGCGGGTTAGGTTGATTGGCCGTGCTAAATTGACCCTTTAAGTATCGGGGGATTGGTAGGGTAAATATATGGGGTTACGGGAATAGGACCTGGTGCAGGCTTGATGGGCCTCCTTTTGCACTATTGGGGTTTGATCCGTCACAGGAAAATAAAGAGTTCATTGAGGCCCCCCCCCCCCCCCCCCCCGCCTTCCCCCAACCCTGTCACAAGAAACACACACAATTATCGGAATCTGGAATAGCAGAGAGAATATTTACAGTAAAAGAGGCAATAAGTGTTATCATTCTTGCTTTGGGTTTGCTCTTGTCAATTAGAGTCCAACTAACAGTTTTATTGATGGCCCCATAGGAAACTGCCTTGGTGAATTAGTATTTGCATAAAAATGAGAACTCGCACTTAAATAGCTCCTGACACATCATCTGGTCCAAAGTCCTTCACAAAGTACATCTCGAGGTGTAGTCACCACTGTAATGCAGGAAATAAGAACATAAGAAATAGGAGGAGTAGGCCATCTAGCTCTTCGAGCCTGCCCCGCCATTCAATAAGATCATGGCTAATCTGAAGTGGCTCAGTTCCACTTTCCCGCCTTCTCCCCATAACCCTTAAAAGGCAAAATTGCACCCTCCTCTACTACGACCTCTGGCAGCTTGTTCCAGACATTCACCACCCTGTGTGTGAAAAAAATTGCCCATCTGGATCCTTTTGTATCTCTCCCCTCTCACCTTAAACCTACGCTCTCAAGTGAGACAATCAATTGTGTATGGCAAGTTCCCACAAACAGCGAGGTGATAAGCCAGATAATCAGATAACTCTTTACAACAAGCTACCTGCTTATATGCTACCTGCATAAAAAAATAAAATTAAAATCACACGTATTCTTTCCTCTGCAATTTCAAAGACTTGCTTCAAGATTATAAAAAGCAGCTACAACAATTAGCAATATTGGCTCAGGGATAATTGCCAGGATACTGGAGAGACCTTCCTTGCAATGCTGCAGTTAGGAATCTTTTTGTGTTCCCCCAACCTGAGAGGTTAGAATTGGTCTAACAACTCAACCAGAAGATCGCATTTCCTTCACACTAATCATGAATCAATTCCAGTCTCCCAGACTATCTGGATCCACTACAGTTTGCCTATAACCGCAACAGCTCCACAACAGATGCCATCTCCCTGGCCCGGCACTCAACAGTGGAAGACCGAGATAACAATGACGCCGATATCAGACTCCTATTTATTGTCTACAGCTCAGCTTTCAACACCATTATTCCCATGGAACTTAGCTCCAAACTCCATGGCCTGGGCTTTGACATCTCCCTCTGTGACTGGATCCTGAACTTCCTAACTCAATCAGTAAAGATAGGCAACAATACTTCCTCCACGATCATCCTCAACATCAGCACACCACAAGGCTGCATTCTCAGACCCCTACTATACTCCTTACACACCTACAAACGTGTGGCCAAATTCTCCTCCAACTCAATTTTCAAGTTTGCCGACAACACCATCATAGTGGGTCAGATCTCCAGCAATGATGAGATGGAGTACAGGAATGAAATAGAGAACCTGGGGGACTGGTACGGCAACAGTAATTTCTCCCTCAATGTCAAAAAAAACTGAAGGAGATCGTTATCGACTTCAGGAAGTGTAAAGGAGAACATACCTCTGACTCCATCAACAGGGGTGAAGAAGAAAGGGCTGGCAGCTTCAAGATTTTAGATGTCCAGATCACCAACAACCTGTCCTGGTCCCCCCATGCCGACACTAGGGTTAAAAAGCCCACCAACGCCTCTACTTTTCAATAGACTAAGGAGATTTGGCATGTCAGCCATGACTTTCACCTACTCTTACAGATGCACCATAGAAAGCCTTCTTTCTGGTTGTTCTCAGCTTGGTATGGCTCCTGCTCTACCCAAGACCTACAAAGGATTGTGACCATAGCCCAATCCATTACACAAACCAGCCTCTATAGACACTAACTCATTTGCCAAAACATCTATATAGACACTGACTCTGTCTATATTTCCCGTTGCCTCGGCAAAGCAGCCAGCATAATTAAGGACGCCACGCATTCCTCCTTCTGTCTGGAAAAACGTACAGAAGTCTGAGGTCATTTACCAACCAACTCAAGGGCAGCTTCTTCCCTGCTGCTGTCAGACTTTTGAATGGGCCGACCTTGCATTAAGTTGATCTTTCTCTACACCCTAGCTATGACTGTAACACTATATTCTGCACTCTCTCCTTCTTTAGGAACAGTATGCTTTCGTCTGTATAGCGTGCAGGAAACAATAGTTTTCACTGTATCCCAATACATGTGACAATAACAAATCAAATCTCATTCAACTTCCTCTTCATCAGACCTCTTCAGGTCTGATGAAGGGTCATCTAGACTCAAAACCTTGGCTCTTCCCACAGATGCTGTCAAACCTGCTGAAATTTTCCAGCATTTTCTGTTTTTGTTTCAGATTCCAGCACCTGCAGTATGTTGCTTTTAAATCAAACCAACGTTAGATTTTGCAATCAAGCTCTCTGGTCACTGTATTCCACCCAATATGAAATGAAGGCGAATGGAAAGCTATCTGGCACTATTGATCTTTTAAAAATCTGGACAAGTTCACCTACTCACACTGAGACAGCCAAATGTACTTCTAATGGACAAGCAAATTAGGGTCACAGGGTGAGAGCTAAGGTCCAAGGAAAGTCAGTGCCATCATATAGGCACACATTCTCTCCTTGGTTTATAATATTTCCATTATAAGTTCTTACATCTACATTTATGTGAACTTTTTTTTACACTGTAACTTCCCCCAGGGGTGGGGTAAGAAGAAACTAACTCATTTGCCAAAACATCTCAACATCCCATATTAATTGCACTTTGAGAGTTAATTACATTCCAGTTAATCTATTTGAAAAGCCACAATGATGTCGATCAGACTATTGCCTCAGACACCATTGTCACAGGATATAGTAATCCGGCTCCAGGAAGTCTACAAATATATTTCTTCAAAAAGATCGAAATATGTAGTTTCACATGACAGTATGGAGTCTCTCTCTCTCTCTCGGGGAAGCGAAACGACAGGATTCAAAGGTTAAATTCTATTGCCTTCTGCAATCATTGACCAAGGGCACTTGTTTTTTTAAAAGCAACAAGCAAATGATACGAAAACAGCACTTAACCACAGCTCTCACACTTAGCTGACAATTTCAATAAATAATGCACAGTCATAACAGCCATTTTCTGTGGGAAGAGAGGGATTTCAGATCATCTGCTTCACTCTTTCCCATGTTCTTACCTTCTGCTCTTCCTTCTCCTCCCCTCACTTCTCCCACCCTCCAGAGAAACCCCCTCTTTCCTTCCTTTCTCTCTGTCCCAAAATCACCTTCTCCCCATCCACCTCCCTCCCCTCCCCTCTCCTCTCTCTCTCTGTCCCCCCCCCCCCCCATTCCTTCCCCTCTCCTCCACCCCCTCCCCTTCCCCCCTGCCTCACCTGTGTGGGCCAGGGTGCCTTTGCTCTGGCTCCATTGCCAGTGTTGGGAGATCCTCCAGGCGCCCAGGCTGCTGCTCAGGTTGTTCAGCCAGAGGCAGAGCAGCAGACAGGAGAGCACCAGCATCAGCAACAGCAACTTCCACCGCATTTCCCCCCGACCATCCGCCCGCCCGGGGAGGCAGCGAGACTGTCACCGAGACAGAGAGAGAGACCAGGACACACCGTCACACTCAGCACCCCCCCGGGACTCCGCTCCGCTCTCTGCCCCGGGCTGAGCTCCCCTGTCCCCGGGACTCCGCTCCGCTCTCTGCCCCGGGCTGAGCTCCCCTGTCCCCGGGACTCCGCTCCGCTCTCTGCCCCGGGCTGAGCTCCCCTGTCCCCGGGACTCCGCTCCGCTCTCTGCCCCGGGCTGAGCTCCCCTGTCCCCGGGACTCCGCTCCGCTCTCTGCCCCCGGCTGAGCTCCCCTGTCCCCGGGACTCCGCTCCGCTCTCTGCCCCGGGCTGAGCTCCCCTGTCCCCGGGACTCCGCTCCGCTCTCTGCCCCGGGCTGAGCTCCCCTGTCCCCGGGACTCCGCTCCGCTCTCTGCCCCGGGCTGAGCTCCCCTGTCCCCGGGACTCCGCTCCGCTCTCTGCCCCGGGCTGAGCTCCCCTGTCCCCGGGACTCCGCTCCGCTCTCTGCCCCGGGCTGAGCTCCCCTGTCCCCGGGACTCCGCTCCGCTCTCTGCCCCGGGCTGAGCTCCCCTGTCCCCGGGACTCCGCTCCGCTCTCTGCCCCGGGCTGAGCTCCCCTGTCCCCGGGCTGGGCTCTGTCACCACAATCGCAGCTACAGCCTCCCAGCAAGGCGGAACCTCCAACAGCCAGCCTGTTCCTGCCTCTCTCTGTCTCTCCTCCCCCTGCTCACACTCCTCCCACTTACACTGTCTGTCACTCTCCCTCTCTCTACAACACTCACTCTCTTCCCCTCTCTCTACAACACTCACTCTCTCCCCCTCTCTACAACACTCACTCTCTTCCCCTCTCTCTACAACACTCACTCTCTCCCCCTCTCTCTACAACACTCACTCTCTCCCCCTCTCTATAACACTCACTCTCTCCCCCTCTCTATAACACTCACTCTCTTCCCCTCTCTCTACAACACCCACTCTCTCCCCCTCTCTACAACACTCACTCTCTTCCACTCTCTCTACAACACTCACTCTCTTCCACTCTCTCTACAACACTCTCTCTCTCCAACACCCTCTCTCTCCAACACCCTCTCTCTCCCACACCCTCTCTCTCCCCCCTCTCTACAACACTCACTCTCTCCCCCTCTCTACAACACTCACTCTCTTCCCCTCTCTCTACAACACTCACTCTCTTCCCCTCTCTCTACAACACTCTCTCTCTCCCCCTCTACAACACTCACTCTCTCCCCCTCTCTATAACACTCACTCTCTTCCACTCTCTCTACAACACTCACTCTCTTCCACTCTCTCTACAACACTCTCTCTCTCCAACACCCTCTCTCTCCAACACCCTCTCTCTCCAACACCCTCTCTCTCCCACACCCTCTCTCTCCCCCCTCTCTACAACACTCACTCTCTCCCCCTCTCTACAACACTCACTCTCTTCCCCTCTCTCTACAACACTCACTCTCTTCCCCTCTCTCTACAACACCCACTCTCTCCCCCTCTCTACAACACTCACTCTCTTCCACTCTCTCTACAACACTCACTCTCTTCCACTCTCTCTACAACACACTCTCTCTCCAACACCCTCTCTCTCCAACACCCTCTCTCTCCCACACCCTCTCTCTCCCCCCTCTCTACAACACTCACTCTCTTCCCCTCTCTCTACAACACTCACTCTCTTCCCCTCTCTCTACAACACTCACTCTCTCCCCCTCTCTACAACACTCTCTCTCTCCCCCTCTCTCTATAACACTCACTCTCTCCCCCTCTCTACAACACTCACTCTCTCCCCCTCTCTACAACACTCACTCTCTCCCCCTCTCTCCCACACCCTCTCTCTCCCCCCTCTCTACAACACTCACTCTCTTCCCCTCTCTCTACAACACTCACTCTCTTCCCCTCTCTCTACAACACTCACTCTCTCCCCCTCTCTACAACACTCACTCTCTCCCCCTCTCTACAACACTCACTCTCTCCCCCTCTCTCTACAACACTCACTCTCTCCCCCTCTCTACAACACTCACTCTCTTCCCCCTCTCTACAACACTCACTCTCTCCCCCCCTCTCTACAACACTCACTCTCTTCCCCCTCTCTACAACACTCACTCTCTCCCCCCCTCTCTACAACACTCTCTCTCTCCCCCTCTCTCTACAACACTCACTCTCTCCCCCTCTCTACAACACTCACTCTCTTCCCCTCTCTCTACAACACTCACTCTCTCTACAACACTCACTCTCTCCCCCCCTCTCTACAACACTCACTCTCTCCCCAACACTCACTCTCTCCCCCTCTCTCTACAACACTCACTCTCTCCCCCTCTCTCTACAACACTCTCTCTCTCCCCCTCTCTACAACACTCACTCTCTCCCCCTCTCTACAACACTCACTCTCTCCCCCTCTCTCTACAACACTCACTCTCTTTCCCTCTCTCTACAACACTCACTCTCTCCCCCTCTCTACAACACTCACTCTCTCCCCCTCTCTCTGCAACACTCTCTCTCTCCCCCTCTCTACAACACTCACTCTCTCCCCCTCTCTACAACACTCACTCTCTCCCCCTCTCTCTACAACACTCACTCTCTCCCCCTCTCTACAACACTCACTCTCTCCCCCTCTCTACAACACTCACTCTCTCCCCCTCTCTCTACAACTCTCTCTCCCCAGTTACACACACACTCTATCTCTCTCCAAATACCGACAATACCTCAATGGGGCAACACAAATAGCTTCCTCGGGGCAAAATTCACACAAGCCGAGGCAAACCTGGAGAAAGTACATCCCCAACCACATGTGAAAACACTTATCATATCAGTAGGGATTAACAACAGCAGCCAAAAGGGTTCAACAGCAACGAAACAGTGGCAAACACTCCTAAGAGCGGCCCAGATAAAATTCCCCAATGCCTGTATTTTTCCAGTAGCCTTGAACTACAGTAGGGATGTTCCTAACGAGGAGGAAGAAACCATACTAGAGATAAATTCATAAATCCGCAGACCACATGTCAACCCTCAGCAATAAACTCATTAGAGTGGGATGGGATAACATACACTGGATAGAAGCCACAGCCCAACACATGATCTTAAAATGAAAGCTTTAAACCAAAGTGCACAGAAGCCCAAGGAGAGGAACATGCAACATGGGATAACACATCCCTTCAGCAGGACAAGACAGTCAGAAACCTGAGCACTATCTTCCAGCTGACAGAAACACAAAGAAAGACCTTAGAGAAGGGTTATCCCTTTGTACCCACAGCAAACCTGAAACCCAGCGAGATCTGGATGACTTCTACAGAGAAAGAAAACTGGTAGACTACTTTGAAGGGGGAGAATCGGACAGACTCCCATTCACCTCAAAATCCACATGGAAACTCCGCCACCTTCCCCTGGGACACGATCAGCATTCTTTGCAGCAACCAAGGTGAAAACAGCAAGGATCTCACAATTGAAAAATAAACCAAATCTCACTAAAACATGAAGGCAGGCTGTAAGGGGACACAGGGAGAACAGGGAGATAATAATAAAACTGGCAGACAATTAAAAGCAACATTGTCAGACAACAATATCTACTGGAGGCACATAGGCAACTCCACAACTATGAACAACTAGACAGGCCTATCTATCCAGGAACCAGGCAAATCATAAGGAATGTACTAAATCAAGTATTGGCAGACAAATACATCAACAAAAGAAATATCTAGCAAGCCAGCATCCACGCCCCAGAGTCTTCTACATGCTCCCAAAAATATACAAACACCCAGACACGTGGACAGTACCTGTGGGCAGACCCATAGTATCGGACTGTGGCAGTGAGTCTTACAATATAGCAGAATATATTGAATCCAATACCAGAGAAACACCCAAGCTACATCAAAGACCACCTATCACTTTGTACAAATAGTAAACTCTCTCACAATCTAGTCAAACAGCCTCTTGTTCATGATGGACGTTGAGAGCCTATACACAAACGTAAAGACAGATAGGGGAATTGGGCGGGGGGGAGGTAAGAAAAGCTTTCAGAAGGTTCCCCCAGGGAGACAGACCCAATGAGGCAATAATTCGATTACTGCACCTGGAAGTGATTAGGAATGGTTTTGAATTCAATAACAAGTGCTACCTATAGGTCAAGGGGACAGCCATGGGTTAAAGGTTTGCGCCAGCATATACAAACATCTACGTGGTATGCATGGGGAGAACAGTGCATTTAAGAAATGCCCCTAAAACACCCTTACATTACTGCAGATAATAAGAACATAAGAAATAGGAGCAGGAGTAGGCCATCTAGCCCTTCGAGCCTGCCCCGCCATTCAATAAGATCATGGCTGATCTGTCACTGCTCAGTTCCACTTTCCCGCCCTCTCCCCATAACCCTTAATCCCCTCTCTTATCAAAAAAAATACCTGGCTGATATCTGGGGAGCATGGACACACACTGAGGCAGAAATGGAGGACTTCACCAACACACTAAATAAACACCACCCGTCTATTAAAATCAAAATGACAATGCATAATGACCATAATGACTTCCTCAATACTGACAGTATTTAAGTCACCATAGGACTCTGCAAATACCTGCAAATTGGTCACAAAAGTATTCTTCAAGCTCACAGATACATATGCACTCCTACACACACATAGCTACCACCCACAACATACAATTAGAGGTTTAGTAAAATCACAACTATCTCGCTTCTACCGTAAATGCAGCAAACAAACAGACTTTGAAAAGGCAATCCTTTTTCAAGCTCTTAAATGGAGAGGGTGCACCAAGAGGTTCCTGAGACACCTCAAATCAAACTTCTTAGGATCAAAAGGAGAAGCAGCACAGAGAAAGGAAAGGAGATCCATCATACCACTAATCGTCACTTACAGCCCACAGGGTAGAGAAATAAATAGAATAGTCAAAAACAATTTTGGAAACTTAAAAAAGAACAGCAGAATCTTAGAGAACTACAACATTATAACGGCCTACCAATGACACAAAAATCTGAAGGACGTGCTAGTCAGAAGCCAGATGAAATGACCCAAGGAAGGGAAATGTAGAAGCAGAAACTTCAAGCCCTACGGACACCTGATACACCAGAGGAGATAAGGAACCACCACACCACCACCAGTGTAGCACTAAAGTCAAATATCAAGTGCAACCAACGCAATGTTGTATATGCCATCCAATGTAAAACATGCAAGATAATATACACAAGGGGAACGGGCAACACACGAAGAGAAAGGCTCTCCAGACACCTCAGTGGAATTAGGACAGAGGCGGAAAACAAGGCCATAAACAGACATTTCATGCAACATGGCATGGAAGCCTTAACTATTATGGGACTAGACACAAATGTTCATTGGACCACAGCAGAAAGAAAATGAGCAGAGGAGGGGTGGATCTATAGAATGAAAACCTTATTCCCTAACGGCCTAAACCTAAGACATGGAAGCACTCAAATCACACAAGAACAGGGATAGATGAGGATCTAACAGACCAAACACCCAGAACATGTGGATGAAAGATAATGAACAGAAACCAATAGCGCACCAAGCAAATGCCACAGGAAGGACCAGAGAAACATATCACAACTGGAAAACCATAATAAACACAAGTCATGTGCTGAGAAGGAACCACAGATGAACGGGTCACTAATTGCTAAGTTCCCTCAATACAAACACTGACAAAAGCTAGACAAACAACCCCAAACAGACTCAAAGATCATTCAACCATCCCCAAAAAACAAACCTCCCCCCAACCCCACCCCAGACTTTTTCCCGAACAAATGCCAATGACAGAGCAGGAGACAGAGGATACAAGGGAACCACAATAAGGCGGAGACAATATGGGACAAGAATCCCAAGGACTGAAGGCAAACAAATAAGGGAGAACCACGATAGACAGCAGGAAAGCCAGCATGGTGAGGAGACAGACAGGTAAGCCATTCATTTATGGGCAACATGGTAGTACAGTGGCACAGTGGTTGGCACAGTTGCTGCTCAGACGCAAGCTGAGGTTCCGGTTTGAATCTCTACCTGCGTGGAGTTTGCACATTCTCCTCGTGTTTGAGTGGGTTTCATCTGGGAGCTCTGGTTTCCTCCCACACTCCAAAGATATGCTAATCATGTGAATTGGCCATACTAAATTCCCCCTTGGTGTACTCTTCCACGGTAACTTTATTACATTGCTAATGTAAGACTATTGGGGACACTAATTAATAAATAAAGAAATAAACAAATAAATTGTCGATGAAGTAATATTTGCCAATAAAAAACCTACCCTCACACCAAACCCATAAACCATCTGAATAAATGGGAAGTGCCCCCACACCAATCCAATACATACTACCCGAATCCACACCACGACATCCTGCACACCACAACATAAAACACCGAGAAAGAATAAAATGTCACCCCATCCCATCAGCTCTGGGGGCGCCCTCACCCCATCCACCCTAAAAGGCACACACGGGAGGTAGAAGATCCAAGACAGGGGAGGACAACAAACCACCCTTCAACCAACAACCTACCCACCAGCATCCCTATCAGGAAACCCCCAGGACCTTTTTCCCCTCTGCCTGACCTCCTGTCCCCCCCACCCCAGTGGCCGACCTACTACCCACCCACGAACAAAACCTTTTCCCCCTCCACCCACTCGATAAAACAGAATCTGACCCAGCAACAGACACACAAAACCTCCTCAGCCAGGAAAACCCCAAAAACCAGCTCTCAACACACACATACACCACTTAGACATCCATCCCAGCACCCGGAAACACGTAAACCCCTGACCTAGCAACACCCTCCTCCTAACACACACCAACTCAACAGCCACCTCCCCCACCCACCCAAAATATAACAGAAGCAGATCATCACTCTGTTTTCCTTTGTTCTTCCTTTCCCCCTTCCACCTACTCCTCCTCTCCTGCCACGCCGCAGCACCCCACCCTCCCCCTCACCACCCCACAGAAGAAAAAAACAAACACGAATAATAATACATGAGAAGAAAAAGGCCCAGGAGGCAAGAAGACAACAAGCCACAAGATAAGGGCAAGGCATCACAGGGGGCAACAAGGGTTGGACGTGGACCAAAAGAAAAGTGGCAGAGCGTGAAGGAAAGAGGACATGTCCTCTTTCTGCCTGACCCCAAAATCTCTCTCTCTACAACACTCACTCTCTCCCCCAGTTACACACGCTCTTTCTCTGCAACACTCACCCTCTCCCGCAGTTCCACACACTCTCTCTGCACAACACTCATTCTCTCCTCCAATTACTCCCTCGCTCCTCCTCTCTCTCTCGCTCTGCAACGCTTCCTCTCCCTCAGTTACTCTCTCTCTCCAACACTCACTCTCTCCGCAGTTACACACACTCTCTCTCAATACAACACTCACTCTCTCCCCTAGTTACACTCTTTCTCTGTACAACACTCAGTCTCTCCCCAGTTACGCTCTCACTCTCTCTCTGTCTCTCTCTACAACGCTCTCTCCCCAGTTACGCTCTCTCTCTCTCTACAACACTCACTCTCTCCCCCAGTTACTCTCCCTCTCTCTATAACTCTCACTCTCTCCCCCAGTTACATTCTCTCTCTACACACTCAGTCTCCCAGTAACAGTCTCCTCCTGCCTCTGTCCACAATACTCATTTACACACGCTCTTTCTCCATCCTCCTACTTACACATTCTCTCCCTCTCCTCCCAGCGAGTGTCTTGTTCTCACTCTCTTCCAGTTACAGCCTTTCTCTCCCACTTACCCAGTGGCTCTCACTCTTTCCTCCCACTCACACATTCTGTCTCAGTTACAGTTTCTCTCTTCTCACGAGAAACACTTCCTCTAAATTCATGATTTTGAACACCTTCATTAAAACCCATAGGAATATTTATGTATAGAGGGATCTGGGTGTACAGATCCACAGTTCCCTAAAATTGGCAACGTGGGTGGCCAAGATGATTAAACCTTTTAAAATTTATTTGTTAGTGTCACAAGTAGGCTTACATTAACATTGCAATGAAGTTACTGTGAAAATTCCTTAGTTGCCACACTCTGGTGCCTGATCGGGTACACTGAGGGAGAATTTAGCACAGCCAATGCACTTAGCCTTAGTTTTTTGGACTATGAAGGCATATGGGCATTCTTGCCCACGTCAGGAGTTTAATGTGGAGAAGTGTGAGGTAATTCATTTCGGTAGGAGTAACAGATAAGTTGAGTATAGGGCTAACGGGAGGACTTTGAATAGTGTGGAGGAGCAGAGGGATCTAGGTGTATGTGTACATAGATCCCTGAAAGTTGGGAATCAAGTAGATAAGGTTGTTAAGAAGGCATACGGTGTCTTGGCGTTTATTGGTAGGGGGATTGAATTTAGGAGTCGCATCGTCATGATGCAACTGTACACAACTCTGGTGCGGCCACACTTGGAGTTTTGTGTGCAGTTCTGGTCCCCACATTACAGGAAGGATGTGGAGGCTTTGGAGAGGGTGCAGAGGAGGTTTACCAGGATGTTGCCTGGTATGGAGGGGAGATCCTATGAGAAGAGACTGAGAGATTTGGGGTTGTTTTCGCTGGAAAGAAGGCGGCTAAGAGGGGACCTTATTGAAACATATAAGATGATTAGAGGTTTAGACAGGGTAGATAGTGATAGCCTTTTTCCTAGGATGGAGAAAGCTAGCACGAGGGGGCACGACTTTAAATTAAGGGGGGGTAGTTATAGGACTGATGTCAGGGGTAGGTTCTTTACTCAGAGGGTGGTGAGGGACTGGAATGCCCTGCCAGCTGCAGTTGTAAATGCGCCTAGTTTGGGGGCGTTTAAGAGATCTGTGGATAGGTTTATGGACGAAAAGGGATTAGTTTAGGCTAGTGGGTCATTGTTTTGTAACTGGTCGGCACAACATCGTGGGCCGAAGGGCCTGTTCTGCGCTGTAATGTTCTATGTTCTATGTTCAGCTGGGGCATTGAGTACAAGAATTGGCAAATCATGTTGCAAATATATGAAACCTTGGTTAGGGCACATTTGGAGTGTTGCGTGCAGTTCTGGTTGCTACACTACCAGAAGGATGTGGAAGCTTTGGAGAAATTGAAAGAAGGTTCACCAGTTTGTTGCCTGGTCTCACGGGTGTTGGCTATGAGGAGAGGTTGAATAAACTAGGATTGTTTTCACTGGATTGCTTTTGTAGAGATCTACAAAATCATGAAATGTGTAGACAGGTGGACAGTCAGAGGCTTTTTCCCCAGGGTGGAAGTGTCAATTACAAGGGGCCACAGGTTTGAGGTGAGAGTAGGAAACTTTAAGAAGATGTGTGGGGGATGTTTTTCATGCAGAGAGTGGTGGGTGCCTGGAACGTGCTGCCAGAGGAGGTGGTGGAAGCAGACACATCAGCAACATTTAAGAGGTATTTGGATTAGAACATAAGAACATAAGAAATAGGAGCAGGAGTAGGCCATCTAGCCCTTCGAGCCTGCCCCGCCATTCAATAAGATCATGGCTGATCTGTCGCTGCTCAGTTCCACCTTCCCGGCCTCTCCCCATAACCCTAATCCCCTCGCTTATCAAAAACCCATCAACCCGTTTCTTAAAAATATTTAGCGAGGCAGCCTCCACCACTTCAACGGGCAGAGAATTCCAGAGATTCACCACCCTTTGAGTGAAGAAGTTCCTCCTCAACTCTGTTCTAAACCGCCTCCCCTTTATCTTGAGGCTGTGCCCCCTAGTCCTACTGTCTTTTTTGAGCGGGAAGAGTCTCTCCACCTTAATCCTATCCATCCCATTCATCATCTTATACGTCTCAATGAGATCTCCCCTCGTTCTTCTAAACTCTAACGAGTACAAGCCTAGTTCATTCAGCCTCTCCTCATAGCTCAATCCCCTCAACTCCGGTATCAGCCTAGTAAACCTCCTCTGCACTCCCTCCAGGGCCAAAATATCTTTGCGCAGGTGCGGCGCCCAAAACTGCACACAGTACTCCAGCTGCGGCCTCACCAATGCCCTATACAGCTGCAGCAAGACCTCCCTACTTTTATATTCAATCCCCCTCGCTATGAAGGCAGCATCCCATTCGCCTTCCTGACCACCTGCTGCACCTGCAAGCTGGGTTTTTGCGACTCATGCACAAGGACCCCGAGGTCCCTCTGCACCGTCGCCTGCTGCAGTTTTTCGCCCCGTAAGTAATAGTCCTTCCTACCATTCCTCCTACCAAAGTGGACCACCTCACACTTGCCAACATTAAATTCCATTTGCCATTTCCTGGCCCATTGCTACATGAATAGGAAGGGAATACAGGGATACGGACTGAGTAAGGACAGAAGGTTTTTTTTCAGTTCAGTTAGGATATCATGAGCGGAAGGACCTGTTCCTGTGCTGTACTTTCCTTTGTGTTTTTGCTTTTAAGTCTCCACTGGTCTAACCACTTTAGGTGCTACAGTCTGGAACAAGGAAGGAAAGGATAAAATTCTACTTCCTGATATTGATGGAAAATGTGTGAATGAGTATGTGTGTGGATGCACATGTGTGAATTTATGAGGGTTCTGTGTTAGTTTGCGAATATTTGTTCATAGAATCATAGAATCATAGAACCCTACATAGAACCCTACAGTGCAGAAACAGGCCCTTCGGCCCATCGAGTCTGCACCGAACACAATCCCACCCAGACCCTATCCCCATATCCCTACACATTTACCTGCTAATCCCTCTAACCTACACATCCCAGGATACTAAGGGGCAATTTTAGCATAGCCAATGAACCTAACCCGCACATCTTTGGACTGTGGGAGGAAACCGGAGCACCTGGAGAAAACCCACGCAGACACGAGGAGAATGTGCAAACTCCACACAGGCAGTGACCCGAGCAGGGAATCGAACCCAGGACCCTGGAGCTGTGAAGCAGCAGTGCTAACCACTGTGCTACCGTGCCGCCCTAACTGTAAGGATTAACTACAGTTAATCCTTAACTGTAAAAGGAGGTCTTTTAATTCATCAAACCTGTGCTGACTTTCTGACAGATATCTTATCCAGGTCCTCTCCCCCACTTTATTTATTAGTGTCACAATTAACTCTGCAATGAAGTTACTGTGAAAATCCCCTAGGCCCCAGACTCCGGCGCCTGTTTGAGTACACTATAGGGAGAATCTAGCATGGCCAATGCACCTAACCAGCACATCTTTCAGATTGTGGGAGGAAACCAGAGCACTCAGGGGAAACAATTAACCGCATGCTACGGTGCAGAGGGACCTGGGGGTCCTTGTGCACGAGTCGTAAAAACCCAGTCTGCAGGTTCAGCAGGTGATTAAGAAGGTGAATGGGATGCTGGCCTTTATAGTGAGGGGGATAGAATATAAAAGTAGTGAGGTCTTGCTGCGACTGTACAGGGTACAGCTGGAGTACTGTGTGCAGTTTTGGTCGCTGCGCTTGCGGAAGGATATATTGGCCTTGGAGGGAGTGCAGAGGGGGTTCACTAGGCTGATACTGGAGATGAGGGGGTTGGACTATGAAGAGAGACTAAATAGACTGAGTCTGTACTCGTTGGAGTTTAGAAGGATGAGGGGGGATCTTATAGAGACGTACAAGATAATGAAGGGGATGAATAGGATAGAGGTAGAGAGATTCTTCCCGCTTAGAAAGGATAGCAGGACTAGAGGTCACAGCCTCAAGATAAGGGGGGGGGGCAGTTTAGTTCGGAGTTGAGGAGGAACTTCTTCACTCTAAGGGTGGTGAATCCCTGGAATTCTCTGCCTGTTGAAGTGGTGGAGGCTGCCTCGCTAAATATATTTAACTCACGGGTAGATAGGTTTCTGATAGACAGGGGGATTAGGGGTTATGGGGAGAAAGCACGAAAGTGGAACTGATCCACTTCAGATCAGCCATGATCTTATTGAATGGTGGGGCAGACTTGAAGGGCTAGATGGCCTATTTCTTACGTTCTTATGAAACCGTCGCAGACACGGGGAGAATGTGCAAACTCCACACAGACAGTGACCAAAGGTGGGAATCAAACCCGGTTCCCTCGCATTGTCAGGCAGCCACCCTAACCACTGGGCCCCCGTGCCACTCTAATGAAACGGATTTCGGATTAGTATTTCCAGGGAAAGCCAGTGCAAGTCTAGACGTCCCGTGAGTGACGGCAGGTTAGCTTGTACCAGTTACAGTTCTGCCACAGGAGCTTAATGGATGAGACAAATCATTTGAATATTGGATAGGCACGTGTCGTTGATTAGTCTGATAGTTTCTGTCATCTCTTGATGAGAATATTCATGGAGTTGCTTCACTGATTCTCTGTTTTGGTTCAAGGCATTTTTTAATGTTCGGGTCCAAAGTCCCAACTGTAATGTGGGATTTAAGCGCACGATGTCACAAAGGTTTCAAAGAAAATTCCTTTATTCCACCAGCAGCAAACTGAATAAACTCTCAAGGGGGAAATATGCTCCAGATTTCTGTCCTATTCAGGGGCTTAGCTTCTCAGTGTGGTGACACACTAGGCTGGATCTGCTGCTCCAGCTCCTGCTTCCAGCTCTGCTCTCTCCCTCCCTCTCCATGAGGCTTTAGGTAACTCCTTCTCCTCCAGTGCATGCTCCCACCTCAATCCACCTCCAGCTTTCTTCAGAGCTGTTTCAAGGGGACCCCCAGGCTGACTGAACTCCCCCATCCTGTGTCACCTCAGGCCAATCCCTTCTGATTTTCTTCTAAGTGTGAGGACCACAACGATTTTCCTTTCCTATTTAGGGGCCTTTCTATTTTCAATGTCCTCAATGAAGTAAAATTGCTAGCCCCATAGCGAATGGCCTGCAGTGGGTGGGGCCTGGCCACTGGCCTCCCATCTGGAATCGGAAGCCAGAAGTCAGGATATCAAGGGTCAGTTCACGTCTCCTGCTACAAGTGGAATGCTGGGAGGCAGAACGTGACTAGTTTGTGAAACGTATCCATGGCAAGTGGCCTTTGTCTTTTGTAATCCAATCTCTTGAAATTTAAATGTTGGCTCATTTTAAGTTGAAACACACAAAGGAAAGGCTGGAAGCAGATTCCCAATGTAAAAGGGAGAAACTGTGAGCTAAGGTTAGAGAACATAAGAACATAAGAAATAGGAGCAGGAGTAGGCCATCCAGCCCTTCGAGCCTGCCCCGCCATTCAATAAGATCATGGCTGATCTGTCGTGGCTCAGTTCCACCTTCCCGCCCTCTCCCCATAACCCTTAATCCCCTCTCTTATCAAAAACCCATCAACCCGCGTCTTAAAAATATTTAGCGAGGCAGCCTCCACCACCTCAACGGGCAGAGAATTCCAGAGATTCACCACCCTTTGAGTGAAGAAGTTCCTCCTCAACTCCGTTCTAAACCGCCTATCCATCCCATTCATCATCTTATACGTCTCAATGAGATCTCCCCTCATTCTTCTAAACACTAACGAGTACAAACCCAGTTTATTCAGCCTCTCCTCATAGCTCAACCCCCTCAACTCCGGTATCAGCCTAGTAAACCTGCTCTGCACTCCCTCCAAGGCCAAAATATCCTTGCGCAGGTGCGGTGACCAAAACTGCACACAGTACTCCAGCTGCGGCCTCACCAATGCCCTATACAGCTGCAGCAAGATCTCCCTACTTTTATATTCAATCCCCCTCGCTATGAAGGCCAGCATCCCATTTGCCTTCCTGACCACCTGCTGCACCTGCAAGCTGGGTTTTTGCGACTCATGCACAAGGACCCCGAGGTCCCTCTGCACCGTCGCCTGCTGCAGTTTTTCGCCCCGTAAGTAATAGTCCTTCCTACCATTCTTCCTACCAAAGTGGACCACCTCGCACTTGCCAACATTAAATTCCATTTGCCATTTCCTGGCCCATTCGCCCAGCCTATCTAGATCCTTCTGCAGACTCTCCACACCCTCCGCACAATTTGCCGTTCCCCCAATCTTGGTGTCATCCGCAAATTTCGACACCCTACACTCGGTTCCCTCCTCCAGATCATCTATATAAATGGTAAAAAGCTGAGTAAAAGTTTAAGCCAAACAGATTAAAATCTAACTGGGGAATCTGTTAGAGTTTTTCGAGGATGGAATGAGTAGGGTAGATAAGGGAGAATCAGAAGATGTATAATATTTGGATTTTCAAAAAGCCTGTGGTGCTAGACAGGAGTCTATTACACAAAATTAGAGATCATGGGATTGGCTTTATGATATATATTTAAGTGGTTGCATGATTGCTTCAAGAGCAGATCACATAATTTGATAGTGATGACATTAGGGTGTTTCATTGACTGCTGTTTAATTTCAGTTTCTGTTCTGTGCAGTGAGCATCTCTTTTAATAAATGCCTTGTGTGTTACTTTGAATCTATGTATGTAAGCCAAGGGTGGCATTTTACTTCTTTGCTCAATGAGAGACCAGAAAATCCTGCCTGAGGTCAACGGACCTTCGCATTGCCTGCCCCTCACCCACTCTCACCCATAGCATAGTAGAATTCTGACATGTGTCTTTTCCTTTTGTTCCAAATCCACCACCCTTAACGAATTTAGGATGTTGCAATAAGAAGATTGGAGATGAGTCAGGTTTCATCGAGAGCAATGAAAAAAAGGATCCAGAAAGGAAAGACAAATCATTGTGGGTCCTTGCAATCAGAAGAAAGCCAACAACAACAGGATTAAGGTTCCGGTGAAGGGAGACCAAATAAGAAGAAAAAAAGGTGGAAACTCTCTGTGTGATTTTAAAAAAGGTTTTTTGTTCTAATCAGTGAAGTGTGAAATTCCAGGCAGCATCTGGCATAATTATAAAGAAGGGAAGTTTTGCTGCATGGCTGGGAATGTTTAAAAACAAAATAATTAAGTCAACGCTCTCCAGGGTAAACAGGAGTGTACTGGGAGGACAGTAAAACATAATATACTGAGCAGTCGCGTGTCGCTGGTGTTTGGAAGAGAGATGGCGGGTCAGCGAGGGTCTATGGGTCCTTTCAATGAAGAAGATGAATCATGGAGTCCCTTTGCTGAATGTTTTTAATACTTTATACAATCGGATAAAATTGCTGATGAGTTGCTTGTACCAGCTTTTCTCAGTATAATAAGAAGTAAAACCATCAATTTGCTCCGGAACTTGCAAGCCTGGAAACAAAATCTACGATGACTTGACAAAGATCCTTGAAGAGCATTACTCTCCAAAGCTATTGATCGTTGTGGAATGGTTCAGGTTCCACCGTAGGAATCAAGTGGAAGGCAAAAGCATTGCTCTGGTTGTGGCAACCTTAAAAAGGCTGTCACAACATTGTGAGCTTGGTGAGTCATTAGGAGATACTCTTCAAGATTGTGTAGGTTGTGGTCTCCAAGATGAGGTTATTCAAAGAAGATTGCTTACTGAACATGTTTTAACTTTAAAGACAGCAGTAGAATTTGCAGTGTTGGTAGAACTGGCTGCCAAAGAAGCTTTGCAATTTGGTGCAGGGCTGAAGATGCACACATTGGCAACTGCCTGTAAGAAGTCAAAACAGCAACAAGCATGTCACGGATGTGTCAAAATGGGCCATTTAGCAAGTGAATGCTGGAGCAAGGGTAGTCAATGCAGGAATTGTGCCAATAGATGTTGGGTTAGATCCGCTTCCCCTGAGATGAATATTTAGAAGATGAGCCTGGTACCTTCAAGAAGAACAAGTTGCATTCTATATATAAAAAAAAGCATGGAAGGAAAGAAATATGACTGTGAAGAAGAGAATATCTAGAAATATAGTGAAGATTTCCAATTGAACTGTATCTATATCATACTGGTGAATGATATAGATTCTGTCTGATTCTGAAATTAACTGGACAACCTATTAGGATGGATAAAGAGACCAGTGCTGCTTTAATTCCTGAGACAACATACCAATGAAAACTGAAGCATCTTCTTTTAAAATAAGCTGATGTGATTTTAAGGACATACACAGAAGAGGTTGCACTGTTAAATGCTTTCATCATGGTCAACTTACAGTAGAGTGGACAAACAGCGGGGTTGCCTCTCCATGTGCTCTGTGGTAATTTTCCAGCTTCATGGTTGGAACAGATAAAGTTTAACTGGAGTGCTGCCAACAGGATTAAAAAGCCAAAAGAGGCCCACAGCACCTGGATAATAAAAGAGTGTATTGGAAGAGACACTCTGCTCAATGAAGGGAGTTCAAATCAAATTCAAGGTGAAGTCTGATAGTTAACCAAGTCTCAAAGCAAGAGCAGTGCCAGATGCAATTCATTCAAGGTTAAAGAAGAATTAATGTGACTTGTTAATACTGGTGTGTTCAAGCCAGTTACAAAGGGTGAGTGGGCTACCCCCATCGTACCTGTCATGAAACCAATTCGTATTAATGGTGATTTAAAAGCAACCATAAATCTAGGGTTGTGTGCTGATCAATATCCACGTCCTTTAATTGAAGATTTATTTGCTGGGTTATCAAATGGGCAGAAATTCAGTGAGAAGCGCATTTACAGATGAATGTAGGCACTTGGATCTCAATGATTGCTTACTGTCTTTATTCATGATGGTCTTTTTCATCATAAAAGATTGCCTTTGTAATAACGTCCACACTAGCCCTATTCCAAAGGTCAATGGATCAGATTTTAAGTGGTCTCTCTGGCGTACAATGTCAACTGAATGAAATTCTAATTACAGTGTCCAATGAGCAGGAGTATTTGAATAATTTAGAAGCAACATTGGAACATCTTCAGACCAAGATGGTCTGCATATCAAGAAAGAAAAGTATGACTTTTTATAGGTTTCAGTCCAGCATTTGGGTCACGTTATTGATAATAAAGACCTACATTAAACATCTAAAAAAAGGAGCTGTTTTACTTGCACCACGTTCAATGCATGTGTCATAATTGAAGTCTTTTCTCAAATTAGTAAATTATTATAACAAGTCTGTTCTTAACTTAGCTACATAATTGATGCATAATTTACTGTGTGTGAAACAATCAGGGGATTGGGCAACGGAATGTGAGAAAACTTACAAAATGTCAAAGATATTTTGCATAAGTCTGAAGTATTGGTTTATTTTAATCTGAAGCTACCATTACTGCTTGCTTGTGATGTTTCACAATAGTTCTTGCTTTGTGTACACTGATAGTGCCAAATCTAACTGCTCAGCTAGAAAAAGAAGCTCTGAGAAAAGTTTAACTGGAGTTAAAAGAAGCTCCAGAGATGAGGGGGTTGGACTATGAAGAGAGACTAAATAGACTGGGTCTGTACTCGTTGGAATTTAGAAGGATGAGGGGGGATCTTATAGAGATGTATAAGATAATGAAGGGGATGGATAGAGTAGAAGTAGAGATATTCTTCCCGCTCAGAAAGGACAGCAGGACTAGAGGGCACAGCCTCAAGATAAGGGGAGGAGGGGTGCAGTTTAGATTGGAGTTGAGGAGGAACTTCTTCACTCTAAGGGTGGTAAATCTCTGGAATTCTCTGCCTATTGAAGTGGTGGAGGCTACCTCGCTAAATATATTTAAGACACGGGTAGATAGGTTTCTGATAGGCAAGGGAATTAAGGGTTATGGGAAGAAAGCGGGAAAGTGGAACTGAGCCACTTCAGATCAGCCATGATCTTATTGAATGGTGGGGCAGGCTCGAAGGGCTGGATGGCCTACTCCTGCTCCTACTTCTTATGTTCTTATGAGTATAATTTTTGGTGTATGGAAGTTGCATCTTTACTTAAATTGTCATCATTTCACCTGATCATGAGCCTGGGTCTGGGTGGGATTGTGTTCGGTGCAGACTCGATGGGCCGAAGGGCCTGTTTCTGCACTGTAGGGTTCTATGTTCTATGTTAACTACTATTTTTGGGCTGTATAAAGGCATACCTTCATTAGCTGCTAGCCAATAATAAAGATGATGACTGATCTGTCCTGCACATTCCTATGAGATAAAGTCTCGTGCTGACATACATACCTTTACCTACTGAGCAAATGCAACCAACTAATTTTGCTAACATTCTTTATTTTAACTAGGAAATCATTTGTCTGTGACAGCTTCTCAAGTTCAGAGACAATCCAGAAGTGATTGTGTGATGGGGAGGGTGATGGATCTGGTATTGAAGGGGTGATAGCTGAAATGCATCGTTCATATCCTGATATGTGTCAAGAAGGCTTGGATTGGCCATCCAATGGGTAATCCAAGTGATCATTGGAGTTTCTCCTCATAGCTAATGCCCTCCACACCAGGCAACATCCTGGTAAATCTTTTCTGTACCCTCTCCAAAGTCTCCACATCCTTCTGGTAGTGTGGATGTCTGCTAGAATATCCAGGTGTCACAGGGAATGCCGGGGACCTGGATGAAGGGATCAACAAAGCAACAGGTCCATCAGCAAAGAAAATGACTCCACTGACAAAAAATTCAGAGGAAGTTATCAGCAACTGGAATAAACAGTCGGGGAGATGGGCGAAACACCACTTTGAGTTGTACTCTAAGGCTAATATTGTCACTGCGGGAGGGCTAGACACCGGAGAAAACCTGCCCATCTTGGCAGAGCTGGATACCAACAGTGGAGGGCATGATGGGCTGGATAGCCTCTATCTATACTCTATGTTACAGGGTGAAGCATTCACTCCATTAGCTCTCTACTGTCACCCAGTGGATGTTGCAACAGCATTCACATTGGGAATGGAACCTACATGTTTTGGACAGACATTCCACATCTCTGACAACCTCACCAATAATTTCTCCTTTGGTGGCAAAGTCTTGCTTCTTTCTCTCTTCACTAAGGAAATGGGATGGAAGGAGGGATGTCCTCGTTATAGAGGGAGTACAGTGAAGGTTTACCAGGCTGATTGCTGAGATGGCAGGACTGTTATATGAGGAGACACTAAGTCAGTCAGGATTATATTCATTGGAGTTTAGAAGAGGGAGGGGGAATCTAACAGAAACTTATAAAATTCTAACAGGGTTAGAGAGGGTAGATTCAGAAAGAATGTTTCCAATGGTGGGGGGAGTCAGAATTAGGGGGTCATTGTTTGAGAACCATACAACCCTAGAACCATAGAACCCTACAGTGCAGAAAGAGGCCCTTCGGCCCATCGAGTCTGCACCGAACACAATCCCACCCAGGCTCTACCCCATATCTCTAGATATTATACCCACTAATCCCTCTAACCGACGCATCCCTGGACACTAAGGGGCAATTTCTTAGCATGGCCAATCAACCTAACCCGCACATCTTTGGTCTGTGGGAGGAAACCAAAGTACCCGGAGGAAACCCGGAGTAACCCGGAGAATAAGGAGTAAACCTTTCAGAACTGAGGGAGGGAGAAGTTTCTTCACCCAGAGAGTGGGGAATGTGTGGAATTCACTAACACAGAATGTAATTGAGGCCAAAAATTTATGTGATTTCAAGAAAAAATTAAATATAGCTCTTGGAGATAAAGGAATCAAAGGGGGAATCATGATATTGAATTCAATGGTCAGCCATGATCAAAATGAACGGTGGAGCAGGCTCAAAGGGCCAAATGGCCTCCTCCTGCTTCTAGTTTCTATGTTCCAAGAAACTTAAACCTTCTCTAAAGCCTGGTTTCTTCAGCAGCTCAGGGCAAACAGTATTCATGGGCAGAATTTCTGGGGACTGAGTCAAGAGGCGAAAGCGAAGGTCAGAGTGATTTTTGTAAGAGAGCCAGGCACTAGAACATATGCATTCTCATGCTGTTCAAGTCATTAATGTTACAGCCGCAGAGAGAACATTGAACATGGATGGAGGTAACTCATCCAGCTATCACCTCATAGGTCCCAGTGTCCGGGCACCTGGTTAGAGGGTCTGAGCTATAAGGAGTGGCTGGACAAACTGGGGTTGTTTTCTCTGGAGTGGTGGAGGCTGAGGGGAGACCTGATAGAAATCTATAAAATTCTGAGAGGCAGAGATAGGGTTGACAGTCAGAATCTTTTTCACAGAGTTGAAATGTCTAATGCTCGGGGGATATGCACTTAAGGTGAGAGGGGGGGAAAGTTCAGAGGAATTGTTAGGGGCAAGTTTTTTACACAGTGAGTGGTAGGTGTATGGAGCGCTCTGCCAAGGGTCATGGTGGAGGCAGATACGATAGGGGCATTTAAGGGGCTTTTAGATAAGCACATGAATATGAGAGGAATAGAGTGTTAGGAATGGATTAACAGACCTTCCAATTAAGCCTAATATGATGTCAATTATTCAGTAGAAGTCATCTGGTACTATTTGTTAGTGGAGAATTGTTTGTGAAGTTGGGTCAAAGAAATAAAGGTATTTTATGAAGAAGCTGAACTTGTGTCTCTCTTACTCCACGGCAACTGAGAGGCTAAAACATACAGGGATATGGACCGAGGGCAGGAAGAAGGTATAATTTAATTTGGTGTCATGTTTGACACAACATTTTGGGCTGAAGGGCCTGTTCCTGTGCTGTTCTATGTTTGATTATAAATGGCACCCTGGCAGTCATTCATCACTGCAAGTTCCCTGATTTAATTGAAAGAAAATGTCCAGGAGAAGGTAACTTACCTCATGGTTTAGTAATGGCTCCCTAAAAATTCTCCCCTGGGCAGTTGAGATAAATTGAGAGGATTTCACCCTTTCTGAAGGATGGGAGTAGGAGGTCCTTCACTGTGCCCAGACTGGTATTGGAGGAGGTGGCCAGGGTGTGGTTTTTTTATATTATTCATTTGTGGGACATGGTTGTCAATGGCTGGCTAGCCAGTATCTGCCTATCCCTAGTTGCTGTTGTACAACTTAATAATGGCTTTCTAGGCCAGTTCAGTGTCAACCATTGCTGCTCTGGAGTCACATGAAGGCCAGACTAGGTAAGGATGACAGATTTCCTTCTTTGAAGGACATAAGTGAACCAGATGGGTTTTCTCCAACAATTGACAATGGTTTCATGGCTATCAATAGACTCTTAATTCCAGATCTTTTTTTAATTGAATTCAAATTTCACCATCTGCTGTGAGGGATTTGATCCAGAGCATTAGCTGAGTTTCTGGATCACTAGTCTAGTGATAATACCACTAGGCCATTCCCTCCCCAAGTTAGAGCCTGTGGGATCCAGAGGAGCACCGTGTCCTGTGGTGCAGGAAATGGTTGTGATCTCAAATGTTCCATGAGGGTAAGTCAAAACTCTGCACACTACAAACTCTTCCGCCCCAGCTCTTGGGGCAGACAGAGGACATGTCCCCTTTTCTACTTGCTCTGCCACTTTTTGTTTGGCTCCTGTCCAATCCTTGTTGACCTTTGTGATGTCTTGCCCCTGTATTGTGGCTTATTGTCCTCTTGGGTTAGAGTCCACAGGGAGTTTTAGATGGGACAATTTTTGTATTTCCTGGGATGTGGCTGTTGCTGGCTAGACCAGCACTTATTGCCTGTCCCTTACTGCCCTTGGGAAGATAGTGGTGAGGTGCCCTCTTGCCTCACGCTGTTCATGTGAGGCAGGTTCATCCAGTGTTATTAGGGAGCAACTTCCAAAATTTTGACCCAGTGATAGTGAGGGAATGGTGATATATTTCTAAGTCATGATGGTGAGTGACTTGAAGGGAACTACCAGGTAGTGGTGGTGTTCCCATATATCAGCTGCCCTTGTCCTTTACAATGGTAGTGGTCATGGGTTTGAAAGGTGCTGCCTATGGAAATTTGGGTTGCTGCAGAGCATCTTCTAAATCATAGAACCCTACAGTGCAGAAGGAGGCCATTTGGCCCATCAAGTCTGCACTGACCACAATCCCAGCCAAGCCCTACCCCCATATCCCTCTGTATTTTATCCACTAATTCCTCTAACCTACACATCTCAGGACACTAAGGGGCAATTTTAGCATAGTCAATCAGCCTAACCTGCACATCTTTGGACTGTAGGAGGAAACTGGAGCACCAGGAGGAAACGCATGCAGACATGAGAATGTGTAGACCCCACACAGACAGTGACCCAAGCTGGCAATCGAACCCAGGTCCCTGGAGCTGTGAAGCAGCAGTGCTAACCACTTTGCTAGCATGCTGCCCAATACATATTTTGGAGGTACGTAAGCAATCTTGTGTACCTCCCAAATGGTACACAAGATTGATACTGTATGTCAGTGGCAATGGGAGTGAATCTTGATGGTGGATGGGGTGAGAGTCAAGTGGGCTGCAATTGACCGTTAAGGGTAATGGGTAGATTCTCTCTTGTTGGAGATGGTCATTGCCCAGCACTTGTGTGGTGTGAATGTTACTTGTAACTTGTCAGCCCAAGCCTGGATATTGTCCAGTTCTTCCTACATTTAGACCTGGTGTGCTTCAGTATCTGAGGAGTCGTGAATGATGGAGAACATTGCGCAATCCTCAGTGAACATTTCCACTTTTGATTTTATGATGGAAAGAAGGTGGTGATGAAGCAGCTGAAGATGGTTGGGTGTGGGCCTGGGACACCACTCTGAGGGACTCCTGCAATGATATCCTGAGACTGAGATTGTTGACCTCCAACCGTCACAACCATCATCCTTTGTGCCAGGTATGACTCCCCCAATTCCAGTTACACTCACTTCACCTCCTAAATTTGGCTCTCTTTTGTCCATGGTTGGACTAAAGCCAGGAGCCTCCCAAAATCCTCCCTCCTCCATTGGGCCATCTGTCATTTGTTTTTAAGTTTTGCTACATTTTGTTGAGGTTTCTCCCAGCTTCCACTAATCTCTGGCTGTTCCACCTCTCATATACATAATTGAACCCAACATGTTTCCCTCCCCCACCCCTCTTTATTTCTGAAGAAGGGTCATGTGGACTCAGAACATTAACTCTCTTCTCTCTCCCTCCAGATGCTGCCAGACCAATTGGGCTTTTCCAGCTGTCTCTTTGTTTCAGATTCCAGCATCGGCAGTACTTTATTCTGATTTGAGAGTGTGGGGTTCTGGGCTTAGTTTTATGAAATGATACTGGGGCAGGTTGGAGGAGTAACAGTGGGAGAACACTTGAGTATTTTTACTCGTTCATGGAATGTGGGTGGCACTGGCAGACAGAACATATATTGTCTACCTGAGGACATTTGCAAGTCAACTTGCGTTGCTGTAGTTTTGGAGTTGCAGGTCAGCCAGACTAGGTGATGATGGCAGATTTCTTTCCCTCAAGAACATGAATTAACCAGGTGGGGTTTTTATGACAATTGACAATGGTTTCATGGTCAACATTAGACTTTTAATGCCAGATATATGTTTATTGAATTCAAATTTCACCATCTGCTGTGGTTTGAACCCTAGGGCCCCAGAGCATTACCCTGGATCTCTGCAGTACTAGTCCAGTGACAAGGCATAGTGAACAATAGTTAGCACTGCTGCCTCACAGCTCCAGGGACCTGGGTTCAATACCCTGCTTGAGTGATGTCTGCGTGGAGTTTGCACATTCTCACCATTTGCATGGGTTTCCTCCAGATGCTCTAGTTTCTTCCTACAGTCCAGAAATGTGTGGATTAGCTGTGCTAAACTGCTCCCTAGTGTCCTGGGATGTTTAGGTTAGTGGGGTAAATGTGTCAGGTTACAGGGATAGGACCTGGGTGAGATTGTTGTTGGTGCAAATTCAATGGGTTGAATGGCCTCCTGCATGATAGGGATTCTGATTTATGACAATATCACCTCGCCACCACCTCCCAGAGGGCATGAGGAGGGCATGAATTCAAGCTCTAAATTGGGGTAAGGCCAAGTTTGTTAAGGATAACCAAGAAGGTAGATGAGGGCAGAGTGGTTGGCATTGTCCACATGGACTTTAGCAAGGCCTTTGACAAGGTACCGCATGGTAGGTTGTTGCATAAGGTTAAATCCCACAGGATCCAGAGTGAGGTAGCCAATTAGACACAAAATTGGTTTGATGACAGAAGACAGAGCGTAGTTGTGGAAGATTGTTTTTCAAACTGGAGGCCTGTGACAAGCGGTGTGCCTCAGGGATCAGTGCTGGGTCCACTGTTATTTGTCATTTAATGATTTGGATGAGAATTTAGGCCAATTCTCCAGGGTCCTTCTCTCCTGTTCCTTGTTACTACTGAATATAATCTTTACAAATTATAAACCATAGAAATTACCTCTGAGACTTGCAGTGGCATGGTGGCACAGTGGTTAGTACTGCTGCCTCACAGCTCTGGGGACCCAAGTTCAATTCCTGGCTTGGGTCACTGTGTGGAGTTTGCACATTCTCGCTGTGTCTGTATGGGTTTCCTCCCACAGTCCAGATGCATGGGTTAGGTTGATTGGCCATGGTAAATTGCCCCTTAGTGTCCCGGGATGAATAGGTTAGGGGAATTAGTGGGGTAAATGTGCGTGGTGAAAGGGATAGGACCTGGGTGGGATGTTGTTGATGCAGACTTGATGGGCTGAATGGCCTCCTTTTGTACTGTAGGATTTCTATGACTCCAAGTCGTCATAAAATGAATAAATACTTACCCGACCTTTTCTACTTTCCAATCAGCTCTTTCTGCTGTGTCCTCCTCTACTGCAGCAGGACAAGGCAGCACCTTCCTTTTACCTCCAGTGTCTTTCTGTTTAGAAGGGGTAAAGGGGAGAGAAACACTAATGGAGTGTTTCAGTCTTAACCACTCCCTGACAATGGACAAGCTTGCCACTTCTCAGCAGAAGAATTGAGGGGGTCTGGATTGGGTGGATGGGAAGGGCCTATTTTGGCGGCACAGTGGTCAGCACCGCGTCAGGGACCTGGGTTCAATTCCTGGTTTGGGTCACTGTCTGTGTGGAGTTTGCATGTTCTCCCCATGTCTTCCTGGGTTTCCTCCCACAGTCTGAAAGACGGGATGGTTAGGTACATTGACCCGAACAGGTGCCGGAGCGTGGCGGCTTGGAGAATTTCACAGTAACTTCATTGCAGAGTTAATGTAAGCCTCGCTTGTGATACTAATAAATGAACTTTTAAAAACTATTCACTATAGCCAGTGACTGGTGATTGGTAGAATGATTAGAGGGGAGATGAGCCCGAATAGAACCCTACATAGAACCCTACAGTGCAGAAACAGGCCCTTCGGCCCATCGAGTCTGCACCGAACACAATCCCACCCAGACCCTATCCCTATATCCCTACACATTTACCTGCTAATCCCTCTAACCTACACATCCCAGGACACTAAGGGGCAATTTTAGCATAGCCAATGAACCTAACCCGCACATCTTTGGACTGTGGGAGGAAACCGGAGCACCTGGAGAAAACCCACGCAGACACGAGGAGAATGTGCAAACTCCACACAGGCAGTGACCCGAGCCGGGAATCGAACCCAGGACCCTGGAGCTGTGAAGCAGCAGTGCTAACCACTGTGCTACCGTGCCGCCCCACATGTTTTCGCCTGGAGTGCTGCTTCCGCTTCCCACTTCAGAATGCTCCAGTGAAGTCCCTCTGCCACCTCTGCCAGATGTGCCCCCAGCTGCCCACCCCTTATCCGTAGAGGGCTTCTTCTGCTTCCCGCTTCGCTCTACTCAATTTGCGGAATTTTACAGCCACGCTCATCCCAATACTGTAAAACCCCACTCAAGGCCAATGCCCTTTCCATTGTCCGCCCCACACCCATTCTCATTCCCGTGGCAGACAGGGCAGTAAAATTCTGGCCACGGACCCTGTTTATGAAGCCCTTGATCCCATTTGCCACACTCTCAATTTCCTACCGTCCTCCAGCAGCTGCCTCTGTCCCTGCGCCCCTCCCCGTCCCTCTATCAGTCTGTGCATTGTCCCAGGTTATGCCACTGCCATTATTCTCTCTGCCAGCCTTACTGTGGTATTATTGGCAAACTACAGAAGTTGCTCCTAGGGGATAGTCAGAGGTTTACAGAATGGAGACAGGCCCTTCGGCCCAACTTATCCATGCCGTCCTTTTTTAACTCCTAAGCTAGTCCCAATTGCCTGCATTTATCCCATATCCCTCTACATCCATCTTACCCGTGTAACAGTCTGAAAGCTTTTTAAAGGACAAAATTGTACCCACCTCTACTGCTGCCTCTGGCAGTTTGTTCCAGGCACTCACCACCCGCTGTGTGGAAATAATTGCCCCTCTGGACACTTTTGTGTCTCTCCCGTCTCACCTTAAACCTATGCCCTCTAGTTTTTAGACTCCTCTACCTTTGGGAAAAGATGTCGGCTATTTAGCTGATCTGTGTCCCTCATTGCTTTATAGACCCGAGAAGGTAGGATCGGGAAGAAATTCCAGGGTGCAGACATGGGGATAGTGGGGGGGTTGCAATCCCGGCTCCAGAGAACCTTGCTGGAGAGAAGTCATCGCTGGAAATGGCCTCCTCACCCAGCAGCAGGTCATCGGTTTAAACAGTGAGGACAGACCCTCCACCAACACCACCGCCCCAATGCCTTTCTGCTTCTGCAGAGAGTGGAACGTGTTGCCAGGGGTGCAGGGATGATGGGGGAGGCAGATACAATAGAGGGTTTATTTCCATGATATGGACCAAGGACAGGCAGGAGGGATTAGTTTAATTTGGCGTCCTGTTCAGTACGACATGGTGGGCTAAAGGGCTGATTCAATGTTGCGGCACGGTAGCGCAGTGGTTAGCACAGCTGCTTCACAGCTCCAGGGTCCGGGGCTCAATTCCTGGCTCGGGTCGCTGTCTGTGTGGAGTTTGCACATTCTCCTCATGTCTGCGTGGGTTTCCTCTGGGTGCTCTGGTTTCCTCCCACAGTTCAAAGATGTGTGGGTTCGGTTTGGCCATACTAAGAAATTGCCCCTTAGTGTCCAGGGATAGGTCGGTTAGAGGGATTAGTGAGTATCATATGTACGGATAGGGGGGTAGGGCCTGGGTGGGATTGTGTTCGGTGCAGACTCGATGGGCCTCTCTCTGCACTGTAGGGTTCTATGATTCTAATGTTCTATGAGCCAATGCAATATTTCTGTCGAGTTGATGGAATTCTGAACTGTGCATCCAAAGTTAACCATGAGGTGGCAGCGTTTCCCACCAAAACAACAGATCCTTTGATGTTTGATACCTGGCCATTGAGTAAAAGCAGTTACTGCATTCCTGATGTGTCAATAAAACCAGCTTGTTTGCGAGATTGGTTTTGGTGTGTAATATTGAGCCTGGGGCAGTCAACCTGCAGTTTAACACTGCTTGGAGCAGTGTATATGGGGTGTGTGCTGGAGCCTTGCCTCCACTGCAGGCTGGGTCAGAGAGCGATGGAGAGAGCACATGGGCTCCTGGACCCCCTCCTGGAGATCCTGACCGAAGAAGGATGTCCTCGACTCCTCCACACCTCCTTGTCCCTCTTTTCTGTAAAGTTGTTGCTGCCGCTCTTGTCCTCTGCCTGTTCCCCACACAGATTGTGGAGGGGGAAACCCTAATACAGCAGTGGACAACCTGTGGCCTTGTGGGGGGTGGTGGTGGGTGGGGGTAGGTGGTGGGGGCTGAGGGGGGTGGTGGAGGGGGGGTGTGGGAGGGGGGGGGTGGTGGTGGAGGGGGGGTGGTGGTGAGGGGTGGTGAGGGGGGTGGTGGTGGAGGGGGGGTGGTGGTGGAGGGGGGGGGGTGGTGGTGGAGGGGGGGTGGTGGTGGAGGGGGGTGGTGAGGGGTGGTGAGGGGGGGTGGGGGGGGTGGTGAATGGGGGGGTGAGGGGGGTGGTGTGGGGGGGTGCTGGTTAAGGGGGGGTGGTGGGGTGGGGGAGGTGAAGGGGGGGGGTGGTGGTGTGGGGGGTGGTGGGGGTGAAGGGGGAGTGGGGGTGGGGGGGGTGGTGAAGGGGGGTGGGGGGGTGGTGGTGAAGGGGGGGTGGGAGGGGGGTGGTGAAGGGGGGGTTGGAGGGGGGGTGGTGGTGGAGGGGGGGGTGGTGGTGGAGGGGGGTGGTGGTGGGAGGGGGGTGGTGGTGGAGTGGGGGGGTGTGGGGTGGAGGGGGGGGTGGTGGTGGAGGGGGTTGGGGTGGAGGGGGGGGATGGTGGTGGGGGATGGTGGTGGGGGATGTGTGGGGGGGTGGTGGTGGGGGGTGGGTCAGGGGGGGATGGGTGGGGGGGGTGGTGGGGGATGTGTGGGGGGGTGGTGGTGGAGTGGGGGGGTGTGGGGTGGAGGGGGGGGTGGTGGTGGAGGGGGTTGGGGTGGAGGGGGGGGATGGTGGTGGGGGATGGTGGTGGGGGATGTGTGGGGGGGGTGGTGGTGGGGGGTGGGTCGGGGGGTGGTGGTGGGGGGTGGGTGGGGGGGGATGGGGAGGGGGGTGGGGGGGGATGGGGAGGGGGGGGTGGGTGGTAGGGGTTGGTGTGGGGGAGTGGGGAACATGCAGCGGGGGACATGCAGCCCATCTGGGCACCAAAACCTTTTTGTTGACTGTTGCCCATGTGTGGGGATTCCACCTTCCGCTGATTCCTGGCCGTGAAGTTTTTTTTCCTGCCAGTCTGACTGAAGTAATTAGCACGTGAAGTGAAGTGCTCGTTGCCCATAACATTGACTGAGAGCCCTGCGCTCCCTTTGGGTCCAAAATGTTATTGGCGCGAGTGGGCAAAATGACCACTACGGACTCGGGGTGAAGTTCAACAACAGCACAGCTTTATTTTTCTTTCCGTTGACGGAGAAGCATAGTCAGGACATACAATCGGACTGTCCCGGAAACGCTTTAAAGACTCCCCCACAACGGGCTACATTTATACCTGAATTTCGTGTTTCAAATGCTAATCCTTTATTTACAGTATTTGACTTCAGCCATCCTGTTTCGATGTTTTCAAGTGTTGGAGCAATTGTTTTCAGTATGTGTTACTTGTTTTTGTCTGGTTGGTTATCAATGGTCTAGAATCTCTGGGGTTTGAACCATAGGTGTGTTATTGATCTCAAGAGTTTTGAGGGGCCAGGGATGTTTCCTTAACTGTGTTAATTTTAGGTGTCTCCATGGGTTGTTTGACTGGTTTAGGAGTGCTGATTTTGATGGGGTGGGGATGTGTTCTTTAACTTAGTTCTTGCAGGTGCCATCCTGTCCAATTTCCCTTATGTGCCAACCCTCATTTACATTCTAAAAGCATGCCCTTGCCTACGGATCGGTGTCTGTTACTTTGTGATTTTAGTGGAGGGCTCTGAGGATAGCTTTAGTTTGCTTCCATTTTGCATGCCCAATTTCATAAAATTTGTTGTCCGATAACCGTGTCAATATTTATTTTGCTACGTACTATTAATATTTGATTTCGCCACACTCCGGCAACTGTTCGAGTCAATGTATGTCTTTCGGACTGTGGGAGGAAACTCATGCAGATATGGGGAGAATGTGCAATCTGTACACATTGACCCAAGCCAGGAATCAAACCCAGGTCCCTGGAGCTGTGAGGCAGCAGTGCTAACCACTGTGGCACCATGCCACCCCTGGCTGGAAACACCACCTGGGTGTTCAGGACTAGGAATTTCTCCTGGTGCCTCCTGTAAGGTGTCCCAAGGGATAGAGCAACACCATATTCACTCCTTTTAGGCACATTGATTCTAGAAATTCCCCTGAGCAATGTTGCTAGTGTGTTGGTGAAGTCTTGGCAAATTGTCTCAAAGTCATGGAACTTTATTTCAGAGTGATTCTCCTTCACGGCTCCAACTGTGCAGGTTTGGTGGATTGGCCTCGCTGAATTGCCCCTTGGTATCCCACAATGTGTTAGTTCGGGGATTAGCGGGGTAGTATGTGTGGTTATGGGGTTAGGACTTGGCTAAGTTGCTCTGTCAAAGAGTTGGTGCAGATTTGATGGGCTGAATGGCCTCCTCCTGCATTGTAGGGATGCGATGACTTTATTGACAGCAATGAAGGTGAAATAGGGAGTATCCCTTTAACTAGGGATCCCAATTTTAATTGGGGGAAATAAATTTGAGCAAGAAAAGCCAGAGGCATCTGCAGTACATTTTGGGTTGCAATGTATATGTGATACATATATTTGATTTATTATTGTCACCTGCAGTGACAAGCATTGTTCCTTGTGCACTATGCAGACAAATGACATCACTCATAGAGAAGGAAATGAGAGACTATTAGTCATAGCTAGGGTGCTGAGAAAGAACATAAGGCAGGCCATCTAGCCCTTCGAGGCTGATCTGTCGTGACTCAGTTCCACATTCCCGCCCTCTCCCCATAACCCTTAATCCCCTCGCTTATCAATAACCCATCAACCCGCGTCTTAAAAATATTTAGCGAGGCAGCCTCCACCACCTCAATGGACAGAGAATTCCAGAGATTCACCACCCTTTGAGTGAAGAAGTTCCTCCTCAACTCCGTTCTAAACCGCCCCCCCTTTATCTTGAGGCTGTGCCCCCTAGTCCTACTGTCTTTTTTGAGCGGGAAGAGTCTCTCCACCTCTAACCTATCCATCCCATTCATCATCTTATACGTCTCAATGAGATCTCCCCTCATTCTTCTAAACTCTAACGAGTACAAGCCTAGTTTATTCAGCCTCTCCTCATTGCTCAACCCCCTCAACTCCGGTATCAGCCTAGTAAACCTCCTCTGCACTCCCTCCAAGGCCAAAATATCCTTGCATAGGTGCGGCAACCAAAACTGCACACAGTACTCCAGCTGCGGCCTCACCAATGCCCTATACAGCTGCAGCAAGACCTCCCTACTTTTACATTCAATCCCCCTCGCTATGAAGGCCAGCATCCCATTTGCCTTCCTGACCACCTGCTGCACCTGCAGGCTGGGTTTTTGTGACTCATGCACAAGGACCCTGAGGTCCCTCTGCACCGTCGCCTGCTGCAGTTTTTCGCCCCGTAAGTAATAGTCCTTCCTACCATTCTTCCTACCAAAGTGGACCACCTCACACTTGCCAACATCAAATTCCATTTGCCAGTTCCTGGCCCATTCGCCCAACCTATCTAGATCCTTCTGCAGACTCTCCACACCCTCCGCACAATTTGCCGTTCCACCAATCTTGGTGTCATCAGCAAATTTCGACACCCTACACTCGGTTCCCTCCTCCAGATCATCTATATAAATGGTAAATAGCTGAGGCCCCAGCACCGACCCCTGGGGCACTCCACTAGTCACCAACCGCCAATCCGAATAGCACCCATTAACCCCCACTCTCTGCCTCCTATTTGACAACCAATCCTCTATCCACGCTAACACCCTACCACGAACTCCATGCCCCCTTATCTTCTGCAATAACCTCTTGTGAGGTACCTTGTCAAAGACCAACTTAATGCAAGGTAAGTCTATTCAAAAATCTGACAGCAGCAGGGAAGAAATGGTTCTAGAGTTAATTGGTATGTATCCTCAGGCTTTTGTATCTTTTTCCCAATGGAAGAAGATAGAAGAGAGAATGTCCAGGCTGCGTGGGGTCCTTAATTATGCTGGCTGCTTTCCTGAGGCAGCAGGAAGTGTAGACAGAGTCAATGGATGGGAGGCTGATTTGCATGTTCGACTAGGCTATGTTCACGACCTTTCATGGTTCCTTGTGATCTTGGGCATATATGTATGATGTTTCGATACGTCCAAAATTGGTTGCTAATTGTTGCATGAAGCTTCTAGCTGCTTGATCAAAAATTAAAGACAAAAGCTCAGCAGTGCCTCTCACAGCTTGCAGACAACTGTCCATGCTTGCAAAAGGAACATAAACAAGTGAAGAGACAAGAACATGTGGAGCAGAGGGGCCCATTATCCTTATCCAGAGCTGGCAATGAAAGGCTGCTAACTCGTCAGTGAGCTGTCAGGGTCAGGAACTGATCACACACCCCCCAGCTTAGCTGTCCATCAATTCTATTGGATCGATAGAAGTCCTCAAAATAAGAGGCTTTGATAGGTGGAAAGTCAGGAGCTTTTTCCCAGGGTGGAAGGGTCAACTACAAAAATTAAGTGTATTTATTGGTGTCTCAATTAGGTTTCCATTAACCCAGCAATGAAGTTACTGTGAAAACACAGGGTTAAGGTGAGAAGTGGTTGGTTTCGGGGAGGTGTGCAGCGGAAGTTTTTCACAGATCTCTGCCTTAAAAGGGGGAACCTCTTATTCTGAAAGCCTCACCATGAGGGGAATTTTCTGGGGGAATCCCTCTGGGGTCCTGTGTTGAGCTGAATTCAACTGATCCAAAACTTGCCAGAGACAGTAGACAATAAAAGACCTTCTTTATTTGATCGTTACTCATTGGGAGAGAGGCGCCAGATGGAATCCAACTTCTCTCTAAAATTACATCACATGGACATATCTGAGATACTATTTTCAAAGATTTGTATTCCCCGTTAATCCATTGTCCAAATGGGATGGTCCAATTACAATAATATACACAATTTACTTTGGCCAATAATATTCTACCCCCTGGCATAATTAGGAAATTCATTGGCTATTTGAACCCAAACCCCCAGGTTTGACAGGTTTAACCTTCACTCCTGACACCTGAACTGCGGAAGCTGAGAGTCGTCCTGTCTAACTGGTTAAACCTTATCAGTCCGAGTGAGGAACAGAATGCTCCTATTCATTTTTAATTATCAGTTGAATCCTTCTATTCATTCCATTATCTATTACCCCACAGCTGCAAGACCTTCCAAAGCCTCTCACTGATTTGATTAAGTTCTATGCTTCATTGTTCCGGGGAATGTGGCCTGTCTGGTTCTGCTTTTTCCCATTATGCTGTTGGGTAGCTCACAAACGGCTTTAAGACTCCATTTCACAGTTATGATACTTGTTTAAATATTGATTGTGTTTGTGGTTAATAGGCCATACCTTTGTATGATATATGTAGGAAGCAGATTGTGATACCTTTATGTGTAAGGCACATTTTGATCTCTAACCAATCTACTTTTGTTTAAAAGCCCTTTAATAGCAAGGGTTTCAATATCTCCTGCTACAGTTCCCAAGTTCTAGATTCTCCCACAAGAGAAATATTGGATATTCACTCTATCAAGTCCCCTCAAGGTCTTATGTTTCAATAAGGTCACCCCCTGATCTTCTAAACTGCTTCTATAGCAATTAGATCAATAGCAATGTTGTGTGCAGTTTTGGCCTCCCCCTCTGAGGAAGGATGTTCTTGCTCTCGAGGGAGTGCAATGAAGGTTTACCAGCTTATTCCAAGGACGACGGGACTGATGTATGAGAAGAGATTGACTAAGTTAGGATTGTTTTTCGCTGGAGTTCAGACGAATGAAAGGGAGTGGGGCGGAATCTCATAGCGACTTATAAAATTCTACAGGTTAGATGCAGGGAGGATGTCACCAATGATGGGGGAGTCCAGAACCAGGCATCACAGCCTGAGGATTCAGGGTAGACCGTTTAGTAAGGAGGTGACGAGACATTTTTTTTCACCCAAAGAGTGGTGAGCCTGTGGAATTCATCACCACAAAGTGGTTGATGCCAAAACATTGAATGTATTCAAGAGGCGGCTGGATATAGCACTTTGCGGGGTGGGGGGGGGGGAGTGGTGGGATGGGATCAGACGTTACGGGGAGAAAGCAGGATTAGGTTATTGAGTTGGCCAATCAGCCATGATGGTGATGAACGGCAACGCAGGCTTGAAGGGCCAAATGGCCTCCTGTTTCTATCTTTCTCTCGATCAAGGTTATACAGAGGTCGTGATGCCAGTGAGGGAGTGTGATGATGCAGGTGCTGTCACTCTTTGACTCACCCTGTCACTAAACAATTATGATGTGGGCAGAGGAACTAACCCTGTAACCACGTAGCTTGAAGGGCTTTTTAAGCTATGGCTGGTTCATTGCACCTGACTGTTGCTACAATTCTGTGCATGTTCGCACGTTGCAGAATTGCTCGGGTGTCTCCAGGGAACGGTGCGGCAGGCACTGAAGGAGGCTTTTGCTGGGTTTCTGCACAAACCAGTTTCTTTCAGCAATGGCTGCAATGGAATGCAGTGTGACACAGAATGACAAGTCCTCAGGAGAGGGGGTCGGTGATGAGGAGCTCAGTGAGAGGTCAAACCAACTGCGTTTTCAGGAAATAATTCTCCCACCTGAATCTCACTGATGACCACAATTGGCCTGGTGCACCAGGAGGCTATTCGGCCCATGTTGTCTGTACTGACCCCCTGAACGCAAGTGGCATTCCTCCGAAGACTTCAATTGAAACTGCCTCCACCATTCACTCAGGCAGTGCATTCTAAATTCTAATCACCCTGTGTGAAAAGGGGGATCTCACACTGCACTCCCTTTTACAAATTAGTTTAAATCTGTGCCCTCTTTCTCGATCCTTTCATAAGTGGGAACAGTTTCTCCCTGTCCACTCGACACCTAATGATTTTGAATACCTCATTTAAGTCTCCTCTTTGCAAAGGAAAGCAGCCCCAACTTCTCTGATCTATTTTTATTGCTCAAGTTTCTCACACCAGGAAGCTTTCTAGTTAATCTTTTCTGCATGAAAAGTTTTGACATCCAAATACTCTAGCTGAGGCTGAACTAGTAATTCATATGAATTCAACATAAATTTCCTGCTTTTGTACTCTATGCTCCTATTAATAAATCCCAAGATACTATGTGCTTTATTCACTGCTCTCTCTACCTGTCCTGCCCCCTTCAGTGATTTATGCACATACACACGCAGGTCTCTCTGTTCCTGCCCCCCCTTTCAGTTTTATATTGTCTCTCCATATTCTTATCAAAATGAATTACTTTACGCTTTTCCACATTGAACTTCAGCTGCTACCCACTTCTCCAGCTTGTCTACGTCCCTTCTGAAGTTCTACACTATCCTCCTCACAACATTTGAGTTTTTTTTATCATCCACAAACCTTTAACTGTGATCTGTACACCAAGGACTAGGTTCATAGAATCACTGAGCCTCCAGTGCAGAAGGAGGCCAAATGGCCCATTGAGCCTGTATTGACATCAATCCCACCCAGGTCCTGCCCTATCCCTGTAACCCCACACATTTACCCTCCTAATCCCCCTGACATTAAAAGGCATTTTAGCATGGCCAATCAACCTAACCTGCACATCTTTGGATTGTGGGATGAAACCAGAGCACCTGGAGGAACTCCACGTAGACACTGACGTGGGGCCCAGAATTGAATCTGGGACCCGAGCGCTGTGAGGCAGCAGTGCTTACCACTGTGTGCTGAATTGCATCTAGCAGTCTGTCTAGTTTTTGGACAGAGCTCGAGGCACAGGCAAGAATGGAGGCAGCTCCTTGCTTTAATCCCTCATTGTATATTTGTACATACTACTTGTAGTTGACATGCTAGTTAAGCCAGTTAAACTACTTAAGGCTGCAAAGACTTCATTATGATTTAGTGAATGGCATTCAACCTTCCTCCAGCCTGAAAAATATCCATTAACTGCTACTTTGTTTCCTCCTGCTCAGCTAACTGTGTCCACGTTGCTGTTGTCCCTTTCATTTCTGGAGCTAGAACATTGTTCACAAGTCTGTGCGACACTATCAAAAACTGTTTGAAAGTCCGTGTAAACCACATCAACTCATTACCTCATCAACACTTTTAGTTCCCCAACTCCAGCTAATTAGTGAAATACAACTGCTGGAATTTTACCACCACACCTGGACCAGAACTGGGGTAAGCACAGCTTCTGGAAGCTGTTTGTCTCAGGTGGGATTTTACGAGCCTCGGGTGGTAAAATTCTGGCAAACTTTCCCCCTCGTATCTTTTCTGTCATTAACCTCCATTGGTTCATGTGACCAATACATGTGTCCCAAATTACTATTTCTAGAAGTTCCCCCACCTTTGAACTGAAACAGACTGGCCTACACTTCCTGGGCTTAACTTTACACACTTTTTTGAATAGGAGTGAAAACGTTTGCAAATCTTCCTGTTCTCCGGGACATCCCTAAGCCTAAGGAAGTTTAAAAAATTATAGTCAGTGCCTGTCCAATTTCCACTCTCTCAGTATCCATAGATGCATCTCACCCAGCCTTGTGCCCTGTCGATTTTAATTAGAGAACCTACCCAATGTCTCTTCAATTACCTCATCTTTGCCATGGCCTGATTTGCATAAGTGCATAGGAAATAGGAATAGGGTTAGGCCATTTGGCCCCTCGAGCCTCTTCCACCATTCAAAAGGATCATGGTTGATCTAACATTCCTCCTGCACTCTTTCCCCATTACCCTCAATTCCCTTACTGATCAGAAGTCTATCTATCTCAGTCATACCGGAGACATTGATAACAAGGGCACCCATGTCATTTTTCTATTTGACTACAGCTCAGCTTTCAACGCAACTATTCATCTCCAAACTCCATGGCCTGGCCCTCAGTACCTCTCTCTGTGACTGGATCCTGAACCTCCTAACTCACAGACCATAATCAGTGAGGATAGGCAACAACACTACCTCCACAATCATCCTCAGTATCGGTGTCCCACAAGTCTGTTCTCACCCCCTACTATACTCCTTATGCACCTATGACTGTGTGGCCAATTTCCCTCCAATTCGATTTTCAAGTTTGCTGATGACACCATCTCAGTGGGTCGGATCTCAAACAATGACAAGGCAGAGTACAGGAATGGGATAGAGAATCTGGTGCGGCGACAATAATCTCCCCCTCAATGTCAACAAAACGAAGGAGATTGTCATCAACTTCAGGAAGCGTAAAGGAGAACATGCCCCTGTCTACATCAACAGGGTTGAAGTAGAAAGGATCGAGAACTTCAAGTTTTTTAGGTGTCCAGATTACCAACAACCTGTCTTGGTCCCCCCGTGCCCACCAACACCTCTACTTTCTCAGAAGACTAAGGAAATCTGTCATGTCAGCTACGACTCTCTCCGACTTTTGCAGATGCATCGTAGAAAGCACTTTTTCTGGTTGTATCACAGCTTGGTATGATCCATGTTGCGCGTCATGAGGGACCATCCCTCGCCACAGCACCCACCAAGCGAGGAGAATGAGGCAGAAACAGAGGCTGAGCAAGAGAGACTGCAACCTAATCATTTCTGCTCTGTGAGCCAATTTCTGGGGTGGAGGGGACGTATTTGAGCGAGACCAATAATCTAGACTCCAGTTACTCATTCTCCACCAATGACCAACACTCAGCAGCCTGAGCTTCCAGTACAACTCTGTCTTTTGCCAGAGCTAACTTGACTTGATTGGATTTATTATTGTCACATGTATTAACATAAGTGAAAAGTATTGTTTCTTATGCGCTACATAGACAAAACATACCGTTCATTGAGAAGGAAACAAGAGAGTGCAGAATGTAGTGTTACAGCCATAGCTAGGGTATAGAAAAATATCAATTTAATGCAAGGTAGGTCCATTCAAAAGTCTGACAGCAGCAGGGAAGAACTGTCTTGAGTCAGTTGATACGTGACCTCAGACTTTTGTATCTTTTTCCCCTGGTGGAAGAGAGAATGTCCTGGGTTGCGTGGAGTCCTTACTTATGCTGGCTGCTTTTCTGAGGCAGCGGGAGGTATAGACAGAATCAATGGATGGGAAGCTGCTTTGTGTGATGGATTGGGCTTCATTCATGACCCTTTTGTAGTTTCTTGAGGTCTTGGGCAGAGCAGGAGCCCATACCAAGCTGTGATACAACCAGAAAGAATGCTTTCTATGGTGCATCTGTAAAAGTTGGTGAGTGTTGTAGCTGATTGTGCCAAATTTCCTTAGTCTTCTGAGAAAATTGGTGGGTTTTCTTAACTATAGTGTTGGAATGGAGGGACCAGGACAGATTGGTGATCTAGACACCTAAAAACTTGAAGCTCGCGACCATCGCTACTTCGTCCCTGTTGGTGTAGACAGGGGCATGTCCTTCAATACGCTTCCTGAAGTTGATGACAATCACCTTCATTTTGTTGAAATTGAGGGAGAGATTATTGTTGCTGCACCAGTTCACCAGATTCTCTATCTCATTCCTGTACTCTGTCATTGTTTGAGACCTGACCCACTATTGTGGTGTCGTCAGCAAACTTTGAAAATCGAGCTGGAGAGGAATTTGGCCACACAATCATAGGTGTATAAAGAGTTTTGTGGGGACGCTGAGTGCACAGTCTTGTGGGCACTGGTGTTGAGGATGATCATAGACGAGGTGTTCATAGAATCACACAGTGGAGGGGGAGGTCATTTGGCCCATCGTATCTGCATTGACCAGAAACCCACCCGTAATCCCTTGCATTTACTCTAGCTGGTCTCCCTGGCATTAAAGGGTGACGTAGCACAGCCAATCCACCTAACCCGCACATCTGTGGTTTGTGGGAGGAAACTGGAACACCCGGAGGAAATCCACGCAGACACGGGGATGATGTGCAGCCTCCACACAGACAGTGACTCAAGCCGGGAACCGAACCCGAGTCTCTGGCGCAGAGAGGCAGCAGTGCTAACCACTCTGATGCCCTCAGCAGCCTAAGTTTCCAGTGGATTCTAAGAAGGAGTGTTATGTGGAAGCATGCTGTCAGCTTTAATAGATTCAAATCCACTGCTCCTCGTACCCTCGGCTAACACCTTGTTAATAATGATCATAAGAACATAAGAAATAGGAACATAAGAAATAGGAGCAGGAGTAGGCCATCTGGCCCTTCGAGCCTGCCCCGCCATTCAATAAGATCATGGCTGATCTGTCGTGGCTCAGCTCCACCTTCCCGCCCTCTCCCCATAACCCTTAATCCCTTCTCTTATCAAAAACCCATCAACCCGCTTCTTAAAAATATTTAGCGAGGCAGCCTCCACCACTTCAACAGGCAGAGAATTCCAGAGATTCACCACCCTTTGAGTGAAGAAGTTCCTCCTCAACTCTGTTCTAAACCGCCTCCCCTTTATCTTGAGGCTGTGCCCACTAGTCCTACTGTCTTTTTTGAGCGGGAACAGTCTCTCCACCTCTATCCTATCCATTCCATTCATCATCTTATACGTCTTAATGAGATCTCCCCTCATTCTTCTAAACTCTAACGAGTACAAGCCTAGTTTATTCAGCCTCTCCTCATAGCTCAATCCCCTCAACTCCGGTATCAGCCGAGTAAACCTCCTCTGCACTCCCTCCAGGGCCAAAATATCCTTGCGCAGGTGCGGCGCCCAAAACTGCACACAGTACTCCAGCTGCGGCCTCACCAATGCCCTATACAGCTGCAGCAAGACCTCCCTACTCATTAGCTCCTGTATGCACAATCTCTTCACTCAGCTTAATTCCTGCTGCCTTTTGTTACGTGCCACCTGTCTTTATTTGTCATTATTGATTTGGTTGAGAATGGGTGTGGCGTTTACAATAGGGCAAGGTTTATTTGGACGAGGTGAAGTGTATGCACGTTAGATATAAATTCTGACATTTTTAGCAGGAGAGTCATTGAGAGGTAACGCACTAAATTGAGCGATGGCAGCGTGGCGCAGTTGACGTGGGCATGCTCAGCGACCTTGACTGCATCTGTCAGATCATTGAGGCCGCACCCTTGTCCCTGGGAGCTAAACTCCCGATGTTGACCTTGGCTAATCTCAGCCCCTGCCTTTCCAGTGGGAGTCTGGAGGGTCTCATCCCTCGTGTCAGGGGGATTAGCAGGGCAAATATGTGGGGTTACGGGAGTAGGGCCTGTGACTGGTGTGGACCCAATGAGCCAAATGGCCGCCTTCTGCATTGTAGGGATTCTATGAGATCTGAAAATTATAGAATCCTCACAGTGCAGAAGGAGGCCATTCGATCCATCAAGGTTGTACTGACGACCATCCCACCCAGGCTATATCGTGTAATCCCATGTACTTACCCTCCGAATCCCCCTGACTCTAAGGTGCAATTTAGCATAGCCAATGAACCTAACCTGCACATCTTTGGACTGTGGGAGGAAACCGGAGCACCCGGAGAAAACCCACGCAGACAGGCAGTGACCCGAGCCGGGAATCGAACCCAGGACCCTGGAGCTGTGAAGCAGCAGTGCTAACCACTGTGCTACCGTGCCGCCCATGCTATCGAGGTGAGTTACTCGCTACAGTATTCCCAGCCTCTGTCCTGCTCTTGTAGCCACTGTTTATGGGGTGAGTCCAGTTGAGTTTCTGGTCAATGGGTAACCCCAAGGAAGTTGACAGTGGGGGGATTCAGTGATAGCTACACCATTGAATGTTAAGGTATGATGATTTGAGCGTCTCTTATTGGTGATGGTCATTGCCTGGCATTTGCAAATGTTTCTTGCCACTTGACAGCCCAGATTGTCCAGACCTGAATGTGGACTGCTTTAGTACCTGAGGACTAATCAATAAATAAACAGTGCAGACAACTTTAAGTAGTGCAGAGTGACTTTATACAGTATTAGTAAGTAACCGTGTTAGGCTGTCTGATGGGTCCTGTTGGTGACTGGCACACAGTTTATTCAGGCTACTCCTGGGGGCCCTATTTTTCCAGTTTGATCCCAAGTGCCGGTGGATGTGAAACGAATTGTTTCAGATCCAGCTTTTCGACCCATTCTCAGGCACTCCCATACGCACCCTGCCTGAAAAAGTATCAGCGATTCCGAATCGCACTGCACGAGCCTGAAACCCTGCAGCTCCGATTGGTGCCTCCAACTGCGCAAAGAAAATGATAGAATTTACCATGTGGCTCCCAGGCCGGATAACACCTCCCCCTGATCCTGATGTGGAGATGCCAGCGTTGGACTGGGGTAAAACAAAGAAATCTCTCAACACCAAAGTCCAACAGGTTTATTTGTAGCAAACACCACTTTTTTAAGCTGGTGTTGTGAGATTTCTTTCTGTTTTTCCCCCTGATCCCCACAGACATTTGTTCCAACCCCAAACCATTACTGATCTCCTTATCCCCAGCATCCCCTCTGCCACCCGGACCAATCGTGGGCCCCTTCCTCCTCACCGATCGTGGGTGGAGTGGCGGTGGACCCCTCCTCTTCTGCCACCCCCCTCCCCCCCCCAACCCCTTACTGATCGCAGGCAGAAGACCAGCTGGATTCTTGGCACTCACCCCCTCACTAATTAGTACGCCCAAATTGGACTTTTGTGGAACATGTTTATTTTTCATTGTATTTGGAAAGGCGGACGTGGTGATAAAGTGGGAAGTGCCAGTAAGGTTGGGTGTGTGCAGCCCATTAAATCAATTTAAATGCGTGCAAATACATTTAAATAGTAATTATGCCCGTTTCCTATGCAGTCCCGATCATGACCATCTTTGGGCCTTGGTAAAGGGGGGAGCCAGCACAGAGGCGGACGTGGATCATGTTACCTGCCTCCTCACACCCGACTTTTACCAAGTTTTTGCGCCTGAAAACAGGCACAGCTGGAGCTGGCTACACGTCTGCCTCAACCACATTGCTTGGTAGTTCAGTCCAGGTCCCCACCACCCTCTGTGTATACAAAAAATAAAGTCCCTTGCATATCTGTATTGAACCTTGCCCCCTTATCCTGAATTTATGTCACCTTGTGTTCGTCATTTCTGACCTGGGGATAAACCTTCCAACTATTCACCTTATCTATGCCCTTCTTAATTTTATAAACTTCTATAAGGTCACCCCCTCAACCTCCATCTTTCTAGGGAGAACAACTCCCAGTTTGCCCAATCTCTCCTCATAGCTAAGACCCTCTGTACCAGGCAATATCCTGGTAAACCTTTTCTGCACTCTCTCCAAAGCCTTCTGGTAGTATGACCACCAGAACTGGACGCAGTATTCCAAATGTGGCCTAACCAACGTTTTATATAACTGTGACATCATATGCCAACTTGTGTACTCTATGCCCTGTCCAATAAAGGCAAGCATGCCATATGCCTTCTTCACCACCTTTTCCATCTGTGCTACCACCTTTTGAAGATCTGTGGACTTGCACCCCCAGGTCCCTTTGTGTGTCTAGACTCCTGATGGTTCTGCCGTTTATTGTATAGCTCCCCCCTGCATTAGATCTACCAAAATGCATCACTTTGCATTTTTCTGGATTAAATTCCATCTGTCATTTCTCCACCCAATTTTCCAGCCTATCTATAGCCTGCTGCATTCTCTGACAATATTCATCACTATCCGTAAGTCCAGCAATCTGTGTCATCCGCAAACTTGCTAATCAGACCAGCTACATCATCTTGCAAATCATTTATATATATATCAGTGATTTTGATTTGATATGATTTATTGTCATGTATTAATATAGTGAAAAGTATTGTTTCTTGTATGACAAAGCATACTGTTTATAGAGAAGAAAATGAGAGTTACAGTCATAACTAGGGTGTAGAGAAAGGTCAACTTAATGCGAGGTAGTTCCATTCAAAAGTCTGGCCGTAGGGAAGAAGCTATTCTTGAGTCGGTTGGTGCGTGACCTCAGACTTTATGATAAGCGGCAGAACGTATAAGATTGTGAAGGGGCTGCCAGTGTAGACACTGGCAAACTCCTTCTCCGATATGCAGGAGACCACCATTGGGAGCAGCGAATGCAATACACCAAATTGAAAGAAGTGCAAGTAAAATGCTGCTTAACCTGGATTGAGCTCATCAGGAAGGGGTGCGGTTGACCTGATGATTTTACGTGCCTTCATCTCGTGGCCTGTTGTATCTTGCAGACCTTGCCATAGTGGGCGGGGGTCTGCGTGGCTAGCCTGGGACTCTAGCTTGGTCTGGTCATGTCTTTTGGCATCTTTGATGGAACTCCTTGGATTGTATCTGGCTTTCTTGTACAAGTCAGGGTTACCTGAATTGAACGCCTCCAGATATAAGCTTCAGTAAGCAGTGGATATCCCTGTTGATTGATTTATGGTTTCTGGTTGTGTGCCAAAGAAGCAGAATACGAGTTTGCTTCTTTGGCACGCATCCATGGTATTGTCAGCCCTACATTTAACATTTCTGTGCCAAGGACTATTACTTACGGGGCGAAAAACTGCAGCAGGCGACGGTGCAGAGGGACCTCGGGGTCCTTGTGCATGAGTCGCAAAAACCCAGCTTGCAGGTGCAGCAGGTGGTCAGGAAGGCGAATGGGATGCTGGCCTTCATAGCGAAGGGGATTGAATATAAAAGTAGGGAGGTCTTGCTGCAGCTGTATAGGGCATTGGTGAGGCCGCAGCTGGAGTACTGTGTGCAGTTTTGGGCGCCGCACCTGCGCAAGGATATTTTGGCCCTGGAGGGAGTGCAAAGGAGGTTTACTCGGCTGATACCGGAGTTGAGGGGATTGAGCTATGAGGAGAGGCTGAATAATCTAGGCTTGTACTCGTTAGAGTTTAGAAGAATGAGGGGAGATCTCATTGAGACGTATAAGATGATGAATGGGATGGATAGGATAGAGGTGGAGAGACTGTTCCCGCTCAAAAAAGACAGTAGGACTAGGGGGCACAGCCTCAAGATAAAGGGGGGGGGCGGTTTAGAACAGAGTTGAGGAGGAACTTCTTCACTCAAAGGGTGGTGAATCTCTGGAATTCTCTGCCCGTTGAAGTGGTGGAGGCTGCCTCGCTAAATATTTTTAAGAAACGGGTTGATGGGTTTTTGATAAGAGAAGGGATTAAGGGTTATGGGGAGAGGGCAGGAAGGTGGAGCTGAGTCACGACAGATCAGCCATGATCTTATTGAATGGCGGGGCAGGCTCGAAGGGCCAGATGGCCTACTCCTGCTCCTATTTCTTATGTTCTTATGTTCTTATGAACTCATTTGAAGCTGAAATAGGTAGATGTTTGGTCTTCCAAAAAATTGTGGGATATGGATTTGGAGGCAGTAACTCAGCTGTGAACATATTGAACTCTGAGGTGGTTCCAGGGGTTGAATAGTCAATTTCTGCTTCTATTTCGTGTGTCTTTATCCTTCTGTCTGAATTTTTTTTAAAGAAATTGTTGCATCATAAACACACTTTTTCCCTGGGCACCATTGTCAGAACCATATCATCAGTTGCTGAAAGTAAGCGCACAAGAACTCAGAACTCCTCGATGGTTCCACTGATCGGTGCAACAATCTAATGACCCTCTAACCTAAACTATTCCAATATTATCCATATGCCTATCTACTGACCATTTGAACGCCCTTAAAGTTGGCGAGTCCACAACTGCTGCAGGCAGGGCAATCCACAACCTTACTACCCTCTGAGTAAAGAACCTATCTCTGACATCCGTCCTATAATTACCACCCCTTAATTTAGAGCTATGTCCCCTTGTGTTAGCCATCACCATCCGAGGTAAAAGGCTCTCACTGTCCACCCTATCCAACCCTTTGATCATCTTGTATGCCTCAATCAGGTCACCTTGTAACCTTCTTCTCTCCAATGAAAATAACCTCAGCCTTTCCTCATAAGACCTTCCCACCATACCAGGCGACATCCTGGTAAACCTCCTCTGCACCCTTTCCAATGCCCCCACATCTTTCTTATAATGCGGTGACCAGAACTGTACGCAATACTCCAAGTGCGGCCGCACCAGAGTTTTGTACTGTTGTAACACAACCTCACGGCTCCGAAATCAGGCAGCAAAGCAGTAGAGCAGGCAGCAAAAATGCAAACGGTATGTTGACCTTCATAGTGAGAGGATTTGGGTGTAGGGATAAGGATGTTTTGCTACTATTGTATAGGGCGCTGGTGAGGCCGCACCTGGAGTAGTGTGTGCAGTTTTGGTATCCTTTACTCAGGACGGGTGCCCTTGCTATAGTGGGTGTCCAGCGAAGGTTTACCAGGCGGAATCCTGGGATGGCAGGTCTGTCATATGAGGAGAGACTCAGTCAGTTAGGATTATATTCACTGGAGTTTAAAAACTTGTAACATGCCAACAGGGTTAGACAGGATAGATTCAGGGAGAATGTTCCCAATGGTGGGGGAGTCCAGAACTAGGGGGTCATAGTTTGAAGATAAGGAGTAAACCTTTTAGAACTGAGGTGAGAAGAAATCTTTTCACCCAAAAGGGTGGTGAATGTGTGGAATTCACTAACACACAAAGTAGTTGAGGCCAAAACGTGATTTCAAGAAGAAATTAGTTATCGCTCTTGGGGCTAAAGGGATTAAGGGGAATGGGGGGGGGGGGGGGATCAGGATATTGAATATGATCAAAATGAATGGCGGAGCAGACTTGAAGGGCCAAATGGTCTCCTCCAGTTTGTGTCACATACAGCTAAAGAATCTAAGCTCAACCCATTCACCGCACTGCTCTGGCTGCTGGTTTACTGTTTTTTTTTAATTGTTTAGTGTCACATTAAGACTGCAACAAAGTTACTGTGAAAATCTCCTAGTCGCCACATTGTGGCGCCTGTTCGGGTACACTGAGGGAGAATTTAGCACGGCCAATGCACCTAACCAGCACGTCTTTCGGACTGGGTGGAAACCGGAGCACCTGGAGGAAACCCAAGCACCCACCAAGGATGTTCAAACTCCACACGGACAGTGACCCAAGCCTGGAATTGAATCTGTGTCTCCTGGTGCTGTGAGGTAGCAGTGCCACCCTCTGTGTGGCTGTGATTGAAATTCTCTCCTCAGGCTGCAGCCCTTGTTTCAGTGAAAAGGATTGGAATCTGGTCCCCGAAGTGGAAATATGGTGCAATCCCTACAAGCTAGCCTGCTGCCTGGGCTCCTCTGAGAGCACCTTCCAAACACACTGCAGAAGACAGGGGCATGGGAATACCGTTAGCTACAATCCTCCCCTCCACCTCCGACACCATCCTGACTTGGAGCCAAATTGTCATTCCTTCACTGTTGCCGGGTCAGAATCCTAGCACTCTCTCCCTCACAGCACTGCAAGTGTACAGAGCATCAGGAGCAGAGGAGATTTGCTCAGTTGATTCTGGAAATGAGAGGGTTGGCTTATGAGGAGAGACTGGGGCTATACTTATTAGAATTCAGAAGAATGAGGGGAGATCTATAGAAACATACAAGATTATGAAGGGAATAGACAAGATAGAAGCAGGGAAGTTGTTTCCACTGGCAGGTGGAACTGGAACCAAGGTTCATGGCCTCAAAATAAGGGGAAGCAGATTTAGGCCTGAGTTGAGGAGGAAATTCTTCACACAAAAGGTTGTGAATTTGTGGAATTCTCTGCCCAGAGAAGCAGTTGAGGCTACCTCATTGAATGTTTTTAAAGCAAGGATAAATTTTTGAACAGTAAAGGAATTAAGGATTATGGTGAGTGGGTGGGTAAGTGGAGCTGAGTCCACAAAAAGATCAGCCATGATCTTACTGAATGGAAGAGTAGGCTCGAGGGGCCAGATAAGAACATAAGAAGTAGGAGCAGGAGTAGGCCCTTTGAGCCTGCCCTGCCATTCAATAAGATCATGGCTGATCTGAAGTGGCTCAGTTCCACTTTCTCCCCATAACCCTTAATTCACTTGCCTACCAAAAACCTATCTACCCGTGGCTTAAATATATTTAGCGAGGCAGCCTCCACCACTTCAACGGGCAGAGATTCACCACCCTTTGAGTGAAGAAGTTCCTCCTCAACTCCATTCTAAACTGCCTCCCCCTTACCTTGAGGCTGTGCCCTCCAGTCCTGCTGTCCTTTCTGAGCGGGAAGAATCTCTCTACCTCTACCCTATCCATCCCCTTCATTATCTTATACGTCTCTATAAGATCCCCCCTCACCCATCTAAACTCCAACGAGTACAGACCCAGTCTATTTAGCCTCTCTTCATAGTCCAACCCCCTCATCTCCGGTCTCAGCCTAGTGAACCTCCTCTGCACTCCCTCCAAAGCCAAAACATCCTTGTGCAAGTGCGGTGACCAAAACTGCACACAGTACTCCAGCTGCGGCTTCACCAGTGCCCTGTACAGTTGCAGCAAGACCTCCCTGCTTTTATATTCTATCCCCCTCGTGATAAAGGCCAGCATCCCATTTGCCGCCTTGATCACCTGCTGCACCTGCAGACTGGGTTTTTGCGACTCATGCACAAGGACCCCCAGATCCCTCTGCACCGTCGCATGCTGCAGCTTTTCGCCCTTTAAATGATGACCTACTCCTCCTAGTTCTCATACTCCTTATGATTACAACAGTTTCAAGAATGTTTCTTGCCACCACTGCCTGAAGATAAAATAGGGATGGTCAAAAAATGCTGACCGAGCCAGAGACGCCCTGATCGTGTGAAAGAATAAGTGAAGGACAATGTTTAATTAGATCACTTGACATATGTGTGCAATGTTGTCTTGCCCTAAATCTGCAAACTGCACAATGAAATGAAAGGGCTGGGTTAAAAGTTTCATGTTGACCTCTTGACAGGTTGAATCTTAAAAATTGTTTATTTTGGTGTGAACTTTTCTCCATAATTGGGCCGAGAACAGCTGTTCCTCCTGTTGTCAAATTGGTAAGTATCTTGTGTACAAGCTGTGAGGGGACAGTGATCAGGGATGGCTGACTTAACAGTTTGCAGGAAGGCTCACTGTGACGTTAAAGATAAATCTGAGTGTGATAGCATTGGAGATGGGAAGGAAACATTTGGACGCGGGTTTTCCACAGCTTATTGGTGGCGCAGTGGTTAGCACTGCTGCCTCACAGCGCCAGGGACCCCGGTTCACTACTTGGCTTGGGTGACTGTGCAGAGTCTGCACATTGGCTGCGTGGGTTTCCTCCGGGTGCTCCGGTTTCATTCCAGAATCTGAAAGATGCGTTGGTTAGATGCGTTGGCCATGTTGAATTCTCCCTCAGTGTACCCGAACAGGCGCCAGAGTGCGACAACTCGGGGATTTTCACAATAACTTCATTGCAATCTTATTGTAAGCCGACATAGAATCAGACAGTGCAGAGGGAGGCCATTCGGCCCATCGAGTCTGTACTGACAACAATCCCACCCAGGTCCTTTTCCCATAACCCCATGATTTACTCTAGCTAGTCTCCCTTACACCAAGGGGCAATTTAACATGGCCAATCCACTTAACTCCCACATCTTTGGCCTGTGGGAGGCACACAGTAAGAAGTCTCTCAACACCAGGTTAAAGTCCAACAGGTTTATTTGGTAGCACAAGTTTTTGGGGTGCTGCTCCTGCATCAGGTGAGTGGGATTCCAGTTCACAAACAGGGGTATATATAACCATCTTGTAAATTTGCTTTTATTTGTGTGAATGCTTCTCCCTTTTTTCTTTTTATGCTCCTTGATAATTCCATTTCTCTGAGGTGAGGGGGGGGAGGGGGGGGAGTGGTTTTCCTGCCCCCCACGGTTGTCGTTCCGGAGGCCGGTATTGGCTGCTGACAGGATTGTCCGGTTCCTCCGATGTCTACAATGTTTTGTGGGGCTCATCTGTCCCACCACCAGGCGAGCCCTCCCGTGGGGTGGAGGGTGGGCAGAGGGTGTGGGGAAGGATAGGAGGGGGGGGAATGGGGGTGAGGGGTTGGGGGGGTGAAGGAGTGGGGGGCAGGGGAGGGGAGGGGTGGGTGGCTGGGGAAGGGTGAGGGGGGGGGGGGGTGGATTCTTCTTTGACCAGGACTGGAAGATGCCATCAGCCGTAAGGGCCAGAAAATCCCGCCCTTTGTATTTATTTTTGCCTTCTTTGTCTTTTTGTAATCTTGTTCTTGTTACCTTTTGTACTCAGCATTACAAATCCTGCAATAAATTCCAATCATTGTGACACTATTGCTCAAATTCACATCTGAACACTGCAAGTTTATATCCAAATAGTCCTGGGGGGCGCGGAATGGGGGGGGGGGGGAGGGGGGGAGAGTGCGGTGGGAGGGTCTGGCGGTGGGGGGTGGGGGAAAGGGCATGGTGCGAGGGTTGGGGGGGGGGAAGAGCGCGGTGGGGGGTGCAGGTGCGGTGTGGGCAGGGCAGGGTGCAGTGTGGGCGGGTGGGGGGGCGGAGAGCTACAGCTCGGGGCTCTCGGCAGTGAGGATGGGGTCAAAGTCTTTGATCGTATCGTCATACGATGCCACTTCACTTGGCATCTGATTATGTGCAACTTGCCAAGGTGACATTTATTGATTTGTTTTGCCTTTGCCACCTAAAGATTGGGCCCCTTGCAGTTTGATAGCTTTGCCCATGGTTTGAACTCGGTGCCAGAGGCTGTTGGGTGAGAGATTCCAAGGTTGAGAGAGTGCAACCGTGAGCAGGCGAAGAGGAGAAACGTGGGGGATGGTGGCAGAATCAGACTGTGGCACCACTGAAGGTGGTGTGGAACACTGAAATGCCCTCACACTCATACTCACCATAGCTACATCCTCAAAGTCTGGAGTGTGTACGTTACAGATAAGGAGTGAGGCAGACTGAACTCCCTTTATTTTTCTTGCTGTCTAAGAAGAAATGTTGTCAGTTTTAAAATAGACAGTAGTTTATATTGCCCAAATTATCTGTTCCTGCAATCATAGAACATAGAACATAGAACATAGAACATTACAGCGCAGAACAGGCCCTTCGGCCCACGATGTTGCGCCGACCAGTTACAAAACAATGACCCACTAGCCTAAACCAATCCCTTTTCATCCATAAACCTATCCACAGATCTTTTAAACGCCCCCAAACTAGGTGCATTTACAACTGCAAACTAGGTGCATTTACAACTGCAACTAGGTGCATTTACAACTGCACAATCAATCTTAAAATAAATCTTAATCAGAGTATTGTTCATTCATTCAAACCTGGAGGGGGGGAGGTGTGTAGTTATTGTGTAACTAAACACGTGCAGGACATGCATACAGGACATAAGAAGGGGAGAGGAAATATTGTGTGCAGTTCTGGTCACCTCACTATAAGAAGGATGTGGAAGCAGTGGAGAGAGTGCAGAGGAGATTTTCCAGGATGCTGCCTCATTTGGAGGGTAGGTCTTATGAGGAAAGGTTGAGGGAGCTGGGGCTTTTCTCTTTACAGTGGAGGAGGATGAGAGGTGATGCAGTAGAGGTTTATAAGATGATGAGGGGGATAGATAGAGTGGACATTCGCAGACTACTTGGGCAGATGTAGCTGTTACTAGGGGTCTTAACTATAAGGTTGATGGTGGGAGATATAGGAGGGATGTCCGAGGTAGATGCTTTACTCAGAGTGGTTGGAGTATGGAATAGACTGCCTGCTGTGATAGTGGAGTCGGACACTTTAGGAACTTTCAAGCGGTTATTGGGTAGGCACGTGGAGCACTCCGGAATGATAGGGAGTGGGATAGCTTGATCTTGGTTTTGGACAAAGCTCAGCACAACATCGAGGGCTGAAGGGCCTGTGCTGTGCTGTAATGTTCTATGTTTCTATGAAATAAGAGTTTTACAACTAGGAAAAACTTAGACAGGGATATTAATTCACGTGGATGCCAGAGTCCAGTGAGGGTTCCTTCACTTGAGAGTTAAAATTCAGGTGGGTTCCGCTGGTTGAAAGCAGGAGTTGTCAAATTCTTCCAAGGATGGTGGTGACGAGAGAGATGAGGCTGATACAGAGGCTTGATCCTCATGTAAGATGACAACAGGAATCCTCCAGAGAACCGGGCTTAGACGTGAGGTGGACATTGTTGCCAGCTGGGAGTCTTGCTTTGGCGTTGACAGGCTGGAGTTTAAAATATTCTTCCATAGGATGTGGGTGTTACTGTCCATCCTAATTGCCCTTGAACTGAGTGGCTTACTAGGTAATTTCAGAGGGTAGTTAAGAGCAAGGTACATTGCTGTGGGTCTGGAGTCACATGTAGGCCAGACCAGGTAAGGAACCAGAGGTGTTTTTCTGACAATCGGCAATGATTTCATGGTCACCATTAATGGTTTTCAATTCCAGATGTCAATGAATTGAATTTAAATTCTAGCAGTTGCTGTAGTGGGATTTGAACCCATGTCCTCAGAGAGTATCAGCCTGGATCTCTGGACTACTCGTCTAATGGTATTAGCACTGTCACTGTCTCCCCCCCATGGAAACCGTAGACTGACCTGGGCGTCCTGGAATGCAACATTAAGGGGTGGTGATTCTCCCAGCCCACTAAGTTTTTTTTAGTGTAATCAACTCTGAACCAGAAATCAGAGTAGAGCTGATTTAATATTTAAATCTGCATTTCAATTTCATTCGGCCCGGAGACGTCAGTCTGGGGCCCGCTATCAGTGTGGCCCCTCCCCTGCCAGGAGTGGTTCCCTCCAGCAGGGTTTACAACAGCTCTCCACTAACAACGAATTGGCGGCTGACCCTGCTGGAGGTAAGGGGGGCAATAGAGGCCCTGCAGGAGGTAATGGGCAAGGGGGCAACTTGGGCATTGCCAATATAGCCGTGCCAACCTGGCCCTCTGGCACTGCCCAGGGGGCAAACTGGCAATGATCAAGAGGCAGCTTGGCTCTTCCCATCGGGCATCAGGCAATGTCAAGAGGCAGGACCACAGAGGGAGAACATAGAACATAGAACATAGAACATTACAGCGCAGAACAGGCCCTTCGGCCCACGATGTTGCGCCGACCAGTTACAAAAACAATGACCCACTAGCCTATACCAATCCCTTTTCATCCATAAACCTATCCACAGATCTCTTAAACGCCCCCAAACTAGGAGCATTTACAACTGCAGCAGGCAGGGCATTCCAATCCCTCACCACCCGCTAGATAAAGAACCTACCCCTGACATCCGTCCTATAACTACCCCCCCTTAATTTAAAGCCATGCCCCCTCGTGCTAGCTTTCTCCATCCGAGGAAAAAGGCTATCACTATCCACCCTATCTAAACCTCTAATCATCTTATATGTTTCAATAACAAGGTGGGGTCTATTATGGGGCAGCACCTACAGGGGTGAACAGTGGGGGTGGGGGTGGTCCCACTGCCACTCTGCACTGGGATTGGTTGTAGAGGGAGGGAGGGAAGAGGATGATTGGGGCTGGCCATCCAGGTTGTGGGGAGTGGGGGGATATCGGGACTGGCCCAGAGAGGTCCAGGAGGCCAGCGATCGGGATGGTAGGCATCAGAGGGGCAGCAATGTGGGGTCACAGGGCTGGCCAGCAGTTGAGAGGCTGGCAGTACGGTGTTACTGCACATGTGCCAATCTCCACGGATAGATCGGCGCACGCGCAATGGCCCACTCAGTGCGATGCTCCTGGCCTCTCCGGCAGGAATAGGCCACGAATGCTGATTTCCCTGAAGCACTCTACAGTGCACAGTGTGCAAGATTTTGAAACTCCCGCTTAAAAAAAAAACAGCTGGAGTTACTCCAGGTTTTTACACGAATTTGACACTTAGGATTCTGTTTGGGCGAATTGCCTCCTAAATCTTTCCCAAGGCTACAGTATCTTAGGTCATGTGATGAGTCTGCTTCTATGGGCTGCATTCTCTGCTGCTCCCTAATGGCGGACTCTTCCAGTCCTACCAAAGTTGACCCCCGCGCATGGAGTTCCCTGGTGGTGGGATGGGCGAGCCATGCAAAGTGCCATCAATATCGATGGGAATGGAAGTTCCTCCAGTGACCAGCAAGTCACTACCGCCACTGGAAAACGGGGGTGTGGGGGGGGGGGGGGGGTTGGAAAATCTTGCTTGTGTCTGAGGTCAAACCCATCATTCACCTTGGGCGATAGATAGTGGCTATTAGAGCACCCGCAGGTATAACGGGTTTGGATGGGGGGGGATGGATCATCTGCTGCTCCCTTGTGACATGGATTGTAATGTATTCACAAAGATAGATGTGAGATTCCACAAGGCTGAGACTTGAGCTTTACCTGTAATCACTGGAGGAACATTCCAGAAATGTAGCTAACTTGCAATTCGTGTGACCTGTAGTTTCTGGTTCATCAAAGTCCATTTTTAACTAAACAGAGTAAGGTTTGCTTGACACGGTTTATCAGATCTTTCGTGTTTTATGCGCATGATAGGAACTTTAAATTGCTCTTGCTGTACATTGATGGAAAACAGAGGGAGGATTATTTGTAAAGTGTACTTACTGGTAACACAACTAGCCTTACATTAACACTGCAATGAAGTTAATGCAAAAATCCCCTAGTCGCCACACTGCTGCGCCTGTTTGAGTACACTGAGGGAGAATTCAGCATGGCCAATGCACCCAACCAGACTGTGGGAGGAAACCAGAACACCCAGAGGAAACCCCTGCAGACATGGGGAGAATGTGACCTTGCACAGATAGTGACTCAAGCCAGGAATTGAACCCAGATCCCTGTGCTTTGAGGTAGCAGTGGTCCATCGTGCCAACCTTGTGGGTGATAGGTTCACTTCTATCCAGGACTTTGAATGTGTAAACAAATTTATTCCGGTTTTCTTTTCTACTATTCATTTTTAGGATGTGGGTATTGGTGGCTAGGCAAGTGTTTATTGCCCATCCCTAACTGCCCTTCAGAAGGTGGTGGTGAGCTGCCTTGAAATGCTGCATTCCTGAGGTGCGGCTACACCTGTAGGACCATTCGGGAGAGAGTTCCAGGATTTTGACTGAGCAACTGTGAAGGAACGGCAATATATTTCCCTTCCACGTCAGTCACCATGCTGAATGACTTGCAGGTGGTGGTGGTCCCATGTGCCTACTGCCCTCTTCCTTCTAGATGGAAGTGATTGTGGGTTTGGAAGGTGGCATCTAAGGATCTTTGGTGAATTGCTGCAGTGTATTTTGGAGATAGCAGTAGAGCGTTGGTGGTGGAGGGAATGGATGTTTGTAGACAGGCTGCCAATCAAGTGGGGCTGCTTTGCACTAGATGGTGTTGAGCTTCTCGAGTGTTGTTGAAGCTGCACCCATCCAGGCAAGTGGAGAATGTGAGGCAATGGCAATCCACAGAGAAGCAATAAACTAGTTCCTTTGAGATGGGATACTGCTCATAAAGCCTTTGTGGGACTGTGTGAGTCCGAAACTCAGCAGTTAATCATTCACAGTTATAATTAGAAATAATAAAAGCCATTGCTTCTGTTTTATTACCGCTTTTACTGCTGATAATGTATGATCAAGATAAATCAGTGCCTCAGCCTTGTTTAATTGCAAACACTTAATGAGCATTCAAAATCTGGCGTGAGCCTCTTTCAAGAGTGTTAGGCACATCAAGTTGCGGTGTATACATTAACTTCCTAGGATTATCCTTGTGTCAGAAGCAGCCAGACACAAACATACTGGCCTCAACTCCTTTTCTAAGCCATTTCCCTCTATTCCTCAATCTATCAAATATTTATCCAATTCCACTTTAAATACTTTTAATGACCCAGCCTGCCTTGAGTCAGAGAATTCCAAAGATTCACCATCTTCTGCGAAAAAAGATTTTTATGCATCTCAGTTTTAAATGACTGGCACTTTATCTTGTAGCTATGTCTCCTTGTTCAAGATTCTCCCACTGGTGAAAACATCTCACCTGTCCAGCCTCCTCATGATCTCATATTTTTGAATAACTCGGCGGCATTGCTGCCTCTCAACGCCAAGGATTCGATTTCCGGCTTGGGTCTGTGTGGAGTCTGCATGTTCTCCCTGTGTCTGTGTGGGTTTTCTCCAGGCTCTCCGCTTTCCTGCCACAGTCCAAAGATGCACGGGTTAATGGATTGGCTATGCTCAATCGCCCCTTAGTGTCAGGGGGACTAAGTGGGGTAAATACATGGGTTATGGGGATTGTGCCTGGGTGGGTTTGTGGGCTTGATGGGCTGAATGGCCGTCTTCTGCAGTGCAGGGATTCTAAATTCATTCTTCTAAATTCCAAGCAATACAGATCCAAGCTTTTTAGCCCCTCTTGATAGGATAACTCTCATCCCAGGGATTAGCCTGGTGAATCTCCTTTGGACTTCCAATGTTATTATATCCTATTTTTTGGTAATGGGACCAAAACTGTACGCAGTATTCCCGGTGAGGACTTGCCACTGTAATATTTTGCATTCTCACCTTTCCTTCTCTGTTCTGTTAGGAATGGGTTAACTGCAACCTTCCACTTCAGACCTAAGTTCTATGTTACTTGTTTAATTTTACTCAGCAGGATATATAAAGGGATTACAGGTGCTGGTTGTTGGGTGTATGTGTGTTTGGAATGGCAAGAGAATAAAATTAGTTTATGAGTAAGCTGGACTTGCATCATCTTTTATTACCAAGTTGTAACTGAGAGGCTTAATATGTTTTATCCGTATAGCGTGCAAGAAACAGTATTTTTCACTGTACGCCAATACGTGCGACGATAATAAATCAAATCAAATAAAAATCAACACGCTATACAATTTTTAAACTATTTCAAACATTTGCTTCCGGGGCTGACTGTCTTTCTGTGTCTGAGATATGAATAATAGGTCAAAGAACTAAAAGATACAGCACAGGAACAAGCCCTTTGGCTCTCCAAGCTGTGCTGGTCATGATGTCCTAAATAAACTTTAAAAAAAAGACCTTCTGTCCTTACTCGGTCTGTATCCCTCTAATCCCTCCCTGTTCATGTACCCATCAAAATGCTTCTTAAATGTTGCTAATGTGCCTGCTTCCACCACTTCCTCTGGCAGCGCATTCCAGGCACCCATCACTCTCTGCGTGAAAAGCTTCCCCTTCGTAATTGCAAAACAAAATCTAACTATCCACCCTGTCCACACCTCTCATAATTTTGTCGTCCTCTATCAGGTCTCCCTTCAGCCTCTGTTTTTCCAGTGAAAACAATCCTAGTTTATTCAACCTCTCCTCATAGCCAACACCCTCGAGACCAGGCAACATCCTGATGAACCTTCCTTGCACTTCCCCGAACCTTCCTTGCACTTCCCCGAACCTTCCTTGCACTTCCCCAAACCTTCCTTGCACTTTCCCAAACCTTCCACATCCTCCTGGTCATGTGGCAACCAGAACTGCACGCAATACTCCAAATGTGGCCCAGCCAAGGTTTTATATAGCTGTAATATGATTTGCCAACTCTTGTATTCAGTGCCCTGGCCAATGAAGGCAAGCATGCCATATGCTTACTTAATCACCTGAGCCACCTGTGTTGCCACTTTTAGGGAACTGTGGACCTGCACGCCCAGATCCCTCTGCATGTTAATGTTCCTAAGGGTCCTGCTTATTAACAGTATAATCCATACCTAATTTTGATCCTCAAAATGCATCATCCCACATTTGTCTGGATTAAACGCCATCTGCCATTTCTATGCCCGAGTCTCCAATCTACCTATATCGTGTTTTATCCTTTGACAATCCCCAGCACTATCAGCAACTCCACCAATCTTCATGTCATCCACAATCTTACTAATCGGGCCCCCCAACATTTTCCTCCAGATTATTTATATATAATACAACCAACAGAGGTCCCAGCACTGATCCCCGCGGAACATCACTAGCTACAGATTTCCATTCTGAAAAACACCCTTCCACCACTCCTCTCTGCCTTTTATGACCAAACAGGTTCTGTATCAATCTAGCCAGCCCATTCTGAATTCCATGTGATTTTAGTTTTTATACCAGTCTGCCATGTAAGACCTTCCAATGCCTTAATAAAGCCCAAATAAACTATATTCACAGCCCTTCCCTCAACAATTATCTTTGTCACCACTTCAAAAAACTCAATTAAGTTGTTGAGACGTGACTTTGCCTTTACAAAACGCTGTCTGTCACGAACTAGTCCATCTCTTCAAAGAACGAAGAAGGAACAGGAACAGGCCCTTCAGCCCACCAAGCCTGTGCCGACACAGATACCTCTGTAACCTAATATTTCCTTGCCTCTGCATGGTCCATATCCCCTTTCCCTGCCTATTCGTTGATCTATCCAGAAGCCTCTTGAACATTGTGATTGAATCTGCTTCCATCACCTCCTCCAGCAACATGTTCCAGGCATTCACTACCCTCGGTGTGAAACACTCACTCCTTATATCTCTATTAAACTTTTCCCGTCTCGCTTTCAACCTATGCCCCCGAGTAATTGACTCTCTGACCTGGGGAAAAAGACCCTGACTATCCACTCTATCCAAGCCTGTCATAATCTTGTAAACATTTATCAGGTTCCTCCCCACCCCCGCATCCTCTGTCGCTCCAATGAAAACAATCCAAGTATTTTTTCAACCTTTCTTCATAGCCCATAGCCTCCAAACCAGGCAACAACCTGGTAAATCTCTTCTGCACCTTTTCTGATACATTAACATCCTCCTGGCAGTGTGGTGACCAGAATTGTACACAATGCTCCAAATGCAGCCTAACTAAAGTCTACAACATGATTTTCCAATTCCTATACTCAACACCTCGACCGCTGAAGGCCAGCGTGCCATCCGCCTTCTTAACCAACTTGTCCACCTGAGTTGTCACCTTCAAGGAACTGTGGATCTGCACATCTAGATTCCTCTGTATGCTAATACGTCTAAAGGCTCTACCGTATACTTTCCTGCTGCAGTCAACCTTCCAAATCACATCACCTCACATTTACCCGTGTTAAATTCCATTTGCCATCTTCTGGCCCAGGACTCCAGCCAATTTATATCCTGCTGTATCCCCTGACAATTCTCTTCACTATCCACTATTCCCCCAATTTTTGTATCATCTGAAAATTTACTAATCAGACCACCTACAATTTCCTCCAAATCATTTATACGTATTACAAACAGCAGAGGCCCCAGCACTGTTCCTTGTGAAACACCACCTGTCATAGACCTCCAGTTGGAAAAGTACCCTTCCATTGCTTTCTATACCCAAACCAGTTTTGTACCCCTCACCTTGGATCCCATATAACTTTACCTCCTGCCATGAGGAACCTTATCAAAGGCTTTACTAAAGCCCATGAATGTAGCATCTGCTGCCCTGCCCAGATCATTGTTTTTGTTACTTCCTCAAAGAACTCAATCAAATTTGTGAGACATGACCTCCCCTTCGCAAAACTATGCTGCCTATTGCTAATAAGCCTAGTATCTTCCAGATGTGAATACATCCTGTCCCTAAGAACTTTCTCCAATAATTTCCCCACCACTTAATGTAAAGCTCACAGATCCGTAATTTCCCAGATAGTCCTTTCTTGAACAGAGGAACAATGTTAGTTACTCTCCAATCTTCTGGCATCTTGCCCATGGCTAAAGAGGATACAAAGATTTTGGCCAAGAGCTCAACAATTTCTTCTCATCTCTCTCAGTATTCTGGGATAGAGCCTCTCTGGCCCTGGGGAGTTGCCCACTTAAAGTTTTTCAAAATCTCCAATACCTCATCCCTTTTTATTTCAACATGCCCTCAAATGCCAACATCCTCTTCATTCACTATCCACCACTTCCTTCTCCTTTGTAAATACTGATGCAAAGTACTCGTTAAGGACCTCATCTGACTCCACATACAAATTCCTTCCACTGTCCTTGAGTGGACCTACCCTTTCCTTGGCTATCCTCTTCCTCTTTACATATGCATAAAAAAGCTTTGGGATTTTCCTTAATTCTGCCTCCCAAGGACATTTCATGGCCCCCCTTTTCCCTTCTAAGTCCCCGTTTAAGCTCTTTCCCGCTATCTTTGTGTTCCTTGAGCCTTATCGGTTCTCAATTTCCTGAAATATATGTATGCTGCCGCCATCTTTTTCACTAAGCTCACAACCTCTCTTGCCATCCAGGGCTCCTGAATCTTGCTAACTTTACTCTTCATTTTTACAGGGACACACTTGTTCTGACTTATTAACAACTGGCTTTTAAAAGACTCCCACATATTAGATGAAGATTTACCCCCAAACAGCCACGCCCAGTCTATATTTCCTAGTTCCTGCCTAATATTGTCATAGTTAGCCTTCCCCCAGTTTAGTACTTTCACTCTGGGATGACTTCTATTCTTTTCTACAAGTTTTTTGAAACTTATAGAATTGTGATCACTGTTCCCAAAAATATCCCCCATTGAGACACCAGTCACCTATCTGGGCTCGTTTCTCAGAACCAGATCTATGATAACTCTTCTTGAGTTGGACTATCTATACGTTGCCCCAAAATGCACCCTTGGATACACTGAACAAACTCTACCCCATTCAAGCCCCTGGCATTGTAGGAATCCCAGTCTACGTTGGGGAAGTTAAAATCATCCATCATATTCTAAATGTATTTATACCCTGTCCCTCAATATCTTCTCCAAAAGCTTCCCCAGCACTGATGTCAGGTTCACCGGTCTGTAATTTCCTGGATTATCCCTGCTTCCCTTCTTAAATAAAGGAACAGCATTGGTTATTCTCCAGTCCTCTCAAACTTTGTCTGTGGTCAAAGAGAGTGTGAAGATAACTGTCAAAGCCCCAGCTATTTCTCCCCTTGCCTTCCAAAGTAGCCTGGGATAGATCCCATCTGACCCTGGGGACTTGTCTACCTTAATGCAATTGTCGCCTGCTGCACAGCCTGTTTTAACCCTTATATGATGGACAAATAAATATGAGTAGATGTCTTATTAGTACAAACAATATTTATTTAAACCCACACAATCAATAATCACCTACCCTACCCACAATAAGTTATCTTACAGAAAAATACTAAAGTTCAAGTACAATACAAAACCTTGACTTAACTTTGCTTGACTGGCAATTGCCCAAGCAGATATGTGCACTGGTCTTGGTAGTCGTCTGCATAGTTTGGTCCCTTGGTCTGGTGTGGCACTCTGGCTCTGGTCTTTCTTTCTTCCTTCTCTTCCTGTGGTGGCTGTCCTCGAGCTGGCGATGGTCACCATTGTTGTAGCTTGTTTGTGGGGTCAGAGAGAGATTCCTAGTTGTGCAGCACCCTTTATACCCCATTTGGTTTCATGCCCCTTTTTGGCCATTGCCAATCAATTGATCAGGACTTGATCCCCCTGATCGATAAGAGTCCAATCATGTGCTACCACACTGCTCTCTGGGTGTGTTTCCAACGGCTATGTCTGTACGTGCTGGAGGCACATAGGTCACATACCTCCCTCCTAAATAAAGGTTCACTGTGTCCTTATGTCTGGTACAAAACCCAGTGTGACCACAAAGTCTCTTTCATCCTGGAGATGAAACAAGCCAGTGTGACTATAAAGCCCCTTTCATCCTGGAGATGACCCATATCCTGTTTATTCACGTGTCAGGGTTGCGGCCTGTTTGTCTCTGTCTTTGAACTGCAGCCTGTCGTTTTAGTTCTTGCCCAATTGTCCCAGAGTGCTTTACAAAACGCCATTTTAGATGGCCCGTTTGGCCACAGTCCCCCCCTTTGATCCAGAACGCCAAGCATGACGGATCACAAACTCAGGACCAGTACGTGTCAGGAATTCCCCAGTCACTCAGTCAAGTAAGGCCCAGGCATTGACATGCACAGTAATAATACATTCATACAACATATTCCAGAATCTACAGACAATAGCACTCTACCTGGTCTGGCCTACATGTGACTCCAGAGCCACAGCAATGTGGCTGACTCTCAACTGCCCTCTGAACAAGGGCAACTAGGGATGGGCAATAAATGCTGGCCAGCCAGCAACGCCCATGCCCCATGACCAAATTTAAAAGAAAACTAAATTGAAGATAGCATACAATCTTTCTACAAAAACCACAGGGCTCTCACCCATTCTATGGTTTGTTTTGATCAGGACTTGAAGGAACCAGCAGGAACAAATTCCACAATTTGCTGTGGCAGGATTCAAACCCAGGTCTCCAGAACATCAGCTTAGTTTCTGGATTAATGGTGTAGTGATAATACCACTGGGCCTCCCCTTTGATATAGAGCAGAAGATCGGGCTGATGAAGGTACGCAGAATTTGCGCAAACAGTTAGTGAGTTATTTTCATGGGTTAGGGCAAGAGAATTGTCAGAGAGCCCTGGGGACATTTGCCAGGAATCAGACAGGAACTGAAAATCATAAATTCCAGTCCTGGTGTAACTTCATTATAAACCTGAGATCAATTGCAATTACAGACTAAATTGGGGCAGCAGATCAACAGGAACTTCCAGTTCAAACAAGCTATAAGTGTGCACAGAGCCAGGGCGTTTTCACAAGGGTCACACATTGTATTGTGTTTTCCATAATTAGCACAAAATTGTTGTACTTGGCAAAGGACAAAGAGCAGTGGTCAGCAGCCACGTTCATAACGGAGCACTGGTCCTCTATCTGTTGTTTACAGGACTCTGTGTCTCCCAGTTGAAGTGTTTTGTTGCTTTTATGAAACCTCGCTGATGTTATGTGTGAGAGTGCTCCTACCCGAAATACTGGTTTCGCATCGTGTATTGTTTTTGGGTGTTAGCGAGGAACGTGTGCAGAAACAGTGAAAACTGTAGGATGACACAGTGGTTAGTGCTGCTGTCCCACAGCGCAAGGGAACCTGGGTTTGATTCTTGTCTTGGGTGACTGTCTGCGTGGGGTTTGCACGTTCTCCGCGTGTCTGCAAGTGTTTCCTCCAGGTGCCCCGTTTACACCAACAGTCCAAAAATGTGCGGGGTAGGTGGATTGGTCATGCTAAATTTCCCCATAGATCAGGGGGATTAGCTGGGGTAAATACATGGGGTTACGGTGATTGGGTCTGGATGGACCTGTTGTTGGAGCAGACCTGATAGGCTGAATAGCCTCTTTCTGTATTGTAGGGATTCTATGAACTCAGATCTCTCTTTTGTTAAACAAACAAAATAAGTATTTATTAAAGTGCAAGAAAGATAATAAAACACTACAAAGAACAATCTTATATTTTGACACATTAATAATAAGCACTTGTTCCTCAAAAACGGAAAACCCAAAAATATCTTTTTCCCCAGTGCCTGAACTCTGCTGAGACCCCATTTCCCACGTAACGTCCATAAACCTTTTAGTCAAATCTAGCCAGTGATTTCCACGTTTTAGAGATTAAGTGATCAGAATCTGGGAGTTGCTTTCAGTTCAGCCAAACAAAATTATCTTTTGCACAAACTGGCTTCCCTTTAGCACCTATCTTTAGCTCAGCTACTTACTAAATATGGCTGTCTCTCTCTCTGTCTCTCTCTCTTATGCTGCTGCTTCTCCAATGCCTCATCTGTATCTAAACTGCTTCCTACTCCCAGCAGGCTGACTATAATTATATCAATAGCAAAGAACAGGCTGTATCCTATTCTTTCCTTTCTCTTGGTTGCTGCTCAGGCACGGTTGACATGGAAGTGTCAATTACAAGGGGGCACAGGTTCAAGGTGAGAGGGGGAAAGTTTAAGGGAAATGTGCAGTGGAAGTTTTTCTACATAAAGAGTGCTGGGTCCCTGCAACGCGCTGCCAGAGGAAATGGTGGAGGCAGACACATTAGCAACATTTAAGAGACATCTGGATGGGTACATGAATAGGGAGGGAATAGAGCGATACGGATGGAGTAAGGACAGAAAGTTTTGTTTTAGTTTAGGTCATGATTGGCACAGGCTTCTGATGGAGGGTGTCGGGGAGGAGGGGGACAAAGGGCCTGTTCCTGTGCTGTACTTTTCTTTGTCCTTTGCTGTTTGTACAAAATACACGACAGTTTGATTTTACTTGTGAAAAAAAATCATTTCATTAACAGCCTACCAATTCACGACATTGCAAAAATATACCTCATAAAATTTCTGAAATAAACACTGCAAAACCTTTGACATTGTCAGGGCAGGACAGTGCAAGGATATTCACATTTCCTCCATGGATCAGAAGGCGCTCTGATGTTCTTCAATACAGTAAGGAGAACATTACAAATGTTACATTATTTCCATTGCTGAAAGTACAATGTTGTTCAAATTTAACACAGAGGTCATGTTGCACTCTGAGGTGCTTCAACACAAACGGTGTCAAAAACAAGCTTACAGTCCAAGGGGTTCGACACCATTACCAGCCCCTGGGTATACAATGGCTGAAAGGCCTCACACGCTGGCCTCTTCCCATTGGGCGGCACGGTAGCACAGTGGGTTAGCACTGCTGCTTCACAGCTCCAGGGTCCTGGGTTTGATTCCCAGCTCAGGTCACTGTCTGTGTGGAGTTTGCACATTCTCCTCGTGTCTGTGTGGGTTTCCTCCCACAGTCCAAAGATGTGCAAATTAGGTTGATTGGCAATGCTAAGAAATTGCCCCTTAGTGTCGAGGGATTAGTGGTATAATATGTAGGGATATGGGGGTAGGGCCTGGGTGGGATTGTGTTCGGTACAGACTCGATGGGTCGAAGGGCCTCTTTCTGCACTGGAGGGTTCTATGGTTCATTGGGCCTTGATGGTGGCTTGAGATTGATGTTTTTCTTCTGTTTTCTCTTCCTGTTGATAACGATATGGAATTAGTATCTGACAAATCTTTATTTTATACACTATTCCTAGCTTAACTTTGATTTGATTTATTATTGCCACATGCGTTGGGATACTGTTTCTTGCGCTACACAGACAAAGCATACCGTTCATAGAGAATGAAAGGAGGGAATGTTAAGGTGTAGAGAAAGATCAACTTAATGCGAGGTGAGTCCATTCAAAAGTCTGACGGCAGCAGGGAAGAAGCTGTTCTTGAGCTGGTTGGTACGTGACCTCAGACTTTTGTACCTTTTTCCCGATGGAAGAAGGCGAAAGAAAGAGTGTCCGGGTTGCGTGGGTTGTGTGACCTGTGCTGGCTGCTTTCTCAAGGCAGCAGGATATTGAATTTGATGATCAGCCATGATCATAATGAATGGTGGAGCAGGCCCGAGGGGCTGAATGGCCTACTCCTGCTTCTAATTTCTACGTTAGGGCAGTAGCTACATTGATTATATGCTCTTGGACCCTGTGGAGAATGTGCTAGATGAGGGAATAGGCTGTCCACTCTGAAATGTCCCCTGTCTTTCGGGTAACTTGCCTTCTTAAGGTTTAGGTTCCCTTGGAAGGAGGGGGAATATCCTGCAGGGCCCGAGTGTGAGCCCAGGCAGGGGGGCTCCGCGTGATTCGAACTTCTCCTGCATGTGAGTGTGTACATTGTCAAACCACGACTTGTGCCTGTGGTCTACGCTGATGTTCCTCTTTCTCTCTGAGGTTTCCTTTTGTTATCTGGGTCAGTAGGGGTACTGATTTAGGCTCTGATCCCACAGAGTAACTCTCACCTTGTTGGTGGGGGGGCGGGGAGGATTGTATCTTTACTCGGGAGGTCCCATCTGTGGGTGTCTTGCTGATTCTCCTTCTTCTGGGGTCTCCTTGGTGGGAAAATCGGTGACATTTTCTGGCTGATGTTGGGGTTTGAGTGGCACCTCCAGTGTGGCTGGGGATGAGTGAGGCTGGTTTTGTTGTGAGCCCATGTGTGGTGTGTTCTTGGCATATTGGTTCCTCTTTTCAACTGTCTCAATATCCCTGACTTTCTCAGACTGTGTAGGCAAGGGTAGCGGTTTCAAAAATTTGTACCTTGGTGTGGAGATGATATTAGTGGTTTGGGTCTCCCTGATGGATGAAGTCCTGTTATCTCTGGACCTGAAGCAAGGGGCGCATCCAAAGCTCCCAGCATGGAGTCAGCACCTGCAGAAGTTTTGTCAGCCCACTGGGTATGGTCTGGGTCACAATCTGAGCCCACAAAATGAAGGGAAGATCCAGCCTGGATTGCATAAGGAGACCTGCGACTGCTCGGTACCTCAGAGGGCAATCACGCTGTGTCTCCCAGTGGGTGAGTCCTCGAGGGTTGGGAAGGGATGGGGTAGGGACAGTGACTGCTTATGGGGCAACATGGTGGCACAGCGGTTAGCATGGCTGCCTCACAGCACCAGGGACATGGGGTTCGATTCCCGGCTTGGGTCTCTGTCAGTGTGGAGTCTGCGTGTTCTCCCTGTGTCTGCGTGGGTTTCTTCTGGGTGCTCCAGCTTCCTCCCACAGTCCGAAAGACGTGCTGATTAGATGCACTGGCCATGCTAAATTGTCCCTTAGTGTATCCGAACAGGTGCCGGAGTGTGGCCACTAGGGGATTTTCACGGTAACTTCATTGCAACGTTAATGTAAGCCTTACTTGTGACACTAATCAAGAAACTTTAAACTTTGCACATGTGCAGTGCTACATTCACTACCCATCTTAGGTGAGGCTGTCACTGATTGGTTCATGATGTGGGTATGCCGACGTTGGACTGGCGTAAACACAGTAAAAAGTCTGACAACACCAGGTTTTAGTCCAACCTATTTATTTGATAATATTCTCACAAGCTTTCGAGGGGACTGCCTCTTCGTCAGGTGAATGGAGAGTTCTGGCCTCAGACAGAGCATGTGTGAGGGCAATATAGGGCAATAATGTTCTGTCAATATAATAACAGAGGAACAGTCTTGAAAAGGGGTGTGAAAGGAATGTGGGGAGGCAGTGGTGCAGTGGTATTATCATAGAGCTAGTAATCCAGAGACCCAGAGCAATGATCTAGGGATCTAGGCTCAAATCCCACCGTGGCAGATGGTGAAATTTAAACTCGATTAAAAATCTGGAATTAAAAGGCCAATGCTGACCATGAAGCAATTGTCAATTGTGAGGAAAAACTCATCTGGTTCACGAATGAGCTTTAGAGTAGGAAAACTGTAGCCCTTACCCAGTTTGGCATACACGTGATTCCAGAGCCACAGCGATATGATGGATGGGCAATAAATGCTGGCCAGCCGGCAATGCCCTTGTTCCATGAACAAATGAAACAAAAATTGAAAGCCTGAATTTACTTTTCACCATCACTTCAATGTGTCCTGTGGCCAAAGTGTAGTTACTGTTATAGTGTAGAAAAAGTTTGTAAAAAGATTATCGCTGAAGATAATGATGTGGCTTGGCCAATCAACCCAAAAGCTCACAACCAATGCAGAGCTGATCAGACATTGCCCTGGTGTAAGAATATTTCCTGTAACATTATTGTAGAGTGCTCAAATTGTTGCCTTGAATTTCACTGATGTAACATTTGAAATGAGGCTTTTGTATTCTTGTCATTTGTCATAAATTTCAGGTTAAAGAATATTAAATCCTGCAAGGCCCAGGGTTGAAGCCTCAGAACAGCTCAAGTGGTTTTCCAACTCAAAGATTTGGGCATGACCATATTAAAGATCCTTAGACAGAATGAGCTGCTTGGAATAAGAGACTCTTTCACTGTCCAACCACCTGACCTGACTTTTGTCATGAAGAGTTAAGTAATTACTTTCAAAATATATTTGAATTTGATTTATTATTGTCACGTGTATTAGTATACAGTGAAAGGTATTGTGTCCTGCACACTAAACAGACAAAACATGGTGTTAAGAGAGGAGAAAATGACAGAGTGCAGAATGTAGTGTTACAGTCATAGGTAGGGCGTAGAGAACAATCAACATAATGCGAGGTAGGTCCATTCAAAAGTCTGACAGCAGCGGGGAAGAAGCTGTTCTTGAGTCGGTTGGTACGTGACCTCAGTCTTTTGTATTTTTTTTCAACCGAAGAAGGTGGAAAAGACTATGTTCAGGGTACGCGGAATCCTTAACTATATTGCTTGATTTTCTGAGGCAGCAGGAAGTGTAGACAGAGTCAATTGATGGAGGCTGGTTTGTGTGATGGACTGGGCTTTGTTCACAACCCTTTGTAGTTTCTTGTGGTCATGGACAGAGCAGGAAACATACCAAGCTGTGATACAACCAGAACATATGCTTTCCATGGTGCATCTGTAAAAATGGGTGAAAGTTGTGGCGGACATGCCGAATTTTCTTCGCCTCCTGAGAAAGTAGAGGCGTTGGGGCACTTTCTTGACTACAGCATCGATGTGGAGGGAGCAGGACAGGTTGTTGGTGATCTTGACACCTAGAAGTCTGAAACTCTCAGGCACTGTTAGAGAGAATGTGGCAGCCAATTTGCGCATCGCAAGCTCTTCACAAACGCTAATGCAACTTTGGACAGATTATTTGTTTTAATGATGTTGGCTTAGGAACAAATATTGCCCAATGGACACAAGTCTTCTTGTGAAAATAATTAAAATGAAAGCAAACAAATATTGCCCAGGGGCTTCAGTTTAATGCCTCATCTAAAAGATGGTCCCATGGCAATGAGGCACTCCCTCATTACTGCAAATAATGGTTAGGTGACCCAAACAGGCGCAGGGCTGTGGCAGCTAGGGGAGTTTCAGAGTAACTTCATTGTATGTAAGCCTTACTTGTGACTAATAATAAAACTTTAACTTTAACTTTTAACTTTAAATTTATGGGAATCTCAGCGTGGATTGTGACTCTGGTCTGTGGCACTGAAGTCACATGTAGGCCAGTCTGGGTAAGGGGAGGACAGATTTCCTTCCCTAAAGCACAGTAGTGAACCTGATGGGTCTTTCCCAACAGTTGACAATTTTTTCATGGCCATCATTGAAGTTTTAATTCCAGATTTTCAATCAAGTCTAAATTTCACCATCCGGTCCACGTCCCCAGGTCTTATTGAATGGCGGGGCAGGCTCGAAGGGCCAGATGGCCTACTCCTGCTCCTATTTCTTATGTTCTTATGTTCTTATGTTCTCTGGACTACTGGCCCAGAGATAACACCACTGCCTCCCCACATGCCTTCTCACACCCCTTTTCAAGACTGTTCCTCTGTTATTGTATTGACAGAACATTATTGTCCTATAAAAGTAAGGGGAAGGCTGAGGCCTGAGGCTGAGGTCACTGCCTCTCCCTAACTCCCCCATCCTTGTGACATGTTTTCCCATTGAATGTGTGCGCTCTTTAAAAATGGTGCCAGCACCTTTGACCCCATCAGGTAACAACAGGCCTGGGTGACTACCTGCCTCACCTATCGCAAAATCTGTTGTCCTTTGGGAATTACACTGATTTTCCTGCCAACCATTATACATGGTCTCCAGAATGGAAAATCCTACCCCTAATCTATCAATCTGAGTCCCACCATCTCTTATCTCATCCTGTTCCCTCTGACTGGATCGACAACTCCTTCAGTTTATTTGGCAATAACTCAGGTATCACTGTCAGTAACTCAGGAATTCGGCAGGAAAGGAACAGTAATTATTGTTGAACACAGAGTGAAACCATTATTCCTTGACAATCTTACACAAGGTCTAACTTTCTTCTCGTGAAAATGATTGAACTAAAATAACCAAACTAAAGGCAAAGCAAGGAAACCCCCTAAAATAAAAAAAACCCAAAATGTACAGGAAACTCAAAACATCAAGCCAAAATGTGATTCGATGAGTCAATAGTACAGCCCAGCCCCTGCGGTGCCCAATGGGCATGGAGGGCCTCAGTGGTGCTCATCGACATCTCATGCTCTGCCTCCAGGGACACTCAGTTGCGAATACAGCTGCAGTAGAGGGGCAAAGAGCCAGGTTGCACATCCTCCCCCCTCCCCCCTCAGTCACACATTGCCTGGATCTGTTGATAGCAAGCTGAGAGCAGTTTGTTTTCTGTCACAGTTCTGTGGTTTTTTCTTCCGCACTGACCTCCCTCTCACTGTACAGTTTTACTTTGAAAAATGATCTCCCCACCTTGCAAAGTGAACGGGTAAAATCTGGTCCATTTCTCAGTTTGATTAAGTGATTTTGATTTGATTGTTTTGATTTGATTTGTTATTGTCACGGTGAAACGTACTGTTCCTTGCACGCTGTACAGACAAAGCATACTGTTCATTGTGAAGAAAAGGAGAGGGAGTAGAACTTAGTGTTACAGTCACAACTTGGGTATGGAGAAAGATCAACTTAATATACGGTAGGTCCGTTCAGAAGTCTGACAGCAGCAGGGAAGAACTGCTCTTGAGTCAGTTGAGACGTGACCTCAGACTTCTGTAGAAGACGGAAGTGAGAATGTCTAGGGTGCGTGAAGTCCTTAATTATGCTGGCTGCTTTTCTGAGGCAGCGGGAAGTGTAGACAGAGTCAAAGGTTGGGAGGCAGTGACGTTCAAACTGTTCCAATGGGTTGAAAACTTTGTATTTCTCGATCCACGTCCTGCCTCACAGGTGCAGTCCCAAAAGAGTCGCAAATTGGCTTACAAAGCGGGTGTGTCAGCCTCTGATAAAGCTAACTTCAAGTATCAGAAAGGCCTAACTGACTGGGCCAGATAGAGTCATAGAATCCTACAGTGCAGTGGACAGAAGGGCATTTCTTCACCCAAAGAGTGGTCAGCCTCTGGAATTTGCCCCCACAGAGAAAACAGTTGATGTCAAAACATGGTGGGTGGGATTTTATCCCGAGGTCACTAGATCTTTCCATGGTTCAGTCCTCACCCACTCCGATTCCTGTGGTGAGTGGGACGGGAAAATTTCAGCCTGTATGTTTTCAAGAAGCACTTAGATATAGCACATGAGGTGAAGGAGATCAAAGGATTGGAGGTGGGGGGAAAGGCGAGATCAGGCTACTGATTTAGATGAACAGCCACGATCATGAACAATTGCGGAACAGGCTCAAAGGGCTAAATGGCCTCCACTTACTGCTGCTTTCAATGTTTCTGTGACCCCATTATAAATGCACCTTCTTTGGCCATCAAGTCCTGAGGCGGGACTCAAACCCAGAGCTTCTGGCTCAGAGGCAGGGATGCTACCCACTGCACCACAAGACACCCTTAATCCAGGGGATTGATGATTAAAGAAAACAAGCTAAAATCTGTTTTGGGGTCTCGGAATGTCAAAGAGGACATGCCCACAAGTTGGTTTGAGGTCTGTACAGGTTACCGTGGCAGTCAACCATTGATCATAGAACCCTACAGTGCAGGAAGAGGCCCTTTAGCCCATTGAGTCTGCACTGAACACAATCCCACCCAGACCCTACTCCCAATATCCTTACATATTATACCCACTAATCCCTCTAACTTACACATCCCTAGACACTAAGAGGCAATTTCCCTTATGGCCAATCAACCTAACCCGCACATCTTTGGACTGTGGGAGGAAACCGGAGCACCTGGAGGAAACCCATGCAGACATGAGGAGAATGTGCAAACTCCACACAGACAGTGACTCAAGCCGAGAATTGAACTCAGGACCCTGGAGCTGTGAAGCAGCAGTGCTAACCACTGTGCTACCGTGTCGGTAGGATTCTACACGGAATCAGAGCGGGAGAGGGGCAGATGGTGGAAATGTCTGCTGTTCTTGGGCAGGATTTTCCAGTCTTGCTTGGGTGATGCTGTAACGTGGTTAGCACTGCTGCCTCACAGTGCCAGGGACCCGGGTTCGATTCCCAGCCTCGGGTCACTGCCTGTGTGGAGTTTGCACGTTCTCCCCATGACAGTGTGGGTTTCCTCCGGGTGCTCTGGTTTCCTCCCACCGTCCAAAGATGTGCGGGTTAGGTTGATTGGCCGTGCTAAATTGCCCCTTAGTGTCAGGGGACTAGCAAAAGTAAATGCACAGAGCTATGGGGATAGGGCCTGGGTGGGATTGTGGTCGGTGCAGACTCAATGGGCTCCTTCTGTGCTGTAGGGATTCTATGATTAAGTTAGAAAATAACAGCTGTATAGGGCATTGGTGAGGCCGCAGCTGGAGTACTGTGTGCAGTTTTGGGCGCCGCACCTGCGCAAGGATGTTTTGGCCCTGGAGGGAGTGCAGAGGAGGTTTACTCGGCTGATACCGGAGTTGAGGGGATTGAGCTATGAGGAGAGGCTGAATAAACTAGGCTTGTACTCGTTAGAGTTTAGAAGAATGAGGGGAGATCTCATTGAGACGTATAAGATGATGAATGGGATGGATAGGATAGAGGTGGAGAGACTGTTCCCGCTCAAAAAAGACAGTAGGACTAGGGGGCACAGCCTCAAGATAAAGGGGGGGCGGTTTAGAACAGAGTTGAGGAGGAACTTCTTCACTCAAAGGGTGGTGAATCTCTGGAATTCTCTGCCCGTTGAAGTGGTGGAGGCTGCCTCGCTAAATATTTTTAAGAAACGGGTTGATGGGTTTTTGATAAGAGAAGGGATTAAGGGTTATGGGGAGAGGGCGGGAAGGTGGAGCTGAGTCACGACAGATCAGCCATGATCTTATTGAATGGCGGGGCAGGCTCGAAGGGCCAGATGGCCTACTCCTGCTCCTATTTCTTATGTTCTTATGTTCTTATGTTCATTGGAAAAATCCGATTCTGTAAACCAGACTTTTAACCATTCAGGCAGCAAGATGATACTGATTGGCAGAGTCCCAGCCTATAAGAGATCAGCTTCTATGTGTTTTCATTGAAGGTAGGGGAAAGTTGATCTTGTTTGTTACAACTCTGTATAGACGTGTTGTGACTTTAGCTAGTTCCTTGCATCTTGTGAAATATTACGTAGTTGTGAGGGTTGGGTTTCCTGCTGCTGATTAGAGTAGCAATTCTATTGGGTCCAGAATTGGCTGTGAGCGTTGGAAATATCAACTGCAGAGACTCTGTTTACTGTGCAATGCCTGTGACTCAAAGGTAGGAGTTTTATTATTTACTCCAGTGACGCAGCGAGGACAGTAACTCTTGAGGGTAAGAAGGCAGAAAGAGCCTTCAGTTGTTCAACGGGGAGGGTGCTGAGCAGCTTTGCAGAGTTTCGCACACACAACGGGACCCCAAACACTGCGACCCAGAACATTGCTTTACACAAGGTGCTCAACACATGGGATGGGTGAGTGAGTGAGTGTGGGAGTGTGTGCGAGTGCGTGTAAGTATGAATGTGAGTGAGTGTATGTGTGCTGTGCGAGTGTGAGTGAGTGGGTGTGTGTGCGTGCAAATGTGTGTGTGCACGTGTGAGTGTGAGCGAGTATGTGTGCCTCTATGTGAGAGCGTTTGAGTGAATGAGTGAACTAATGTGTGTGAGTGTCTCTGTGAAAGAGTGTGTGTGTGAGTGTGTGTACATGTGTGTGAGTGTGAGTTCACATGAATGTATGAGTGTCTGTGGCTGAGTTTGTGTATGTGTGTGTATGATCAAATATGTAAGTGCGAGAATGTACGTGTGAGTATATATGTGTGCGCATGCATGAGTATCTGTGAGTGTGTGTGTGAGAGCGTGTGAGTGTCTCTGTGTGAGTGTATGAGAGAGTGTGTGAGAATGTCTCTGTGTGCGTATCCCTGTGAGAGTGTGGTGTCAGTGTCTCTATGTGAGAGCGTGTATGAATGTGAGACCGTCTGTGTGAGAGTGTGTGCGTGTCTCTGTGTGAGTAAGTGTGTGACTGTGAGTGTGTGGCTCTGTATATGTGAATCTGTGAGTGTGTAAGTATGTGCTGAGTGTGTATGGAGGTGACAAGAGGATCACATTGAGATTTGACATCCTGCACCATGAACAGTTTCCTGGCAATCTCTTAATTGAGGCATCAATAACAATCAAACAGAAGGAAAAGAAACAAAAACACTCAGCAGTGAGGAGAGTCTGTATTTATATAGAGCTGTTACATGGCAAAATTGGTTTCCTCCCACACTACAAAGATGTGCAGGCTGATATGCCATGAAAAATTGCCCTTTAGTGTCAAGGGAATGGCAGGGTAAATATGTGGGGTTATGGGGATAGGGCCTGGATGCGATTGTTGTCAGTGCAGGCTTGATGGGACAAATGGCCTCCCCTGCACTGCAGGGATTCTATGAAATGCCCAAGGTAGTTCACAGGACACTGATCCACGTGGGTGTATGAGAACGGGTGGGTGAAAACTTGGTCAGAGAGGTAGGTTTCTGAGAATGTCTTAAAGGAGGAAAGAGAGAGAGAGGAGCAGAGAGGCGTATGAGGCATCAAGAGCTTTGGGCTTCCCAGCTAAACGCAGCCTCCAATGGGCAAGTGATTAAATTTGGGGATGCGGAAGAGGAGGAATGCAGAGATAGAACATAGAACATAGAACACTACAGCACAAACAGGCCCTTCGGCCCACGAGTTGCGCCAATCACATCAACACCTACCTTCCAAGATCTTGGAAGGTTGCAGGGCTCAAGGAGATCGCTGAGATAAATCAGGAGGAATTGACAATGGAACAAAAAGAATGAGATTTTTAAAACTGAGCGTTGCTGAACCAGAGGCCCACGTAGGCCGGAGAATTTGGATCTGATGAATAAAAGGGACTTGGAGCCAGCATAGGAGCAGAGTGTTTCAAATAAGTTTTATTTAAACAAAGTTATTTATTAACCCTGGACCTCTCAAAGTACTTTACAAACAACAAAATACCTTTTAAAGTGTAGTCACTGTTCTAAAGTAGGAAACATTACAGCCAATTTAAGGTGCCACAAATAGCAACGTGATAACAACCAGATTACATATTCTAATAATGCTGATTGAAAGTTAAATGTCGGTCAGGATATTGATCCTTGTACCTTGCTGATTAACGTCATGGGATTTTTGATGCTGATTTGAGAGGTTTAACATTGTATCCAAAAGGATTGTATCCACAAACATTGTATCCAAAAACATTGTATCCACCTTCTACAGTGCAGCACTTTCTCAGGACTGCACTGGAAATGTCCATCTTAATTATGTGCTCTCGTCTCCAGAGAGTGTCCTGAACCCATGCCTGTTTAACTCAGATATGGAGATGCCGGTGTTGGACTGGGGTGGGCACAGTAAGAAGACCCACAACACCAGGTTAAAGTCCACCAGATTTATTTTGGGAATCACGAGCTTTCGGAGGAGCGCTGCTCCTTCATCAGGTGAGTGGAGGATCTGATGAAGGGGGGGGGCGCTTCAAAAGCTTGTGATTCCAAATAAACCTGTTGGACTTTAACCTGGTGTTGTGAGACTTCTTACTGTGTCTTACTAAGAAGCAAGAACTTTAACCACTGACATTTTAGGTTATGAAACTGGTGGCTCGGTGGCACAGTGGTTAATACTGTTGCCTCACAGTGCCAAGGACCAGGGTTCGATTCCCGGCTTGGGTCACTGTATGTGTGGAGTTTGCACATTCTCCCCGTGCCTGTGTGGGTTTCCTCCGGGAGCTCTGGTTTCCTCCCACAGTGAAAAGATGTCTGAGTAATGTGAATTGGGCATGTTAAATTGACTCTTAGTGTCAGGTGGATCATCAGGGTAAACGTGGGGTTATGGGGCTTGGGTGAGATTATTGTTGGCGCAGGCTCGATGGCCTCCTTCCGCACTGTAAGGATTCAATAATTCTACGAACAGGCACTCGGTTGGATTTTCCTAACTAGGAGGTCGCAATCAGAAGACGGGAATAATTCCAGGTTTCGAATTTAACTGAGAATTTGTTGGAGGAACTGCCTGAATTGGCATGGCAACAGCTTCCATGTCCAGGCCCAGCTGGAGGACCATTCAGAGACCTTCCAGATTGAAAGGTCCATCAGGCAGCAGGGCAGGATAGGTCAGAGAGAGGCAGCTTCAAAACACAGGCCAATACTTTGAAATATTTAAGGATAAATTGTTCCCACTCAACATTTGATTGGATTTTTTGTTGCCACAGGTATTAACAGTGAAAAGTATTGTTTCTTGCGCACTGTCCAGACAAAGCATACCATTCATAGAGAAGGAAAGAGAGAGTGTAGAATGTAGTGTTACTGTTGTAGCTAGGGCGTAGAGAAAGATCATCTTAATGCATCTTAAGTCCATTCAAAAGTTTGACAGCAGCAGGGAAGAAGCTGTTCTTGAGACGGTTGTTATGTGACCCCAGACTTCTGTATCTTTTTCCCAAAGGAAGAAGGTGGAAGACAGAATGTCCAGGGTGCGTGGGGTCTTTATTATGCTGGCTGCTTTGCCAAGGCAGCAGCGTGCGTAGACAGAGTCAATGGATGGGAGGCTGGTTTGCGTGATGTATTGGGCTACATTCACCATCTTTTGTAGTCCCTTGCGGACTTAGACAGAGCAGGAGACATACCAAGCTATGATACAACCAGAAAAAATGCTTTCTATCATGCACCTGCAAAAGCTGGTGAGAGCCTTAGCTGACATGCCAAATTTCCTTAGTCTGCTGAGAAAGTAGAGGCATTTGTGACAGAGGGAGCCCTGCTATCGGGTGGCCAGTGACTACCTTGGTACCCAGGCAGGAAGCGAGGGCCTCTAGCCAACACCGAAACCCTGACTGTCTGCCCACATGCAGGTTTCATAATGGGGCCCACTACCACCTGCAGGAAGCTGACTGCAAGATCCCATTTGGGCCTGTTTGATTGGGCTGAACAAGCCTCTCCCTGAGTCTAATTGGCTGCGTGGGGAATGGGCAGTCTGGTTGGGGCCCGAAACCACTGGCGCTAAGAGCATGGTTGGGAAACCGGCATGCCGGCTGGTTTCTCTCCGGCACCATCCGCTTCCATTCCCAATGGGCAAGGCAATGGCAGACGCAGTACCATCTGGAAAAACGTGAGGTTTGAAGCACTTTGGAAGCAAAATCAAGCGAGCAGATTACTACCTGGATGTCTGTAAATTGGGAGTGTGCAGCGGGATCTGGGTGCACCAGTCACTGAAGGTAAGCGTGCAGGTACAGCAGGCAGTAAAGAAGGCAAATGTCGGCCTTCACTGCGAGAGGTTTCGAGTACAGGAGCAGGGTTGTGTTGTTGTTGTAATTATTCAGGGCCTTGGTGAGGCCACACCTGGAGCGTTGTGCACGCTATTGATATCCTTATCTGAGGAAGGATATTCTTGCTCTCGAGGCAGTGCAGCAAAAGTTTATCTGGCTGATTCTGGGAATGGGTGGGGCTGATGTATGAGGAGAGGTTGACTGGGTTCGGATTGTTTTCACTGGAATGAGGGGGTCTCTCATAGAGAATTATAAAATTCTAACAGGACTACGTAGAGTAGATGTGGGAAGGATGTTTCCGATGGTGGGAGAGTCCAGAACCAGGGGTCACAGTCTGAGAATTTGGGGTTAACATTTAGGACGCAGATGAGGAGACATTTCTTCACCCAAAGAGCCTGTGGAATTCACTACCACAGGAAGTAGTTGAAGCCAAAACATTGAAATTATTCACGAGGCGAGTGGATATAGCACTTGGGGCAAACGGGATCAAAGGTTATGGGGAGAAAGCAGGATTAGACTATTGAGTTGGATGGTCAGCCATGATCGTGATGAATGGCGGAGCAGGTTTGAAGGGCCAAATGGCCTCCTTCTGCTCCTATCTTCTTTGTTTCAACCCATTAAAGCAGGAGGGCCAATGGTCATGACATGGTCCCTGCCATGGGCTTGCTGTCCAATGATGAAAGGCAGAATTAATTGCGTTTATACTCTCTGGAGTTTAGAAGAATGAGAGGCGATCTCATTGAAACATGTAAGATGGGTCTCGACAGGATAATCACTGAGAGATTGTTTCAACGGGGCGGGGAATCTATGAGATGGGGGCACAGGATAGGAGGATGATCGTTTAGGACTGAGATGAGGAGAAATGTCTTCGCACTAAAGGGTTGTGAATGTTTGGAATTCTCCATCCCAGAGGGTTGTGGACGCTCCATCATTGAACATATTAAAGGCTGGCTCAGACAGACTTTTGGTCTCTTGGAGAATGAAGGGAGATGGGGAGCAGCTGGAGAAGTAGATCTGAAGCCCAACATTAACAATGATCATATTAAATGGTGGAGGTGGCTCGATCGGCCGAATAGTCTACTCTTGCTCCTAAGGTGGCGCGGTGACACAGTGGTTAGCTGTTGCCTCACACTGCCAGGGACCTGGGTTTGATTCCTGCCTTGGGTTACTGTCTGTGCAGAGTCTGCACATTCTCCCCGTGTCTGCGTGGGTTTCCTCCAAGAGTTCCGGTTTCCTCCCACAGTCCGGAAGGTGTGCTGGTGAATTGGCCGTGCTAAATTCTCCCTCAGTGTACCCGAACAGGCGTCAGAAGATGACGGCTTGGGGATTTTCACAGTAACTTCATTGCAGTGTTAATGTAAGCTGACCCATGACGCTAATAAATAAACTTTAAACTTAAGCTTTTGTGTTTTTGGCTCTGGTTGAGTCCCGCAAACCTGTGAGATAGCACCCGGACTGAAGGCAGTTATCTCAATATCCCAGCCAGGGCTTTCATTTCCTCCAACTTCCTGCCACTGAATAGAATGGTGTTGGACGAGACTCAGAAACAATCCGAGGTCCAGGAACCGTTAAACTCCTTCCTGTCCAGGACCCAGCTCGACATTAACGGAATGGAAACCATTGTTAGCGACAGTCGACTGCTTGTTGTTTCCTGGATATTCCCTGAAGGTTTTGTCAAAGAGCACTGTGAGGTGAAGTGGGCGAGGAGAAGTACAGCAATGTCCCAGGCAGTTAATGTCAGGCTGCTCTCCTTCATACAAAAGATCTTTAAAATCTACCATCCCCCCCACCACGCCTTCCAATCCCCTGGCAAAATACTGTTGAGTTTGGGAATTAGTTGAAATTTTCAAAACTGGGACTGATGGATATTTATTAGACACCCAGGGATTAACAGTAATGAATCTAAGGCCAATAAATGGAGTCGAGATACTTGTTAGCCTTTCATAGAATCCCTGCAGTGCAGAAGGTGGCCATTTGGCCCATTGAGTCTACACCGACCACAATCCCACCCAGTTCCCCCTCCCCATAACCCCTCATATTTACCTTGCAAATCCCCCTGACACTTTGGTCAATTTAGCACGATCAATCAACCTAATCCACATATCTTTGGACTGGAAGGAAACGGGACCACTTGGGGGGGAAACCCACGCAGACACGGAGAGAACGCGCAAACTCCACAGTGAGCCGAGGCTGGAATTGAACCCGGGTCCCTGGCACTGTGAGGCAGCAGTGCTTAGCATCATGCCACTGTGCCTTTGAGTCCTGGCTCCTGTGGGTCCCTGAGGAAAATATTCTGTCCTATGACTTTTATTCTGCCAGGGTTCCCGCAGCAGTGTCCGCTGGAGACTCCTTTGACACTGCAGGATAATTTGTTTTTGACTGGTACACGGGCCATTGGCTCCGAGGCCGCACTGCATTTCCTTCAAGCTTCACCACCTCTTTGGCTTTAAGATCCCCCTTAAAACCCGTGTTTGGTGAACTTCCCCCTTTCCCCTAGTACCTCCACCCCCCCCCACCCCCCCACCACTTTAGTTCAACTTGTGTTTCCCTCGAGGATAGAGGTGGAGAGACTCTTCCCACTCAGAAAGGACAGTAGGACTAGGGGGCACAGCCTCAAGATAAAGGGGAGGGGCGGTTTAGAACAGAGTTGAGGAGGAACTTCTTCACTCAAAGGGTGGTGAATCTCTGGAATTCTCTGCCCGTTGAAGTGGTGGAGGCTGCCTCGCTAAATATTTTGAAGACGCGGGTTGATGGGTTTTTGATAAGAGAGGGGATTAAGGGTTATGGGGTGAGGGCGGGAATGTGGAGCTGAGCCACGACAGATCAGCCATGATCTTATTGAATGGCGGGGCAGGCTCGAGGGGCCAGATGGCCGACTCCTGCTCCTACTTCTTATGTTCTTATGGTCTTGTCGAAGCATTTTAATCCACGTCACTGAGTCTCAATCCAGGAACTCCTTCCCTCACAGCACTCCCCCACTAGCGAGGGTGATTGTCTTCCATGAGTCCGAAGGTGGTTGACTAGTTGGTTCAGGATCTGCAGATTTTATTCAGGTATTTCTTGCCCTGTGGGATGTCTGCTCCCACATCGAGGCTGTTCTTTTTGCAGACTTTGCTTTCCCTCTTTGTTTAGCCGTCATTGGTTCTCAAAGCTGTGAGGAGGATGCAGAGAAGCTTCATCGTGATTTGGACAGTGTGTGGGGATTTATTCAATGTTATTATTGGAATTCAGCCTCCTTGGGCAGGACAGATTAGTTGCTGCCCCAGCAGACTCACTCACTGCCCCTGCTGGAGTGGTCACTCCTCCACTTCTGAAACAAGGTCAATTTATCCCTCTTGTCCCTCAGCTCTGGTCACACGCGACCCTCGCTGGTTAAAGCTGTGGGTTGCTGAGTTGTGTGGAACTGCAAGGTCCCAAGTTCATTCCCCCGCTCAGAAACATTGAAGGAAGCTTGATATCAGCCAGGATGGTGGGGGCAGCTCCAGTGATTTGGACAGGTTGAGTGTGTAGACACCTGCATGGTAGATGCAGTATAATATGGATAAATGTAAGGTTGTCCACTTTGGTAGCAATAATCGGAAGACAGATTATTACTTGAATGGGGGTAAATTGGAAGAGGTGAATACTCAATGAGATCTTGGAGCCCTCGTGCATCAGTTGGCGAAAGTAAGTGCGCAGGTACAGCAGGTAGTAAAGAAGGCAAATGGTATGTTGGCCTTCATAGTGGGAGGATTTAAGTATAGGGATAGAGATGTTTCGCTGCAAATGCGTTGGGTGTTGGTGAGGCCACCCCTGGAGTATTGTGTGCTGACGAAGGATGTCCTTGCTATAGAGGGAATACAGTGAAGGTTTACCAGGCTGATTCCTGGGATGGCAGGAATCAGCCTGATGGCTGCCATACGAGGAGAGACTAAATCAGTTTAGGGTTATATTCATTGGAGTTCAGAAGAGTGAGAGGGATCTTATAGAAACTTATAACATTCTAACAGGGTTAGACAGGGTAGATTCAGAAAGAATGTTCCAATGATGGGGGAGTTGAGATCCATACTTTGAGGATCAGGGGTAAAACTGAGGTGAGACGAAATTTCTTCACCCAGAGGATGGTGCAGAAAGTAGTTGAGGCCAAAACGTTGTGTGATTTCAAGGAGAAATTAGATATAGTTCTTGGAGCTAAAGGGATCAAGGGAAATGGGAGGAAGGGGGATCAGGATATTGAATTTGATGATCAGCCATGATCAAAATGAATGGCAGAGCAACCATGAAGGGTCAAATGGCCTCCTCCTGCTTCTAGTTTCTATGTTTCTAAAATACCGGGATTGTCCTCATGGACTCCGTCCCCATCTGGTTGGGTCCAAGGTGATTGTCTCCCAGGAGTTGATGTCAATGTTGCATTTCTTCCTGTCGCCCCTCAGCATTTCCTTGAAGCATTTCTCCTGCCCTCCTCTGGCCTGAGATACGGAGGCCCCTCTCTGGAAGCCTGGTATTTGACATCCCAACTATATGACTGACCCAATAGAGTCACACCACACGGCCTGTGATGGTTCAGGAATGATGTGGAGATACCGGCGTTGGACTGGGGTAAACACAGTAAAAAGTCTGACAACACCAGGTTTAAGTCCAACCGATTTATTTGATAGTAAACTCACAAGCTTTCGAGGTTTCCCCCTTTGTCAGGTGAATGGAGAGTTCTGGCCCCAGACAGAGCATATAAAGCACAGACAGTTTAGAGATTGCTGATTAGAATGCAAATCTTTACACCTAACCTGCTGTTCAAGTCTTAAAGTGGCTGACAATGTGTGTGGAAGGAGCACTGATCACAGGTTAAAGAGATGTGTATTGTCTCCAGACAGTACAGTAAGTGAGGTTTTGCAAAACCAAAACCTTAATCAGTAATCTGTAAACTGTCTGTGCTTTATATGCTCTGTCTGGGGCCAGAACTCTCCATTCACCTGATGAAGGGGGAAACCTCAAAAGCTTGTGAGTTTACTATCAATCGGTTGGACTTAAACCTGGTGTTGTCAGACTTTTTACATGGTTCAGGAAGACATCTCACCTGCACCTTATCAGGAATAATTAGGGATGGGCAATAAATTTGGCCTTGCCATCAATGCCCCTACCCCGCAGTGAATCAACAGAAATCCCCTAAAGAAATTTGACTGCTTGGAGGTGGACAAGTAGATTTAGACCCTTTGATGGTTTGGTGGACATTGATTAATTGGTTACATTGTGCTGATATGTGTTAACTTACCCAGTGTTTTGTTCACATTGTGTCACTTGGAGGAAACGTATTAAAGTACAGACAGTAACTACAGCAGAGTGCGTAGACAGCATCTCTCTCTCTCTCTCTCACACACACACACACACACACACACACAATCTGAGCAGATACTCAGCATCTTGTGTCTCTCTAAACTGTTCACTTGTGGAGTTTAGCTTCTAAATAACCTGCTTGGATAATGATTTGATTTTCCTTAATCTTTTATGGGACAGGCCAGTGTTAATTGCCAATCCCTAACTGCCCCTGAGCTGTGTGGCTTGCCAGGCCATTTCAGAGAGGAATTTACGGGCCCCAGAGAATTGTCAGCTGCTCTCCTTTCACTGTTTGTCTTTGCATCCTTTTTGTTGACCAGCTTTGTGTAATTGCAACGGAACTCCTGTCTTTCAAACACAGATTGTATCTCTTTTTCCCAAAAGACCTTTGTTCTTAGTGCTGCATCATGAGGCAAACACAATACTGACTAGCTCCCACCCAAATCTTTTATTGAAACATTGTGAAACATTGAAAAGGAACACAATGAGTGGAACATTTGGGATGAAGACTCGGTGAGGGGGCCTGGTAGAACGGGTTGGTTCCTGAAAGTGGGAGTGACAGGGCACGAAGGGGTGGGCTTGAAGAGGGTGTAATGGTGGAGTGGTAACCAGAGTGAGATCTGTTACCTGCAGGTGGAGGTCCCAGAGTGAGGCCAGCACACGTGGGAGGGAGGATGGATTTCTCCCGCACCGTTGCCAGGAGGAGGCGACCGTGAGTTGGCGGGTGGGGGCGATGACCAATGAATGGTGGTTAATGGGGTTTACCCAACACCAGCACAAGACAGCTGCTGAGGTAGCAAGGAGTGTGTGTCACTGCCTCCAGTGCTGAGGTGTCAAATAAGTTTCTAGCATACATAAGGGGATAAGGCCAAGAGAATTTGGTGGCGCGGTGGCACAGTGGTTAGCCTCACAGTGCCAGGGTCCCAGGTTCAATTCCGGCCTCGGAGGACTATCTGTGTGGAGTTTGCACATTCTCCCCATGTCTGCATGGGTTTCCTCCGGGTGCTCCGGTTTCCTCCCACAGTCTAAAGATGTGCGGGTTAGGCAGATCTGTTACCTGCAGGTAACAGATACTAAATTGACTCTTAGTGTCAGGGGAGCTCGCAGGGTAAACATGTGGGGTTACGGAGCTAGGATGGGATTGTTGTTGGTGCAGACTCAATGGGCCGAATGGTCTCCTCCTGCAGCATAGGGATTCTATGAATGGAGGGGAAGCTGCTCCAGTTGGGGCTGCGAACATGCCACTTGCTCTCGTGGCCTCCTCTTTACGCTCTGGAGCCTCAGGCCTCAAAGACCCTCGGGTAAACACTGAGATGCCACCTTGGTGCTGTCGGCAGAGGTTCTGCGTTGCTGAGGGATGTTGGCGTTTCTTCCAGAGGCAGAATGACATCAGTCCAGGCAAGTTACCCATGATTGGACCATTCATCATTCCGACTGGCTTTCCGCCTCTGCTCGCTGGGCAACAGTGTCAGGGCTGCTGGAAAATATCTCAGTCACAGACTGTGTCAGGAAAACCTCCTCTCATGTTTACCAGTTCCCCCCAGGAGCAGAGGGTGTGGACTGGGGAAAAGGTCGAGAGAAGGCTACAGAGGAACTTCACTCAAAGACTCTAGCCTCTGCCTTTCAGATTGGATGTTAAGGTGAGGCCCCCTCTGTACCCTCTCATGTAGATGTTAAAGATCCCCATGCTCTCCAGAATTCTCCAGTCTCACCCGTGGCTGCGATTCTCTGGTCCCACTGCAGTGAATGAAGATTTGGCTGAGCGCCAAATTCTCCATTCTTGCCTTTAGTGGTGACGGGGCGAACGAGGTTGGAGAATTCTGGCCTTTTTGGTTTTAACTTTTGGGTGGAAAGAGAGAATGGCCGGAATTTTACCACCTCGCTTGCCCCAGAATTGGGGATGGGTGAGGTGGGCATTCTCTGTTGGCCTCGGAAGGGACTTTATGAGCCTCGGGTGGCTGAGGTGGTAAAATTCCAGTAAACATCTCTCCAATGTCCTTTTTTAAAATTCATCCATGGGACATGGGCATCGCTGGCTGGTCAGCATTTATGGCCCATCCCCAATTGCCATTGGAGGGCAGTCAACCACATTGCTGTGGCTCCGGAGTCACGTGTAGGCCAGACCAGGTAAGGTCGGCAGATTTCCTTCCCTAAATTACATTAGTGAACAAGATGGGTTTTTCCCGACAATAGACAATCGTCATCAGTATGCTCTTAATTCCAGATTTTTTTTATTGAGTTCAAATTCCACCATCTGCTGTAGTGAGATTCGAACCTGGGTTCCCAGAACACTAGCTGAGTTTCTGATTAATAGTCTAGCGGTAATAAGACTAGACCTCACCGCCCCTGCAACAACCTACAGCACTAAAATGGATGATCTGTTGGTGGTTATTGGTTGTGGGTGCTTGAAGATTGGTTGCCAAGGTTCCTCCATTACAACAATGGACGGTTCAACCACTCTTTGACTTGACACCCTGAATGCCTTTTGTGCGAAACGCTTTGGGATGTCTTGTGATTGTGAAAGGTGATGCGTAAATGCAAGACTCCCTTGGTTGAACATACAATATTAACTTGCTTTCCTGTTGGTTACTTCTCACCCTCATTTTCTGGTTTCTCGCTTTATTTAAATATCACATTTTTCTGTCTGTGTGAATCTTTCACCTTCGTTGAAACATAGAAGATAAGAGCAGGAGGGGGTCCTTTGAGCCTGCTGCGCCATTCATTACGATCATCCAACTCAATAGCCTAATCCTGCATCTTCCCCATAACCTTTCCTTCATCTGCCGGCCTCCATTTTGAGGGGGAGGAAATGAAAATAAATTCTTGGAGGAACCAGAATCCAGAAAGTTAAGAGTATTTTCGCTTTTGAGCCTCTGCGTTTGAGCTGAGCACTCCAAAATATTTGGCGGAATTATAAACTCAGTCATCATGTTCGGAACATGAAGAAGGAATTCAAGCAGTTTATTTGAAGCCACCACACCATGTGTGGGTGGGGAGTAAGGTGAAATAGCCTTTCAGCAAGTAAATATATGAGGCTGATTCGAGAAACTTGTTAATGGAAAAAAAAAATGACATTTATATCGCGCTTTCCATCGCCACAAGCTGCCTCAAAGAGCTTTGTGGCTGTTATTTATATCAAAACTTTCAGCAACACGCTAACAGATTTTTTTTATTGAGTTCAAATTCCACCATCTGCTGTAGTGGGATTCGAACCTGGGTTCCCAGAACACTAGCTGAGTTTCTGATTAATAGTCTAGCGGTAATAAGACTAGACATCACCTCCCCTGCAACAACCAGAACATGGGACAGCACGGTAGCACAGTGGTTAGCATTGCAGCTTCATGGCTCCAGGGACCTAGGTTTGATTCCCGGCTTGGGTCACTCTTGGTGTGGAGTTTGCACATTCTCCTCGTGTCTGTGTGGGTTTCCTCCGGGTAAAAAAAGAACAACCCAGCACGGGAAACAGGCCCTTCGGCCCAACGAGCCCGCGCCGCCGCATCACCCTACACCTATTCTACCCTGCGTGTCTACGAATGGAACCCCTGACTTAGCCAGATTCAGGGAAGAAATAGTGTCAATTTGGTAAAAACCGATTAGCCTGAGAGCACATCTTTGGGGTGTGGGAGGAAACCGGAGCCCCACGCAACCCCACTTCTCCTGTTCCCCACCCCCCTTCCTCCTCTCAGCAGCCCCCCCTTGTTCCTGACCCTTAGAGTTAGCCAGTCTAGGGGGGGGGTGGATGTCACTTGCACCCCATTGACAATGGCACCCTCTCTCCCCCTGATGAGCCTCAGTGTCTGTTTTCCTCCCACAGTCCAAAAGGTGTGTGAGTTAGGTTGATTAGCCATGCTAAAATTGCCCCTTAGTGTCCTGATTTGCATAGGTTAGCAGGATTAGTGGGTAAATATGTAGGGATATGGGGGTAGGGCCTGGGTGGGATTGTACCGACTTGATGGGCCAAATGGTTCTTTCTGCACTGTAGGGTTTCTAAGCATCTGTGATGCTGAAATAATGTGGAGATGCCGGTGTTGGACTGGGGTAAACACAGTAAGAAGTCTCACAACACCAGGTTAAAGTCCAACAGGTTTATTTGATAGTAAACCCACAAGCTTTCGGAAATGCTGTTCCTTCGTCGAATGTGTGGGAAGTTCTGATCGGAGAAGAGCATACAAAGGCACACACAGTTTACAGAATAATGATTAGAATGTGAGTCTTTACAGCTAACCTGTTATTCCAGTCTTAAAGGTGCAGACAATGTGAGTGGCGATACCATTAAGCATAGGTTAAAGGGATGTGTATTGTCTCCAGACAAGACAGTTAGTGAGATGTTGCAAGTTCAGGCAAGTCACGGGGGTTACAGATAGTGCGACATGAACCTAAGATCCCGGTTGAGGCCGTCCTCATGTGGGCGGAACTTGGCTATCAGTCTCTGTTCAGCGACTCTGTGCTGTCGTGTGTCGTGAAGGCCGCCTTGGAGAACGTTTAACGATCAGAGGCCGAATGCTCGTGACCACTGAAGTGTTCGCTAACAGGAAGGGAACAGTCTTGCCTGGTGATTGTTGAGCGATGTTGCTCAGCGTTCTCCAAGGCGGCCTTCACGACACACGACAGCACAGGCTCGCTGAGCAGAGACTGATAGCAAAGTTCCGCCCACATGAGGACGGCCTCAACCGGGATCTTAGGTTCATGTCGCACTATCTGTAACCCCCATGACTTGCCTGAACTGGCAACATCTCACTTACTGTCTTGTCTGGAGACATTACACATCTCTTTAATCTATGCTTAATGATATGTCCACTCACATTGTATGCATTTTTAAGACTTGAATAGCAGGTTAGGTGTAAGGACACGCATTCTAATCATCCTGTAAACTGTGTGCGCCTTTATATGCTCTTCTCTGATCAGAACTTCCTACACACCCGACGAAGGAACACCGTTTCCAAAAGCTTGTGGGATTACTATCAAATAAACTGGTTGGACTTTAACCTGGTGTTGTGAGAATTCTTACTATGCTGAAATGAGTCAGGGGAACTATCCCACTCTTCCTTGAAGTATGACCATTGTATGGTTTACGCCCACCCAAGCAATATAGGACACCAGCTTAAACATTTTATCAAGAGGAACAAACGCCAGTGTGGCACACCCTTAGATGTACATACACCATATAAACTGCAGCAGTTCAAAGAACAAAGAACAAAGAACACAGCACGGGAAACAGGCCCTTCGGCCCAAAGAGCCCGCACCGCCGTCAAGAAGGCACCTCACCATCATCTGGGCAACTAGGGTGTGTGTGTGTGTGTGTGTGTGTGTGTGTGTGTGTGTGTGCGCACACTCTGAGTATCCAGGTCTCTGCACACATTTATGCACGTGTGTGAGTTCCCATGGGCACACACCTATATTTCTGTTCATTCTTGTGTTGTCTGTAAATAGATATACTGAGGGCAGAGGTTCTAAAAAGGGACACTAGACTTATCCCACAGTGCTGTTATGTAGAGAGTTCCAGGATTTTAGAACATAGAACATAGAACATTACAGCGCAGAACAGGCCCTTCGGCCCACGATGTTGCACCGACCAGTTACAAAAACAATGACCCACTAGCCTATACCAATCCCTTTTCGTCCATAAACCTATCTACAGATCTCTTAAACGCCTCCAAACTAGGCTCATTTACAACTGCAGCAGGCAGGGCATTCCAATCCCTCACCACCTGCTGGGTAAAGAACCTACCCCTGACATCCGTCCTGTAGCTACCCCCCCTTAATTTAAAGCCATGCCCCCTCGTGCTAGCTTTCTCCATCCGAGGAAAAAGGCTATCACTGTCCACCCTATCTAAACCTCTAATCATCTTATATGTTTCAATAAGATCCCCTCTTAGCCGCCTTCTTTCCAACGGAAACAACCCCAAATCCCTCAGTCTCTCCTCATAGGACCTCCCCACCATACCAGGCAACATCCTAGTAAACCTCCTCTGCACCCTCTCCAAAGCCTCCACGTCCTTCCTGTAATGTGGGAACCAGAACTGCACACAGTACTCCAAGTGCGGCCGTACCAGAGTAGTGTACAGTTGCAACATGACGCTGCGACTCTTAAATTCAATCCCCCTACCAATAAACGCCAAGACACCGTACACCTTCTTAACAACCTTATCTACTTGATTCCCAACTTTCAGGGATCTATGTACACATACACCTAGATCCCTCTGTTCATCCACACTATTCAAAGTCCTCCCGTTAGCCCTATACTCGACACATCTGTTGCTCCTACCGAAGTGAATTACCTCACACTTCTCTGCATTAAATTCCATCCGCCACCTCTCGGCCCAGCTCTGCAACCTATCTAAGTCTCCCTGCAGACTATGACACCCTTCCTCACAATCTACCACACCTCCGACTTTGGTGTCATCAGCAAATTTACTAATCCACCCAACTATACCCTCATCCAGATCATTAATAAAGATTACAAACAGCAGTGGCCCCAAAACAGATCCCTGAGGCACACCACTCGTAACCGAACTCCATGATGAATATTTACCATCAACCACCACCCTCTGCCTCCTATCCGCTAGCCAATTCCTGACCAATTCCCTAGATTACCCACAATCCCATACATCTGCATTTTCTGGGATTTTGACCAGTGACAGTGGAGGATCAGCTGATATACTTCAGGATGGTGAGTGGCTAGGAGGGGAACTTCCAGGTGATGGTGTTCCCAGGTATCTGCGCTGCCTGTCCTTCTAGGTGGTAGTGTTTGTGGGTTAGGAAGGCGCTGCCTCGGGATCCTTGGTGATTTCCCGCAGTGCATCTTGTAGATGGTACACACGATTGCCATTGTACGTTATCGGTGGAAGAATTGAATGCTTGCGAAGGGTAGCAATCAAGCGGGCTGCTTTATTCTGGAGAGTGCTGAGCTTCTTAAGTGTTATTGGAGCCATACTCATCCAGGCTAGTGGAGCGTGCATTGCATCACACTCCACTTGTGTCTAAATGGTGGACAGGCTTTGGGGAATTGAGAGGTGAGTTACTCGTTGCAGGATTCCTAGCCTTTGACCTGCTCTGGTATTTACATGGTTAGTCCGGTTAGTCCAGTTAGTCCCTGGTCAATGGCAACCCAAGGATGTTGATTTCTTTCCTTTCCCCTAACCCAAGGAGACTGGGGCTAAATGTGACAAAACCCCAACCCTGATCCCACAACCATGGCAGTTTGAAGCTGATTAGGGATTGAGATCTGCTGTTCTCAGAAACTCTTGGCAATAAACAGGCTGAGATTACAAACCATTTTACTCGTTCTGCCCCACTCCCACTCTTTCATCTTCTAACTAAAAGTGAAACTTGCTAACTACAGTTAAGGTATGTTGACATATGCATGAGTTCCCTTTTTGCTGAGTTACTGGTTAAAAATACACTCCATGCACAACACAATTCTTACCCAAGCATTCACAATCAATGCAGCCAAAACAGTACTGAGGAATCACAGAATCCCTACAGTGCAGAAGGAGGCCATTTGGCCCAAAAAGTCTGCACTGACCACAATCCCACCCAGGCCCTATCCCCATAACCCCCCATATTTACCCTACTAATCCCCTGACACCAAGATCAATTTAGCATAGCCAATCAACATAACCAACACACCTTTGGAGTGAGGAAGGAAACTGGAGCACCCAGAGGAAACCCACACAGACACAGGGAGAATGTGCAGACTTCACACAGTCACCCAAGCCAGGAATTGAACCCGGGTCCCTGGTGCAGTGAGGCAGCAGTGCTAACCACTGTGCTACCGTGCTGCATTGTCCGAAGTACTTCATTTTTAAAGTTTAACGGCAGTTGTAACGTAGAAAATGCAACAGGCCAATATGTGCACAGCAACTTGCTGCAAACAACAATGTGATATTATCAGTTAATCTGTTGATTAAGGGATTAAATATTGACCTGGACACCAGCTGGAATTTCCTGTCTTTCTTGAATTGACTAAGTAGATTTTGCTCTTTTAAATCCACTTGGCAGGAGAACTAGAACTTGGATCACCTGACAGACAGTGCCTCTGACAGTGCAGCATTCCAACACTGGGTCTCCCTGGATATATTTCCAAGCTGGGATGGTGAATGATTGGAGGGGCATTTGCAGGTGGTGGTGTTCCCATTGCCCTTGTCCTTCTGTGCGGCAGATGTCATGGGTTTTGAAGGTGTTGTCACAGGAGCCTTGACAAGTTGGTTCTGTGCCACAAGGTATCTGATAACCTCACTGGGGATGTCAATATCAGTGGGTGCATCTTGCACCTTTACAATATGGCACACCCTCGTCATTCAGGACTCAGGGCAACGCAGTGGTTAGCACTGCTGTCTCACAGCGCCAGGGACCCAGGTTCGATTCCCAGCTTGGGTCATTGTCTGAGTGGAGTTTGCACATTCTCCCTGTGTCTATGTGGGTTTCCTCCGGGTATTCTGGTTTCCTCCCACTTTCCAAAGAAGTGCGGGTTAGGTTGATTGGCCTTTAATTGCCCCTTAGTGTCAGGGGGTTAGTAGAGTTAATAAGTAGGATTATGGGGATAGGGGCTGGGTGGGATTCTGGTCAATGCAGACTCGATGGGCCGAATGGCCTTCTTCTGTACTGTAGGGATTCTATAATGTCTACAATTCTATAATGTTCTGCATCTAACAGACACTCCACCACACCCATGACAATGTTGCCAGTTCCTTGCTCACCTCTCACTGTCTCCACAAAACTCCACCTATATTCAACATTACCATATATATCATCCCAACATGGAGTTACACAACAGCTCACATCCTTCTCTCACTCTTTCAAGGGCTAGGGGGCGTGCAATGTTCTGTTCCAGAAGGCCAGTAAGTGAAGAATGACATTGGAATCAATCTTTTCTCAGTCCTAAATTTATTTATTAGATGAAACATTACAACATAGGCCTCCTAACACAAGGCCATTTCAATACACGTCTCTCTTTTCATGTGCTTAAGTGTATTCTCAATCTGTTTTCATGTGGCCTCCATCCAGTTTGACACATTTATTACACAATTGACGCAGGAGGAAGCAGGGATGGCGAATTCCTACAGCAGCAATGGTTCTCTGAATCCTGGCCAACTGCCTTGGGACTTTTGGGATTCAGCGGATGACGCATCTTCCTGTTTTATGCTCCTTCTCAACTCCCACCTCATCTACATCTGGTTATGTGACAAGCTGCAGATGGTGTGACTGTCAATTTCTCACTTCCCAGCCCTTCCCACAGAGCAAACTCCCCTCCTATGTCCCTGACACCAAAGCATGCCCCACACCCCCTCCCCCCTTCCCCCCTTTCTGTCCCCCTCTCCCCCCTCCCCTTCCCCCACTTTCCCCTCCCCCACTCTCCCCTCCTCCTCCCCCACTCTCCCCTCCCCCACTCCCCCCTTTTTTGACTTTGACTTTGCTGCAATGAGTGGCCAGGCTCTTTAGATAATCCTATTGCCAGGATTCAGGGATGACAGCACAAATGGTGCCAGGGCCCAAGTTGTCCAGTGCAACACATCAGCCAGGTGCACTGAGTGACATCAGACCCATGCGTTCAGGTTAGCACAACTGTGCTCCAACCCCTTCATGTCTCACCACTCCCCCCACCAACTCTCCCCACCCCTGACTCTCCCTAAACCACTTATCCCCATTTCTGTTACCTTCCCAAACCCCACAATCCCCTGAGATCTCTGCGCTCCTGTAAACTCTGACCTCTTGAGCAATATCCATGTCTGTCACTCGACCACTGGGGGCAATGCCTTCACCTGCTGGGATCCTAAGCTCTGGAATTCTCTCCCTAAAGCTCTTTATCTTTCAAACTCTCTCTAACTTTCTCTCACTCTCTCTAACTCTAACTCTTTCTCTCCAGCTCTAACTTTCTCTTGCTCTCTGTAACTCTCTCTCTGTAATTTCCTCTCTCTAACCTTCTCTCCATAACTCCCTCTCTCCAACTCTCTCTATAACTCTCTCTCTCCAACTATCTCTCCAATTTTAATTCTCTCTAACTCTCTCAATCTCTCTCTAACTCTCCTCCCTGAAAACAATCCTTTGAACCAGCCTCTTTGACCAAATGTTTGCCCACCTTTCTTGGTGTCAGTTTCTGTAAGATTGCGCCTGTCCATGAGGCACCTTGGGACATTTGTATTACGTTAAAGGTGCTATATAAATGCAAATTGTGATTTTAATTATGTAGGTGACTCAGACTCAGAAACATAGAAACTAGAAGCAGGAGGAGGCCATTTGGCTCTTCGAGTCTGCTCTTCATTTTGATTGTGAACGATAATCAAATTCAATATCTTGATTTCCCCTTCCCCCCTATCCATTGATCCCTTTAGTCCTAAAAGCTATATCTAATTCCTTCTTGAAATCACACAGCATGTTGGCCTCAACTACTTCCTGTGGTAGCGAATTCCCTCTGGGTAAAAAAATTTCTCCTCACCCCACTTTTAAAAGGTTTAGCCCTTATCCTCAAACAATGACCCTTCCCCCACCACTGGAAGCATTCTTTCTGAATATACCCTGTCTGACCCTGTTAGAATTTCATAAGTTTCTATGAGATCCCCTCTCGCTCTTCTAAACTTCAATGAATATAATCCTAACTGACTTAGTCTCTCCTCAAGTGACAGACCTGCCATCCCAGGAATCAGTCTGGTAAAGCTTCGCTCTACTCCCTCTACAGCAAGGACATCCTTCCTCAGTTTAGAACACCCAAACTGCGCACAATATTCCAGGTGTGGCCTCACCAACGTCCTATACAATTGCAGCAAAACATCCCTCCTCTCCCTACACTCAAATCCTCTCGCTATGGAGGCCAACATACCATTTGCCTTCTTTACTGCCTGCTGTACCTGCGTACTTACTTTCAGCACCTGATGCATGAGGACTCCAAGGTCTTATTGAGTATCCATCTTTCTCAATTTACACCCATTCAAGTAATAATCTGTCTTTTGTTGCCAAAAGTGGTTTCACCCACATTACACTGCATCTACCACGCAGATGCCCACACACTCAGCCTGTCCAAATCACGCTGAAGCAACTCTGCACCTTCCTCGCAGCTCACCCTCCCACCCAAATTTGTATCATCTGCAAATTTGGAGACAATACATTCAGTTCCCTCTTCCAAATCATTAATATATAATGCGAACAGTTGGGTTCCTAGCACAGATTCCTGCGGAACCCCACTAGTCACTGATTGCCAATCAGAAAAAGAACCATTTATGCCAACTCTCTGCTTCCTATCTGTTAACCAGCTTTTTATCCATCTCAAGACATCACCTGAAAACTCATATGCTTTAACTTTACATAGTAGTATGTTGTGTGAGACCTCGTTGAGGGCATGGCACAGTAGTTAGCACTGCTGCCTCACCGCATAGGGAACCAGGTTCGATTCCAGTCTTGGATCACACTCTGTGTGAAATTTGCATTTTCTCCCTGTGTCAATGTGGGTTTCCTCCAGATGCACCGGTTTCCTCCCACAGTCTGAAAGACGTGCTGGTTAGGGTGCATTAGCTGTGCTAAATTCTCCCTCAGTGTATCCAAACAGGTGCTGGAGTCTGGTGACTAAGGAATTTTCGCAGTAACTTCATTGCAGCGTTAATATAAGATTACTTGTGACACTAATAAATAAACTTTAAACTTTTGAAAATTCTGAACGTCTAAATAAATCACAACCACTTGTTCTGGTTCCATCCTCAAAAAATTCCAATAGATTTGTCAAGCATGATTTCCCTTTTGTAAATCCATGCTGTCTTAAATAAATAAATCAGTCTTTGTCTGATTATCCCACATATTGAATTATAAAATCCTTGATAATAGACTCCAGCAACTTTCCCAGTACTGACATTAGGCTCACTGGGCTATAGTTCCCTGATTTCTCTCTACATCCCTTTTTGAATAGCAGGCTTACATTCGCCACCCCCCATCTGTAGGAACCAGTCCAGACTCCAAAGAATTTTAGAAAATAACCACCAGTGGATCTACTATTTTCGGGGCTATTTCCTTAAATACTTTGGGATGGTTGCATGGTGGCACAGTGCTTCCTCACAGTGCCAGGGACTCGGGTTTGATTCCTGACTTGGGTCACTGTCTGTGTGGAGTTTGCACGTTCTCCCCGTGCACAGATGTGGGGATTATGCTAAATTGCCCATTGTGTCCTGGGATGCATAGGTTAGAGGGATTAGTAGGGTAAACGTGTGCAGTTGTGGGCTTAGGGCCTGGGGTAGGATTGTTGTTGGTGCAGACTCGATGGGCTGAATGGCCCCCTTCTGCACTGTAGGTTTTCTATGATTCTAAGATTATCAGGACCTGGAGATTTACCCACCTTCAATCCCATCAGTTTCCCCCCTTTTCTCTACTAATGCTGATTTCCTTCAGCTCCTTAACTAAACCCAGCAGACAGTAGCTATACTTCAATACCAAACCGCACCATGAGATTGTTGGACATGACCTGTGAGGGTGAAACAGAACGCGGGGAAATAAAATGCTTCAGTCCAGGAGAGTATAAAAAGCCAAAACAAGGAAGCAGAAAACTGAGCTGCCAGAGTGATAAATATTACAAACCAAAACGAATCAGCCATTAACATAGCTAACAAAATGACTGAGCAGATTATAAACAGCAGAATGGTACAGTCCATTAACTGCACCATTTGAATAATGTTACTGGCCCTGGTCGCCAAGAAACAAGAGAGAAAATATCCACGCATCAAACAGCGAGGCAGCCAGCAATTTTGAAACTGATCTGGTGCCTCAGCCCTAGAGATAAATGGAAGGAAGTTGGAGCTCGTTCGCCTGGGAGTGAGGCAATCGGTGGGAGGTAAATTCATAGGCAAGACAAGGCTCTTAAACCGGAGAAAAGGTAAATAAAAAAAAGCACATCTTTCCCAATCAGCTTTGATTTGTGTGGGTGACTAGCAGGATATACCTTTCAGCTGTAGGCCTGGTGTCAGGGAATTAGGTTACGTTGAGTGAGTGTGGATTTAACATTGGATAAAGGAGACAAAAGCCAGGAAATCAAGTGACTGGAGCAATGTTGGGGTCCCTCAAAGATGGGCTGAAAGGTTTGTCTCATTGCTAATTGTGACAGGCAAATGGTGGGGCTTTTGATCATGGCACTAAAATAGTGGATCCCTATTTCCAGAGCCGTATGTTTAACAACAGAAAAGTCTATTGCTTTCAAACATTTGGATCACTCTTTATTCCTCAGGGAGGCAGCTTAAACACCTCTGTGTAGATATCATAGAAGAAAGGAGAATGTAATTAATGAAAAAATATGTGCCAGATTCAATAAAAACACTTAGTTAAACTAACAGGGGAGGAGAGGCGTAAGGAAGAGAACCATTAGGCCCGATTTTACCATCAAGTTGCACCCTTTTTCGAGCACAAAAACTTGGTAAAGTTGGATGTGAGATGAGTACCGTGATCCGTGCCCACCTCCAAGTCAGTGCCCCCATTACCAAGGCCTGAAAATGGCCTCGATGAGGACTATGCCTCAAATGGGCATGACTGCCATTTAAATGTATTTGCATGCATTTAAGTGGACTTAATGGGTGCACGCACAACCTTACCGGCACTTCCCCCTTTACCACCACATTCGCCCATCGACGCAAAACAAACATGCTCCACAAAAGTCCGATTTGGGCGCTCCAGTTAGTGAGGATGTATGTGCCAAGTGTTCAACAGCTCTCTGCTAGAGATCTGTAGGGGGTGTTGGGCAGGGGATCCGCTGCCACTCAGCCTGAGATCAGTGGGGTGGGGGTAGGGGGCTTTCGCTGCCATGCTGCCTGTGATCGGTGGGGTGGGGGTAAGGGGTTTCCAGTGCCACTCTGCCTGTGATCAGTGAAAGGGAGGGGAGGTCCGCAGCCACTCTGCCTGAGATCGGCAGCGGGGAGGGAGGGGCCTGTGATCGGTCTGGGCTGGGCGGGAATGGGGGGAAATGGGGATCAGTAATGTTGGGGGGGGGGTGCTGGGGCAATGTCTGTGGGGGCCAGGGAGGGGTATTACCCAGCCTGGCAGCGATGTGGCAGGAGAGCAGCACTCCATCATTTCTTTTTCTGCACATGCGCAGTTGGAGGCGCCGATTGCAACTGCAGGATTTTGGGCGCGTTAAATTCTACCCATAGGTTTCTGCAGCACGATTCGTACTTGGTGATATCTTTTCAGGCAGAGTGCGTAAGGGGTGCCTGAGAACGGGTCTAAAAGTCGGACCTGAAACACTCCCAGTTTCGAGTCTGCCCAGCACTTAGAATCAAAATGGTAAAATAAGGACCTCTTTTTTGTTTATTTATTAGTATCACAAGTAAGGCTTACATTAACACTGCAATGAAGTTATTGTGAAAATCCCCTAGACACCACAGTCCGGCACCTGTTCAGGTATACTGAATTAGTATAGCCAATGCACCCTAACCAGCACATCTTTAGAACTGTGGGAGGAAACCGGAGCACCTGGAGGAAACCCATGCAGACATGGGGAGAACTTGCAAACTCAACACAGACTGTGACCCAAGCCAGGATGTGATAGTAGACGCCTTAGTGATTATTTTCCAAACTTCGCTGGATTCCGGGGAAATGCCGGAAGATTGGAAAATGGCTAATGTTACGCTGCTGTTTAAAAAAGGTAGCAGGCAAAAGGCAGGGAATTTTAGGCCGGTTAGTTTAACGTCTGTTGTTAGAAAAATGCTGGAATCCGTCATCAAAGAAGAAATAGCGAGGCACCCAGAGAAGAATTGTTTGATAGAGCAGACGCAGCACGGATTCGTTAAGGGGAAGTCATGTTTGACAAATTTATTGGAATTCTATGAGGATGTGACTAGTGCGGTAGACAGAGTGGAACCGGTGGATGTGGTGTTTCTCGATTTTCAGAAGGCGTTTGATAAGGTGCCACACAAGAGGTTGCTTCAGAAGGTTAGGGGGCATGGAGTTGGGGGTAAGGTGTTAGTGTGGATAGAGGATTGGCTGTCTAATAGGAGGCAGAGAGTTGGTATCAATGGGTCCTATTCTGATTGGCGTTGGTGACTAGTGGAGTGCTGCAGGGATCGGTGCTGGGGCCTCAGCTATTTATCATTTATATAGATGATCTGGAGGAGGGGGCTGAGTGTAGGGTGTCAAAATTTGCTGATGACACAAAGATGAGTGGAAAAGCAAATTGTGCAGAGGGTGTGGAAAGTCTGCAGAGGGATCTGGATAGGCTGAGTGAGTGGGCGAGGACCTGGCAGATGGAGTATAATGTTAGCAAGTGTGAGGTTATCCACTTTGGCAGGAATAATAGTAGGAGGGATTACTATTTAAAGGGCGAAAAGCTGCAGCATGCTACGGTGCAGAGGGACCTGGGGGTCCTTGTGCTTGAGTCGCAAAAACCTAGTCTGCTGGCGCAGCAGGTGATCAAGAAGGTGAATGGGATGCTGGCCTTTATAGCGAGGGGAATAGAATATAAAAGCAAGGAAGTCTTGCTGCGACTGTACAGGGCACTGGTGAGGCTGCAGCTGGAGTACTGTGTGCAGTTTTGGTCGCTGCACTTGCGCAAGGATATTTTGGCTTTGGAGGGGGTGCAGAGGAGGTTCACTAGGCTGATACCGGAGATGAGGGGGTTGGACTATGAAGAGAGAATAAATAGACTGGGTCTGTACTTGTTGGAGTTTAGAAGGATGAGGGGGGATCTTATAGAGACGTGTAAGATAATGAAGGGGATGGATAAGGTAGAGGTAGAGAGATTCTTCCCGCTCAGAAACGATAGTAGGACTAGAGGGCATAGCCTCAAGATAAGGGGGGGCGGTTTAGAACGGAGTTGAGGAGGAACTTCTTCACTCAAAGGGTGGTGAATCTCTGGAATTCTCTGCCCGTTGATGTGGAGGAGGCTACCTTGCTAAATATATTTAAGACATGGGTAGATAGGTTTTGGTAGGCAAAGGGATTAAGGGTTATGGGGAGAAAGCGGGAAAGTGGAACTGAGCCACTTCAGATCAGCCATGATCTTATTGAATGGCGGGGCAGGCTCGAAGGGCTAGATGGCCTACTCCTGCCTCCTATTTCTTATGTTCTTAAGATCCTCCCTCAGCCTTCTAAACTCCAACAAGTACAGGCCCAATTTACTCAATAAAAGTGACTTGAATGTGAATTGCCTTGATATCTTAGTGTAGTTTCAGCGAAACCAGATCCAAAGAGTCTAACATAGAACATAGAACATTACAGCGCAGAACAGGCCCTTCGGCCCACGATGTTGCGCCGACCAGTTACAAAACAATGACCCACTAGCCTAAACCAATCCCTTTTCGTCCATAAACCTATCCACAGATCTCTTAAACGCCCCCAAACTAGGCGCATTTACAACTGCAGCTGGCAGGGCATTCCAGTCCCTCACCACCCTCTGGGTAAAGAACCTACCCCTGACATCTGTCCTATAACTACCCCCCCTTAATTTAAAGTCGTGCTCCCTCGTGCTAGCTTTCTCCACCCTAGGAAAAAGGCTATCACTATCTACCCTGTCTAAACCTCTAATCATCTTATATGTTTCAATAAGGTCCCCTCTTAGCCGCCTTCTTTCCAGCGAAAACAACCCCAAATCTCTCAGTCTCTCCTCATAGTATCTCCCCTCCATACCAGGCAACATCCTGGTAAACCTCTTCTGCACCCTTTCCAAAGCCTCCACATCCTTCCTGTAATGTGGGGACCAGAACTGCACACAAAACTCCAAGTGCGGCCGCACCAGAGTTGTGTACAGTTGCATCATGACGCTGCGACTCCTAAATTCAATCCCCCTACCAATAAACGCCAAGACACCGTATGCCTTCTTAACAACCTTATCTACTTGATTCCCAACTTTCAGTGATCTATGTACACATACACCTAGATCTCTCTGCTCCTCCACACTATTCAAAGTCCTCCCGTTAGCCCTATACTCAACACATCTGTTATTCCTACCGAAATGAATTACCTCACACTTCTCCACATTAAACTCCATCCGCCACCTCTCGGCCCAGCTCTGCAACCTTTCTAAGTCACCCTGCAAACTATGACACCTTCCTCACAGTCTACCACACCTCCGACTTTGGTGTCATCAGCAAACTTACTAATCCACCCAACTATATTCTCATCCAGATCATTAATAAAAATTACAAACAGCAGTGGCCCCAAAACAGATCCCTGAGGCACACCACTCGTAACCGAACTCCATGACGAATATTTACCATCAACCACCACCCTCTGTCTCCTATCTGCTAGCCAATTCCTGATCCAATTACCTAGATCACCCCCAATCCCATACATCTGCATTTTCTGCAGAAGCCTACCATGGTGAACCTTATCAAACGCCTTGCTAAAATCCATATACACCACATCAACTGCCTTACCCCTATCCACCTCTTTGGTCACTTTCTCAAATAACTCGATAAGGTTAGTAAGGCATGACCTACCTGCTACAAAACCATGCTGACTGTCTCTAATCAATTCATTACTCTCCAAATAACTATAGATCCTGTCTCTAATAATCCTTTCCAAAACCTTACCCACCACAGAAGTAAGACTCACCGGTCTATAATTCCCAGGGAAGTCTCTTCTCCCCTTCTTAAACAATGGGACAACATTTGCTGTCCTCCAATCTTCCGGTACTATACCAGAAACCAACGACGACCTGAAGATCAGAGCCAGAGGCTTCGCAATCACCTCTCTTGCCTCCCAATGAATCCTAGGGTAAATCCCATCCGGACCAGGGGACTTATCTATTTTCAAACCCTCTAAAATATCCAGCACATCTCCCGTATCAACTGCAATACTATCTATTTTACACCCCTGCACCCCAGTGTCCTCCTCAGCTACATTCATGTCCCCTTGCGTGAACACCGAAGAGAAATATTGGTTCAACGCCTCTCCAATCTCCTCCGGTTCCACACACAACTTCCCTCTACTGTCTGTAACTGGCCCTAATCTTGCCCTAACCAACCTTCTGTTCTTGACATACCTGTAAAACGCCTTAGGGTTCTCCTTAATTCTATCAGCCAAAGTCATTTCATGTCCTCTTTTAGCCCTTCTTAACTCCCTCTTCAACTCCCTCCTAGCCATCTAAAACTTTCTAATGCACTACCTGAGCCCTCAAGCCTCATCCGAACATAAGCCTCCTTTTTCTTCCTAACCAACGAATCAGCTTTTTTAGTGCACCACGGTTCCCTGGGCCTACCAAATCCTCCTTGCCTGACAGGGATATACCTATCACAGACCCGCAATAGCTGCTCCTTGAAAAATCTCCACATCTCGGATGTTCCCAATCCCTGTAATCTCCTCGTCCAACCAATGCTTCCTAATTCTCTCCTAATAGCCTCATAATTACCCTTCCCCCAGCTGAAACTACTGACCCGAGGTTCATGCCAATCCCTTTCCATCACTAAGGTGAACGTAATCGAATTGTGGTCACTATCACCAAAATGCACACCAACTTCCAAGTCTAGCACCTGGTCTGGCTCATTACCCAGCACCAAATCCAATATAGCCCCGACTAGAGGACATCCACTGCCTGTACCTTTGGACTGGATTTTGCAATTCTTGGCAAGCTGACAGAGGCAGAGTGCCAGTGGAATGTTCCATTTGCTCCTGGACTCAGCACACCGGATCAAGCATTGAACATCCAATCATCAGCGTGAATCGTGGGGCTCCCGTGTCCAATCAGGAGTCTAGGCTGGGATGCTATGTGGCAGTGGGGGTTATGCTGTGAATGGATCACAGCCCCCAATTCATGCAAAAGACCATTGACCCCTGGCAGGGTTTTCCAGTCTTGTGGTGAGCGCAGCTGGATAATCTCACCCTCTGACTCTGACGACTGGCTCAAAGTGGTGAGAAGCCAGGAAACATGCAGATAGTTCAGTAAAGTTAATTTATTAGTCACAAGTAGGTTTACATTAACACCATGGGAGGAGTCTGGAGCACCTGGAGGAAACCCACGCATTTTGTGAATGAACTCATGTGAAAAACTGGCCCTTTGTTTGCCAAGTCCATTGAACCAAAACGCAGTTCCTTTTGGGAAAATTGTTCATACTGTGCCAACATTCAATATCTTATCCAATGTCTAAGTGCAGTAACAGCTTCAGAATTTAATGAGAAAGGAAAATGAAGGCAATGTTAACAATGCTAAAGTTAGTCAGAAATGAGATAAAGTTTCTTTACTTTCAAAGATAATGATTATGGTTTAATTATGGTTTCAGGGTAATTACTTATTACCTGGTTAATCTTTAATCTTATAGCCACTTCAGATGTTCTTAAATCAGCTGCTTTTTCAGCATTAAATGCAGAACGTGCCTTCGAGGAACCAAGCTTGGCTCATTTCTCAAACATTTATTTTGATAGAGATGTTCAAAATCAGGATGGGGCTGGACAGAGCAGACAGGGAGAAACTGTCCCCGCTTGTAAAAGAATCAAGAAAGCAAGGCATAGGTTTAAAGTGATTTGCAAAAGAAGCAAATGTGAGAAAGATGATTACTTGAATAGAAACAATGTGGAGAATCAAACATCCACTCACTCTGCCAAATCCCCATGACCTCTCTCATTTCCCATGGCCAATCCACCCAAACTACACATCCTGGGACACTAAGGAACAATTTAGCATGGCCAATCCACCCAACTTAGAAAGAAAAAGTGAAATAATATTTTGAGTGACATCATGCCTCCTCAGTTCATAGCCTTATCCTGGCCTAAAACTATGCCTCTCATTCTAAAATGTCCAACAAGAGGAAATGTTCACTCTATGTCTACTCTGTCAATTCACTTTAGCATCTCAAATGCCTCAATTGGATCTCCTCTCATTCTCCAGAGAGTACAGGCCAAAGCTACTGAATCTCTCTTCATAAGAGAAGTCCTTACTAATGACTAATAAATAAACTCTACTTTAAAACAACACAACTCAAAGAATCAAACACACACGCACTGAAATGCTTGTCATTACCAGGAACCTTCTTACCAGCGAGCGCTGGCTGGTGTCTCCCATCCTGGTGCTGCCTAAAGATTCTAAAGAAAAATTGTAAAAAAAGTAACTATTCCAGTACTCCACTATCACAGAAACTCCAGGTCATATCTCAGTCTGGCTCAGTTACTCCCACTGAGCTGTTTAGCCCTTCAATGGCCTGTTGTTAAAGAGACCTGATCATTTTTTTTAACATTTATTTATTAGTGTCACAAGTATGCTGAATGGTATGTTGAGAGATGGGTTGGTGTGTGGAATGAACAACCTGATAATCTGAAAAGGATTACTGGCAGAACATGACCTGGACTTAAAGAGACCTATTGAAATAGCCTAGCTATTGCAAAGTGCAGAAAAATAGGCTCCAGAACTACAATGATGTCCAAAAGTGATGTCCTCCAGATTGAGAGAGGGACCATGAATGATAGTCTAATTTATTTATTTATTATTAGTGTCACAGGTAGGCTTACACTAACACTGCAATGAAGTTAGTGTGGAAAATCCCCAGTTTGCCACACTCCAGCACCTGTTGGGGTACACTGAGGAAGAATTTAGCATATCCACTGCATCCAAACAGCATGTCTTCAGTCGGCAGTTAGGAAGGCAAATGCAATATTAGTTTTCATGTCAAGAGGGCTAGAATGTAAGAGTAGGGATGTACTTCTGAGGCTGTATAAGGCTCTGGTCAGATCACATTTGGAATATTGTGGGCAGTTTTGGGCCCATATCTAAAGAAGGATGTGCTGGTCTTGGAAAGGGTCCAGAGGAGGTTCACAAGAATGATCCCTGGAATGACGAGCTTGTCATATGAGGAAAGGTTGAAGACTCTGGGTCTGTATTTGTTGGAGTTTAGAAAGATGAGGGGGGGATCTTATTGAAACTTACAGGATACCGCGAGGCCTGGATAGAGTGGACAAAGAGAGGATGTTTCCACTAGTAGAAAAAACTAGAGCCAGAGGGCACAATCTCAGACTAAAGGAACAATTGTTTAAAACAGAGATGGGGAGGAATTTCTTCAGCCAGAGAGTGGTGAATCTGTGGAACTCTTTGCCGCAGAAGGCTATGGAGGCCAGGTCATTGAGTGTCTTTAAGACAGAGATAGGTAGGTTCTTGATTAATAAGGGGATCAGGGGTTATGGGAAAAAGCAGGAGAATGGGGATGAGAAAAATATCAGCCATGATTGAATGGTGGAGAGGACTTGATGGGCTGATTGGCCTAATTCTGCTCCCATGTCTTCGGACTGTAGAAGGAAACTGGAGCACCCGGCGGAAACCCATGCAGATGGAGAGAAACCTATGCACACATGGACTCCGCGCAGACAGTGACCCAAGCCAGGAATTGAACCCAGGTCTCTGGAGCTGCGAGGCAGCAGTGCTAACCATTGTGGCACCGTGCCATCCCTGATCATTTTACCAGGTGGAACTTTTTTACGTGAGCAGGATCTCGGAGGAGGATCCACACTTTCTTCCCAGTTCACCTCCTGTTTCAAAGCAAATTCCCAGAAATAAATCTTTCCATTTCCTGTTTGGAATCCTCTTCTATTTAAAAAGAAAGCCCATTGTAAAACTCATTGTACTCAAACATTATAAAGGATGAAAAACAAAAGACAGATGGAAAAACAAGCAGCAGATGTTGGACAGGTGTGGGACAGGTTACCCAGCAAAATGCCGCACTGTCAGAGGGTCAGTATTGAGGGAGTGACGCACTGTCAGAGGATCAGTACTGAGGGAGTGCCGCACTGTCACAGGGTCAGTGCTGAGGGAGCGCCGCACTGTCAGAGGGTCAGTGCTGAGGGAGTGCGGCACTGTCAGAGGATCAGTGCTGAGGGAGTGCGGCACTGTCAGAGGGTCAGTGCTGAGGGAGTGCGGCACTGTCAGAGGGTCAGTGCTGAGGGAGTGCGGCACTGTCAGAGGGTCAGTGCTGAGGGAGTGCGGCACTGTCAGAGGGTCAGTGCTGAGGGAGTGCTGCACTGTCAGAGGGTCAGTGCTGAGGGAGTGCTGCACTGTCAGAGGGTCAGTGTTGAGGGAGTGCCGCACTGTCAGAGGGTCAGTACTGAGGGAGTGCCGCACTGTCAGAGGGTCAGTGCTGAGGGAGTGCCGCACTGTCAGAGGGTCAGTGCTGAGGGAGTGCCGCATTGTCAGAGGGTCAGTACTGAGGGAGTGACGCACTGTCAGAGGATCAGTACTGAGGGAGTGCCGCATTGTCAGAGGGTCAGTACTGAGGGAGTGCCGCACTGTCAGAGGGTCAGTACTGAGGGGGTGCTGCGCTGTCAGAGGGTCAGTGCTGAGGCAGTGCCGCACTGTCAGAGGGTCACTACTGAGGGAGTGCTGCGCTGTCAGAGGGTCAGTGCTGAGGCAGTGCCGCACTGTCAGAGGGTCAGTACTGAGGGAGTGCCGCACTGTCAGAGGGTCAGTGCTGAGGCAGTGCCGCACTGTCAGAGGGTCAGTACTGAGGGAGTGCTGCGCTGTCAGAGGGTCAGTGCTGAGGCAGTGCCGCACTGTCAGAGGGTCAGTACTGAGGGAGTGCCGCACTGTCAGAGGGTCAGTGCTGAGGCAGTGCCGCACTGTCAGAGGGTCAGTACTGAGGGAGTGCCGCACTGTCAGAGGGTCAGTACTGAGGGAGTGCCGCACTGTCAGAGGGTCAGTGCTGAGGCAGTGCCGCACTGTCAGAGGGTCAGTACTGAGGGAGTGCCGCACTATCAGAGGGTCAGTACTGAGGGAGTGCCGCACTGTCAGAGGGTCAGTACTGAGGGAGTGCCGCACTGTCAGAGGAAGTGCTGTTTTTTGATGGGACATTAAACTGATCTCCTAGTTGGACATGAAAGAGTCCATGCCACTTGTTCAAACAGGAACAGGGAAATTCTCCTTGGTGTCCAGGCCAATATTTATCTTTCAGTTAGCATGACTAATTGTAGATTGCCCGATCATTATCACATAGCTGATTGTGGGATCTTGTTGTGTGCCAAATGGAATGAGGCATTTCCTCCACTACAGTAGCGAATGCCTGTAAAATACTTTGCTCCTCATTAAAGCAGTTTGGAATGTGCTGAGATGTTGAAAGTTACCCGGTAAAGGTCAGTTTCCTCTTTCTACCATGAGAATAGGATTCTCGACATTAGCCGGGAGAATGCAATAGATTGTCAACCATGCAACAACAATTTGATTAATGTGACAAGTGTAACCTCAATGAGCAGTTGAAGAAGGTGCAGCAGTTGTTGTTGTGAAACTGAAGTGGTTGCCTCACGCGTGCAGAACGAAGGTACAAACATTTGGTGGCTGAAGAGTTCTGACTCAATTCTGGTATTGACTCATGTCCCTTCATGTTATATGGCTGGTATTTCTTTGATAATGAGCCCGAAAGGGCTATTTGACTTTGTTGGCCATCACAGGTGAATCCGACCATGTTCCCACCACCACACCACCCCCCCAACACTCACATGTGTCAGTCACAGAGACAGACAGAGAGGAGGACGTACAATAAAGGGTTGGTGCTTCATAGCAACACCTCTGTAATTGCCTCCAAAACAGCTCATCTCTTCTCACAGTACATCAGGGAAAACACAATACACGAGCAGGGATGTCACTCCCCCCCCCCCACCCCCACCCCCCACCCCGCTCCAGAATGTATATTGGTCTTCAGAGAAGCAAACATTCTTGCATTCACACAGCATCTTTCACAACCTCAGGACTGCTCAAAGTGCCTTACAGTCAATGATGTACCACCATAGAGTTGTCACTGCTGTAGGAAACAGGGCTGTGAACCTGTGCACAGCAGGATCCCAAAGGCAGCAATGAGATATGACCAGATTCTGTTATCCTGATGTTGGCAATGACATTGGGAGTTCGCCCGTAGTTGTCCTGCGACACGTGCTCTTGAGCTGTTTTCCTGTCTGGGTTCTGGATTAGTCCCGAGCTGTCTCTGCCCTGGGTTCTGGGTTAGTCTCGAGCTGTCTCTGTCCTGGGTTCTGGGTTAGTCTCGTGCTGCTTTCCTGTCCTGGGTTCCGGGTTAGTCTCGAGCTGTCTCTGTCTTGGGTTCCGGGTTAGTCTCGAGCTGTCTCTGCCCTGGGTTCCGGGTTAGTCTCGAGCTATCTCTGTCCTGGGTTCCAGGTTAGTCTCGAGCTGTCTCTGCCCTGGGTTCCGGGTTAGTCTCGAGCTGTCTCTGTCCTGGGTTCCGGGTTAGTCTCGAGCTGTCTCTGCCCTGGGTTCTGGATTAGTCCCGAGCTGTCTCTGCCCTGGGTTCCGGGTTAGACTCGTGCTGCTTTCCTGTCCTGGGTTCCGGGTTAGTCTCGAGCTGTCTCTGTCCTGGGTTCCGGGTTAGTCTCGAGCTGTCTCTGTCCTGGGTTCCGGGTTAGTCTCGAGCTGTCTCTGCCCTGGGTTCCGGGTTAGTCTCGAGCTATCTCTGTCCTGGGTTCCAGGTTAGTCTCGAGCTGTCTCTGCCCTGGGTTCCGGGTTAGTCTCGAGCTGTCTCTGTCCTGGGTTCTGGGTTAGTCTCGAGCTATCTCTGTCCTGGGTTCCAGGTTAGTCTCGAGCCGTCTCTGTCCTGGGTTCCGGGTTAGTCTCGAGCTGTCTCTGTCCTGGGTTCCGGGTTAGTCTCGAGCCGTCTCTGTCCTGGGTTCCGGGTTAGTCTCGTGCTGCTTTCCTGTCCTGGGTTCCGGGTTAGTCTCGAGCTGTCTCTGTCCTGGGTTCCGGGTTAGTCTCGAGCTGTCTCTGTCCTGGGTTCCGGGTTAGTCTCGAGCTGTCTCTGCCCTGGGTTCCGGGTTAGTCTCGAGCTGTCTCTGTCCTGGGTTCCGGGTTAGTCTCGAGCTGTCTCTGTCCTGGGTTCCGGGTTAGTCTCGAGCTGTCTCTGCCCTGGGTTCCGGGTTAGTCTCGAGCTGTCTCTGCCCTGGGTTCCGGGTTAGTCTCGAGCTGCGAGTAACTTTAAGGAGGAGTTTGACAGATTTTTGATTGGTAATGGGTTGAAGGGTTATGGGAAAAAGGCAGGAAAATGCAGATGAGGAGCAAATCAGCCACGATCGAATGGCAGAGCGGACTTGATGGACATCACGGTGGTACAGTGGTTAGCACTGCTGCCTCACAGCGCCAGGGACCCGGGTTCGATTCCAGCCTCAGGTGGAACAAAGAACAAAGAAAATTACAGCACAGGAACAGGCTCTCCAATCCTGCACCGAACATGCTGCCCGACTGAACTAAAATCCCCTACCCTCCCAGGGATTATATCCCTCTATTCCCACCCTATATCGTATGAACTAAATTCACACAAGTCCTTATGTGTGTTGACTGTAACATATTTCTGGGATGCCCCGTCCAGTTTGAGTTGAAGATAAGCACAGCTCATATTCAGCTGGGTCCATTGTCCAGCAGCTAACTTGATGTACAAGTCTTCAATCCCGGGTTTAGGATATCTATCTAATTTAGAAACCTGGGTGACCATTGACTGATAACCCCCGCAGTTGTGGACAGATTTATTCAGCTTGAGGATGGAGACGTTTGGTCCAACCCACTCCGAAAATTATACATGTCCTGTAACACTCAGACCTTCAATGTGCTCACGTTCTGCCTTCCCTTTCTCTAATAGGGAGCAGGGGGTAGGTCCTGCTCTGTGATATTTCGGCCTGGCATTGTGGTCTTCTGGCTTGGGTTCCTCTTACCTTCACAACTCCTTTCTGATGTTTGTTAATGACTTCATACAGCCCTCCCCTTCCTAGCCAGGAGATCTCCAATTCATTTAATCCGATTTGCTGGGGCCAATCTCTTCCTATTAGGCTCAGTCCTTAGAATTATGGAATTCCTACAGCACAAGAGGAGGTCATTTGGCCCTACACCAACAATTCCACCCAGACCCTATCCCCGTAACCCCACATATTTGCTCTGCTAATCCCCCTGTCATTAAGGGTCAATTGAGATGGCCAATGCACTTAACCCGCATGTCTTTTGGACTGTGGGAGAAAACCAGAGCATCCGGACGAAACCCACGCAGACACGGGGAGAACGTGCAAACTCCACACAGACGGTCACTCAAGCCGGGAATTGAACCTGGGTCCCTGGCGCTGTGAGGCAGCAGTACTAACCATTGTGCTACTATGCCTTGCCCGTATGTGATAATGAGTGGGAGTTGGGTTGATCGCTGTCCATAGGGCACTAGGGTCATTGTAGTGCCCTTTACCCTGGATAGTTCACTGGTGTAGAGTCTGGTCCTTGTGTTCTCCAGTTTCTGAAGCTGCGTACTGGTTTGGAGGTAGTTATATGTTTACTCCCGATAATGGAAACTACGGCTCCTGTGTCTATCTCCATTTCCAACAGCAGATTAGCAAATCTTTCTTTATTTAGGCAACCTTGGTCATGATAAAATGATTTAGTTGCATTGTTTCTTGCTCTGATGTACCGCCATGGTACTGGCCTTGACTTCCTTCTGGGGCAACACACGTTTTGTCTACTCCTGTAACAGTGCCTTGACTGAGTCACCAGGCTGTGCCTATAACATCCCAACCATTGGCACTTGCAATGTTCCCGAGTATGATCTCCTCCACATGGGGATATCATTACGTTTCCTCAGCTGCTTAGTGAGATTAGCTGGGCCTTGATTTTGTCACCTTACTTGCACGAGCGCCCTTAAAGGAATGATGGTTAGGGGTAGCACAGTCACTCAGTGGTTAGCACCACTGAGCGCCAGGGACCTGGGTTCGATTCCTGGCTTGCGTCACTGTCTGTGCGAAGTCTGCATGTTCTCCCCGTGTCTGTGTGGGTTTACTCTGGGTATTCCTGTTTCCTCTCACAATCTGAAAGATGTACTGGTTAGTTGGATTGGCCATGCTAAATTCTCCCTCAGTGTACCCGAACAGGCGCCGGAGTGTGGTGACTAGGGGATTTTCACAGTAACTTCATTGCAGTGTTAATGTAAACCAACTTGTGACACTAATAATAAATAAAGAAAATAAACTATCATTCATGGTTCCACTCTTAATCTGGAGAACATCGTTTTTGGATACCCCTTCTAGCTCTAGACCTCCTTTTCCTGCACTTTGCAATGGCAAGGCAGGAATAGGTCTCTTTAAGTACAGGTCAGGTTCTGTCAATACTCATTTTTGGATTATCGGGGTTGTTCATTCCACATACCAACCTGTCTCTCAACATTTTATTCAGAGGTGACCCAAATTCAGAATTTTCAGTCAGTTTGCACAGTCTGGCCAAAACATCTATATGAATTTCCCTGGCGTTCTCCCTAATGTATTAAAATTATATCTCTGGATTATGATAGAGGATTTTGGTCCATAGCGGTTTAGAACATAGGATCCCGACAGTTCAGCAGAAAGCCATTCGGCTCTGACAGAGCATCTAACCCAGGCCCTATCCCTCTAACGCCATGTATTTACCCCACTAATCCCCATAACCTACACATTTGGGACACTATGGGGTACTGTAATCAAATCTGAGAGGTTTTTTTATTCATTTGTCGCTGGCTGGCCAGCATTTATTGCCCATCCCTAGTTGCCCTTGTGCAGAGGGCAGTTGAGAGTCAACCACATTGCTGTGGCTCTGGAATCACATGTTGGCCAGGCCGGGTAAGGATGGCCTGAAGGGCATTAGTGAACCAGATGGGTTTTTCCAACAATCGTCAACAGTTTCATGGTCATCAGTAGATTCTTAATTCCAGATATTTTTAATTGAATTCAAATTTCACCATCTGCTGTGGTGGGATTTGAACCTGGGTCCCCGAAACATTAACCGAGCTTCTGGATTAATAGTCTAGTGATGATACCACTAGGCTATTACCTCTCCTTCAATTCCTGGTTTGGGTGAAGTCCAAAGGTGTGCAGGTTAGGTGGATTGACTGTGCTAAATTGCCTCTTAGGAATCCAGGACCGGATGGAATGCATCCGAGGGTTCTGAAAGAAATGGCGGAGGTGATAGTGGGTGCCTTGGTGATTATTTTCCAGACATCGCTGGATTCCGGGGAAGTGCCGGAAGATTGGAAAGCGGCTAATGTTACGCCGTTGTTTAAGAAGGGTGCCAGGCAAAAGGCAGGGAATTATAGACGGGTTAGTTTAACGTCTGTTGTAGGTAAAATGTTAGAATCCGTCATCAAGGAGGAAATAGCGAGGCATCTTGAGAGGAATTGCTTGATAGAGCAGACGCAGCACAGTTTCGTTAAAGGGAAGTTGTGTCTGACAAATTTACTGGAGTTCTATGAGGATGTGTCTAGGGTGGTGGACAGAGGAGAGCCGGTGGATGTGGTCTTTCTGGATTTTCAGAAGGCGTTTGACAAGGTACCTCACAAGAGGTTATTGCAGAAGGTCAGGGGACAGGGAGATGGGGGTAGGGTGTTAGCGTGGATAGAGGATTGGTTGTCAAATAAGAGGCAGAGAGTGGGAGTCAATGGGTGCTATTCGGATTGGCAGATGGTGACTAGTGGAGTGCCTCAGGGGTCGGTGCTGGGGCCTCAGCTATTTACCATTTATATAGATGATCTGGAGGAGGGAACCGAGTGTAGGGTGTCGAAATTTGCTGATGACACCAAGATTGGTGGAAAGGCAAATTGTGCGGAGGGTGGTGAGAGTCTACAGAAGGATCTAGATAGGCTGGGCGAATGGCCAGGAAATGGCAAATGGAATTTAATGTTGGCAAGTGCGAGGTAGATCACTTTGGTAGGAATAATGGTAGGAAGGATTATCACTTACGTGGCGAAAACCTGCTGCAGGCGACAGTGCAGAGGGACCTCGGGGTCCTTGTGCATGAGTCGCAAAAACCCAGCTTGCAGGTGCAGCAGGTGATCAGGAAGGCGAATGGGATGCTGGCCTTCATAGCGAGGGGGATTGAATATAAAAGTAGGGAGGTCTTGCTGTGGCTGTATAGAGCATTGGTGAGGCCGCAGCTGGAGTACTGTGTGCAAGTTTGGGTGCCGTACTTACGCAAGGATATTTTGGCCTTGGAGGGAGTGCAGAGGAGGTTTACTAGGCTGATGCCGGAGTTGAGGGGGTTGAGCTATGAGGAGAGGCTGAATAAACTAGGCTTGTACTCGTTAGAGTTTAGAAGAATGAGGGGAGATCTCATTGAGACGTATAAGATGATGAATGGGATGGATAGGATAGAGGTGCAGAGACTCTTCCCGCTCAGAAAGGATAATAGGACTAGGGGGCACAGCCTCAAGATAAAGGAGGGGTGGTTTAGAACGGAGTTGAGGAGGAACTTCTTCACTCAAAGGGTGGTGAATCTCTGGAATTCTTTGCCCGTTGAAGTGGTGGAGGCTGCCTCGCTAAATATTTTTAAGGCGCGGGTTGATGGGTTTTTGATAAGAGAGGGGATTAAGGGTTATGGGGAGAGGGCGGGAAAGTGGAACTGAGCCACAACAGATCAGCCATGATCTTATTGAATGGCGGGGCAGGCTCGAAGGGCTAGATGGCCTACTCCTGCTCCTATTTCTTATGTTCTTATGTTCTAAAGTAAAACGTTTATTTATTAGTCAGGCTTACATTAATACTGCAATGAAGTTAATGTGAAAATCCCCTAGTTGCCAAACTTTGACGTCTGTTCAGGTACATTGAGGGAAAATTTAGCATGGTCAAAGCACCTAACCAGTGCATCTTTGGATTGTGGGAGGAAACCGGAGCATCCGGAGGAAACCCATGCATTCACAGGGAGAATGTGCAAACTCCACACAGATAGTGACCCAAGCCAGGAATTGAACCCAGCTCCCCAGCACTGTGAAGCAGCAGTGTTAACCACTGTGCCATCCACTGTAAATGCATAAGGTTACAGGATTAGGGCTTGGGTGGGATTGTGGTCGGTGCAGACTCAATGGCCTCCTTCTACACTGTTTCTATGATTCTAAAAACACTGATAGTGCGGAGAACTCCACTGCTGTTTGTTGAAGGGATGTCAGACCACAATGTACAAACTGGACACCCTGATCAAAGTGAAGAGTAGAAAACTGTGGGATCATTTAAGAACAGACAGAACATTGCAACAAAGAGAGCTCAAAGCCCTTGGAGATGTTTGAACTCAAAATGGGATGAGTGGCTTTTTGTATCTGTAGTTGCTTCAGAAACCTTTAGTTCCTCATCTGAGTTCAATTAACTTTTTTTCATTAGGGTCACAAGTAGGCTTACATTCACACTGCAATGAAGTTGCTGTGAAAATCACCTGGTTGTCACACTCCAGCGCCTGGGTTCGGGTTTTGATTTTGATTCAATTTTATTTATTACTGTTACGTGTATGTCACATCAGCATACAGTGAAAAGTATTGTATCTTGCACGCTATACAGACAAAACATACGTTCATAGAGAAGGAAAGGAACGAGCACAGAATGTAGCGTTACAATCATAGCTAGGATGCAGAGTGAGACCAACTTAGTGTGAGGTAGGTCCATTCAAAAGTCTGATGGCAGCAGGGAAGAAGCTGTTCTTGAGTCGGTTGGTATGTGAACTCAGATGGGTACACTGAGGGAGAATTTAGCATAGCCAATGCACTTAATCAGCACCTCTTTCAGACTGTGGGAGGAAACTGGAGCACCCGGAGGAAACCCATGCAGACACAGGGAGAACGTGCAGACTCCACATAGACGGTGACCCAAGTCTGGAATTGAACCTGGGTCTCTGGTGCTGTGAGGCAGTAGTGCTAACCATTGTGCCACCATATCATCCCTGGACCTTTCTCAGATGAACAGGATCTCCGAGGAGGATCCATACTATCTTCCTAGCCCATCTCCTATTTCAAAGCAAACTCCCCAAAAGAAATCTTTCCGTTTCTTGTTACGAGATCATGCAGAGTGACCCAAGCCAGGGACTGAACCCGGGTCTCTGGCGCTGTGAGCAGTGCTAACCACTGTGCTGCCCACAACTCAGTCTGGACTGGAAATCAATGTCTGTGCGGTACTATCTGCTTCAAATATTTGCAGCTTTATCCAAAATTTTTAATTAAGGTTGATCTTTAATTAATGAAATGAGAATGTTAGATGCAAACATTTATCAAAGGACAAACTGTGCACCTTGTGAACAGAATCAATGGATGACAGATTAATGTGAATATCTGATAAAGATACAGGTGACATCATAAATGAGATGCATTTGGGGTTAATAATAAACTTCAGATGGATTCCAAGAATTGAAATATGTGTGAATCTTTATTCCTGTTGTGAAAATTGGCATGAATTCCTATTGTTAACACAGTTGACCATCCCTGCCAGGGTAGAGGTGTTGGAATGTCTTGAAGGTGGTAAAGACAGAGAGAGAAGTTGGAGAAATGTCAAGGAAGAGCAAGTTATTCTACATCCAAGCAACCAGGGTTCACTCGGTTGTAGCTCAGTGGGTAGTGGTCATGCCTCTCGGACAGATGCCTGTGGGCTCAGGTTCCACTCAGAGTCACAGAATTGTTATGGCACAGGAGGCCATTTGGCCCAATGTGTTCTATGGCTCTTGGGGCTAAAAGGGATCAAGGGATTTGGGGGAGAAATAAGCATAGAACCCTACAGTGCAGAAGGAGGCCATTTGGCCCATTGTGTTCTACAGCTCCTGAGGCTAAAAGGATCAAGGGATATGAGGGGGAAATGAATCATAGAATCCCTATAGTGCAGAAACAGACCATTCATCCCATCGAGTCTGCACCTCCACCAATCCCAGCCAAGTCCTACCCTCACTTACCTACCCTGTATAATTCCTCTAACCTGTCATATCCCGGAACACTATGGGGCAATTTAGCATGTCCAATCAACCTAACCTGCACATCTTTGGAAACCGGAGCAAACCCAGGCAGACACGGGAAGAACATGCAAACTTCACACAGGTAGTGAATGACCCAAGCTGGGAATCGAACCCGGGTCCCTGGAGCTCTGAGGCAGCAATGCTAACCACTGTGCTACCGTGCCGCCCAAGCCACTGTGCTGAGATATGGAGGAGGGGGATAGCAGGATATTAACTTTAAGGATCAGCCATGATCAAAACGAATGGTGAAGTAGGCTCGAAGGGCCAAATGGTGGGTTTCTAGTTTCTATGGATGGGATTTTACGGCCTTACTCCAGTGAGATCGGAAAATCCCGTCTGAGGTCAGTGGGCATTTCCATTGTCTGTCCCTCACCCGCTCCGATTCCGTGGCAGGCGGGGCGATAGAATTCCGGTGTGTGTTTCTGCACCAGTTCTCCAAAATGATCTGGCCTAGTGCCCTGCCTTTTTCCCCATATCCCCGGCTATTGTTTCTCTTCAGGTAGTCATCCAATGTCCTCATGAATGCCTCAATTGAATCTGCCTCCACCACACTTCCATCCACCACACTCCAGACCCCAACCATTCGCTGTGTCAAAGAGATTTGCCTGACTCCGGAGTATCGAATGCAAAATCCGGGCCAATACTCCAATGCAGGATTTGGGGTGTGCAGCACTGTTGAAGGTTCTGTCCTTTGGCCGAGCGGTTGAACAGGCGACTGGTGAGAAAGATCCCCTGGAGCGATCTCTAGGAGCTGATCTATCCCTCAATAAGGATCGACGGGCACAGATGACCCTGTGGTGACCTCATTGCTGTTAGTGGGAGCTTGCTGTCCATAAACTGGCTGCATCATTTCCAACCTTACAGAAGGGATTGTACTTTTAAAAAACTTCTTCATTAACTGTGAGGCACATTGGGACATCCAATAAGATTGAAAAGGCGCTGTTTAAATGCAAGCCTTACTTTCTGGGATGGTCACGTGGAGGCTGTTTGACTGGCTCCCCACTGGCGCACAGCTTCCACGAGTCTCCGGCAGCTGCACTTCCGGCATTGCCAGCTCAGTACACCCACGGGGAGAACGTACAAACTGCACACAGACAGAGACCCAAGGCTGGAATTGAACCTGGGTCCCTGGCGCTGTGAGGCAGCAGTGCTAACCACTGTGCCACCATGACACTCGCTGGCTCTGTTCTCTTTTTGCAGATGCTGTCAGACCTGCTGGTATTTTCCAGCATTTTCTGTTCTTATTTCAGATCCCAGTGTCCAGAGTCACCAGAAAAGAAAGGGAAATACGTTGACAACACTCAAGGGGAAATAGAATCTATTGCTGGGGTTTTCCAACAGGAAACAAGACAAAGCAGTACTCAGTGAATGGCAGGACTCTCAGTTTAGAGGAATAGTGGGATCCTGGGGAGCCTGTTCACATATCCCTGGAGTTGGCAGGACAGGTAGTTAAGAGGACAGAGGACATGGGTTATAGCATAGATTAGGGAATCTATGCTATAGATTCCCTATAGCATAGGGAATCTATGCTATAGGGAATAGCATATTCCCTATGCTAGGGGATAGGGAAGAGCAGGGAAAATTTATTGGAGTTGTACAAAGCTTTGGTGAAGCCACAGCTGGAGTTCTGACCACCACATTATAGCAACGTTGTGATTGCACTGCAGAGGAGATTCATCAGGATAGAATCATAGATTCCTACAGTGCAGAAGGAGGCCATTCAGCCCATCAAGTCTACACCGGCCACAATCCCATCCAGGCCCTATCCCCATAACTCTATGAATTTACCCTAGCTAGTCCCCCAGACACTAAGGGGCAATTTTATAACGGTAAATCCACCTAACCTGCACATCTTTGGACTGTGGGAGGAAACCGGAGCAACCGGAGGAAACCCATGCAGACATGGGGAGAATGTGCAAACTCCAGCAGTGACCCAAGCCGGGAATCAAACAGCCTGGGCTCTAAGCCCATACGACTTAAGAGCAGAATTAGACCACTCGCCCCAGTGAGTCTGCTCTGCCATTCATTCATGGCTGATATTTTTCTCAAACCCATTTGTTGCCTTTTCTCCATAACACCTGTTCCTCTTATTAATCAAGAACCTATCTATCTCTGTCTTAAAGATATTCAACAACCTGGCCTCCACAATTTCTGTGGCAAAGAGTTCCATACATTCACCACTCTCTGGCTGAAGAAATTCCTCCTCATCTCTGTTCTAAAAGATTGTCCCTTTATTAGTCTGAGGTTGTGCCCTCTGGTTCTAGTTTTTTCTGATGTGGGTATGCCGGCGTTGGACTGGCGTAAACACAGTAAAAAGTCTGACAACACCAGGTTTTAGTCCAACCGATTTATTTGATAATATTCTCACAAGCTTTCGAGGTTACCCTCTTTGTCAAGTGAATGGAGAGTTCTGGCCTCAGACAGACAGAGCACTCTGTCTGTCTGAGGCCAGAACTCTCCATTCACTTGACAAAGAGGGTAACCTCGAAAGCTTGTGAGAATATTATCAAATAAATCGGTTGGACTAAAACCTGGTGTTGTCAGACTTTTTACTCTAGTTTTTTCTACCAGTGGAAACATTCTCTCCCCATCCACTGTACCCAGGCCTCACAGTATCTTGTAAATTTCAATATAGATCCCCCTCTAAACTCCAACAACTACAGACCCAGAGTCCTCAACCATTCCTCAAATGACAAACTCTTCATTCAGGGATCATTCTTGTGAACCTCCTCTGGACCCTTTTCAAGGCCGGCACATCCTTCCTTAGATGTGGGGCCCGAAATTGCTCACAATACTCCAAATGGGGTCTCAGAAGTACATCTCCGCCCTTTGTATTCTAGCCCTCTCGACATCAATGCTAACATTGCATTTGCCTTCCTAAGTGCCAACTGATCCTGCATGTTAACCTTAAGAGAATCTTGAGCAATGACTCCCAAATCCCTTTTTGTTTCTGATTTCCAAAAAATTTTCCCATTTAGAAAATAGTCTATGCCTCCATTCGTCCTTCCAAAGTGCATGACCTCGCACTTTTCCACATTGTATTCCATCTGCCACTTCTTTGCCCACTCTCCTAACCTGTCCAAGTCCTTCTGCAGCCCCCCCCCCCCCCCCGCCCCCCCACCGCTTCCTCAATACTACCTGTCCCTCTACATATCTTTGTATCATCTGCAAACTTGGCAACAATGGTTCAATTCCTTCCTCCAAATTGTTAATGTATATTGTGAAAAGTTGTGGTCCCAGCACTGACCCCTGACGCACACCACTAGTCACCAGCTGCCATCCTGAAAAAGATCCTTTTATCCCCACTCTCTGCATTTTGCCAGTCAGCCAACCCTCTATCCATGCCAGGATCTTACCCTTAACACCATGGGCACTTAACTTAATTAACAGTCTCCTACGCGGCACCTTGTCAAAGACCAAAGTCAGGCTAATCGGCCTATAATTTCCTGTCTGCTGCCTCCCTCCCTTCTTAAACAGCGGAGTTATATTAGCTACTTTCCAGTGCTCTGGTACTCTTTCTGCCTCCAGTGATTCCTGAAAGATCACCACCAATGCCTCCACAGTTTCCTCAGCTATCTCTTTTAGAACCTTGGGGTGTAGTCCATCCGGTCCAGGTGATTTATCCACCTTCAGACCTTTTCATTAGTGATGGCCACTACACTCACCTGTGCCCTCTGACTCTCCTGGAGCTCTGGCATTCCACTGGTGTTTTTCATCGTGCAGACTGACGCAAAGTAACCATTCAGTTCCTCTGCCATTGCTTTGTTTCCTATTATTACTTCTATTGAGTGGAGCTTTTCAGATATGAAGGGATACGGGGGTTGTTCTCCTTAGAGCAGAGAAGGTTGTGGGGGAAACTATCATAGAATCATACAGTGCAGAATAGGCCCTTCGGCCCATCAAATCCAGACTGATACATTAGAAACACCTGAACTTCCATCTAATCACATCTACCAGCACTTGGCTCATATTCCTGAATGTCATGGTGTGCCATGTGTTCATGCAGGTCTTTTTAAAGGATGTGAGGCATCCCATCTCCTCCACCCTCTCAGGCAGCGAATTCCAGACCATCACCACCCTCTGGGAAAAAAAAACTGTCCTCACATCGCCCCTAAATCTCCTGTTTCTCACCTTGAACCTGTGTCCCCTCATGGCTGACTCTTCAACTAAGGGGAACTTAGTTCTCTATCCACTCTGTCCGTGTCTCTCATAATCTTGTACACCTTGATCAGGTTACCCCCTCAGTCTTCTCTGCTCCAACAAAAACAACCCAAGCCTGTCCAACCTCACTCCATAACTTAAATGTTCCGTCCCAGGCAGCATCCTGGTGGATTCTCCTCTGCGCCCCCTCCAATGCGATCACATCCTTCCTATAATATGGTGACCAGAACTGCACACAATACTCCAGCTGTGGCCTCACCAGAAGTTCTATACAGCTCCAACATGACTTCCCTGCTTTCGTAATCCATGCCTCGATTGACAAAGGCAAGTGTCGCATTTGCCTTTTTTACCACCCAACTAACAAGCTCTTCCACTTTCAGAGATCTGTGGACAAAGTCCCTTTGTTCCACAGAACTTCCTCGTATCCGACCATTCATTGAATTCTTCCTTGCCAAATTACTCTTCCAAAGTGTATCACCTCTCACTTTTCAGGGTTAAATTCCATCTGCCACTTATCTGCTCATTTGACCATTCAGTCTATATTTTCTTATAGCCCAAGACACTCGGCCCCACTGCAATCCCTCTGCTCAATCTACCACCTCTATCGCCTGATTGAGGTGTAAAAGATTATGTGGGCTATGGGCAGGGTGGATGGGAAGCAGCTTTTCCCCTTAGTTGAGGGGTCAATAATGAGGGCGTCTAATATTAAGGTGAGGCACAGAAGGCTTTGGCGGGGGTGGGGGGTGGTGTGCTTAAGGAAAATTCCTTGACAGTGGGAGCCTGGAATGCGCTATCTTGGGAGAGTGGTGGAGGTGGGAAACCTCACAACCTTTAAAAAGTACCTGGATAAACATTTGAACTGTCATAACGTTCAAAGCAATAATAAGCCAAGTGCTGGAAAACGGGATCAAATAGATTTAGGTTGGAATCTTACTGGCCAATCTGCCATGGGAATCAGGGCGGAGCATGGGAAGGTATGTTGACCTTGGGCAGGATCTTTACCGTTTCGGGTCAAGCGCAGCCTTAAAATCCCGTCCATAGTATTTTTTTTGGTGCAGACCTGATGGGCTGAAAGGCCTCTTCTGTACTGAATGAGGTTCGGCCCCTGAAATTCTACCGGGCAGAACTACTCAGGTGCTGTTTTGTCATATATATATAAAAAAATGTAGAATTTTAAACCTGAACAAGTATTTCTTCTTTTTTTGTATGCGGAAGGGAAGAGCAACCTTCAATATAATTACAACAATGTACTGTTATCAGAGAACAAAGGGCTAACCACGTCAAACAAAACCTTTCGTCAATCTGCTATTGCAACAGATGCTAAACATGTTTCGATGCTGTTTGCTGTACAGAGCTGATTTATCTGTGTTGAAAGGATTGATAAAGCTCAAGAGGAAATAAAACCTGTTTCTAGGACTTTCCAACACAGGAACAAGCTAAGAAAGTACTCAATGAATGCAGTATACTAGGTCTGCCAATGTTAATATTCTCCACAGCCACGACCCTCCCCCCTTTTCATCTCACCCTTTCAATACATCCTTTCTTTCCCAATACTGTGTCCCAATGGCTCATTAACCACTCTGAGTTCCTCAATCTTGGATGATTTTATTCCTTTCTAAGCCTATTGTGCAGGCACCTTTTAATTGGATATTCCTAAATGTGGAGGGGTTGCAACACATTGCTAAAGTATTTAATCCAATTGGAACAGCACTAAATTATCCCTGAGAGAACACAACAGCAAGGCTGTTCCACGTGAAGGGCCAGAGATGCAATTTTGCAACAGGTAGTCCAATTAAATTGAAAGGAGTTTAAAATCAAGTGGAGATATTTTGTTTTCAAGAAGATATATAAAGCTGGCATTGGGGGTCAGAGAAACAGATCAGCACCTCCTTTTAAATAGTATCATTTGTCATAGTTATTTCAGATTTCCAGTCTCATTCACATTTTTTGCTTTTATCATTTAGCTTTGCCATTCCAATATGAATTATTTCACCATGCTAAATGCTATTTGTTCTGTGTCTGCATCTTTGTGGATTTAAGGTACTTCTGAAGGCTTTTACTGCCGCCTACTTCTGAATTTTGTATCTTCTGAAATTATTTCCTTATACTCAGTTTGTTAACATATATCAACTGTTATTCTGACCTTGAGGGGGAAGGGATATTATGCTCCCCCTAAAGGCCTGAGGGGAAAAAGCTTGTTTGTCAGTCCTGTATTTTCTTGACCCCTGCTTTCCTCTCCCCTTTTAACCCCTTGGACTTTAACTCAGCTAACAAGTCCTCCTATTTTCTCTGCACCATTAATTAGCTGACAACCTTTCTGACCCCCCCTTCAATATTGAATCATCTGCCAATAATAAAAAAATCACGTTTCCCCTGGCTGTCTCCTTGCTTGAGGAAACACAACCAAGGTGCAGTTCAGCAAAGATTTAAAATTATGCGAATTGAGGCTGTCGCAATACTTAAAGGTAATTCTGGGTGGAGTGCCAATCATTTGAATCAGTAAGCTGTTAGGTATAGCTGCTGTTTCGTTTCCCCGCTCACCGGAGAGTGCCCTTCATACCTTGAGAAGGGTCTTCAAGTCTTAACGCTTACTTTGAATCTGAACTAAGTTTTGCTGCGAACCTTCAAAAGGTAGGAATCCTTCACTTGTCTTCTCACCTATTTGCATTTTCTTCGGAAAGCAGCAGTATTTTTGAGGGGAAATTGTCAAGTTGCTGCAAATGATCTCTACACTCCTGCCCCCTGTGCCATCCTGTCTCCCCCATGAATGATAGCCACATGTACAGAGGAGGCCCTTCAGCCCATTGACTCTGTACTGGCAAAGCTGCGCTAAATCTTGACTAACCCCACATTCCAGCCCTTAGTCTTGAATGTTGTGACATTTCAAGTGCTCATCTATGTACTTTTTTTTTTTGAAGATTGTGAACTTTACTACCCCCGTCCCCCCAGACGATGCAATCCAGACTCCCACCGCCCTCTGAGTAAAAAGATTTTCCTCAGATTGCCTCTAAACCTCCTGTCTCTCATTTTGAAATTAAGCCACCCCACTATTGAGCTTGTCCGTACTGCTCATGATTGTAGACACCTCAGTTAGGTCCCCCTTCTGCCTTTGACCATGGGTCATCGGCACTTGAAATGTCAGTTCTTTTCTCTCCTTACAGATGCTACCAGACCTGCTGAGATTTTCTAGCATTTTCTCTTTTGGTTTTAGACTCCAGCATCTGCAGTAATTTGCTTTTATCCCCTTCATCCTTTTCTGCTCTAAAGGAGCCAACCTGTGACTATCCAATCTCCCTTCCATAATCTCCTTTCTCTGTCCCCATCCCCATCAACCTGCTTTAATTCACCCACGTTGTCCTCCAGCCTGACTCTGTCTCTATTCATTCATCTCTGCCTCTCCTTTCTGTCCTTCTCGCTTTCTGATGGAGGTATGAAGTGAATTGGATCCGTGGAGCTAATTTGATGTATTATTGTCATACGTATCAACATACAGTGAAAAGTATTCTTTCTTGCACGCTATCCAGACAAAACATACCGTTTATGGAGCACGTAGGGGAGAAAGAAAGGATAGGGAGCAAAAGATAGTGTTACAAAGCTAGGGTGTAGAGAAAGATCAGCTTAAAGGTAGGTCCATTCAAAAGACTGATGGCAGCAGGGAGGAAGCTGTTCTTGAGTTAACTGGTAAGCGACTTTTGTATCTCAGCGGAATAAGGTGGGAGAATGTGTCTGGGGTACATGGGGTCCTGGATTGTGCTGGTGACTTGAGTAGAAATGTACTGATATTTATAAACGGAGAAAAGCCTGCAAACCGTCACGACAACGGGGCAGGCTCGAGGGGGCTAGATGGCCTACTCCCACTCCTATTTCTTATGTTCTTATAACTTGACTAGGGGGCACAGGTTTACGGTGCGAGGGGCAAGGTTTAAAGGAGATGTACGAGGTGAGTTTTTTTTAGAGTGGTGGGTGCCTGGAACTCGTTGCCGGGGGATGTAGTGGAAGAGGATACGGTAGTGACTTTGGGGTAGAGTGTACGTTACCCCTGATTTGTGATGAACATCATTTAGCCTCGAGCTACCTAACCAACTTCTAGATTGTAAAGAATTGCTCCTTTTATCCAGTTACTAATTGGAATCTAAGGATTCTGACTTTCCTAAAGGGCTGTGCCTTGAAGGATGAATTTTTTTGTCATTGTTTTAAAGCAGATTTACACGACAAATGTTCAATGACGTTAGTCAAACTCAGAGGTTGTTTTCCCTCCCTGGTCGGGCACTATTAAAAAATATGAGGGAGGCACAGTTTCGGGATAAGGGACAGATCATTTATCACTGAGATTAGGAGAGTTGCACACTGCAGCAATTCACCAAAGACCCTTAGACTGCACCTTCCAAACCTATGACCACTAGAAGGATGAGGGTAGCAGGTACATGGGAACGCCACCTCCCGTGAGTTCCACTCACCATCCTGACTTGGAAATATGTCACTGTTCCTTTGCAGTCGCTGAGTCAAAATCCTGGAATTCCCTCCCTAATGACATTGTGGGTCAACCCACAGCACGTGGGCTGCGGTGATTCAAGAAGGCAGCTCACAGCCACCCTCTCAAGGGCAACTAGGGATGGGCAATAAATGCGGGCCAGCCACTGACACCCCTGTCCCAAGAATGAATTTAAAAAAAAATTGGAATTCTCTATCCGAGAGGGTTGTGGATACTCCGTTACTGAGTAATTCTGAGGATGGGAAAGATAGACTTTTGGTATCTGAGAATCAAGCCCAAAATCAGCCATGATTACATTGAATGGCGGAGCAGGTTCGATGGCCAAGGGTCTACTGGTTCTATTTATGGTGTTCTCTGTAGCCTGCTACAATGTAAAAGTGTGCAAGACACTGTGTACATATGTACACACATACTCCTTCATAGACACTTGATTACTGGTATTACACTGTCTGAGTACAGCATAGAATATGTATCCATATCTGGAAAGTGCAGTTGTTCATGTGATTTGTCACAAAACTGGAGAGTGCCTTGGTATTTAACTTCTAACTCAGAGAAATTGATGCAATAAACGGAATGACGGTGGTTGAGGGGTGACCTGATGGAAGTCTACAAGATTATGAGGGGCATGGAGAGAGTGGACAATCCGGAAGCATTTTCCCAGGGTGGAAGAGTCTATTACTAGGGGGCACAGGTTTAAGGTGCGAGGAGCAAGGTTTAAAGGAGATGTACGAGGCAAGTTTTTTTTTTAACAGGGTGGATGCCTGGAACTTGTTGCCAGGGGAGGTAGTGGAAGCAGATATGGTAGTGAATTTAAAGGATTTCAGGGAGAGTATATGATACCCCTGATTCGTGATAAACATTACTCAGCCTTGAGCTACCGTAACCAACTTCTAGATTGTAAGGAGATTGGGATAAGACCTGTCAGGGAGAGAGGGAAGAAGCATGAGATGCGGGAGGAGAAAGCATAGGGGCAGAAGTGGGCTGGGGAGACGGAAACATGTAATACCAGTATGAAACAGAACAAAGTTCTTGTTGACATTTAGTTATGGGCACAGAGCTCCTAAGTGTGGTCCCTTTCAACCAGATTTGCTGGTAAAGATTGCCTTGTTCATCATTTTATCTTTCTTACTGAATGGCGAGAAATATAATTGATGATATTCCATTGTTTTGCAATGTCCACTGCTCATGGTCACACTTGTTCTGCTTTCCCCAGGGGTATCATTGGCTTTGCTGAATCCAATCCCACTGGCTTGAAATTTCCTGGGACATTTTCAATTAGTTGCGCACTTTTTTTATAATAAAGGGTGAGTGAGTCTGGTAATCTGACTTCAAATCAAAATACTGGAAATATAAGTCTGGTGGGATCTGTAGACGTGATGTGGAGATGCCGGTGTTGGACTGGGGTAACTGTAATGTGCTACCAAATAGTGCTGCAAACTAGTTTCTCCGGTTACAACTGCTTTTAAAAACTGTTCTATGCTCATTTACCCACACCCACCCCAGGGATCCGCTCACCCTAGGTGTCCTGTATTTATTCCACTAATCCCTTGTCCACTAATCCCTTGATAAATATTTTTCCAAATGTCACAATTAATTTTTGCCTTTCATTGTTGTGGCAAGATACTGCCCAACACTGATGTTAGCTGGATTGGGTTCTCCCCCTTCTTTAACGTGTGGAGTTTGCAACATTTTGCAATCATTCAGTCCTGTGGTGATAATCCCCCTCCCCCCTCCTACAGGATGACTAGAATGCTGTGGCTATTATCTATCACAATTTCTGAGTCTGACCTTTCTGCTTTGTTTCTTGTGGAGGGTGGGGTGAGGGGACGGGATTAATCTTGGCTCCAAGACCTTATGAGTGAGGAATAAACCCCCAATTGGTGAAGGAAGCATCAAATTATATGACCTTTTTAGCATATCGCTGTTGTCTATTTTTATCCTTTCCAATATTGTATTACTTCCTCCTATGCGTGCTGGTAGTTCCCTCTTCTCGAATACAAAGCACAAAGGACAGCACAATGGCATAATGGTTAGCAATGCTGCCTCACAGCACCAGGGACCTGGGTTCGATTCCTGGCTTGGGTCGCAGTCGGTGTGGATTTTGCACATTCTCCTCGTGTCCATGTGGGGTTTCCTCTGGGTGCTCTGGTTTCCTCCCACAGTCCAAAGATGTGTGGGTTAGGTTGATTGGCTGTGCTAAATTGACTCTCGTGTCAGGCGGGATTAGCAGGGTAAATGAGGGGTTATGGGAATGGGGCCTGGGTGGGATTGTGGTTGATGCAGACTTGATGGGCCGAATGGCCTCCTTCTGTACTGTCTGGATTCTCTGACTCTATATACTCATTTCTTATCTCAGCCATGTCCTATCCCTCCATAGTAAACACTCCTTTTGGTTCCTGATCAGCTCAGCTCTATATAGATAGGAACGAGTTAATCGGTTCCCTTTTAACTGCTAATAAAGTTCCCTCCACTTTTTTTTGTCTCCTACTTGTTCCCTTTTTACATTTCTTCTGTATATCCTGTGGTATTAAATGCTAACAGAATAGACATACTAAAGGGCAAATGATGTGGTGCTAACGTTGACAGTCATGTACTCAGTATTGTGAGATGCATCTGTGAGGATAAATGTCCTTTCCTGACAACTCAAAGAATATGTGGTGTGCGTAAATGAGTATACATCTTGAGCGGCACAGTGGTTAGCACTGCTGCCTCACAGCACCAGGGACTGGGGTTCGATTCCCAGCTTGGGTCACTGTCTGTGTGGAGTTTGTACGTTCTCCCCATGTCTGCGTGGGTTTCCTCCAGGTGCTCCAGTTTCCACCCATGGTCCAAAGATGTGAGTTAGGTGGACTGGCCATGATAAATTGACCCTTAGTGTCAGGGGGACTAGCTAGGGTACATGCTTGAGGCTATGGGGGGTAGGGCCTGGGTGGGATTGTGGTCAGTGCAGACTCGATGGGCCGATTGGCCTCCTTCTAGGCAGAGCACTCACAGACTAGTCAAACAACCTGGTGTGGTCATGCCTTCATGTAACCATGCCTTACAATGTCCCAGCACCACAATCACCATCCCTCGGAACCTCCTGCCCCAGGGCAGACACACCAAAGATGGAACCCCTGGGAGTTCTATCTGGACTCATGAAGCCTCATGGGAACAGGCCAAATCTGGACAAGGAAAATTCCTGTTTCTTAGCCACCTGCTGCCCTCCCACTCCTCTCAGTACTGCTCAATGTTCAACACCACTTTTAGACAACATGGAGGGTGGCAAGTGTACCGAATGTGCACTGGATTGGAGCTTCAATGTCCATCACCACCCGAGCTAGCCGAATCATAAAGGATACGAGCGCTAAACCGATGGTGAGAGAATCAACAAGAAGGAAAAACATTCTTGATGTCATCCTCAGAAAGAAAGGTCATCGATGAAGCAGCAGAAGATGGTGGGACCTCAAACAATAAGGCATCAAGGAACTCTAACTGCAGTCAATGGGAATCGGGGAAATCTCTCTCCGCTGGTTGGAATCATACCTGGCGTAAAGGAAGATGGTGGTTGGAAGTCAATCATCTCAGCTCCAGGGCATCACTGCGGGAGTTCCTCAGGGTCGTGCCCGCTATCTTCTGCTGCTTCATCAATGACCTTTCTTTGATCATAAGGATAGAAGTGGGGATATTCATTGTGCAGCATCAATATTCAGCACCACTTGTGACTCAGATACAGAATGTCCAAAAGCAGCAAGACTTGGACAATATCCAGGTTTGGGCTGATGGGTGACAAGTGACATGCATGCCAGGCAATGATCATCTCCAATTAAAAACTGGACTGGCAACAAATGCTGTCTACAAGAACTGAAATGAAGCACGGAATCCTGGGGCTGAGTAACTCACCTCTTGGTTCCTCAAAGCCTACTTACCATCTATAAGGCATAAGTCAGGAGTGTAATGGAATACTCTTTACTTGCCTGGATGAGTGCAGCTCCAACAAAACTCTCAAGCTTGATACATTTGGAACAAAGCAGTTCTTAGATTGGCACCTTATCCACCGCCTTAAACATTCACTTGTCCCTCCAAAAGCGATGCATGGTAACAGCAGCGTGTACCAACGACAGGATGCACAGCAGCAACTCCCTTTAACAACACCTCCCAATCACACCCAGAAGGGAAAACAACCACCTAGAAGTTCCCCTCGGAACCATTCACCACTCTGACTTGGAAAAATATTGCTGTTCCTAACAGCACTGTGGGTGTACCTACGCCACAGGGACTGCGGCGGTTCGGGAAGGTGGCTCACCAGCAGCTTCTCAAGGGCAGTTGGGAATGGGCAATAAGGAAATGCTGACAACACTCACATTCCATAAAATAAAAAGTAAAGTTGGCAATAGATATTTACAATCTGTGCTAATGGTCCCTAACCTTTAACATCAGAACACACCTTCAATGTTGTAATAGGAGGCACACCTATTTCCTCCAACTAGACTTGTCTCGCACAGAAGCTTTTTATTTCTATAACCTCCCAAAAAGGATGCCAATATAATTTTAGTTAGCTTACAATGAAAGCCTCAACACCATTTGCATGTCAAATACAATAACAGAACCTGTCTCATTTTTAACTTTGGTTCCTGTTTCTTGTCTTTTTGTCTTGCTGGGACCTTTTTTGCTTTGCAACCTCTCCCTGTCTTCCCTCGCTTCTTCTAGACTATTTGTGCCTTTTTTTTTTGCACAGGGCCTTTTGTCTTCAATTCCAGAGTCTTTAATTCCCAAAGAACCTGCGATCTCCTGTGCGATTTGGATTGTTATATTGGGAACCCGAACGGTGTACGTGACAGCCAGGGAAAGGGTTGCCTGTGCGCAGTTCTGATTTAAAAAAAAAATTACCCTGGTTAGGCCTGCCATGTTGGCAGGTGCATGTGTGTGGCCCTGCCAACTTTAGAAATCCGAACTGCCCAGGTTTGGCCCGTTCCCAACCTTGGAGGCCCGAGGTTCATCAGGACTTAGGAATGCCGACTGTGGAGTTAGAAACAAAGATTTGATTTTAGCTTGTGCACCTCCCATGTTTAGTAACTTTAAATCTAAGTTTGCGGTGGGCGGACTTGTGGGGCCTTCACAGTGGTGCACCGGTTAGGAACTTCTGCTCTACACTGTGCAAAAGTATAGACTGTACGCATGTGAATAATTATTCATGTAACATTATGCAAAACCTTTTTTTATATGCTCCACGCAGTATGTTGCAACAAACGTTAAGACTGTACAATGGTTATAAACCACATTTTATGAATGTGATGTAATGCATTTTGGAAAGCCTAATACAGACAGGAAATATACAGTAAATGGCAGATCCCTTAAGAGTATTGGCAGACAGGGGGATCTAGATATACACTGAAAGTGGCAATGCAGGTAGAGAAGGTAATCAAGAAGCATGCTTGCCTTCATCAGCCTGGGCATTGAGTATAAAAATTGGCGAGTCGTGTTGCAGCTTTATAGAATCTTAGTTGGGCTGCACTTGGAATATAGTGTTCAATTCCACTTGCCGTACTACCAGGAGGTTGTGGAGGCTTTGTAGAGGGTACGGAAAAGATTTACCAGGATGCTGCTGGGTATGGAGGGCATCAGCTATGAGGAGAGGTTGGAGGAACTTGGTTTGTTCTCATTGGAATGACAGAGGTTGAGGGGTAATCTGATAGAAGTCTACAAGATTGAAAGGCGTGGACAGAGTGGATAGTCAGAATCTCTTTCCCAGGGTGAAAGAGTCAGTCACTAGGGGCATAGGTTTAAGGTACGAGGGACAAGGTTTAAAGGAGATGTGTGAAGCAAGCTTTTTTACACAGAGGGTGGTGGGTGCCTGGAACTCGCTGCCAGGGGAGGTAGTGGAAGCAGATACGATAGTGACTTTTAAGGGACATCTTGACAAATACAGAAATAAGATGGGAATACAGTCCCTGGAAGGACAGAGGTTTTTAGTTCAGGCAGGCAGCATGGTTGGTGCAGACTTGAAGGGTCAAAGGGCCTGTTCCTGTGCTATAATTTTCTTTGTTCTTTGGAAGCCACTTGTTTTGCCTCTTTTTAACCTTTAGGTCTCTGGTCTTCTAGGAAAATCCATCTCTGGGTGCTCTCCCTTTCCCACTCCAGAGGTGAACAGGTAGATTGGCCATGCTCAATTGTCCCAAGACATGTAAGTTAGAGGGATTAGTGGGGTAAATGCATGGCATTATAGAGAAGGGGCCTGGATAAAATATTCTGTTTGAGAATCAGTGCAGACTTGATGAGATGAATGGCCTCCTGCACTGTAGGGATCCTGTCAATGCCTTTCAGCACACCATCCCCATAATCCTTTACTTTTATTGTTAATCAGAAATCTATCAATCTCTGCTTTGAGAACACACAATGACTGAGCTTCGACATCCCTCTGGGGTCGAGGATTTCAAAGATTCACAAACCTCTGAAGAAATGTCTCCTCACCTCAGTCCTAAATGACTCGCCCTTATTTTGAAATTGTGCCCCCTGGTTCTAGACCTCCAACCAAGGGAAACATCTTACCCACATCTACTCTGTCCATTCCTTTAAGTATTTTGTAGGTTTGAATGAGATCACCCCTCATTCTTTGAAACTCTAAAGAATATGGTCCCAGTTTGCCCAATCTCTCTTCGTAAGACAGTCCCACCATCCCTGCAGCAAGTCTGGTGAACATTTGTTGCCCTTCTTCTGTGGCAATGATATCCTTTTTGAGGTAAGGGGACCAGTGCTCCAGGCGCTGTCCACCCAACCAAGCTCCTACACAGTTTAAACAAGGCCTCGCTACCCCTAGGCGCGAATCCACTTGCGTCAAGGCCATTTGCCTTTGTAATAGTTTGTTACTCCAAGACCAGGGCACCCAGGTCCTCTTGTACTTTTACAAGTTTTTATCTGCAGTGTGATCAGGTGTATCCACCTCCAAGAAGTCAAACAGAAAATCTGACGTGCACAATCCTGATTCTGCAGCCCGTGAGAGATAAGACTGACAAACAGTCATCAATTTCCTGTTCCTGCAGTGCTCCTTGCAAATGTAGGCAGTAACTCCTGTCATGTCAATGGGGGAAAGGTTTTAGTAAGCATTACAATTAATCTGTTAATAAATGCACTAGTTGCTTCTTGGCCTTTTGCCTAAGACGAAGCCAAAGATTGGGGGAGTGGGGGTGATGGGGATGTCTCATGAGGTCAGCTGGGATCTTGTTTGTCTCTCTTGTGGGGCCCACGAATTGGATTCAGTGTGAATTTGAATTTGGTATTTGGAGCAAGCAAGGAACGGATTAAGGGCTTGGCTCTCAATTTGCTCTGCACATTGACTTTGTAACTTTTAAAGAATGGAGTAACTTTTTTATAGAATTGTAGAAATACGACAGTGCAGAAGGAGACCATTCAGCCCATTGAGGCTGCATCGACAACAATCCTATCCCCGTGTACCTACCGTGTAAATCCCCCTGACACTAAGAGGCAATTTATCGTGGCCAATCCACCTAACTTAGAAGTTATTAAAAGAATAACTTAGACAACTGGCTGCGTGCATTTTTAAAAAATTCATTTATTGGATATGGGCATTGTTGACGAGGTCAGCAACTATTGTCCTCGAGAGAATGCGGGTGAGCCAGTTTCTGAACCTGAAACAGTCCACGTGGCGTAGACACCACTGTGGACTTCCGACCCAGCAGCAATAAAGGAGCGGTGATAAATTTCCAAGCTGATGAAATAAGCGGTTGCCTTTCCCGGTCTCTGGCTTGATCTCAGTCAAAAGACTGAGTGGGTTGGAGGCGAATTTGCAGATGGCATTGTTCCTGCAGTCAGACGTCGAAAAATCCATGTTTTGGTATCTTGAACTGTTTGGTTTGTAAACAAGGCACTGTCTCAAACAACAATGACTTTTATTATGCACCATTCTGAAAGCCTTCTGAAACAGTTCACCAAAATGTTCTGGAAAAAACTAACATCAAACCAAAGAGATTTGAAAAGTGTGGATCCAAAATTTGGCCATCAAGATGGGGTTTTGAGGAGCGTCCGGGCGGAGGTTAGAGAAGTCAAGTGCTCTCTTTTATCTCTCCTCATCACACATTCAACTTTCTCCTTTCCCTCTATTGTATTTTCTCTACACAATTTTATATCAAATTAAATATTGCACCAATTCTCCAGTTCCTCAGTTATTGGACACCAGCCATTCTCTTTTTTTAAATGTTTTACTCTATTCTTATAGTTACACAGCCAGTGCTCTGCATGGTCTGGGCAAAACGTGAATCCATTCCTTGCTTGCTCCAAAAAAACAAATTCAAATTTGTGGGTGACACAGTGGTTAGTGCTGCTGCCTCACAGCACCAGGGACCTGGCTTCCATTCTGGACTTGGGTGACTGTGTCTGTGTGGAGTTTGTATGTTCTCCCTTGTGGATTTCCTCCGAGTGCTCCGGTTTTCTCCAACAATCCAAACATAAGAACATAAGAACATAAGAAATAGGAGCAGGAGTAGGCCATCTGGCCCTTCGAGCCTGCCCCGCCATTCAATAAGATCATGGCTGATCTGTCGTGACTCAGCTCCACCTTCCTGCCCTCTCCCCATAACCCTTAATCCCCTCTCTTATCAAAAACCCATCAACCCGTTTCTTAAAAATATTTAGCGAGGCAGCCTCCACCACTTCAACGGGCAGAGAATTCCAGAGATTCACCACCCTTTGAGTGAAGAAGTTCCTCCTCAACTCTGTTCTAAACCGCCCCCCCTTTATCTTGAGGCTGTGCCCCCTAGTCCTACTGTCTTTTTTGAGCGGGAACAGTCTCTCCACCTCTATCCTATCCATCCCATTCATCATCTTATACGTCTCAATGAGATCTCCCCTCATTCTTCTAAACTCTAACGAGTACAAGCCTAGTTTATTCAGCCTCTCCTCATAGCTCAATCCCCTCAACTCCGGTATCAGCCGAGTAAACCTCCTCTGCACTCCCTCCAGGGCCAAAACATCCTTGCGCAGGTGCGGTGCCCAAAACTGCACACAGTACTCCAGCTGCGGCCTCACCAATGCCCTATACAGCTGCAGCAAGACCTCCCTACTTTTATATTCAATCCCCTTCGCTATGAAGGCCAGCATCCCATTCGCCTTCCTGACCACCTGCTGCACCTGCAAGCTGGGTTTTTGCGACTCATGCACAAGGACCCCGAGGTCCTTCTGCACCGTCGCCTGCTGCAGTTTTTCGCCCCGTAAGTAATAGTCCTTCCTACCATTCCTCCTACCAAAGTGGACCACCTCACACTTGCCAACATTAATTTCCATTTGCCATTTCCTGGCTAGGTGGATTGCCCATTAAAAAGGGCACTTTAGCATAGCCAGAGGTGTGTGGGTTAGGTGGATTAGTTATGATAAATGCGTGGGACCACAGGAGTAGAGTGGGGATGAGGTACTGGGTAAGATATTTTGTCAGTGCAGACTCAGTGGGCCTCTTCTGTACTGTAGGGATTCTATTAAAAAGTTTTCACGCTCTTAAAGTTACAAAACCAATGTGCAGAACAGACAGGGAAAGCTCTTAATCCACCTCCTTGCTTGCTCTGGAAAAACAAATTAGAATTCACACTGAATTCAGTTCATGGTCCCCCACCAGAGAGACAAACAAGATCCAAGCGGAAATGTTACACCCCAATCTTGGGCTTGACCTGACCCTCGATCTTAGCCTAAGGGTCAATAAGTGATATTGCAAATCTGGCAACAATTGGGTGGATGCTCCAGTGGTGATTCTGGGCAGTTGGTTTTAACTGGGGAAATTTGCGAGAATATGTATATAAAGAACCACTTTCTACGTGGGTGTGGGGGGAGGGTGTCGGGGGGGGGGGGAAACAGCGGAAGGGGAATGTAATCTGTATTTGGGATATGCATGTTCCTGACTTGCTGAATATTCCATGTTTTATGAATGTACCTCTGGATCCAACTTTTATCTTTACCAGTTTCTCCACAAATTAACATGTACAACTATGATGTGTGTCTGGACCTTGTGGAAGTCCTGATGTGCTGATCTTTAGGGAAATTGCCTGGGAAAGTGCAACTCTCTGAGAGCAATTCTCCTGCTGCCCAGAACCCTCTTGTGATGTCTCTGACTGAGTTAGAGCGGAGCTTAACTGAATAGTGACCCAGGGAGTGTGAGACAGATTGAAAGCTAGTCTAACTCCTGGGTAACTGCGCAATGACAACCTCTCCCACCGTGCACTCCACGGCTCCAAACCGTCCCCGCACACGCTACCCTCCTGACCTGACTACCACTTTCCCATCCCGTCCATCTCTCTCACCCATTCAGATTGGGTGTTGAAGCTTAACATTGGGCAGCCAGTGACTTGATAAAGATGTGTGGGGTTCATCAAAATCATAGAATCCCTACAGTACAGAAGGAGGCCATTTGGCCCATCGAGTCTGCACCAGCCACAATCCCACCCAGGCCCTATCCCCGTAAGGCGGCGCGGGCTCGTTGGGCCGAAGGGCCTGTTTCCCGTGCTGTGTTGTTCTTTGTAACTCCACATATTTGGAGTCACATGTAGGCCAGACTAGGTAAGGGCAGCAGATTTCCTTCCCTAAAGGACATTAACAAACCAGATGGGTTTTACCAACAATCCACAATGATTTCAGGGACAATAGTAGATTCTTAATTTCAGATTTTTTTTTTGTTGAATTCAAATTCCACCATTTGACGTGGCAGGGTTCGAACTCATGTCCCCAGAGCATTAGCTGGATTAATAATCTAGCAATAATACCACTGGGACATCACCTCCCTGTTGTCCAATGACGTGTAGGTTAGGTGGATTGACCGTGCACAGACTGAGGTGAAGGCCTGGGTAACCTACTTCGCGAGTCCCTGGTGCTCTGGGGCAGCATTGCTAACCACTGTGCTGCCCAGGGTCCAAAGTTGGCATTTGCAAGGGCCAATTGGCAAAACCTGAGCCTTGCCTCCCCCAAGCCACCCTAGGAAGGCTAAGGATGGTTGAGGTGTGGGTGTTCTGGTGAATCTCTGGAATTCTCTACCCGTTGAAGTGGTGGAGGCTGCCTCGCTAAATATTTTCAAGAAGCGGGTTGATGGGTTTTTGATAAGAGAAGGGATTAAGGGTTATGGGGAGAGGGCGGGAAGGTGGAACTGAGCCACGACAGATCAGCCATGATCTTATTGAATGGCGGGGCAGGCTCGAAGGGCCAGATGGCCTACTCCTGCTCCTATTTCTTATGTTCTTTGGAAAGTGGGTGCAGACTCGATGGGCCAAATGGCCTCCTTCTGCACTTTAGGGATTCTATGGCACAAGTAAATCCGAGTGTTTTTACAACATCCTTGTAATTCTACAGTCACCATTAGTGAGACTATCATTTGATTTCAGATTAAGTTTTATAACTTTACATTCCCCCGATTGCTGAGGTGATGTTTGAACCCATTCCAAAAATGAAACTTGCCTATACACCTTTTTAAAGCATTTAGGGATTTCCTGAAAGGAATGCAAGTTCTTGCTTCCTTTCCTTTAGTTCAATTGTCCTTACTTTTTTGTTTGTTCTCTCTCTCTCTGACAGGTGAAGAATGAGAAAACAATTTAGAGTGTTAGAGAAAGCTGCCCTGGTGACCATAGGAATTCTTGGATTGGTGTTCATTTTCAGCCGTGACAGTGCAGTGCAAGAGACAGATGAGCTTCCCGTGAGAATTATCCAGCCCACCACTGCGTACAATAAGACCACACAGAAGCGAAACATTACTCCCGTGTGCCATCCAGACAACAACATCTCTCAAGTGCCAGCATTCGCAGAACAGCCTCCTCACATAAAGGACTTCCTGAAGCATAAACACTGCAGGGATTTTGATTTCATTCAGAACGTCCCGGGGAAGTGCGGGGGTCCAAGTAAATCGGGGGATGTCTTCCTGCTCCTGGTCATCAAGTCCAACCCTCTGAATCACGACCGGCGAGAGATGGTGAGGCAGACCTGGGGGAAGGAGCGTCAGCATCTAGGGGCCCAAATCAAGAGGGTCTTCATCACGGCCGTCACTCCTGACCTACAGTCTCGGAGGAAGCTGAATCGGCTGCTGGACATAGAGAACCAGCAGCATCAAGACATCCTGCAATGGGACTTCTCTGACACTTTCTTCAACCTCACTCTCAAACAGTACAAGCTGATGCAGTGGCTGGATGAATACTGCCCCGGGGCCCAATTTATCTTCAACGGAGATGATGATGTCTTTGCCCACACTGACAACATGGTTGAATACCTGCAGAGCTTGGACGCCGCTAAGCACCTCTACGTGGGCTACCTCATTGCGGGTGTGGGTCCCATCCGGGAAAAGTGGAGCAAGTACTATATCTCGCCGCTGGTGTTTGCTTCCAATTCCTACCCAGCCTACATAGCCGGAGGGGGCATCCTCATGTCCAGGTTCACTGCCATCGCCATCTACCGCTCTGCCCGTGAGCTAGAGTTCCTCCCCATCGATGATGTATACTTTGGCATGTGCATCCAGAAAGCTGGGCTGGCCCCCAGCTTTCACATGGGCTTCAAGGTGAACGGGGTAAGTGCCCCATCTCATCAGGAAGACTCGTTCAACCCCTGCTACTACCGTGAGGTCCTCATGGTGCATCGCTTCCTGCCCTATGAACTGCTGCTGATGTGGGATGCCGTACACAACAGCAGCCTGATCTGTGCCCGAGCCCCACAGCGAGCTTCTTTGCAAAAATCATAGGGTCGCAAGAAATGACTGAGTGGGAAACGTTGGCAAGAAAGACAGAAAATGCTGGAAAATCTCAGCAGGTCTGACAGCATCTGTGGGGGGAGAATAGAGCCAACGTTTCAAGTCTGGATGACCCTTTGTCAGAGCTGGATCCAGACTCGAAACATTGGCTCTATTCTCTCCCCCACAGATGCTGTCAGACCTGCTGAGATTTTCCAGCATTCCCTGCCCTTTATTTCAGATTCCAGCGTCTGCAGTATTTTGCAGACATCAGCAACTGTCTGGGATATTGATGTACATATATGTATATATAAAAGAAATCTTCTGAATGGAATTAAGTGCATTATCATGTTATGTTCTGATCGGCCTTGAAGCGTGAAGTCTATATTTGTATTGCCTTTTTTTTTTCAAACACACAATCCAGCCTGCAGTTGGTGAATGCTGGAAGGATGTTCGACCCCTGAGGGGTGGCACAGCTGAGTCCAGTATCCCCACAAATGTGCACTCGTTCCACAATGGTCTGGAATGCCCGAAGCCAACACCAGTTGGAGACCTTCATGCCGCTGTGACTGAACAGCTCATTCTGCACTGAACACTCAGCTGAGTGCACACTGAGCCAAGGGGGAGATTTCCATCTGACCTGCTTGTGTGTGGACAACATTTCCATTGGGTTTAACCTCTTTCCCCACCAACTCCTACACCCCCCCCCCCCCCACCACCCCCACCACCCCAAACGCTGAGTGGTTTAAATATTTCTAGAGTGGAGGCACAGATTTCAGCACTGGTGTCAGTCATCCAGAGGTAATTTCTGGAGTTGTTCTTGCATAAAGGAGTAAATGAAGGGACTTCAAATCATTTATGATGCATTCTGACGCTGTAAAATATGCTGGAATTCTACCGCCTGCCACGGGAGTCGGGGCAGGCAATGGGGAGGTCCATTTGACCTTCTGTCGGGCAGGATTTTCCAGTCTTGGGTAGATCGAGACCGTAAAATCCTGGATGAGCTAGGATTGTGGAAAACTGATGGGCTGAATGGTACCCCTCCTTCTTTGGACAGTTCAAACTGTGGAGTTTTTTGTTCTTGTTGTTGCCTTTTGTCAAACGTATGGATTTAACTCCGTCGTTTAAGTTTGGACGAGAGTTTTGCTGTCTTCATATGATGTATGTATGTGTTCTCGCTTTCTTCCCAGACAATCTATTGATATTGTTCATATTTGTGGGACATTGAAAAATCTTATAAACATTCTTTTTTTCTCACTTATTTGTTTAACAGAATTAGATTTGTTTTAAGTAGATTTTTTTAACCCCATGCTGACAGATTGAGAGAGATTCTGTTCGCACACAGTGATGTGGATGTGATTCCACATGGGTGTGTCTGTAACTCAGCCCTCTCTGGGGGAAGGCAGAGAGCAATGAGAGAGAGAGAGGGCAGAGGAAGGGTTGGGCAAAGGGAGGATGTAGGGAAGGAGAGACAGCACTTTAGGGTGGATTGAGGGGCTTGGCAGGAGAGGGGCAACTTGTAGGTGGGGTAAAGGGGGGGTTTGGAGGAGGGGGTCAGGTGGAGAATGAGGTAGATTGAAGGGTGGAGAGGTAGGATATGAACGATTGAGCTTCGTTCATTTGTGTTATGTTCTATATTCATTTGTGGGACGTGGGCATCGCTGGCTGGCCAGCATTTATTGCCCATCCCTAGCTGCCCGAGGGCAGTTCAGAGTCAACAACATTGCTGTGAGTTTGCAATCACAGGTAGGCCAGACCAGGTAAGGATGGCAGATTTCCTTCCCTGAAGGACACTCATTCATTGATGTGACTGCCAATGGGCTTGCAGTTCCCTGTGGGCATCTCTGGCCTTTGACCCAGTTCTAGACTACAGCATCTCGTGACGAATGACCACGCCCTGTGCTAGTTGGCCGAGGAGCATCGACAAGGGCCCTGCTCCGTAACCCTGACAACACGCCTGCCAACTCACCATGCGTCTCACTGTGTGCCCTTCAGCCTTGTTCTATATGCTGTTCCACCTCCCCCCTTGCAGACCCCAGCAACAAAACTGGCCCCTTGCCAGGTCCTTGGAGAGACACCTTGGTCAAGGTGAGAGAAACTACTCTGCTTCTCATGATATCAGCTCCAGATCAGCTGAGGATTCATTGTTATCTCTCTCATGGGGCAGCTTTGACAAAGACCGAAGTGTGGGAGGCTGGTCGGGAAAACATTGCAACAGTTGATTCCTGAGGTAGCAATGGGATGGATTAAGTTACTTAAAGTTTTTTTTTAGTGCCGCATTATTTCATTGCAGTGTTAATGAAGTTACTGTGAAAATCCCCTAGTCGCCACGCTCTGGCACCTGCTCGGGTACACTGAGGGAGAATTTAGCACAGCTATACACCTAACCAGCAGGTTTTTTGGACTGTGGGAGGAAACTGGAGCATCCTGAGGAAACCCACCCAAACACAGGGAGAATGTGCAGCCTCCGCACAGACAGTGACCCAAGCTGGGAATTGAACCCGGGTCCCTGGTGCTGTGAGGCAGCAGCACTAACCACCGTGTCACCTATCAGGTAGCGGTCCTACCGACAGAAGGTGATGGACATGTATGTCTGAATCTCAATCACAATTTAGGATTGCTCTGATTCCCCAGGAGAGAGCGGTAAAGGAAGAGTTATTGAGCAGTTAAAAGGCAGAGGTAGAGAGATTTTTCACTAACCAGGGGGTCAATGTTTGTCGGGGGTAAACCTGAGGTCATAATCAGATCAGCCATAATCTTATTGAATGGGTGGGTAGTCTCAAGGGGGTGAATGCCCACTGTCTGTGTCTGTGTCTGTGTCTGTGTCTGTGTCTGTGTCTGTGTCTGTGTCTGTGTCTGTGTCTGTGTCTGTGTCTGTGTCTGTGTCTGTGTCTGTGTCTGTGTCTGTGTCTGTGTCTGTGTCTGTGTCTGTGTCTGTGTCTGTGTCTGTGTCTGTGTCTGTGTCTGTGTCTGTGTCTGTGTCTGTGTCTGTGTCTGTGTCTGTGTCTGTGTCTGTGTCTGTGTCTGTGTCTGTGTCTGTGTCTGTGTCTGTGTCTGTGTCTGTGTCTGTGTCTGTGTCTGTGTGTTAAACTGGTTCAACATGTGACCTTGGAGGTTTGCCCAGGTTTCTATTCAATCAAATCAACATTGAATTCAATTCCACTTACTGAAGGGTGAGATTTCTTATCTCCTAGAACTGATGAGCCAATAATTGGCTACTTCTGAGGCATTTCCACATCCTCTGGAACATTCCAGTTAGAACCTGTCAAAACATGTTCCACTAAAACTACTTGAAGATGAAGGAAGTGTTTGGTAGGGTAGATGTAAAGAAGATATTCCCACTTGCAGGAGAAAGCAGGGCTAGAGAATCATAAATAGAAGGTAGACATTAATAAATTCAGCAGAGGATTCTGGAGGAACCTTTTACCCAGAAAGAGGGCCGAGACACACCATAGCAACGGTAACCATGGCAGCTGTCCCACTGCGGAACTGACCAATGAAGGAAGGCTCCCCCTACGTTGGTGATGCAGCCATGCTTGCCTCTCCACTCTAATGCTTCCATGGATCTGACCGGCCCTGCAGCCAAAGTGACCCCTCGTTACCCACATTAACCCCAGGATGGGTGGCTGGGTGGTGCCTTCCCCCTTCCCGACGAAGCTTGCCTCAGCGACAGGAATGGCACCAGGAAGCTGCCACAACTTGAGTGTCCTTGCCTTTTGACTGGAAGGACGGAGGCTGAAGGGAGACCCGATAGAGGTCTACAAAATTCTGAGAGGCGGAGACAGGCTGGATAGTCAGAGGCTTTTTCCCAGGATGGGAGTGTCAATTACAAAGGGGCGCAGGTTCAAGGTGACGGGGGAAGGTTTAAGGGAGATGTGCTGGGAAGGTTTTCACACAGAGTGGTGGGTGCCTGGAGCGCGCTGCCAGAGTAGGTGGCGGAAACAGGTACATTAGCAACATTTAAGAGGCATTTGGATGAATAGGGAGGGAATAGAAGGATACAGTCTGAGTAAGGGCAGAAGGACTTTTTGTAGTTTAGTTAGGGTATCATGATCAGCATAGGCTTGGAGGGCTGATAAGCCTATCCCTGTACTGTATTTTCCTTTGTTCCTTCTTCTGTTTCTCCCCCCCCACCACTTTTGGAACCACAGTTGCTACAACTTATTGTTGACGGAACGCTAAGTAACTCTCCCACCTGAGGTGAATTGCAGTAAAGTCAAGAAGGACTGATGGTTGGAAATCAAAGATTCATCAACACTTTGTCACAATTCTTTGAATCTGAAACACCTCAACTGACCACAAGACATTGGACATTGACATAGGCCATTCGGCCCATCAAGCCTGCTCCACCATTCAGTGAAATGATGGCTGATCTGAAATTATAACCCTTAAATCCACTTTCCTGTCTCATCCCCCTTATTGATTAAAAATCTTACTATCTTCCCCCTTGAACATACTCAGCCTCTGCAGTAAAGAGTTCCACAGATTCACTATCCTCTGAGAGAAGAAATTCCTCCTTATCTCTGTCTTAAATGGGCGACTCCCTACCCTGAGGTTATGCCCACTGGTCCCAGACTGTCCCACAAAGGGAAACAACTTCTCAGCACCTACCCTGTCAAGCCCTCTGAGAATTTTACATGTCTAAACTCCAATAGATACAGGCCCAACCTACCTAACCTCTCCTTGTGGGAAATTCCTCCTTATCACAGCAGCACTGACATGAGTGGCAGGTGTGGTCTCTTCAAATGAAACCATCACACCAAGAATAACCTGAGGATGCAAATTTCAAAGAGACATAGGGAAGGAAACGAGAAAGTGCAGAATGCTACGTTACGGAAGTAGCTAGGGTGTAGAGAAAGATCAACTTAATGCAAGGTAGGCCCATTCAAAAGTCTAATTGCAACAGGAAAGAAGCTGTTCTTGAGTCGGTTGGTACATGATCTCAGGCTTTTGTATCTTTTACCTGACTTAAGAAGGTGAAAGAGAGAATGTCTGGGGTCCTTAATTATGCTGGCTACTTTTCTGAGGCAGTGGGAAGTGTAGGTGGAGTCAATGATGGGATGTCAGTTTGAGTGGTGGGCTGGGCTACATTCACAACCTATTGTAGTTTTTTGCAGTCTTGGTCAGAGGAGGAGGCATACCAAGCTGTGACACAACCAGAAAGAATGCAATTGATCCAGAGAGAAGAGGAGAATTATTATTGGAAGGGTGTGGACCACTGGGGAAGTCAGGGGGTAGTTGGGATGGGGTGACTTTGGAAGGGATCAGCCTGTGTAATTGGGTCATCAGTTCCATATTAACACTGACATTAGATGAAGATTTTTTCTGTGTAATTTTGCTGGCTAACTATTCATGGAACTGTCGGAAATTGGTCTCAGAGATGTTCACAAAGCATCCCGGGCGTTTGACACATTATCCGTTGCAAGCTCAAACCTCCTGGGCAATTGCCACGGAATCAGCTCACTGGGTCAGGAAAAGGGTCCGAGGTACACGTTGAAGTATCTGGAGAATGGAATCCAACTATCTGGAGAATGGAAAGTTGGGATGAATGCATTGGAAGGCAGAAGAGGGTTTTTGGTAAGCTGTGCAATTTTACTCAAACCAGCTGAAATGATTGGGGAATTTCAATATTTCAATTCTGATCTGTACAAATAAACTTGACCATTCAACGCTCCCCTGGTTGATCTCCCTCCTGTGCACCCTCTGCAACATTGAGCTGATCCAAAACTCCATTCCTCTTGTCCTTACTGGCCTCAAGTCCTGATCACTTGTTCCCCTGTCCTTGAAACACAGGAAATGGAATGCAAAGATAGGAAATGGGAGCTGGAGTGGGCCATTGGGCCCTGCAAGCTCGTTCCTCCCTTTAACTAGGTCATTGATAATCTTCTAGCCACATGCCATTTTCTCTCACTCTCCCCATATTCGTTTATTAGCTAGAAATCTTTGGATCTCCATCTTCAACATCCTCAATGCCGGAGTCTCCACATCTTTGGAATTCTCTACTTCAGAAAGACTCACCACCCTCTGACTGATGGAATTCAGCGTCTCAGTCGTAAATGGCTGATTCCTTATTGTGAGACTGTGTCCCCTGCTTCTCAATGCTCCCCCAGCCTGAGGAAGCATCCACGCTGTTGAGACCTGCAAGAATTTTCTATGTTTCAATGAGATCACCTCTCACTCTTCAAAACTCTGGAGAATACCAGCCTGGTTGTCTCAACCTTGCTTCGTTAGGACAATCCCAAAATCCTAGGGATTAATCTGGTGAAGCTTCGTTACATCTCATCTCAGGCAAACATTTCCTTCCTTGGGTAAGGAGATCAAACTTTTACATGATACTCCAGATATGGTCACACCAAGGCTCAATAATTGCAATAAGACATCTTTACTCCTGTACTCAAATCCTCCTGTAATAAAGGGCAGCCCATCATTTACTTTCCTAATTGAATCAGAATCATAGAATCCCTACTGTGCAGAGGAGGCCATTCGGCCCACTGAGTCTGCACCAACCACAATCCCACCCAGGCCCTATCCCCATAAGCCCATGCATTTACCCTACCTAGTCCCCCTGACAATAAGGAGCAATTTAGCATGGCCAACCCACACATCTTTGAATTTCTGGTTGAACCTGTAGCTTTGAGTTATTCATGAACAAGTTCACCCAGTTCCATTCAGACACCAACACGTCCCTCACACTATTTAAAAAGCACTCTGCATTTCTGATTTTCTGACCAAAATGGATAACTTCACATTATTTTCTGTCTGTCATGTTCTTACCCACTCACCTAGCCTGTTCAAATCTCACTGAATTCTCTTTGCTTCCTGTTCACGTGTCCCACTCCCACACAAAGTTCTGTGAGAGCAGAAAATGTGGAAATATTGAGGGTGAGTCACCCAAAAGTGATGAATTGGCAGGAAAACCGGTCTAAATCCCGACTATTTTTTCATTGCAGCTTCAGACCTGAATCTCTGCGCGTTGCAGAGGTCATAATGGTGAATCTCATTAAAAACCTGGTTGGGGTGCAGTTTGGTGGAGCCTATTCTTGCTGAGTCTGACAGTTCTGGAACTCTGTGCATGTGCAGTGGCGCCAATCTGTCAGTCTCCCTGTTTGGTGGCCATCTCGCTCACTGGCCATCCCAGGACTCCAGCAGTGCTGCCCCCCCCCACCTCCCCAGCCCTCCCTACAGCCTGATTGCGACCCCACGGCAATTCCTGGTCCAGCTCCTACCACCTCCCTGTTCCGGAACACCCTGGTGTCCAGCCCCCCGAACCCAGAAGTGGTGATCCCCCCCCACCCACCTCACCCCGGCAGACCCCACTCCTGACCCTCCAATTGAAGGCAGAACCGTGGCCCCCCCCCCCCCCCCCCACCCCGGCAGACCCTGTCCCCGATTGCTGGCCATCCTCCAGCCCAGATCAATCCCCATTCAGTGGGACCCCCCCCCTCCCAATTCCCATCGATCACCCTGTAGGCCCCTAATAGGCCCTGCCCCCTTGGCACTGCCCAATGCCTGGTGGGCAGTGCCAAGGTGCCCCCTGGGAATGGGCACTTTGCCCTTTGGGCAGTGCCAGGGGCACAGGCTGGCACTGCCAAGGTGCCATACCTAGGGGGCACCACCCCCCTGCTGCCCGACCTCCTGGGGGGCCTCGAGTGCCTCCATTCACTCCAATTGGGTCTCCCACTAGTTCCCCAAATAAGAACATAAGAAATAGGAGCAGGAGTAGGCCATCTGGCCCTTCGAGCCTGCCCCGCCATTCAATAAGATCATGGCTGATCTGTCGTGACTCAGCTCCACCTTCCCGCCCTCTCCCCATAACCCTTAATCCCTTCTCTTATCAAAAACCCATCAACCCGTTTCTTAAAAATATTTAGCGAGGCAGCCTCCACCACTTCAACGGGCAGAGAATTCCAGAGATTCACCACCCTTTGAGTGAAGAAGTTCCTCCTCAACTCTGTTCTAAACCGCCCCCCCTTTATCTTGAGGCTGTGCCCCCTAGTCCTACTGTCTTTTTTGAGCGGGAACAGTCTCTCCACCTCTATCCTATCCATCCCATTCATCATCTTATACGTCTCAATGAGATCTCCCCTCATTCTTCTAAACTCTAACGAGTACAAGCCTAGTTTATTCAGCCTCTCCTCATAGCTCAATCCCCTCAACTCCGGTATCAGCCGAGTAAACCTCCTCTGCACTCCCTCCAGGGCCAAAACATCCTTGCGCAGGTGCGGCGCCCAAAACTGCACACAGTACTCCAGCTGCGGCCTCACCAAATGTAGGGAGTTACTCTAAACCCCGGCAGATGAAGTACTCCTGGCGAGGTGGGACATAAGAACATAAGAAATGGGAGCAGGAGTAGGCCATCTAGCCCTTCGAGCCTGCCCCGCCATTCAATAAGATCATGGCTGATCTGAAGTGGATCAGTTCCACTTTCCTGCTTTCTCCCCATAACCTTTAATTCCCCTTGTCTATCAGAAATCTATCTACCCGTGACTTAGACATATTCAACGAGTTAGCTGCCACCACTTCAATGGGCAGAGAATTCCAGAGATTCACCACCCTTTGAGTGAAGAAGTTCCTCCTCAACTCTGTTGTAAACTGCACCCCCCCCACCCCCCCTTATTTTGAGGCTGGGCCCTCTAGTTCAGTTTTACTTTCTAAGCGGAAAGAATACTATTGGGTCCAGCGCCACATTTAAACAACATTTAAACTACATTTAAAATATATTTAAACCACATTTAAAATATATTTAAAACAGATTAAAATCACTTGGCTCTCTTCCCTTGCAGTCCTGACTGTGCCTATTTCCTGAACTGTTAAATTGTGCCTGTTTAAAAGCTGATGCGTTTAGAGTGGCTAAAAGTAGTGGGCGAGGAGAAGATTGGGAGAGGTTTAAAAATCAACAAAGATTGACTAAGAAGTTGATAAAGAAAGGAAGGATAGACTATGAAGCTAAACTAGCACTAAATATAAAAAAGGACAGTAAGAGTTTTTACAAATATATAAAGAGGAGGCTGGCTAGAGTGAATGTTGGACCCTTAGAGGATGAGAGGGGGGATTTAGTGGTGGGAGATGAGGAAATGGCAGAGGCTTTAAATAAGTTTTTTGCTTCGGTCTTCACGGAGGAGGACGCGATTAAAGATAGAAGGATGGTAGGAGTTGAGGGCCTGAATGTGATTACTGTCACTAGAGAGGTAGTGCTTGATCGACTAGCAGGACTGATGGTGGACAAGTCCCCAGGACCGGATGGAATGCATCCCAGAGTTTTGAAGGAAATGGCAGAGGTGATAGTAGACGCCTTAGTGATTATTTACCAAACTTTGCTGGATTCCGGGGAAGTGCCGGAAGATTGGAAAATGGCTAATGTTATGCCGCTGTTTAAAAAAGGTAGCAGGCAAAAGGCAGGGAATTATAGGCCGGTTAGTTTAACGTCTGTTGTTGGAAAAATGCTGGAATCCGTCATCAAAGAAGAAATAGCGAGGCACCCAGAGAAGAATTGTTTGATAGAGCAGACGCAGCACGGATTCGTTAAGGGGAAGTCGTGTTTGACAAATTTATTGGAATTCTATGAGGATGTGACTAGTGCGGTAGACAGAGGGGAACCGGTGGATGTGGTGTTTCTCGATTTTCAGAAGGCGTTTGATAAGGTGCCGCACAAAAGGTTGCTTCAGAAGGTTAGGGGGCATGGAGTTTGGGGGTTAGGTGTTAGCGTGGATAGAGGATTGGCTTTCTAATAGGAGGCAGAGAGTTGGTATCAATGGGTCCTATTCTGATTGGCGGTTGGTGACTAGTGGAGTGCCGCAGGGATCGGTGCTGGGGCCTCAGCTATTTACCATTTATATAGATGATCTGGAGGAGGGGGCTGAGTGTAGGGTGTCGAAATTTGCTGATGACACAAAGATGAGTGGAAAAGCAAATTGTGCGGAGAGTGTGGAAAGTCTGCAGAGAGATCTGGATAGGCTGAATGAGTGGGCGAGGACCTGGCAGATGGAGTATAATGTTAGCAAGTGTGAGGTTATCCACTTTGGCAGGAATAATAGTAGGAGGGATTACTATTTAAAGGGCGAAAAGCTGCAGCATGCTGCGGTGCAGAGGGACCTGGGGGTCCTTGTGCATGAGTCGCAAAAACCCAGTCTGCAGGTTCAGCAGGTGATCAAGAAAGTGAATGGGATGCTGGTCTTTATAGCGAGGGGGATTGAATATAAAAGCAGGGAGGTCTTGCTGCGACCGTACAGGGCACTGGTGAGGCTGCAGCTGGAGTACTGTGTGCAGTTTTGGTCGCCGCACTTGTGCAAGGATATTTTGGCTTTGGAGGGAGTGCAGAGGAGGTTCACTAGGCTGATACTGGAGATGAGGGGATTGGGCTATGAAGAGAGACTAAATAGACTGGGTCTGTACTCACTGGAGTTTAGAAGGATGAGGGGGGATCTTATAGAGACGTGTAAGATAATGAAGGGAATGGATAGGGTAGAGGTGGAGAGATTCTTCCCACTCAGAAAGAACAGCAGGACTAGAGGGCACAGCCTCAAGATAAGGGGGGGCGGTTTAGAACGGAGTTGAGGGAGAACTTCTTCACTCAAAGGGTGGTGAATCTCTGGAATTCTCTGCCCGTTGATGTGGTGGAGGCTACCTCGCTAAATATATTTAAGTCACGGGTAGATAGGTTTTTGATAGGCAAGGGGATTAAGGGTTATGAGGAGAAAATGGGAAAGTGGAACTGAGCCACTTCAGATCAGCCATGATCTTATTGAATGGCGGGGCAGACTCGAAGGGCTGGATGGCCTACTCCTGCTCCTATTTCTTATGTTCTTATGTTCCTGGCTCTGGGAGATGCTCACACCGTGGGAACGTATGCACGAATCCCATGAAATGGCTGACACGTGATTCTCCCGACTGGACCTGCCAGAAAATGGGTCACGATGAGAGAATCGCCCTCACTGTATTCGCTCCCACATCCAAACCATTGATAGAATGTGAATATCTGGGGCCCAAGTATTGACCCTTGCCAGTCAGAGGATGAACTGTTCATTCCTCCTCTCCGTTTTGCGCCTGTTGTCTAGACCTTAGACAACAGGCGTATGATGCCTGTATGCCTTAGTATGATGCAGAGAAACCCATCTGGTTCACCAATGTCCTTTAGGGAAGGAAATCTGCTGTCCTTACCCGGTCTGGCCTACGTGTGACTCCAGAACCACAGCAATGTGGTTGACACTCAATTGCCCTCTGAAATGGCCGAGCCAGACACTCAGTTCAAGGCCAGTTAGAGATGGGTGATTAATACTGTCCTGCCAGCGACCCCCGAGTCCCACAAATGAATAAAACAAATACATCCTTCAGTCCGAGAACCCTTCTAATTCTGACCTTTTGTGCACCCACACAGACAGTCACCCAATGTGACTGTAATGGAGTCCCTGGGTGTAATTTTACCCGGATCCCTGGTGTGGTGGTGCAGCAGGGCTAACTACTGTGTCACCATGCAACAAAACAAAATACCAAAGAACAAAGAAAATTACAGTGCCGAAACAGTCCCTTCAGCCCTCCAAGCCTGCACCAACCTCGCTGTCTACCTGAAATAAAACACCCAACTCTTCCAGGAACTATATTCCCATCCTATTCATGTATTGGCCCCTTAAAAGCCATTATCTGGTCCCACTACCTCCCCCGACAGCGATTTCCAGACACCCACCATCCTCTGTGTCAAAACACTTGCCTTATAAATCTCCTTTAAACCTTGCTCTCACACCTAAAACCTATGCCCCCCCAGTAATTGACTCTTCCACCCTGGGAAAAAGCTTCTGACTGTCCATTCTGTCCATGCCCCTCATAATCTTGCAGACTTCTATCAGTTTGCTCCTCAACCTCTGTCATTCCAGTGGAGAACAAACCAAAGCTCTCCAACCTCTCCTCATAACGAGTGCCCCCCATATCAGGCAACACCCTGGTCAATCTTTTCTGTACCCTCTCCAAAGCCTCCACATCCTTCTGGTAGTGTGGTGACCAGAATTGAACACTATATTCCAACTGCAGCTTAAATAAGGTTCCATAAAGTTGCAACATGACTTGCCAATTTCTAAACTCAATGTCCTGACCGATGATTGCCTTCCTGACTACCTTCTCCACCTGCATTGCCACTTTCAGTGACCTGTGTACCTGTATACCCAGATCCCTCTGCCTATTAAGACTTTTAAGGGTTCTGCCATTTATTGTATATTTCCTATCTGTGTTAGACCTTCCGAAATGCATCACTTCACATTTGTCCGCATTAAATTCCATCTGCCATCTCTCCACCCTAGTCTCCAACCAATCTATGTCCTGCTATATCCTCTGATGGTTCTCATTGCCATCTGCAAATCCACCAACCTTTGTGTTGTCCACAAACCTACTAATCAAACCAGTTACATTTTCCTCCAAATCATTTATATATATTACAAACAACAAAGATCCCAGCACTGATCCTTGAGGAACTCCACTTGTCACAGCTCTCCATTCAGAAATGCACCCTTCTACTACTATCTTCTGTCTTCTATGACCGAGCCAGTTCTGTATCCACCTGGCCAGCTCACCTCTGACCTCATGCGACTTCACCTTCTAGACCAGTCTGCTATGAGGGACCTTGTCAAAGACTTTATTGAAGTCCATGTAGACAACATCCATTGCTCTTCTCTCATCAATCATCTTCGTCACTTCCTTGAAAAACTCGATCAAGTTAGTGAGGCATGACCTCCCCTTCACAAAACTATGTTGCCTCTCACTAATATGTCCATTTATTTCCAAGTGGGAGTAAATTCTGTCTTGAAGAATCCTCTCCAATAATTTCCCTATCACTGATGTATGAGTCACCTGGCTTATTCTTGCTACCCTTCTTAAACATTGGTTATTCTCCAATCCTCTGGGACCTCCCCTGTACACAGTACAAAGTCTGACAACACCAGGTTTTAGTCCAACCGATTTATTTGATAATCGGTTGGACTAAAACCTGGTGTTGTCAGACTTTGTACTGTGTTTACGCCAGTCCAACGCCGGCATACCCACATCATAACCTCCCCTGTAGTCATTGAACAAAGAATAAAGAACAAAGAACAATCCAGCACGGGAAACAGGCCCTTCGGCCCAACGAGCCCGCGCCGCCACATCACCCTACACCTATTCTACCCTGCATATCTATGAATGGAACCCTACTCAGTCAGATTCAGAGAAGAAATAGTGTCAATTTGGTAAAAACCGATTAGCCTGAGAGCACATTTTTGGGGTGTGGGAGGAAACCGGAGCGCCCGGAGGAAACCCACGCAACCACAGGGAGAATGCGCAAACTCCCACAGACACAGGCCCAAATCCATGTGCCTGCACAGCCAGCAGTGCTAGTCACTGAGCTGTTGCGGCGCCCATCTACCGGTCCAGGATCAAGCACACACACCGACATGAAGTACTAGGCCACTCCTGGAACTTCCAAGAGCAGCCCAGGCACGACCCGCCGTATGAATGCCCCTCGTTTGACACGAGGTGGACCTCCACCTGTGGAATAAAGTCAAAAATATTAATCTTACAGCCTGCCTTTCCGGTGTCTCCCGAGGTTTAACCCTATTTAATATCCCCTACCATATCCCTCCATTCTCGTTTCACTCATGTACCTATCTAACTGCATCTTAAACGAGTCCAACGTTCCTGCCTCCACCACCCTACTCGGTAGCGCGTTCCAGACCCCCACAACTCTCTGCGTAAAGAACCTTCTTCTCACCTCCAAATTATACCTCTCCCCCCTCACCCTTAAATGATGACCTCTCGTGTTCGTATCCAGTCTAGGGAGCAGTCTCTCACTATTAATTCTATCCATTCCCTTCATTATCTTATATATTTCTATCATGTCCCCTCTCAATCTTCGCCTTTCCAAGGAGAATAGTCCCAGTTTCTTCAACCTCTCCTCGTAACCCAGTCCCCCCATGCCAGGCAACATCCTGGTAAACCTCCTCTGCACCCTTTCCAGAGACTCCACGTCCTTCCGGTAGTAAGGTGACCAGAACTGGACGCAGTACTCCAAATGCGGTCTAACCAATGTTCTGTACAACTGAAGCATTAGACAGCAGCTTTTATACTCTATGCCCCTTCCTATAAAGGCCAACATCCCATAAGCCTTCGTAACAACCTTCTCCACTTGTGATGCAACCTTCATGGATTTGTGAACCTGCACTCCCAGGTCCCTCTGTATGGCTATACTCCTAATCGGCCTCCCTTTAATCACATAGCTCCTCTCTGCATTATCCGTCCAAAATGCATCACCTCGCATTTGTCAGGGTTAAATGCCATCTGCCACCTATCTGCCCACTGCACCAACCTATCTATATCCTGTTGTATCACCTGACAATCCAGTTCCGTACCTGCCAACCCTGCCATCTTGGTGTCATCAGCAAACTTGCTAATCACACCACCTACGCCCTCTTCCAAGTCATTTATGTAGACTACAAAGAGGAGAGGTCCCAGTACTGAGCCCTGTGGCACACCACTGGTCACTGGCCTCCAGCCCGACAAGGTCCCCTCCACAGCTACCCTCTGTCTCCTATTTCCCAGCCAGTTCTCAATCCACTTAGCTACCTTGCCTCGTATCCCATGCGCCTTAACCTTTTCTACCAGCATACCGTGGGGGACTTTGTCAAACGCCTTACTGAAATCCATATAGATGACATCAACGGTTTTCCCATTGTCAACCGTTTTTGTCACCTCCTCAAAGAATTCCACCAGATTCGTAAGGCAAGACCTCCCTCTAACAAAGCCATGTTGCGTATCCCTAATCAGATCGCAACGCTCCAAATGCTCATACATCCTACCCTTAAGTATTTTTTCCATTAACTTCCCTACCACCGACGTCAAACTCACCGGTCTATAATTCCCAGGGTTATCCCTACTACCTTTTTTGAACAACGGGACCACATTTGCTACCCTCCAGTCTTCTGGGACTTCACCTGTGTCCAAAGAAGAGACAAAGATTTGCGCCAGAGGCCCAGCAATTTCATCTTTCGCCTCCCTAAGCAGCCTGGGATAAATACCATCAGGCCCCGGAGCTTTATCTGTCCTTACGCTACCTAAAAGCCCTAGCACTTCCTCTCTCGTAATAACTATATCCTGCAAATAAATCTCCACTCCCTCCAAGAGACCACACGATTCCGAACCCCTCTCCTTTGTGAATACCGACGCAAAGTATTCATTCATTCATTCATTCATTCATTGAGGATACAAAGATTTCTCTCAAGGTCCCAGAAACTTCCCTCTTGCCTCTCTCAGTATTCTGGGATGTATCCCATCAGGCCCTGGGGACTTGTCTACCTTAATGTTTCTCAAGAACTCCAATACCCCCTCCTTTTTGATCAAACAAGCTACACACCCTTTCCCAGACTCACCATCCATCAAATCCTTCTCTTTGGTGAATACTGATGCAAAGCACTCATTTAATACCTCACCCATTTCCTCTGGCTCCATGAATAGATTCCCTCCCCTGTCCTTGAGCGGGTCAACCCTCTCCCTGGCTACCCTCTTACTGTTTATATATGTATAAAAAGCCTTGGGATTTTCCTTAATCCTGCTGGCCAATGGCTTTTCATGACCCCTTTTAGCCTTCCTTAAGTTTCTTTCTACTTTCCTTGTATTCTATGCCTGGTTCTAGCTATGACAAATTCTTCCTTTTTCTCTTTGACTAGGCTCACAATATCTCTCGTAACAAAAGGTCCCAAAACTTGCCATACTTATCCTTTATCCTGAATCTTGACACTTGAAAGCTTCCCACATGCCAGATATTGATTTGCCTTCGAACATCTGCCCCCATTCTTCAGTTCCTGCCTAATATTGTTGTAATTAGCCTCCCCCCAATTTAGCACCTTAACTTGATTGATTGGGTAACAAATTGTCCCTATATTGGACCTCCCTGATCCTCACACATTAGGCATAGACTAGAGTCATGAATAGGTCACTGACCATGGGACGGCGGCGTGGGCTCGTTGGGCCGAAGGGCCTGTTTCCCGTGCTGTTTTGTTCTTTGTTCTTTGTTGTTCTTGAGGGCTGCACCTCATCCGTCAGTACCTTAAAGCTTACTGAATTGTGGTCACTGTTCCCGAACTGCTCCCTCACTGAAACACCAACCTTCTGGCTGGGCTCATTCCCTAATACCAGGTCCAATACCGCCCCTTCCCTAGTTGGACTATCTACATACTGTTTCAAGAAGCCATCCTGGATGCTCCTTGCAAAATCGGCCCCTTCTATGACCCTAACACGAAGTCAACATAGGGGAAATTAAAACCTCCCACCACAGTAACTGTTATTTTTACACTTCGCTAAAATCTGCTGCATATCTAGTTCTCCATCTCCTGCTGCCTATTATAGTAAATCCACAACATTGTGATTATACCCTTCCTGTTTCTGAGCTCTACTCAAATTGCCTCGCTGTATAAGCCTTCCGAAGTGTCCTCTCGCAGTACAGATATGATATTCTCCTTAACCAGTGGTGCAACTCCCCCTCCATTTTTACATCCCCCTCTGTCAGCCTAAAACATCTATATCTTGGAACATTAAGCTGCCAATCCTGTTCTTTCCTTAACCAAGTCTCTGTGATAGCAACAACACCACAGTTCCAATTACTAATCCAAGCTCTAAGTTCATCTGTCTTACCTAATACACTTCTTGCATTGGAACAAATGCACTTCAGTCCACCAGACCCTCTTTGATTAGCAACCCCATCCTGCCTGCTGTTTCTCTGAGTCTTACTGGCCCTACTCTCTGGTTCCCTTTCAGTTAATTCACCTTTGCTGTGGTTTCCATCCTCCTGCCAAACTAATTTAAATCTTCCCCTGTGACACTAGCAAATCTCCCAGCGAGAATAGCCTTTTCAATTCTTGTACAGGTCCCATCTGCCCCGGGAGAGATTCCAATGGCTCCAGATACCTGGAACCCTCCCTCCTACACCAGCTGTGTAGCCATGTGTTGAGCTGCACTATCTTCCTATTCCTGGCCTCACTGGAACGTGGCACAGGGAGTAATTCTGAGATTACAACCCTAGAGGTTCTGTTTTTAACTTCCTACCTAACTCCCTAAACTGCTGCTGCAGGGCCTCATCTCTTTTCTTGCTTATGTCGTTAGCACCAATATGTACCACAACCTCTGGCTGCTCACACTCTCCTTTCAGAATGAACAGAACAGAACCCTACAGTGCAGAAACAGGCGCTTCGGCCCATCGAGTCTGCACCGAACACAATCCCACCCAGACCCTATCCCCATTTCCCTACACATTTTACCTGCTAATCCCTCTAACCTACACATCCCAGGACACTAAGGGGCAATTTTAGCATAGCTAATGAACCTAACTCGCACATCTTTGGACTGTGGGAGGAAACCGGAGCACCCGGAGAAAACCCACGCAGACACGAGGAGAATGTGCAAACTCCACACAGGCAGTGACCCGAGCCGGGAATCGAACCCAGGACCCTGGAGCTGTGAAGCAGCAGTGCTAACCACTGTGCTACCGTGCCGCCCACAGAATGCTTTCTGCCTAGTCAGAGACATCCTGGACCCTGGCATCAAGGAGGCAACATACCATCCTGGAGTCTCTTTCATGTCCACAGAAGCACCCATCTGTGTCCCTCACTATTGAGTCCCCTATGACTATTGCTCTATTGCTCTTTGTCCCTCTCAGCTTAACAACAGAGTCAGCCGTGGTACCACTGCTCTGGCTGCTGCCGCTGCTGTTGTCACCCTTTAGGCCACCCACCCCCCCAGCAGTATCCAAAACAGTATACTTGTTAGAGAGGGGATTCCTGCACTGACTTGCCTGCCCCTTCCAGTGGTCATCCATCTATCTGTCTTCACACTGGGTGTGACCAGGTCTCTAAAGCTTCTATCTATGATGCTCTCCGCCTCCTTCGTGCTCCTAAGAGAATCCAGTTGCTGCTCCAACCTGTCCACGTGGTCAGTAAGGAGCTGCAGTTGGGTGCATGCCCTGCAGATGGAGATGTCCGAGATGTTGGAAGCACCTGGTTTGGGGGCATTTAAGAGATCCGTGGATAGGTTTATGGACAAAAAGGGATTGGTTTAGGTTAGTGGGTCATTGTTTTTGTAACTGGTTGGCGCAACATCGTGGGCCGAAGGGCCTGTTCTGCGCTGTAATGTTCTATGTTCTATGTTCATCTCGGATCTCCCACATCTCACAAGCGCAGCACTTAACCCCACCGATTGACATTTCCAGCACCAATTAAATTGTTTAAGAAAATTTATAAAACTCTTATCTTCACTTTTACTTCTCACAGTGGCCTTTTTTTTCAATCAAATCAAATCCAATTCAGAGTCCCAACATTTAAAGCGGCATCTCGGCCTTTTGGCTAAGATGCAAATGAGATCAAGCCTTAGAGGAGGAGCTATACCTACTCCAATCAGCTTGGATCATGTAGATCAAGCCCAGGACAGGAGGTGAGAGCCCTGTTGTGTCACAGTGGCCATATTTTTGGTCGGAGGAGAGTGGGAGTGAAGGGAAACACTAATACAGTGTTTCAGGCTTACCGCTCCTTGATACCAGATCTTCCGCTTCCCACTTCTGAGCAGACGTTGCTGGGCCAACTTCTCCCAGAATGCACCAGTGAAGTCCCTCAGCCGCCTCGACTGGATGTGCCACCTGAATGTTCCATCGAGAGGTCACATCTGGAGTTGTACTTGGATAAAGGATTGGTGGAAGGAACTTCAAATAACTGATGAACCACTTTGATACTGTAATATGGACTGATTGAATGGATGAGCTAGGGGGGATGGAAGAACTGGATGGGCTGAATGGTTTCAGGCCGAGGTTGTAATAATAACATTATCATAGTGAAAGGTGATGGGAATATTGTTTTGTAGGGCAGAGGTAGTGAAGATATTCCCACTCGTCAGAGTATAGTACCGGAAGATTGGAGGACAGCGAATGTTGTCCCATTGTTTAAGAAGGGGAACAGAGACTTCCCCGGGAATTATAGACCGGTGAGTCTTACTTCTGTTGTGGGCAAGGTTTTAGAAAGAATTATTAGGGATAGGATTTATAGTTATTTGGAGAGTAATGAATTGATTAGAGACAGTCAGCATGGTTTTGTAGCAGGTAGGTCGTGCCTTACTAACCTTATTGAGTTCTTTGAGAAAGTGACCAAAGAGGTGGATGGGGGTAAGGCAGTTGACGTGGTATATATGGATTTTAGTAAGGCGTTTGAGAAGGTTCACCATGGTAGGCTTCTGCAGAAAATGCAAATGTATGGGATTGGGGGTAATCTAGGTACTTGGATCAGGAGTTGGCTAGCAGATAGGAGACAGAGGGTGGTGGTTGATGGTGAATATTCGTCATGGAGTTCGGTTACGAGTGGTGTGCCTCAGGGATCTGTTTTGGGGCCACTGCTGTTTGTAATTTTTATTAATGATCTGGATGAGGGTATAGTTGGGTGGATTAGTAAGTTTACTGATGTCACCAAAGTCGGAGGTGTGGTAGATTGTGAGGAAGGGTGTCATAGTTTGCAGGGTGACTTAGACAGGTTGCAGAGCTGGGCCGCGAGGTGGCGGATGGAGTTTAATGCGGAGAAGTGTGAGGTAATTCATTTCGGTAGGAGTAACAGATGTGTTGAGTATAGGGCTAACGGGAGGACTTTGAATAGTGTGGAGGAGCAGAGGGATCTAGGTGTATGTGTACATAGATCCCTGAAAGTTGGGAATCAAGTAGATAAGGTTGTTAAGAAGGCATACGGTGTTTTGGCGTTTATTGGTAGGGGGATTGAATTTAGGAGTCGCAACGTCATGTTGCAACTGTACACAACTCTGGTACGGCCGCACTTGGAGTACTGTGTGCAGTTCTGGTCCCCACATTACAGGAAGGATGTGGAGGCTTTGGAGAGGGTGCAGAGGAGGTTTACCAGGATGTTGCCGGGTATGGAGGGGAGGTCCTATGAGGAGAGGCTGAGGGATTTGGGGTTGTTTTTGCTGGAAAGAAGGAGGCTAAGAGGGGATCTTATTGAAACATATAAGATGATTAGAGGTTTAGATAGGGTAGATAGTGATAGCCTTTTTCCTCAGATGGATAAAGCTAGCACGAGGGGGCATGGCTTTAAATTAAGGGGGGGTAGTTATAGGACTGATGTCAGGGGTAGGTTCTTTACCCAGAGGGTGGTGAGGGATTGGAATGCCCTGCATGCTGCGGTTGTAAATGCGCCTAGTTTGGGGGCATTTAAGAGATCTGTGGATAGGTTTATGGATGAAAAGGGATTGGTTTAGATTAGTGGGTCAGTGTTTTTTTTTAAAAAAACTGGTCGGCGCAACATCGTGGGCCGAAGGGCCTGTTCTGCGCTGTAATGTTCTATGTTCTATGTTCTAAAACAAAACTGGAGAATCATAAATAGAAGGTAGTCATTAATAAATCCGATAGGTTGTAGATGGGGGTTTTTCTCTCGAGGCTATGTATTGCTAAACTTAAGCTAATACAGAGTCTGATGGAATGTAGTGTACTAATTTAAGAAGTGACTTTATTTAACCAAACAATCGAGTGGGAGATTGATATAAGGAAGCCTAGCACCCAAGGTATGGAATGCAGGCAGCCCAATATCATTCTGAAGAATAATGCCCCTGTGAAGGCAATTATAATTTACCAAATCATATTGCCCCCCTTTCTGGTGGCATTGGCAGCATCTGTAAGGAGAGGAAAGAGCTGACATTTCGAGTCCAGATGACCCTTTGTCAAAGCTCTTTTCTCTCCTTACAGGTGCTGCCAGACCTGCTGAGATTTTCCAGCATTTTCCCTTTTGGTTTCAGTCTCCAGCGTCCGCAGAAATTTGCTTTTTCTCCCCCGTGGGATTATCCAATAATCATTGATACAAATCAGTCAATAATCATCCTAGTAATTAACACCAGTCCATAACAATACACATCTTGACCTCATGGGATTTTATTTCTTCTAAATTATAGATGTACCCACGTCCTGTTGTCTCGTGCATGAGACTCTGGACGTGAAATGGGAGGAAGGTTCCCACCGATTTGAACTCACGTGACTCTTGTCCGACCCTGAGAAATCCCTTATCTCTGCCTACCGCCTGTGTTATCAGCTCAAAGTTGTGTAGCTCTATTCATCAAGTTGGCATTGGTAGCCATCTTGTTCCTGACAACTGCTGATAACGTAGCCTGTTTTCGGTACAGCAATTGTCCTCTGGAATGCAGGACCCACCTCCTGCCTCAAACCTGCTGTGTTTCGCTGTTGGCCAAAGATTTACACAATGTCACTGAAAGCTAACTACATCCATTTTATAAATCCAGGATGCATGTTTTAAATGGGAAAGCGCTCTCATTGTCCAAGATGATTCGCTCTTAAGTCAGTATTGTGTCAGCGTTCTTAAACCTATTGTTATGTGTTTTTATTAACTTAATCAGCTCCCCATTACCTCACAGGCAATTCAGGACAAATGTTTCACTCAGAGACACAGAGATTGGTGCGAATTTGGCGGAAATGGGTGCAATCGAATTTACGCTTTGGAAGGAGTAACAGACGAGGGAATACTTAATGAATGACAGGACACTGGGAATCTTAAAGGAACTGAGGGATCTCGTGCTACTTATTCACAGATCCCTGAAGACAGCAGATTAGGTGAATAGGGTAGTTAAGAAGGCATGTGGAACAACTGCTTTTATCAGTGTTTGCGTAGAGTATAAGAGCAAGGAGATAATGTTGGAGTTGCACGGAGCATTGGTGAGTTCTGGTCACCTCAGTATAGAAAGGATGTGATCGCACTAGAGGGACTACAGAGGAGATTCACCAGGATGTTGCCTGGGATGGAGCATTTGAACTATAAGGAGAGACAAGATAGGCTTGGATTATTTTCTCTAGAGTTGAGGGGGGACATGATTGAGGTGTCTAAGGTTATGGAGGGTATGGACAGGGTGAGTGGGGAGCAGCTGTTCTCCTTGGTCGAGGGGTTAATCACGAGGGGGCATAATTTTAGGGTAAAGGGCAGGAGGATTCAGAGCGGATTTGAGAAAATATCTTTTCACTCAGAGGATGGTGGAATGCACTGCCTGGAAGGGTAGAGGAGGTCAGAAACCTTACAACCTTTAAAAAATATTGGGATGAGCACTTGAAACATCGTAACATTCAAGGATAGGGGACAAGTACTGGAAAATGTATTAGTGCGACTTTCCTGGTAGCTATTGTCAGCACAGACTTGATGGGCCAAAGGGTCTTTTCTGCGCTTTATGACTCTATGACTCAATGTTGTCACCTTGTGACTATCTCACTTCCAAATAAATAGTCACAGTAAAGTCAACTTGGACAGATTGTTACAAATGAAAGATCAGAGAGTCATCAGCACTTTGTCACAACTCTTTGAACCTGATGCACTTTGACCCACCATAAGGCGTAGGATCTAAAGTAGGCCATTCGGCCCATTGAGCTTGCTTCCCCATTCAACGAAATGATGCTTGATCTGATGTGATAATCCCCAACTCCACTTTCCCATCTTATCCCCATAATTCCCTTACTGATTAAAAACCTGTCTGTCTCAGCCTTAAACATACTTACTGAGCCAGCCTCTGTGGTAAAGAATTCCACACTTTCTCTCTCCTCCTGAGAGAAGAAATTCCTCCTCACCCCTGTCTTAAATGGATGAATCCCTATTCTGAGATTCTGCCCTCTGGTTCGAGACTCTCCCACAAGCGGAAGGAACCTCTCAGCATCGACCCTATCAAGCCCCCTGAGAATACTACATGTTATAATAATCTTGATTTTCTCAACCCCAATCTACAGGCACAACCCGAAGTGGCAGAGATACCAAATCAATACTTTGCCTCAGTTTTCATGGTTGAGGACCCCAGTATCATTCCTATTGGAACGGGCAAGTCAAAGGTAATAGAAGGGGTAGAACTAAGAACAGTCAAAATTGAAAGGGAAAAAGCACTCAGCGAACTATTGGGATTGAGGGTGGACAAGTCCCTCGGGCCTGATGGCCTACATCCTAAGGTATTAAAGAAAATGGTAGCGGAGATAGTGGATTCATTGGTTATAATATTCCAAAATTCCCTGGATACTGGAAAGGTTCCAGTGGATTGGAAAAATGCTAATGCTTATTCAAAAAGGGAGGGAGGCAAAATGTGGGAAGTCACAGACCAGTGAGTTTATCATTTGGGGTTGTTTTCGTTGGAAAGAAGGCGGCTAAGAGGGGATCTTATTGAAACATATAAGATGATTAGAGATTTAGATAGGGTGGACAGTGATAGCCTTTTTCCTCGGATGGAGAAAGCTAGCACGAGGGGGCATGGCTTTAAATTAAGGGGGGTAGCTACAGGACGGATGTCAGGAGTAGGTTCTTTACCCAGCGGGTGGTGAGGGATTGGAATGCCCTGCCTGCTGCAGTTGTAAATGCTCCTAGTTTGGGGGCGTTTAAGAGATCTGTAGATAGGTTTATGGATGAAAAGGGATTGGTATAGGCTAGTGGGTCATTGTTTTTGTAACTGGTCGGCGCAACATCGTGGGCCGAAGGGCCTGTTCTGCGCTGTAATGTTCTATGTTCTATGTTCTATCTGTTGCTGGGAAAGTGTTAGAATCATTTATAAAGGAAGCTACATCAGGACATTTGGAAAGTCAAAACGCTATCCATCGGAGTCAGCGTGGTTTTATGAAAGGCAAATCATGTTTGACTATTTTGCTCGGGTTCTTTGAAGATGGAACAAGCAAAGTGGATAATGGGGATCCTGTAGATGTAGTATATCTGGACTTCCGGAAGGAGTTTGATAAGGTCCCACACAAAAGTTTAATCACAAGGTTAGATCACAAGGGATGAAGGTAATTTATTAGTTTGGGTAAGTGACTGGCTAATAGGCAGACGACAGAGAGTCGGAATAGATGTTTTTTTTTCAGGATGGCAAGAAGTAACTAGTGGGATGGCACCGGGTTTGATCCTTGGGCCCCAGCTATTTACAATCTATATTAATGACTTGGATACAGGGATAGGAGGTTCTATATTGTAGATGACGCAAAAATAGGTGGGACAGTAAGTTGCAAAGAGGAAATAAGAACTTTACAAATGGATATAGATAGATTGGGCCCAAATGTGGCAGATGGAGTTTAACATGGATATCTGTGAGGTCATGCATTTTGGTCGCAAAAATAAGAAGGCGACTTATTATCTAAACGGGGAGAGACTTCAGGGTGCTCTGGTGCAGAGGGATCTGGGTGTCTTTGTTTATGAGTCACAGAAAACTAACATGCGAGTACAGCAGATAATAAAGAAAGCAAATGGAATGTTGGCATTTATAGCTAAAGGAATAGAATGTAAAGTTAAGGAAGTATTATTGAAACTATACAAGGCATTGGTGAGGCTGCACCTGGAGTATTTGTGCACAGTTTTGGTCCCCTTATTTGAGGAAAGATGTAGTGGCATTGGAGACAGTTCAGAGAAGGTTCACTAGATTGATTCCAGAGATGAGGGGTTTGTCGTTAGAAGAGAGATTGGGCATTTTAGGCCTATACTCTCTGGAATTTAGATAAATGAGGGGGATTAAATTGAGGTTTTTCAAGATGATAAAAGGCAGAATCATAGAATCCTACAGTGCAGAAGGAGGCCATTCAACCCATCAAGTCTGCACCAACCACAATCCACCCAGGCCCTATCCCCATGCAGTTACCCTAGCTAATCCCTCTGACATTGAATGGCAATTTACCAAAGTGGATAAAGTAGATGTGGAGTGGATGCTTCCTCTGGTGGGGCATTCTAGGACGAGACATCATAATCTGAGGATAACGGGCAGCAAGTTTAAAACAGAATTGAGGAGAAACTTCTTCACCCAAAGAGAGGCAGAGGCAGAAGGAAACTCTCACAGCAGCGCTGACACGAGTGAGAGGTATGGTCTCTATAACTGACACTATCATATCAAAAATAACCTGAGGATACAAATTTCAATCTTTCAAGGTTATGGATGTTTGTTGTTGTATGTACTGGGACACAGCGAAATGTGCTGTTTCCTGTGCGCTATACAGACAAAGCCTACCGTGCACAGAGAAGGGAAGGAAAGGGTGCAGAGTGTAGTGTTACAGTCAGAGCTAGGGTGTAGGGAACGATCAACTTAATGCAAGGTAGGTCCATTCAAAAGTCTGATGGTAGCAGGGAAAAAGCTGTTCTTGTGTCAGTTGGGTATGTGACCTCAAAATTTTGTATCTTTTTCCCGACAGAAGAAGGTGGAAGAGAGAATGTCCGGGGTACGTGGGGTCCTTGATTATGCTGTTGCCTTTTCGAGGTAGTGGGAAGTGTAGACAGAGTCAATGCTTGGGAGGCTGGTTTGTGTGATGGACTAGGCTTCGATCACGACCTGTTGTAGTTTCTTGCGGTCTTGGTCTGGGTAGGAGCCGTACCAAGCTGTGATACATCCAGAAAGAATGCAATTGACCCAGCGAGAAGAAGAGGAGAATTATTTTTAATGTCGTGAGATAATTATATTTGGGAATGCCCTGCCCACGAGGGAGGTGGAAACAGATTGAGTAATAAACCTCAAAGGGGTTTGGAATCAGTGTTTAAAAGGAGAATATTTGCAGGGCTGTGAGGGAATGACCAGCAACAGTGAGACTAATTGGATAATCAAACAGCCTGATGTGCTAATGGCTTCCCTCTGTGCTATCAAATTCTCTAATTCTGTCACACTGAATCTAACCTCAGTTCAGCATTTTACGTCAAAGCAGTGTCGACACTTCAAAAGTACTTCACTGGCTGACAAGTGCAGTTGGAAATCCTGAGGTTGTGAAAGGTGCTATAGAAATGAAATTCTTTCTGTGTCCCTGGGAACGGGAGATCCGGCCACGCATCAGCCGAGATTTACACATTCAGGTTCTTTGCAGTAAAAACCCTCCTCCGTTTCTCTGCCAATTGAACATAAGAACATAAGAAATAGGAGCAGGAGTAGGCCATCTAGCCCCTCGAGCTTGCCCCGCCATTCAATAAGATCATGGCTGATCTGATAGTGGGTTCAGTTCCACTTACCCTCCTGCTCCCCATAACCCTTAATTCCCATATTGGTTAAAAATCTATCAATCTGTGACTTAAAAATATTTAATGAGGTAGCCTCCACTGCTTCAATGGGTAGAGAATTCCTAAGATTCACTACCCTTTGGGAGAAGAAGTTTTCCCTCAACTCTGTTCTAAATTGACTCCCTCATATTTTGAGACTATGGCCCCTAGTTCTTGTTTCCATTCTAAGTGAAAATAATCTCTCTGCTTCTACCCTATCTAGCCCCTTCATTATCTTATATGTCTCTATAAGATCTCCCCTCAACCTGCTAAACTCCAATGAGTACAGGCCCAGTCTACTCAATCTCTCCTCATAAGCTAACCCCCTCATCTCTGGAATCAACCTGGTGAACCTTCTCTGCACTCCCTCCAAAGCTGATATACCCTTTCTTAAATAAGGGGGCCAAAATTGTACACAGTACTCTAGGTGTGGTCTAGATTCTGGGCAAGACGGCAGCTCAGTGACTATCGCTGATTGCTGTGCAGACACATGGATTTGGGCTGGTGTCTGTGAGAGTTTGCGCATTCTCTCTGTGCTTGCGTGGGTTTTCTCCGGGTGCTCCAGTTTCCTCCCACACCCCAAAGATGTGCTGTTAGGCTGATTGGCAGGAATAAATTGTTCCTAAATTAGTTTCCCTTAATCTGGATGGCCATAAAACATTAGACAGGGGTCGTGGGGGGAGAGGGGGGCTGGTGGTGTTGAGATGGCGGCGTGGGCTCGTTGGGTCGAAGGGCCTGTTTCCCAGGCTGATTTTGTTCTTCTTTGTGCTTTGTGTACCAGTACCTTGCACAGTTGCAGCAAGACCTCCCTGCTTTTATATTCTATCCCCCTCGCGATAAAGACTAACAATCCATTTGCCTTCTTGATCACCTGCTGCACCTGCAGACTGGGTTTTTGTGATTCATGCACGAGGACCCCCAGGTCCCTCTGCACAGTAGCATATTGTAATTTTTCACCATTTAAATAATAGTCCATTTTACTATTATTCCTTCCAAAGTGGATAACTGCACACTTATCAACGTTATACTCCATCTGCCAGATACTTGCCCACTCACTTAGTCTATCCAAATCTCGCTGCAGGCTTTGTGTCCTCCACGCAATTTGCTTTCCCACTCATCTTTGTGTCATCTGCAAACTTTGTTACCCGACACTCGGTCCCCTACTCCAGATCGTCAATGTATATGGTAAATAGTTGTGGCCCCACACTGATCCCTACAGCATGCCACTAGTCGCTGTTTGCCAACTGGAAAAGCACCCATTTATTCTGACTCTCTGCTTTCTGTTAGATTGTTAGAATCCACGCTAACACTTTACCCCCAACTCTGTGTACCTTTATCTTATGCAGCAACCTTTTGTGAGGCACCTTATCGAACGCCTTCTGGAAATCTAAATACACCACATCCACTGGTTCCCCTCTGTGAACGGCACTCGTTATATCCTCATAAAATTCCAAATAAATTAGTCAAACATGACTTTCCCTTCATGAATCCATGCTGCATCTGCTTGATTGAACCATTCTTTTCCAGGTGTCCTGCTATTTCTTCCTTAATGATAGAATCCAGCATTTTCCCAACCATGGATGTTAAGCTGACCAGCCTGTATTTACCTGTCTTTTGTCTACCTTCTTTTTTAAACAGCGGCATTATATTAGCTGTTTTCCAATCAGCTGGCACCTCCCCAAAGCCCAGCAAATTTTGATAAATTATAACTAACGCATCTGCTATTACTTCTGCCATTTCTTTTAGTACCCAGGGATGCATTCCATCTGGACCTGGGGACTTGTCTACCTTTAGTCCCATTAGCCTACCCAGTACTACCTCTTTAGTAATAGTGATCGTTTAAGGTCCTCACCCCCTACAGCGCTTTGGTAAACAAAGTCATTGCCCTGGATTTTCCCCAGAACCACGATCGTCATCGGATTGCTGCTCGAATGCTTCCCTCCTCAATGTTGCTGCACATTCCCTGCTGAATCTTCCTATCCAGCTTCTCTGGAAATACAGATTGCAGCATTCCTCGGAAAACTCCATCTCTCCGGAGTGAAGCCAAGGCAGGGGCAAGATGGAACACACCCACTTTTTAAGGCATTTGCTGCCATATCTTTTTTTTATTCATTCGTGGGACATGGGCATTGCTGGCTGGCCAGCATTTATTGCCCATCCCTAGTTGCCCTTGAGAAGGTGGTGGTGAGCTGCCTTCTTGAATCGCTGCAGTCCGTGTTCTGTGGGTTAGGGAGGGAATTCCAGGATTTTGACCCAGAGACTGCAAGGGAACAGCCAAGTCAGGACACTGAGTGCCTTGGAGTGGGACTCGCAGATGGCCGTGTTCGCCAGGTATCTGCTGCCGTTGTCCTTCTAGATGGAGGTGATCGTGAGTTTGGAAGATGCTGCCTAAAGATCTTTGGTGAATTGCTCCAGTGCATCTTGTAGAAAGCAAATAAACTTGATCATTCAATGCTCCCTCCTGTGCACCCTCTGCAACATTGAGCTGATCCAAAACTCCATTCCTCTTGTCCTTACTAGCCCGAAGACCCAGTCTTCCCCTGTTCTTGAAACACAGGACATGGGACACAAAGATAGAAAATGGGAGCTGGAGTTGACCATTTGGTCCCTCAAGCTTGTCCCTCTCATTAACTAGGTCATTGATAATCTTCTAGCCACATGCCATTTTCTCTCACTCTCCCCATATTCGTTTATTATCTAGAAATCTATGGATCTCCATCTTGAATGTCCTCAATGCCGGAATCTCCACAGCTTTCTGAAGTAGAGAATTCCAAAGACTCACCACCCTCTGACTGATGGAATTCAGCGTCTCAGTCTTAAATGGCTGATTTCTTATTGTGAGACTGTGTCCCCTGCTTCTCAATGCTCCCCCAGCCTGAGGAAGCATCCACGCTGTTGAGACCTGCAAGAATTTTCTATGTTTCAATGAGATCACCTCTCACTCTTCAAAACTCTGGAGAATACTAGCCTGGTTCCCTCAATCTTGCCTCGTTAGGACAATCCCAAAATCCTAGGGATTAATCCGGTGAAGCTTCGTTACACCCTGTCTCAGGCAAATATTTCCTTCCTTGGGTAAGGAGACCAAACCTTTACACGATACTCCAGGTGTGGTTACAGCAAGGTTTGATAATTGCAGCAAATTATCTTTATCCCTGTACTCAAATTCCCTTGTAGTAAGTCATTTGCTATGTTAATTAGTTGAATCTGTCAGTTAGCTTTGAGCGATTCATGAACAAGGTCACCCAGTTTCATTCAGACATCACCACTTACCTCACGTTATTTAAGAAGCACTCTATATTTCTGATTTTCCTACTAAAGTGGATAACTTCACATTATTTTCCATCTGTCATGTTCTTACCCACTCACTTAACCTGTTTAAATCCTATTGAATCCTCTTTGCTACCTCTTCACAAGTCTCACTCCCACACACAGTTCTGTGTGTGAAATATTGTATTCACTCCCACATCCGGATCATTGATAGGTTGTGACTACCTGGGGCCCAAGTATTGATCCTTGCTGTGCCCCAGTAGTCACCATTTGCCAGTCTGAGAATGATCTGTTTATTCCTACTCTCTGTTGTGTGCCGATTGTCCAATTTTTCACTGAGGCTGAGGGGTGATTTTATAGAGATACAAGGTTAAACCCATGTCCCCTGGTAATTGACTCTTCCACCTTGGGAAAAAGCTTCTGACTATCCATTCTGTCCATGCTCCTCATAATTTTGTAGACTTCTATCAGGTCACCCCTCAACCTCCAGTGAGAACAAACCACGTTTCTCCAACCTCTCCTCATAGCTAATGCCCTCCATACCAGGCAACATCCTGGTAAATCTTTTCTGAGTTAAAGGTCATGGTATATGTTGGTACCAACAATATAGGTAAGGTGAGGAATGAGGACTTGCTCAAGAATTCAGGGAGCTAGGACTTCAAAGATTGCACTCTCTGAATTACTCCCAGGGCCACGAGCTGGCGATTATAGAAATAAAAAAATCAGGCAGATGAATGTGTGGCTAAACAGTGGGCTCGGGAGGGAGGGTTTTAGATTCCTAAATCACTGGGACTGTTTCTGAGGAAGGTGGAACCTGTACAAACCTGAACCACACCCACATCCTTGGGGGGCCAGCATCCTCACTCATTGGTTTGCTATTGCCTCTGGGAGGAATTTGAACTGGTCTGCCTTGAGGGGATGGTATGCGGAATATTGGTGAACTGGAGACACAGCATGCTACTGTAAAGGGCATAAGTCAGATTGAGTTCAGCCCTATATGGATGGCATGATGGCACAGTTATTAGTACTGCTGTCTCCCAGTACCAGGGATCTGGGTTCTATTCCCGGTTTTGGTCACTGACTGTGCAGAGTCTGCACGTTCTCCCTGTGTCTGCAAGGGTTTCCTCTTGGCGGTCTGGTTTCCTCCCACATTCTGAAAGACAAGCTGGTTTGATGCACTGATTCAAACAGGCGCTGAAATGTGGTGACATTCTCTCTTCCACCTTCTATCTTTTTTCCATTGGAAAAAGGTATAAAAATCTGAGGTCAAGTAGCAACTGACTCAAGAACAGCTTCTTCCCTGCTGCTGTCAGACTTTTGAATGGACCTACCTTGCATTAAGTTGATCTTTCTCTACCCTAGCTATGACTGTAACATTACATTCTGCACTCTCTTACTTCCTCCTCTATGAATGGTATGTTTTGCCTATATAGTGCACAAGAAACAATACTTTTCTTTGTGAATACATGTGACAATAATAAATCAAATCAAATAGGGGAATTTCACAGTAACTTCATTGCAGTGTTAATGTGAGCCTACTTGTGATTAATAAATGAATTTTAACTTTAGCTATGTTGAGTGTATAGAGAGGAAGGCAAGGCTGGATTGGCTTTACTTGAGTGCTAGGAGTATAATAGGTATGACTGATGACGAAATGAGGTGTGAACTGACATGCATGAAATTATTACCATTACCACAGAAACGTGGACGTGGGAAGGACAGGACTGGCAACTCAACATTCTGGGGTATAGGATCTTTAGGTGATTCAGAGGAGGGTATAAAATGGGAGTTGTGTTTGGCACTATTACTTCAGGAGTCAGTTCTGGCAATAATGAGAGATGATATCTTGGAAGGTCTTCAAATAAAGATTTGTGGATAGAATTTAGCAAAATAAAGGGAGCAGTCACATTACTGGGAGTGTATTATCGGCTTTCAAAGAGGAGCAGGTATGAAGACAGATCTCTGAAATGTGTAAGAATAATAACAGGGTAATTACCAGGATGCAGCCTGGTATGGAAGGACTTAGCTATGAGGAGAGATTGGGCAAATTGGGGCTGTTCTCCCTAGAAAGATGGAGAATGAGGGGTGATCTAATACAGGTGTATAAGATTATGAAGGGTATAGATAGAGTGAACAGTGGTAAGCTTTTTCCCCGGTTGGATACAAAAATCACGAGGGGCCACAGGCTTAGTGTGAGGGGGGCGAGATATAATTCAGATGTTAGAGGGTAGTTTTTCACACAGAGGGTTGTGGGGGCCTGGAATGCTCTGACAAGTAGGGTGGTGGAGGCAGGCACGCTAGAATTGTTTAAGGTTTACCTAGATAGGCACATGAGCAGACTAGAGATGGAGGGATACAAAAGATTGTTCTAAATAAGGGTCAAGAGCCTCAGGGTGTTCCTGGGAATCAATAGATTCCTATGGTCTGTCCAACATATTTTATTTCTCACCTGTCTCTTATGTTTGAGTTCTGGGGATCTCCGTGAATGTCTGTATAAGCTGTGTATGTTTATTGATGTCTTTTTTTTTACATCCACAGGTCCGCCTGTCCGCATACACGCGGTGGGTCATGCGAGGGCTGCTCTTGGATGTTGCTTCGAGAGTTGTCTCGTGCTTCATGTCGTTAGTGTACACTTAAACTGGACCATCTGACAGGCAACACGACAGCTCAGTGACTATCACTGTTTGCTGTGCAGATACATGGATTTGGGCCGGTGTCTGTGGGAGTTTGCACATTCTCCCCGTGCTGGCGTGGGTTTTCTCCGGGTGCTCCAGTTTCCTCCCACACCCCAAAAACGTGCTGTTAGGCTGATTGGTGTTAACAAATTGTCCCTACGTTAGGTGTCCCTCAATATGGTTATAATTCTCTAAATTTGCACACCTTCATTGTGGAGTCCAATAGGAGTAGACAAAGGTCAGAGGTAGAAAAGGGCACTCACTGAATGTTAAAATGGCGGCGTGGGCTCGTGGGGCCGAAGGGCTTGTTTCCTGTGCTGTGTTGTTCTTTGTTCTTTGTATTATACAGGAGGATTTCTCTGCCATAAGAATCAGCACTGGGACCCCTCTTGTTTGTTATGGACACAAATGATATTGATGATAAAGTTGGGGGGAAATGATAAATTAGTTTGCAGATGATTTCAAGATTGGTAGGGTGGTTAACAGTGAAGAAGAAGATTGTAGATGGTTTGGTCAGATGGGCAGAGCATTGGCAGACAGTATTTAACCTTGATTAGTGCAAAGTGATGCACTTTGGAAGAAGTAACAAGACATGGGAATATTTAATGAATGGCAGGACATTGGGAGGCTCAGAGGAACTATGGATCTTGGGGTATCTCATAGGTCCCTGAAGACAGCAGGTCAGGTAAATACGATGGTTAAGAAGGCATATGGAATACCTGCTTTTCTCAGTCGTGGCATAGTATATAAATGCAAGGGAGCTGTGCAGAGCTTTGGTGAGGCAACAGCTGGAGTACTGTGTGCAGTTCTGGACATCTCACTATAGCAAGGATGTGATTGCACTAGAGGGGGTGCAGGGGAGATTCACCAGGATGCTGAATGCCTGGGATGGAGCATTTGAGCTATAAGGAGGGATTGGATGGACTTGCATTGTTTTCTCTAGAGTAGAGAAGGCTGAGGTGGGAGATGATTGAGGCGTATCAGGTTGTGAGGGGCACGGACAGAGTGAGTAGGAAGCAGCTGTTCCCCTTGGTTGAGGGGTCAATCACAAGGGGACATATTTTTAAGGTGAGGGGCAGGTGATTCAGAGAAGATTTAAGTAAAGGAAAATTTACTCAGAGGGTGGTGTGATCTGGAATGCATTGCCCGGGGTGGGTGGTGGAGTCTGGAAACTTTACAACCTTCTTAATCCCAGTGATTAGTATGATCAAACTTCGGTACACTCTGTCTCTGGCAAATATTTCCTTCCTTAGGTAAGGAGACAAAAGCTTTACACAGTATTCCAGGTGTGGTCTTACCAAGGCTCTATAGTTGCAATAAGATGTCTTTACCCAAATCCTCCTGTAATAAAAGGGCAACTGATCATTTGCCTTCTTAATTGCTGGTTGACCCTGGAGGTTAGCTTTGAGTGATGCATGAACAAGATCATGAAGATTCATTCAGGCATCACCACTTCCCACACACCATTTAAGAAGCATTTCTGCATTTCTGATTTTCCTGCCAAAGTAGATAACCTCACGTTATTTTCCATCTGTCACGTTCCTGCCCATTTGCCTAACCTGTTTAAATTCCACTGAATCCTCTTTGCTACCTTCTCACAAGTCCCACTCTCACACTAAGTTCTGTGAGAGCAGCAAATGTGGAAATATTATAGTGTCACAGAATCCCTACAGTGCAGAAGGAGGACATTTAACCCATCGAATCTGCACCGACCGTAATCCCACCCAAACCCAGTCACCATAACTCTACGCATATACCCTAGCTAGTACCCCTAACGTTAAGGAGCAATTTATCATGGCCAATCCACCTAAGCCACACATCCATGGACTGTGGGAGGAAACTGGAGCACCCAGAGGAAACCCATGCAGGCACGGGGAGAATGTGCAAACTCCACACAGATAGTGACCCAAGCTGGGAATCGAACCCAAATCCTTGGTACTGTGAAGCAGCAATGCTAACCACTGCGCCGCCCCCATTATTCAGTCCCCACATCCAAATCATTGATAGATTGTGATATTTGGGGCCCTAGTATTGATCCTTGTTGTGTCCATTTGCCAGTCTGAGAATGACCTGTTTATTTCTAGTCTCTGTTTTGTGCCTGTTATCCAGACCTCAGCCCGTTGCAGTATTTTACCCCCCAGACCCATTTGCCCTAATTTTGCTCATTGACTTGTGTTCATTTCCAATCCAGCCAAATGTCAGCTTTGAAATGAGTATCCTTTTTCTCAAGTCTTTTTGTGGCATCTACTCTCTCCCCCTATCTCTGTCACTTCCTCCAGCTGTACATCTCTCCAAAATCTCAACGCTCCTCCAAATGTTGCTCCATCAAACCCATCCCTCTGACTAAATCTTTGGTTACCAGTCCCTTATATCACTTATGTAGTTTCATGTTCAAACTTTGCTGGATTATTATAGCATGATACAATGCAGAAAGAGAATATTCAGTCAATAACTGTGCCAGTAATCATTCCTGTAAAGTGTCTTTGGATGTAAAGGGTGCTATACAAATGGAAATTGTTGGTAAATGGAGGCCCTGTTCAGATAGGACTAAAGATCTCGTGGCATTGCTCAAAGAAGAGGTTCGTTACCGAATGTACAAAGAACAAAGAAAATTACAATAAGAAGTCTCACAATGCCAAGTTAAAGTCCAACAGGTTTATGTGGGATCATGAGCTTTCAGGGCACTCCTCCTTCATCAGGCCGAACTCAAAAGCGTATTACCAAGTTACCACCAACACTTCTCCTGCTCTACCAAAGGCCCAAACATCCTAGACCACTGCTACATCAAACATGCCTACCACCCTATCACCTGCCACACTTTGGCAAATCAGACCACAAGGCCGTACTCCTGCTCTGGGCTTACAACCAAAAACTGAAGCGGGAGAATCCATCAAAGAGAGTCGTGCAATGTTGGTCTGAAGAATCGGATGATTTCCTATGGGGGTGCTTGGAGTCAGTGGACTGGTCAGTATTTAAAAACACTGCGACCAGCATGAATGAGTACGTCACTACAGTAACTGACTTCATTACTAAGTGTGTAGAAGACTGTGTGCCAAAGAAGCAAATCCATGTGTTCCCCAATCAGAAACCATGGATGAACAGGGATATCCACTGCTTGCTGAAGTCCAGGTCTGAGGCGTTCAAGTTAGGTGACACTGACCAATACAAGAAAGCCAAATACGAAATAAGGATATCCATCAAAGATGCCAAAAGACCAAGCTAGAGTCCCAGGCTATCCACATGGACCTCCATAGATTATGGCAAGGTCTGCAAGACATAACAGGCTACAAGATGAAGGAATGTAAAATCGCCGGCCCCAATGTAACCCATCCTATTGAGCTCATTGTATTCTATGCCTGTTATAAGCAAGAGGTCAGTGAGAGCCTGCCCTCCAGCCTGGAAGCCCTGGATGAACCTCTATCTGGGGTCAGCATTGCAGATGTCAGAGCAGCTTTCTTGAAGGTCAACCCACAGAAAGCGACTGGCCCGGATGGGGTACCCGGATGTGCACTCGGATCCTGCACAGATCAGCCAGTGGGGGGTATTTGTAGACATCTTCAACCTCTCTTCACAACAATCTAAGATCCTCATCTGCTTCAAGAAGATGGCCATCATCCCGGTACCTAAGAAAAATCGAGCAGTGTGCCTTAATGACTGTCGGGCGGCGGCTCTGATATCCATCATTATGAAGTGCTTCGAAAGGTTAGTTATGGCACGAATCAATTCCAGGTTCCCATTACAGGATCCATTACAGTTTGCCCACCGCCACAACAGGTCCACAGCAGATGCCATCTGCATGGCTCTGCACTCAACCCTGGAACACCTAGATAACAAGGACACCAATGTCAGACTCCTATTTATTGACTATAGCTCAACCTTCAACACCATTATTCCCACGAAACTCACCTCCATGGCCTGGGCCTCAGCACCTCCCTCTGCGACTGGACCCTGAACTTCCTAACCCACAGACCACAATCAGTAAGGATAGACAATAATACTTCCTCCACGATCATTCTCAACGCCACAAGGCTGTGTTCTCAGCCCCCTACGATACTCCTTATACACCTATGACTGTGTGCCCAAATTCCCCTCCAATTCAATTTTCAAATTTGCTGACGACACCACTGTAGTGGGTCAGATTTCAAGCAATGACGAGACAGAGTACGGGAATGAGATAGAGAATCCGGTGAACTGGTGCAGCAACAATAATCCCTCCCTCAATGTCAATAAAATCAAGGAGATCGTCACCAGCTTCAGGAAGCGTAAAGGAGAACGTGCCCCTGTCTACATCAATGGGGACAAAGTAGAAAGAGTCAAGAGCTTCAGGTTTTTAGGTGTACAGATCACCAACAGCCTGTCCTGTCCCCCCATGCAGACACTGTAGTTAAGAAAGCCCACCAACGCCTCTACTTTTTCAGAAGACTAAGGAAATTTGGCACGTCCGTTACAACTCTCACCAACTTTTACAGATGTATCATAGAAAGCATCCTTCCCGGAGATATCACAGGTTGGTATGGCTCCTGCTCTGCCCAAGACTGCAAGGAACTACAAAAGGTCAGGAATGTAGCCAAATCCATCACACAAGACAGCCTCCCATCCATTGACTCTGTCTACACTTCCCACTGCCTCGACAAAGCAGCCAGCATAAGTAAGGACCCCACACACCCCGGACATTCGTTCTTCCAGCTTCTTTCTTTGGGAAAAAGAGACAAAAGTCTGAGACACATACCAACCGACTCAAGAACAGCTTCTTCCCTGCTGCCATTAGACTTTTGAATGGATTTGCCTTGCATTAAGTTGATCTTTCTCCACAGCCCGGCAATGACTGCAATACTACATTCTGCACTCTCTCCTTTCCTTCTCCATGAATGGTATGCTTTGTCTGTATAGTGCGCAAGAAACAACACTTTTCACTGTGTGCAACAATAATAAATCGAATCGAAACAGAGTACATGGATTGCATGAGTCAGACCTTCGGGAGACTGCAGAAGACATTAAAGGATTTGGTGAGTATTGTTAGGAGGAATGAGGTCATTCGTAATATTTGCAGCTGAATGGGAGGCCATTTCCTGTTTCGAAAGGGTGATATATTCGATTGCCCAGATGTTTAACTCTGTTTTCTCTCTTGCTTGTAGTTACTCAATCCTGTCACTGGAGGCCCCCAAAGGCCAGCGGGTCCGATGATCAGTGAGAGCAGCAGTGAGGCAATCTGAAACAGCTCGAATAATGAGAATGAAGCTGGAAGACCAATCCCTGTGCCCGGATTGAGGGCTCCACATCATCCCGCTGGGATGTCAGACTGCATCGTGGTTCAGGATTTCTCAATCTTTGCCTATTGCCATCTTGTATCTAAACACACTGGCCTTCAACATGGGGTTGTATCTGCACTGGGGAGGAGGCTGTATCTGCACTGGGGAGGAGGCTGTATCTGCACCGGGGAGGAGGCTGTATCTTCACTGGGGAGGAGGCGATATCTGCACTGGGGAAGAGGATGTATCTGCACTGGGGAGGAGGCTGTATCTGCACTGGGGAGGAGGCTATATCTGTACTGGGGAGGAGGCTGTATCTGCAATGGGGAGGAGGATGTATCTGCACTGGGGAGGAGGCTATATCTGCACTGGGGAAGAGGATGTATCTGCACTGGGGAGGAGGGTGTATCTGCACTGGGAAGGAGGCTGTATCTGCACTGGGGAGGAGGCTGTATCTGCACTGGGGAGGAGGATGTATCTGCACTGGGGAGGAGGCTGTATCTGCACTGGGGAAGAGGATGTATCTGCACTGGGGAGGAGGCTGTATCTGCACTGGGGAGGAGGCTATATCTGTACTGGGGAGGAGGCTGTATCTGCACTGGGGAGGAGGCTATATCTGTACTGGGGAAGCGGGTGTATCTGCATTGGGAAACAGGCTGTATCTGCACTGGGGAGGAGGATGTATCTGCACTGGGGAACAGGCTGTATCCGCACTGGGGAACAGGCTGTATCTGCACTGGGGAACAGGCTGTATCTGCACTGGGGAACAGGCTGTATCTGCACTGGGGAAGAGGGTGTATCTGCATAGGGGAAGAGACTGTGTCTGGATAAGAGACTGTATCTGCACTGGGGAAGCGGATGTATCTGCATTGGAGAAGAGGCTGTAACTGCACTGGGGAACAGGCTGTATCTGCACTGGGGAAGAGGGTGTATCTGCATTGGGGAAGAGACCAATGTCTGGGTAAGAGACTGTATCTGCACTGGGGAAGTGGGTGTATCTGCATTGGAGAAGAGGCTGTAACTGCACTGGGGAACAGGCTGTATCTGCACTGGGGAAGTGGGTATATCTGCATTGGAGAAGAGGGTGTATCTGCACTGGGGAAGAGGGTGTATCTGCACTGGGGAAGTGGGTGTATCTGCATTGGAGAAGAGGGTGTATCTGCACTGGGGAAGAGGGTGTATCTGCACTGGGGAAGAGGGTGTATCTGCATTGGGGAAGAGGGTGTGCGGGAAACACTGCACTCTTTCCATGGGTTGCTCAGCAGTTTCATTTGGGACAGGTTAAAAATGTTTCCAGACATTGGTTGGTGAGAAATAAAACAATGTATTTGTTCCCTGTTAGGGACCTGAGCGCAAAATCTAGGCTAGCACATGTCTAGACTGTACTACCGGGGTGGCACAGTGATGAGCACTGATACCTCACAGCACCAGCAACCTGGGTTCGATTCCTGGCTTGGATCACTATCTGTGCAGAGTCTGCACATTCTCCCCGTGTCTGCACGGGTTTCCACTGGGTGCCCTGGTTTCCTCCCATGGTCTGAAAAATGTGCTGTTTAGGTGAATTGACCTGAACAGACATCGGAGTGTGGTGGAATTTCACAGTAACTTCATTGCAGCGTTAATGTAAGCCTTGCTTGTGACTAATAAATTAACTTTAGCCAATGTTGTGGGACTCATTAAGCTGAGTGCCAAAGTATTCTTTCCAGTTGTATCACAGCTTGGTCTGGGCTGCTGCTCTGCCCAAAACCACAAGGAACTACAAAGGTTGTGAATGTAGCCCAATCCATCACACAAACCAGCCTCCCATCTATTGACTCTGTCTACACTTCCCGCTGCCTCAGCAAAGCAGCCAGCATAATTAAGGACCCCACGCACCCCAGACATTCTCTCTTCCACCTTTCTTCCTTCGGGAAAAAGATACAAAAGTCTGAGGTCACATAGCAACCGACTCAAGGACAGCTTCTTCCCTGCACCCATCAGGCTTTTGAGTGGACTTACCTTGCATTAAGTTGATCTTTTTCTACACCCCGGCTATGACTGTAACACTATATTCTGCACCCTCTCATTTCCTTCTCTATGAATGGTATGCTTTGTCTGTATAGCGTGCAAGAAACAGTACTTTTCACTGTATGTTAATGCATGTGACAATAATAAATCAAATCAAAATTCTCCATCCTCAGTTGCAGCAGTGGTGGGAAGTGAGTGTTTGGAAAATTCTGGCCATGGTGTACACACTCAGGTACTCATCGAGCAGATGATAGGAACAGATCTGTGAACTAAACTCACAGATATTTCTCTGCACAGTTTTATCTCTTAAGTAGAAGACCCCTAACACCAGCTGAGTTACCCAATCCTCTTCAAATGCTAGGTGTGTTTGTGTAATAGAATCCCTACAGTGCAGAAGGAGGCCATTTGGCCCATCCAACCTGCACTGATAATAACCCTACCCAGGCCCTATGCTCATAACCCCATGCATTATCCTGCTAACCCCCTGACACTAATGGGTAAGTTAGCATGGCCAATCAACATAGCTCGCACATTTTTAGACTGTGGGAGGAAACCGGAGCACCCGAAGGAAACCCATGCAGACACGGGGAGAATGTGCAAACTCCACACAGACAGTGACCCAAGCTGGGAATCAAACCCAGGTCCCAAGATCCGCTGTAAGGCTGGAAACAAACTCCCAGTGCAGCACTGAGGGCGTGCCGCACTGTTGGAGATGTTGTCTTTTAGATGACATGTTATAGTGGGGTCCGTCTACCTTCTCTTTTTGGATGTAAAGGATCCTAACAACATTAGTCGGTGAGAGTGGTGGAGCGGTGTTCCCAGTGCGCTGACCAATCCCTCAATCAGCATATAGAAGGATCCTGGGCAGAGCTCTATGGCCTCGCTTATTCCGAAACCGTAAAATTCCGCACGAGGTCAATGAGCCTTTCCACGTTCTGTTCCTCGCCTACTTCGAGTCCTGTGGTGGATCGGATGGGAAAATTCTGGTCAGTGTCTTTATCACATAACAGTGGTATCCTGTTATGCACAAATTAGCTACTGTGTTACCGTCACTTCATATAATAATGCTTCCTGGGCATGTCCCAGAGGATTGGAAAACAGCCAATGTTACTCCCTTGTTTAAGAAAGGTAGCATGAATAATGCAGGAAACTCCAGGTCAGTGAGCCTTACATCGGTGGTAGGGAAATTATTGGAGAGGATTCTTCAGGACAGGATTTATTCCCACTTGGAAATAAGTGGACATGTTAGTGAGAGGCAACATGGCTTTGTGAAGGGGAAGTTGCCTCACTAACTTCATCGAGTTTTTTGAAGAAGTGACAAAGATGATTGATGAAGGTGGGGCAATGGATGTTGTTTACATGGACTTCAGTAAGGCCTTTGACAAGGTTGCTCATGGCAGACTGGTGCAGAAGGTGAAGTTGCATAGAATCAGAGGTGAGCTGGCAAGGTGGCATACAAAAGTGGATCTGTCAAAGTTTGGTCACCTCCTTAAGTCCGCAGCATCACAGATGCCAGTCTTTAGCCAATTCGATTATATCAAGTAACGCCTGAAAGCACTGGATATTGCAAAACTTGTGGTTCCGAATAAAGTCCCAGCAATAGTACAGAAGACTCCAGAACTTGCTACGTCCCTCGTATAGCTGCAACACTGACATCTACCCAGCAATGTGTTAGATCTCAGTTCCAAGCAATATGTTGCGTTCACAAAAAGCAGGACAACTCCAATCCACCCCATTACCAGCCCATCAGTCTACTCGCATGCATCAGCAAGGTGATGGAAGGTGTTGTTGACAGTGTTATTAGTAATGACTCTCAGATTGGATTCCACCAGGGTCACTCAGCTCCTGACCTCATAACAGTCTTGGCTCAAACATGGACAAAAGAGTCGAAATCCGAGAGGTGAGGCGAGAGTGACAGCCCTCGTCATCAAGGCAGCATTCGACTAAGTGTGGCACCAAGGAGCCCTGGCAAAAGTCTCCACTGGTCTGAGCCATACCTGACTCAAAGGATGATGGTCGTGGTTGTTGAAGGTCGATCATCTCAGCTCCAGGAAGTCACTGCAGGAATCCCTCCGGGTGGTACTCTAGGCCCAACCATCTTCAATTGCTTCATCAATTATCTTCCTTCCATCGTAAGGTTAGAAGTGGGGATGTTTGCTGATGACTGCACAATAGAAATGTTCGAGAGCTTCAAATTTTTAGGTGTCCAGAGCACCAACAACCTACCCTGGTCCCTCCATGCTGACACTATCATTAAGAAAGCCCATCAATGCCTCTATTTTCTCAGAAGACGAAGGAAATTTGGCATGTCTGCTACAACTCTCACCAACTTTTACAGATGCACCTTAGAAAGCATTCTTTCTGTCACAGATTAGTACTGTTTCTTGTGCACTATACAAACAAAGCATACTGTTCATAGAGAAGGAAACAAGAAAGTGCAGAATATAGTGTTACAGTCATAGCTAGGGTGTAAGAAAGATCAAGTTAATGCGAGGTAGATCCATTCAAAAGTCTAAATGCAACAAGGAAGAAACTGTTCTTGGTATGTGTCATCAGGCTTTTGTATCCTTTTCCAGGTGGAAGACGGTGGAAGAGAGAATGCGCGGGGTGCGTGGGGCCCTTGATTATGCTGGTTGCTTTGCCGAGGCAGCAGGAAGTGTAGACAGGGTCAATGGATGGGAGGTTGGTTTGCTTGATGGATTGGGCTACATTCATGACCCTTTGTATTTTCTTGCGGTCTTGAGCAGAGCAGGAGCCCATACCAAGCTGTGAGACGTCCAGAAAGAATACTTTGTACGGTGCATCTGTAAACGTTTGTGAGAGCTGTAGCTGATATGCCAAATTTCCTCAGTCTTCTGAGAAAGTAGAGGCATTGGTGGGCTTTCTTAACTGTACTCGATTCCTCAACCGAGTCAGAGATCTTGTACTCTTGAAAGAATAAACACTGCTGCCTCACAGTGCCAGGGACCTGGGTTCGATTCCCAGCTTGGGTCACTGTCTGTGTGGAATCTGCACATTCTCCCCGTGTCTGCATGGGTTTCCTCCGGGTGCTCCCCATAGTCCGAAACATGTTGCTGGTTAGCTGCTTTGGTTGCGCTAAATTCTCCTTCAATGTACCCGAACAGGTGCCGGAGTGCGGCGACTAGGGGATTTTCACAGTAACTTCATTGCAGTGTTAATATAAGCCGACTTGTGACACCAATAAATCAACTTTAAACTTTTACTTTCAAACAGGGAGGGGAGAAAAGATTTGAATAAATTGATGCGATGGTGACCAGTGGACATGGCAGGACTGTAGTTTTAGAATAAGCCTCCAATTCACAACAAACTTGGTTGAACACTGTTTATCAGGCTGTGATTTTTTTTTTGCAGAGAAATTGCTGAATCCAACACAAAATGTTTTTTTTTAAATGCATTTGGCACGGGATGCCCAAAGTTGGAGTGTAAAACCATATCTCCAAAGATAGGCAGTGCAGAATGTACAGATTGGAAACGAGCCACATGATTTGAGAAATTATCAAGGGTTCCTTAGAATAGATTTGACCACAGCTGTGGCACTGTTTTGGAGACGTGATCTAGCTGTGTTTATAATTTCTATAAAGGAGAAAGCTTTGCATTTATATAATGCTTTTTGTGCCCTCGGGATGACTCAAAAAGTGCTGGTGGCCGGCACGCTGGCATTGTGGGGGTGGTACAGTGGCACAGTGGTTAGCACTGCTGCCTCATAACGCCAGGGGCCCGGGTTCAATTCCTGGCTTTGGGTCACTGTTTGTGCGAAGTTTGCACGTTCTACCCATGTCTGCGTGGGTTTCCTCCGGGTGCTCTGGTTTCTTCCCACACTCCAACGATGGGTGGATTGGCCATGCTAAATTGCCCCTTCGTGTCAGGGGGACCACTAGGGTAAATATTTGGGGCTGCAGGGGATAGGGCCTGGGTGAGATTGTGGTCAGTGCATGGGCCGAATGGCCTCCTGCACTGTTGGGATTGTATAGCTTGCTTTATGGTCAATTGATTATTTCTGAGACGCAAGCTTTCTGTTCCCAGTTTTCTTGCTCCTTTGATGAGGTGTGTGAAATTTCAGGATACAATGCGTTATAATTTGTCCCATCATATTTATGGGTGGCATGGTAGCACAGTGGTTAGCACTGCTGCTTCACAGCTCTAGGGTCCTGGGTTCGATACCCAGCTCGGGTCATTGTCTGTGTGGAGTTTGCACATTCTCCTCATGTAGGTTTCCTCCGGGTGCTCCGGTTTCCTCCCACAGTCCAAAGATGTGCGGGTTAGGTTGATTGGCCATGCTAAGAAATTGCCCCTTAGTGTCCAGGGATAGGTCGATTGGAGGGATTAGTGGGTATAATATGTAGGAATATGGGGGTAGGGCCTGTGTGGGATTGTGTTTAGTGCAGACTCAATGGGCTGAAGGGCCTCTTTCTGCACTGTAGGGTTCTATGATTCTATCTATATTTGGGTTTATAGAATCCCCACAATGCAGAAGGTGGCCAATCAGATCTGCACCAACTGAGCATCTTACCCAGATCTTTTCCCTATAAAAGTTATATATTTACCCCACTAATTCCCCCTAACTTACAAATCTTTGGACACCGAGGGACAATTTAGCAAGGTGAATCCACCTAACCCGCATACCTTTTGGAGCCTGGAAAGAAACCGGAATACCCGGAGGAGACCCAGGCAGATATGGGGAGAAGGTGCTAACTCTGCACAGAGTGCGGTTGTTTGGCCCAATGTGAATGACGGCTCCCTCCACGGGCTAGCCCCAGTTAATTACTTGTCAGTTTAGGAGAGAGAAACTGGCACCAAGTCCTGTTCCCTTCTCACATACCCTGTGCCCGCTGCCCTACACTGGCTCCCAGCCCGGCAACCTCTCGATTTAATACTCTCATCCTTGTTTTCAAATCGCTCCACGGCCTCACCCTTCTCTGCCCCTGGAATCTCTTCCAGCCAGACAACCTCTGCAATCCTGGGATGGCAGGTCTGCCATACGAGGAGATGCTAAGTCGGTTAGGATTATATTCACTGGGGTGAGAGGGGATCTCATAAAAACTTATAAAATTCTAACAGAATTAGACAGGGTAGATTCAGAAAGAATGTTCCCGATGGTGGGGGAATCCAGAACTGGGAGTTATAGTCTGAGGATAAGATGTAAACCTTTTAGGACTGAGGTAAGGAGGAATTTTTTCACCCAGGGGGTGGTGAATGTGTGGCATTCACTACCAAATGGTCCCAGGATTCATTGGTTAGAGGGCTTAGGAGGGTAAATATGTGGGATGATGTGGAGATGCTGGCATTGGACTGGCGTAAATACAGTAAGAAGTCTCACAGTAAGAAGCTTGTGAGTTTACTATCAAATAAATCGGTTGGACTTTAACCTGGTGTTGTGAGACTTCTAAATATGTGGCCAAAAACGTTGTGTGATTTCAAGATGAAATGAGATACAGCTCTCGGGGCTAAAGGGATGAAGGGATATGGGGGGGAAAGGGGAGGAATCAGGATATTGAATTTGATGATCAGCTATGATCATAATGAATGGCACTGTACTGTACTGTGGGGATTCTATGGGCAGGATTCTCCAACCGTGCTTACCCCAAGACCGGAAAGTCCCGCCTGAGATCAGCGGAGCTTTGCATGGCTCGGGTGTGACGCACCCGCTGCGATTCCCAAATGGAACAGGATGGGTAAACTCTACCCCATGAATCCAATGCCAGGGCTTGTTGGCTACAAAGGTCTGAATATCAACTTCGAAGTCCTCCCAGCACTTTTCCTCTAAGAGTAAAGGAAACAGCGTTGGAATGAAGGTAGGCTTGAAAAACAACATGAAGGCGCCATTTGAATGCAAGTTGTTTTTTTGTTGTTGGTTAAGAGCAGATTTAATGGAATGAATAATCCATGAAGGTTTTTGACAAGTTAGCCAGGGATAAGCCTGCTTGTGACACTAATAAATAAACTTTAAAATAGGAGGTTTAATTGAAGCTTGCATCAACAACTGTTCCCCCAAGAGAAAGAGGATGCAGAGGCACTGATCCAAATTCAATCCACCCAGTACCTGTGGGCAGGAGGGGCAGATCGTCTGCCAAGCATACATGGCAATGCCACCAGGAAATTGGGGTGGCACGGTGGTTAACACTGCTGCCTCACAGCTCCAGGGACCCAGGTTTGATTCCCGGCTTGGGTCACTGTCTGTGCGGAGTCTGCCTGTTCGCTCCGTGTCTGCGTGGGTTTCCTCCGGGTGCTCCAGTTTCTCCCCACAGTCCAAAGATGTGTGGGTTAGGTGCATTGGCCAGGCTAAATTGCTCCTTAGGGTCCCAGGATCCATTGGTTAGAGGGCTTAGCAGGGTAAATATGTGGGATGATGTGGAGGTGCTGGCGTTGGACTGGGGTGGGCACAGTAAGAAGTCTCACAACACCAGGTTAAAGTCCAACCAATTTATTTGATAGTGAACTCAAAAGCTTGTGAGTTTACTATCAAATAAATTGGTTGGACTTTAACCTGGTGTTGTGAGACTTCTAAATATGTGGGGCTACGGGGATAATGCCAAGATGGGATTGTTGTTGGTGCAGACTCGATGGGTCGAATGGCTCCTTTTGCACCGTAGGGATTCGATGATTCTATGAAACGGTCGTAAATAGCAGAGGGTGCACAGATTTAAAATAATTGGTTGAAGAACTTCTCTGGTGCAAGTTGTTACAAACTGGGTAAAGCAAAACGAAGTTTAAGCACAAAGCTGCCCGAAAAGGTGATGGAAACACAACTTTCAAAGTGGAATTGGACATAAATTTGAAAAAAGGAAAATTGTTGCAGGAAGTGCAGAGGGCAGAGGGGTTAATTTTGGTAGCTCTCTCAAAGAGTGAGCCTGATTGCTTTGTTCTATACTGTCTGGTACACCCGATGAAATGTTTGGTCCCTAAGGGCTCCTCTTACACACGTGAAGCCAGATGTAGTTGAACTGTAGCCTCATACTGTTTATGGTGTTATCAAAGAGCGGCTCAAGGCAAAACACAATATTATCGTCATTCCTCGATAGTGTATCTTTTTCTCAAAACACAGTCAATATCAAGGTAATGATCCCAAATATCTGCCAGTTCTCACTCAAAAACAGCCCAGTCAAATGTAACAGGGGATAAAGTTGTCAAAATCCACGGGGGAATAAGTTGTTGTGAAAATAAACAAATCCTGGGCACGCTCTCGGACCTGATCAATAACCGTCGGACATGTTTGTTACTAAGCAATAAGAGGAGGAAAGTTAGTTAAAAATATGTAGTTGTATTGTTTAGATAGAAATATTAGAACTCAGTTATCAAATACTGATGTCCAGGTGAATGGGGTCAAAGATTATAGAGAGAAAGGAGGATTAGGGTATTGAGTTGGACAATCAGCCATGATTGTAATGAATGGTATAGAAGGCTTGAAGGGCAAAATGGCCTCCCCCTGCTCCTATTTTCTATGTTTCTGTGTTACAGCAGTGCTAATGTCTGTGTCAAGTCAAGGAGTCAAGAGTGTTGATGAGGTTAATGCATTTGATGTGGCCTATGTAGACTTTAGCAAAGCTGTTGATAAGGTCCCTCATGGCAGACTGGCCAGGGTGGCACAGTGGCACAATGGTAGGGTAGCACAGTGGTTAGCACTGCTGCCTCACAGCTCCAAGGACCTGGGTTTGATTCCTAGCTTGGGTCACTGCCTGTGTGGTGTTTGCACATTCTCCCCGTGTCTGCATGGGTTCCCTCCAAGTGCTCTGGTTTCCTCCCATAGTCCAAAGATGTGCGGGTTAGGTCGATTGGCTATGATAAATTATCCCTTACTGTAAGGGGCATTAGCAGGGCAGATATGTGGGGTTATGGGGATAGGCCTGGGTGGGATTGTTGTTGCTGTAAGACTCGATGGACTGAATGGCCTTTTTCTGCACTGAAGGGATTCTATAATATTTCTATGAAAGTAAAGGCCCATGGAAACCGATGCAAAGTGAAATATTGGATCCAAACTTGGCTGAGAGGCTGGAAGCAAAGAGTAATAGGAGAGGAATGTTTCTGTGACTGGAAGTCTGTTTCTAGTAGGGTTTGACAGGGTTTGTTGCTGGCATCCTTTCTACTTGTGGTGCACTTTAATAGTTTGGACTTACATAATTAAAGAAAAAAGTATAATTAAAAAACTATAATTCAAGAAAAAGAGTTACTTTTCTGGTGTGTCTTTCACAATGCAAAGATCCTAAAGTATCTTAGAACCAGTGAAGTATTTTTGACATGTGGTCACTATTGAAATATCAAGAACACACTGGCCAGTATTTTGTGACCTGGCTTTGGCTGGTAAAATCCCACCTGAGGCCCTCTGAGGGAGAGACTGAATGAACTAGGCTTGTACTCGTTGGAGTTTAGAAGAATGAGGGGAGATCTCATTGAGACGTATAAGATGATGAATGGGATGGATAGGGTAGAGGTGGAGAGACTCTTCCCGCTCAAAAAAGACAATAGGGCTAGGGGGCACAGCCTCAAGATAAAGGGGGGGCGTTTTAGAACAGAGTTGAGGAGGAACTTCTTCACTCAAAGGGTGGTGAATCTCTGGAATTCTCTGCCCATTGAAGTGGTGGAGGCTACCTCGCTAAATATTTTCAAGAAGCGGGTTGATGGGTTTTTGATAAGAGAAGGGATTAAGGGTTATGGGGAGAGGGCCGGAATGTGGAACTGAGCCACGACAGTTCAGCCATGATCTTATTGAATGGCAGGGCAGGCTCGAAGGGCCAGATGGCCTACTCCTGCTCCTATTTCTTATGTTCTTATGAATTCTGTTCTGCGAGCCCCGCCCACTCTGATTGCAGGGAAGGCGTGCCGATAAAATTCCAGCTACAGCAACGTGATCAGGACCAGGTAATCTTTGTGTCATATCGATCGAGGGATAAATATTGGCCCCAGGAGGAATCTTCCTTTTGCAGGATCTTCTGCATCTGCCTCTCAGACCAGATGGGACCTCAGTTTACCATCTCACCAAATGATTGCGTCTCAGAGAGGACAACTCTCCCCCAGAGTTGGAGGGAGCTGTGCCGCGCTGAGCCGTTACCCTAGAGAGTTGTGTTTGAGTCCTGGACTCAGTATTGAGAACACACAACCTTCAGACTCAGACATGGAGTGCGACCAACTGAACCACAACTAACGCTCACTATTCCATGCTATATTAGCCATGTGTATAATGTTACTCTACATATACCACCTCTGAGCATATTGGCCCCAAAATGTCTTGAACTGGACAATGAATGGCACCCACTATTATTCAGCTTGCACAGCAGAGGATAATGGAACAGCACACAGTAGAAAGAGACCATTCGGCCCATTCAGTCTGTGTCAACTCTTTTGCTGATTAGTGCCGGTGTTATTTCAGACAGCAAGTTACTGTAAATCGGAGATGGAAAAAGCACCATGCTCTTTACAGAATGTTGTGGACCTGAGTGACCGGGAACTATATATGTCCTTAACCAATTCGAACAAACCATTCCAGCAGGGCCTGAATTGTAGAATCATAGAAACCCTGCAGTGCAGAAGGAGGCCATTTGGCCCATCGAGCCTGCACCGACAACAATCCCACCCTGGCCCTTACCCAGTACCTCCACGTCTTTACCCTACTAGTCCCCCTGATACAAAGGGGCAATTTAGCATGGGCCAATCGACTTAACCTGCATATCTTTGCACTGTTGGAGAAAACCGGGGCACTCGGAGGAAACCCATGCAGACATGGGGAGAATGTGCAGACTCCCCATGAACTGTATTTGAAACCGGTGCCCTGGTGCTGTGAGGCAGCGGTGCTAATCACTGTGCCAACGACAGAAAGAGATAGAGGAAGAGAAAGAATGATTGGATTAGGAAACAAAAAAATTTAAAAAATGAATGGTGACAATAACATTTTGAAGGGATAAGATTCCAGTCTTGTAACAGTGAAATTTCAGCACCAGAGTGGCTGACTTACAGCAATTAATACTTAGCACTTGGTTAAAATGGACATTTTACCAAAGGCACAACCTCAGGCTAAAGGGATGATCCTTTAGAACTAAAATAAGGAGGAGTTTCTTCAACCAGAGAATGCGAATGTGTGGAACACTTTGCCGCAGAAGGCTGTGGAGGTCATTGAGTGTCTTTAAGACGGAGATAGGTAGATTCTTGATCCAAAAGGGGATCAGGGGTTATGGGGAAAAGGCAGGAGAATGGGGATGAGAAAAATATCAGGCGCGATTGAATGGCGGAACAGACTCGATGGGCCGAGTGGCCTAATTCTGCTCCTGTGCCTTATGGTCTAAAATGGTAATGAGAATTGAAATGCATAAGATGTAACTTTCTGGGGCTTCATGTTTCCCCACACTTTGTGCCTTGTAGATAGTGGAGAGTTTGGGGCTGAGTTACTCCCCACAGAACTCTCAGCTCTGACCCGCTCCAATGGCCACAGTATTTATACACTGTTATTGGGTCTGATTTTACCATCAAATTGCACCCTATTTCCGGGTGGGAAAACTTGGTCAAGTCGGGCATGAGGTGATCTGAGCCTGTCTCCTCACTGGTTCTCCCTTTACCAAAACCTGAAAATGGCCACAATCAGGACTGAGCCCGAATCAGGCGCGACGGCCATTTAAATGACTCTTAACGGCACTTCTCCACTTTCACCGCATTCCTCCATCCACAAACAGACATGCTCTGCAGAGGTCCAGTTCAGGCACTCCAGTTAGTGAGGAAGTAAGTGCCCAGCATCCATCAGCTCTTTGCTTGAGATCATTGTGGGGAAGGGAAAGGTGGGGGGGGGGGGTGGGGGGCGCTACTGCCACACTGCCTGAGATCATTGTGGGGGGGGGGAGGGGGGGTCTGCTGTCACTCTTTCTGAGATCAGTGAGGGGAAGGTAGGGGGATCCGCTATTACTCTGCGTGAGACCAGTGAGGGGGAAGGGGGGGGGGTCCACTGCCACTCTGCCTGAGATCAGTGAGGGAGAAGGGAGGGTCCGCTATTACTCAGAGTGAGACCAGTGAGGGGGACGGGGGGGTCTGCTGCCACTCTGCCTGAGATCAATGAGGGGGAGGGGGGGTCCGCTATTACTCAGAGTGAGACCAGTGAGGGGGACGGAGGGGTTCCGCTGCCACTCTGCCTGAGATCAGTGAGGGGGAGGGGGGGTCCGCTGCCACACTGCCTGAGATCAGTGAGGGGGAGGGGGGGTCCGCTGCCACACTGCCTGAGATCAGTGAGGGGGAGGGGGGGTCCGCTGCCACACTGCCTGAGATCAGTGAGGGGGAAGGGGGGTCCGCTATTACTCTGCCTGAGATCAGTGAGGGGAAAGGGGGGTCCGCTATTACTTTGCCTGATATCAATGAGGGGGAAGGGGGGTCCGCTATTACTTTGCCTGAGATCAGTGAGGGGGAAGGGGGGTCCGCTATTACTCTGCCTGAGATCAGTGAGGGGAAAGGGGGGTCCGCTATTACTTTGCCTGAGATCAGTGAGGGGGAAGGGGGGTCCGCTATTACTCTGCCTGAGATCAGTGAGGGGAAAGGGGGGTCCGCTATTACTTTGCCTGAGATCAGTGAGGGGGAAGGGGGGGTCCGCTATTACTCAGAGTGAGACCAGTGAGGGGGAAGGGGGGGTCTGCTGCCACTCTGCCTGAGATCAGTGACGAGAAGGGGGGGTTTTCGCTGCCACTCTGCCTGAGATCAGTGGGGTCGGGGGAAGGAAAGTCTGCTACCGAGATCAGTGAGGGGGAAAGGGGAAGGTCCCCCAATCAGTCTGAGTCGCTGGGGGTTTGGGGAGATAAGGGGGTTAGTAATGTTATGGGGGGGGTGGGGCAATGTCTGTGGGGGTCAGGGGGAGGCATTATCTGACCCGGGAGGGGTGTGGCAGGGCAGCCACATTCCATCATTTCTTTTCTGCGCGTGTGCAGTTGGAGATGCCGATCGGAGCAGCAGGATTTTGGGTGTGTTAACCCCGCCCATAGGCTTGTGCAGCGCGATTCGGAATCACTGCTATTTTTTCAGGCAGAGTGCGTATGGGGGTGCCTGAGAACGGGTCTAAAAGCTGGATTTGAAACACTCCCAGCACTTAGAATCAAAATGGAAAAATAGGGTCCATAGATTTATACAGCACAGAAAAGGCTCACCAGTCCATCAAATCTGCACTGACAATAACTACAACTAATGGATGCACTAATCCCATTTTTCAGCACTTATCCTTGCATGTCAGGATATTTCAAATGCTTATCCAAATATTTTTTAAAGGTTATAAGGTTTCCAGCCTTCACTACCTCCAGGCAGCGTATTCCAGATTCCCACCACCCTCTGAGTGAAACAAATCCTCAAATCTCCTCTGAATCTTCTGCCCCTTACCCTAAAACTATACCCCCTCGTGACTGCCCCCTCAACCAAGGGGAAAGCTGCTCCTTACTCACCCTACCATATCTTACACACCTCAGTCATGTCCCCCCTCAGTCTTCTCTGCTCTAGAGAAAACAACCCAAGCTTATCCAGTCTCTCTTTACAGCTCAAACGCTCCAAGCGAAGGCAACATCCTGGTGAACCGCCTCTGTGTCCGCTTTGATACAATCACATCCTTCCTACAGTGGGGTGACCAGAACTACAACAGTACAAGGGTGGCCAGGTGACACAGTGGGTTAGCACTGCTACCTCACAGCACCAGGGGCCTGGTTTAATTCCAGCCTTGGGTTACAGTCTGTATGGAGTTTGCACGTTCTCCCCGTGTCTGCATGGGTTTCCTCTGGGTGCTCCGGTTTCCTCCCACACTCCAGAGGTGTGCGGGTTAGGTGGATTGGCCATGATATATTTTCCCATAATGTCATGGGGACTAGCTAGGGTAAATACATGGGCCGATGGGGATAGGGCTTGGGTGGGATTGTGGTCAGTGCAAAATCAATGGGCCGAATGGCCTCCTTCTGCACTGAAGGATTCTATGATTCTATACTCCAGCTATGCCCTAACCAACGTTCTGTACTACTGTATTCTATGCCACAACTGATAATACCAAGTGTCCGAAATGCCCTCTGAGCTATACCATCCACCTGTTGACTTCAGGGATCTGTGAATATGGCTGGTCCAGTTATGTTTCTCATCAGTGGTAACCCCCAGGATATTGTTGTTAGGGGATTCAGTGATTATTGCTGTTGACTGTTAACAGGGGGGATGGTTAGATTCTCTCTTGGTGAAGATGGGAGTCATCTGGCATTTGTGTGACACAGATGTAAATTCTAAGGAAGGACACATAATGTTCTCATCCAGTTTGGGCCATGAGGTGTGGTGGGATAGGGGGGGAGGGGGTGGTGGAAGGGGGTGACTCTTCCACATAAGTGGCCATCAACTTAGCTTCTTTGGACCATAAGGAATTTTTACTTGATTTGACTTATTATTATCACATGTATTAACATGCATTGAAAAATACTGTTCCTTGCACGCTATACAGACCAAGCATACCATTCACAAAGAAGGAAAGGAAAGAGTACAGAATGTAGTGTTACAGTCATAGCTAGGGTGTAGAGAAAGATCACCTTCATGCAAGGTATGTCCATTCAAAAGTCTGACAGCAGCTGGGAAGAAGCTGTTTTTTGAGTCAGTTGGTACGTGATCTCAGACTTTTGTATCTTTTACCCCACGGAAGAAGCTGGAAGGAAAAATGTCCGGGGTGCTTGGGGCCCTTAATTAAGCCGGCTACTTTGCCAAGGCAGCAGGAAGTGTAGACAGAGTCAATGGAGGGGATGGGATTGCGTGATGGATTGGGCTACAAATGGATAATAAATGTTATCCTTGCAAAATGACGCCAACATCTTGTGACATCAAAGATTTGTAGAAGTTATTCCTCAGGCTGATTAGTGAGATTGGAATGTGAAAGGGACAAATTCATGCCATTCAGATTGGAGCTGACATCTGAGGTGGAAAAGCAAAGGTTTGACCAAGCACCCCGACAGATTCCCGTTTGAGATGAAACTTGTTCCGACGTCGGATTATCAGCGCCTCAGCTGTGACTGAGTATATCCCTGGAGGTTTCATCACATGACTTGTCCCCAAATTCCAGCCATTTGTCGACCAACACATCCATCCCGATAACACACCCAACCCCAATCGGAAAGCAAGAAGACTCATTAGCCAGTTGGATCATGCTCGACTGTCAACTAGACAGCCTCACCCCCAGCCCACTCCCACCCACCCCACCCCACCCCCCAGCCCCCCTACCTCACCCCACCACCATTTTCAATATTTTTATACCTGGCAAAGAGTAATGTTGAAGAAAATTGACAAAAAAAAACAATGGTTGGAATTCTCCGGTTGTTCGCGCCAGCAGGATTCTCCAGTCCCGCTGGCAGTGCACCCCTGCCTGTGGGTTTCCAGCAGCATGGAGCGACATCAGTCGGAATCCCCACTGAGGGCAGTGGGGCTGGAGAATCCTGCTGCCAGCAAACAATGCACCACCTCCTGCCAGTGGGAGACAGGCAGCTGGGAGGGCGGAGAAACGCGCCCAATATTCTTTAATGTCCCAAAGATTTTTCTTCAGGATTCCTCCCAGCCGTATCCTGGAGACTGATCTTCAATTGCTGGTGACTCCAGGCCAATCCTGGAGTGGTGGCACCCTGAGGAGCTATCGGCATTCCAGGAGTTAACCTGCCTGAGTTACTCTTTGGAGCCACTTAAAATGCTTAAAGTGGTCATTAACGCTCACACTAAAATATTTAACATATCCTTCAACCATGCTGATCTGCTGCTGCCACAGAATCAATGTGTGTCAGATTAGAACTCGCTGTATTGTACACTCTGCCAGGGATTCCTGTGCCAGATTAGATACTGACATTCAATAAAATGGAACAAGATTAGAGATTTCATAAAAACAAACAAGGTTACTTTACGCTGGCAACTGGCAAGATTTATTTTATAAACATTTCCGCACTTCGCAAAGTTCAGGAGCAGTGAGAGTGGGTCAGATCTTTCTGCATCCCGCCCTCCCTCCAATCACTCACCTCCCTCCAATCACTCACCACCCTCCAGTCACTCACCTCCCTCCAGTCACTCACCTCCCTCCAGTCACTCACCTCCCTCCAATCACTCACCACCCTCCAGTCACTCACCTCCCTCCAGTCACTCACCTCCCTCCAATCACTCACCTCCCTCCAATCACCCACCTCCCTCCAATCACTCACCACCCTCCAGTCACTCACCTCCCTCCAGTCACTCACCTCCCTCCAGTCACTCACCTCCCTCCAATCACTCACCACCCTCCAGTCACTCACCTCCCTCCAGTCACTCACCTCCCTCCAATCACTCACCACCCTCCAGTCACTCACCTCCCTCCAGTCACTCACCTCCCTCCAATCACTCACCTCCCTCCAATCACCCACCTCCCTCCAATCACCCACCTCCCTCCAATCACTCACCTCCCTCCAGTCACCCACCTCCCTCCAATCACTCACCTCCCTCCAGTCACCCACCTCCCTCCAGTCACTCACCTCCCTCCAGTCACTCACCTCCCTCCAATCACTCACCTCCCTCCAATCACCCACCTCCCTCCAAACACTCACCTCCCTCCAATCACCCACCTCCCTCCAGTCACCCACCTCCCTCCAATCACTCACCTCCCTCCAATCACCCACCTCCCTCCAGTCACCCACCTCCCTCCAATCACCCACCTCCCTCCAATCACTCACCTCCCTCCAGTCACTCACCTCCCTCCACTCACTCACCTCCCTCCAGTCACTCACCTCCCTCCAGTCACCCACCTCCCTCCAGTCACCCACCTCCCTCCAGTCACTCACCTCCCTCCAATCACTCACCTCCCTCCAATCACCCACCTCCCTCCAAACACTCACCTCCCTCCAATCACCCACCTCCCTCCAGTCACCCACCTCCCTCCAATCACCCACCTCCCTCCAATCACTCACTTCCCTCCAGTAACCCACCTCCCTCCAGTCACTCACCTCCCTCCACTCACTCACCTCCCTCCAGTCACTCACCTCCCTCCAGTCACCCACCTCCCTCCAGTCACCCACCTCCCTCCAGTCACTCACCTCCCTCCAGTCACTCCCCTCCCTCCAATCACTCACCTCCCTCCAATCACCCACCTCCCTCCAAACACTCACCTCCCTCCAATCACCCACCTCCCTCCAATCACCCACCTCCCTCCAATCACTCACCTCCCTCCAGTCACCCACCTCCCTCCACTCACTCACCTCCCTCCAGTCACTCACCTCCCTCCAATCACTCACCTCCCTCCAATCACCCACCTCCCTCCAAACACTCACCTCCCTCCAATCACCCTCCACCCTCCAAACACCCACCTCCCTTCAGTCACCCACCTCCCTCCAATCACCCACCTCCCTCCAAACACTCACCTCCCTCCAGTCACTCACCTCCCTCCAGTCACTCACCTCCCTCCAGTCACTCACCTCCCTCCAAACACTCACCTCCCTCCAATCACCCACCTCCCTCCAAACACCCACCTCCCTCCAAACACTCACCTCCCTCCAAACACTCACCTCCCTCCAATCACCCACCTCCCTCCAAACACTCACCTCCCTCCAATCACCCACCTCCCTCCAATCACCCACCTCCCTCCAAACACTCACCTCCCTCCAATCACTCACCTCCCTCCAATCACCCACCACCCTCCAAACACTCACCTCCCTCCAATCACTCACCTCCCTCCAATCACCCACCTCCCTCCAATCACTCACCTCCCTCCAATCACCCACCACCCTCCAAACACTCACCTCCCTCCAATCACTCACCTCCCTCCAATCACCCACCTCCCTCCAATCACTCACCTCCCTCCAATCACCCACCACCCTCCAAACACTCACCTCCCTCCAATCACCCACCTCCCTCCAAACACTCACCTCCCTCCAATCACCCACCACCCTCCAAACACTCACCTCCCTCCAATCACCCACCTCCCTCCAATCACTCACCTCCCTCCAATCACCCACCACCCTCCAAACACACACCTCCCTCCAATCACTCACCTCCCTCCAATCACCCACCTCCCTCCAAACACTCACCTCCCTCCAATCACCCACCTCCCTCCAAACACTCACCTCCCTCCAATCACCCACCTCCCTCCAAACACTCACCTCCCTCCAATCACCCACCTCCCTCCAAACACTCACCACCCTCCAAACACTCACCTCCCTCCAATCACTCACCTCCCTCCAATCACCCACCTCCCTCCAAACACTCACCTCCCTCCAGTCACCCACCTCCCTCCAGTCACCCACCACCCTCCAGTCACTCACCTCCCTCCAATCACCCACCTCCCTCCAAACACTCACCTCCCTCCAGTCACCCACCTCCCTCCAGTCACCCACCTCCCTCCAGTCACTCACCTCCCTCCAGTCACTCACCTCCCTCCAGTCACCCACCTCCCTCCAGTCACTCACCACCCTCCAGTCACTCACCTCCCTCCAGTCACTCACCACCCTCCAGTCACTCACCTCCCTCCAGTCACTCACCTCCCTCCAGTCACTCACCTCCCTCCAAACACTCACCTCCCTCCAATCACCCACCTCCCTCCAAACACCCACCTCCCTCCAATCACCCACCTCCCTCCAAACACTCACCTCCCTCCAGTCACTCACCTCCCTCCAGTCACTCACCTCCCTCCAGTCACTCACCTCCCTCCAAACACTCACCTCCCTCCAATCACCCACCTCCCTCCAATCACCCACCTCCCTCCAAACACCCACCTCCCTCCAATCACCCACCTCCCTCCAAACACCCACCTCCCTCCAAACACTCACCTCCCTCCAAACACTCACCTCCCTCCAAACACTCACCTCCCTCCAATCACCCACCTCCCTCCAAACACTCACCTCCCTCCAATCACTCACCTCCCTCCAAACACACACCTCCCTCCAATCACTCACCTCCCTCCAATCACCCACCTCCCTCCAATCACCCACCTCCCTCCAAACACTCACCTCCCTCCAATCACTCACCTCCCTCCAATCACCCACCTCCCTCCAAACACTCACCTCCCTCCAATCACTCACCTCCCTCCAAACACACACCTCCCTCCAATCACTCACCTCCCTCCAATCACCCACCTCCCTCCAATCACTCACCTCCCTCCAATCACCCACCACCCTCCAAACACACACCTCCCTCCAATCACTCACCTCCCTCCAATCACCCACCTCCCTCCAAACACTCACCTCCCTCCAATCACCCCACCTCCCTCCAAACACTCACCACCCTCCAAACACTCACCTCCCTCCAATCACTCACCTCCCTCCAATCACCCACCTCCCTCCAAACACCCACCTCCCTCCAAACACTCACCTCCCTCCAATCACTCACCTCCCTCCAAACACTCACCTCCCTCCAAACACTCACCTCCCTCCAAACACTCACCTCCCTCCAAACACTCACCTCCCTCCAATCACCCACCTCCCTCCAAACACTCACCTCCCTCCAATCACTCACCTCCCTCCAATCACCCACCTCCCTCCAAACACTCACCTCCCTCCAATCACTCACCTCCCTCCAATCACCCACCTCCCTCCAAACACTCACCTCCCTCCAATCACTCACCTCCCTCCAATCACCCACCTCCCTCCAAACACTCACCTCCCTCCAAACACTCACCTCCCTCCAAACACTCACCTCCCTCCAATCACCCACCTCCCTCCAAACACCCACCTCCCTCCAGTCACCCACCTCCCTCCAAACACCCACCTCCCTCCAATCACCCACCTCCCTCCAATCACCCACCTCCCTCCAAACACCCACCTCCCTCCAGTCACTCACCTCCCTCCAGTCACCCACCTCCCTCCAGTCACCCACCTCCCTCCAATCACCCACCTCCCTCCAAACACCCACCTCCCTCCAATCACTCACCTCCCTCCAATCACCCACCTCCCTCCAATCACCCACCTCCCTCCAAACACCCACCTCCCTCCAATCACTCACCTCCCTCCAATCACTCACCTCCCTCCAATCACCCACCTCCCTCCAATCACCCACCTCCCTCCAATCACTCACCTCCCTCCAATCACCCACCTCCCTCCAATCACCCACCTCCCTCCAAACACCCACCTCCCTCCAGTCACTCACCTCCCTCCAGTCACTCACCTCCCTCCAGTCACTCACCTCCCTCCAGTCACTCACCTCCCTCCAGTCACCCACCTCCCTCCAGTCACCCACCTCCCTCCAGTCACCCACCTCCCTCCAGTCACCCACCTCCCTCCAGTCACTCACCTACCTCCAGTCACTCACCTCCCTCCAGTCACCCACCTCCCTCCAGTCACCCACCTCCCTCCAGTCACCCACCTCCCTCCAATCACCCACCTCCCTCCAAACACTCGCCTCCCTCCAATCACTCGCCTCCCTCCAATCACTCGCCTCCCTCCAATCACTCGCCTCCCTCCAAACACTCGCCTCCCTCCAATCACCCGCCTCCCTCCAATCACCCGCCTCCCTCCAATTACTCACCTCCCTCCAATCACTCACCTCCCTCCAATCACCCACCTCCCTCCAAACACTCACCTCCCTCCAATCACTCATCTCCCTCCAATCACCCACCTCCCTCCAAACACTCACCTCCCTCCAGTCACCCACCTCCCTCCAGTCACTCACCTCCCTCCAGTCACTCACCTCCCTCCAGTCACTCACCTCCCTCCAGTCACTCACCACCCTCCAATCACTCACCACCCTCCAAACACTCACCACCCTCCAGTCACTCACCTCCCTCCAAACACTCACCTCCCTCCAATCACTCACCACCCTCCAAACACTCACCTCCCTCCAGTCACTCACCTCCCTCCAAACACTCACCTCCCTCCAGTCACTCACCTCCCTCCAGTCACTCACCTCCCTCCAGTCACTCACCTCCCTCCAAACACTCACCTCCCTCCAATCACTCACCTCCCTCCAAACACTCACCTCCCTCCAGTCACTCACCTCCCTCCAGTCACCCACATCCCTCCAATCACTCACCTCCCTCCAGTCACTCACCTCCCTCCAGTCACTCACCTCCCTCCAGTCACTCACCTCCCTCCAAACACTCACCACCCTCCAGTCACTCACCTCCCTCCAAACACTCACCTACCTCCAGTCACCCACCTCCCTCCAAACACTCACCACCCTCCAGTCACTCACCTCCCTCCAAACACTCACCACCCTCCAGTCACTCACCTCCCTCCAAACACTCACCTACCTCCAGTCACTCACCTCCCTCCAGTCACTCACCTCCCTCCAGTCACCCACCACCCTCCAATCACCCACCTCCCTCCAGTCACCCACCTCCCTCCAGTCACTCACCACCCTCCAGTCACTCACCTCCCTCCAAACACTCACCTACCTCCAGTCACCCACCTCCCTCCAAACACTCACCACCCTCCAGTCACTCACCTCCCTCCAAACACTCACCTCCCTCCAAACACTCACCACCCTCCAATCACCCACCTCCCTCCAGTCACTCACCTCCCTCCAAACACTCACCACCCTCCAGTCACTCACCTCCCTCCAAACACTCACCTCCCTCCAGTCACTCACCTCCCTCCAGTCACCCACCACCCTCCAATCACTCACCACCCTCCAGTCACTCACCTCCCTCCAAACACTCACCTCCCTCCAGTCACCCACCACCCTCCAAACACTCACCTCCCTCCAATCACCCACCTCCCTCCAGTCACTCACCTCCCTCCAAACACTCACCTCCCTCCAGTCACCCACCACCCTCCAAACACTCACCTCCCTCCAATCACCCACCTCCCTCCAATCACCCACCACCCTCCAATCACTCACCACCCTCCAGTCACTCACCTCCCTCCAAACACTCACCTCCCTCCAGTCACTCACCTCCCTCCAAACACTCACCTCCCTCCAATCACCCACCTCCCTCCAATCACCCACCACCCTCCAATCACTCACCACCCTCCAGTCACTCACCTCCCTCCAAACACTCACCACCCTCCAGTCACTCACCTCCCTCCAAACACTCACCTCCCTCCAATCACCCACCTCCCTCCAACACTCACCTCCCTCCAATCACTCACCACCCTCCAGTCACTCACCTCCCTCCAAACACTCACCTCCCTCCAGTCACCCACCACCCTCCAATCACTCACCACCCTCCAGTCACTCACCTCCCTCCAAACACTCACCTCCCTCCAGTCACCCACCTCCCTCCAAACACTCACCACCCTCCAGTCACTCACCTCCCTCCAATCACTCACCTCCCTCCAGTCACTCACCTCCCTCCAATCACTCACCACCCTCCAGTCACTCACCTCCCTCCAATCACTCACCACCCTCCAGTCACTCACCTCCCTCCAAACACTCACCACCCTCCAGTCACTCACCTCCCTCCAAACACTCACCTCCCTCCAGTCACCCACCTCCCTCCAATCACTCACCTCCCTCCAGTCACCCACCTCCCTCCAATCACTCACCACCCTCCAGTCACCCACCTCCCTCCAGTCACTCACCTCCCTCCAGTCACTCACCTCCCTCCAATCACTCACCACCCTCCAGTCACTCACCTCCCTCCAAACACTCACCACCCTCCAGTCACTCACCTCCCTCCAAACACTCACCTCCCTCCAATCACCCACCTCCCTCCAGTCACCCACCTCCCTCCAAACACTCACCTCCCTCCAGTCACCCACCTCCCTCCAATCACCCACCACCCTCCAATCACTCACCACCCTCCAGTCACTCACCTCCCTCCAATCACTCACCTCCCTCCAGTCACTCACCTCCCTCCAATCACTCACCACCCTCCAGTCACTCACCTCCCTCCAATCACTCACCACCCTCCAGTCACTCACCTCCCTCCAAACACTCACCACCCTCCAGTCACTCACCTCCCTCCAAACACTCACCTCCCTCCAGTCACTCACCTCCCTCCAGTCACCCACCTCCCTCCAATCACTCACCACCCTCCAGTCACTCACCTCCCTCCAATCACTCACCACCCTCCAGTCACTCACCTCCCTCCAAACACTCACCACCCTCCAGTCACTCACCTCCCTCCAAACACTCACCTCCCTCCAGTCACCCACCTCCCTCCAATAACCCACCTCCCTCCAGTCACTCACCTCCCTCCAAACACTCACCTCCCTCCAGTCACTCACCTCCCTCCAGTCACCCACCTCCCTCCAGTCACCCACCTCCCTCCAAACACTCACCTCCCTCCAGTCACTCACCTCCCTCCAGTCACCCACCTCCCTCCAAACACTCACCTCCCTCCAATAACCCACCTCCCTCCAGTCACTCACCTCCCTCCAGTCACCCACATCCCTCCAATCACTCACCTCCCTCCAGTCACTCACCTCCCTCCAGTCACTCACCTCCCTCCAGTCACTCACCTCCCTCCAGTCACTCACCACCCTCCAGTCACTCACCTCCCTCCAAACACTCACCTACCTCCAGTCACCCACCTCCCTCCAAACACTCACCTCCCTGCAGTCACTCACCACCCTCCAATCACCCACCTCCCTCCAGTCAATCACCTCCCTCGTCACTCACCTCCCTCCAGTCAATCACCTCCCTCGTCACTCACCTCCCTCCAGTCAATCACCTCCCTCGTCACTCACCTCCCTCCAGTCAATCACCTCCCTCGTCACCCACCTCCCTCCAGTCACCCACCTCCCTCGACACCCACCACCCTCCAGTCACCCACCTTCCTCTAATCACTCATCACTCTCCAGTCACTCACCACCCTCCAGTCACCCACTGCCCTCCAGTCACCCACCTACTTCCAAACACCACCTCCCTCCAGTCACCCACCTCCCTCCAAACACTCACCTCCCTCCAGTCACCTACTGCCCTCCACACACCCACCTTCCTCCAGGAACTCACTTCCCTCCAAACTCAAGTACATGACAGAAAAAGGATAAAAAGGTTAGCTGGAAGGATGAAGTTTAAGTTTTCTTTATGTTTATTTATTAGTCATAAGTAGGCTGACATTAACAGTGCAATGAAGTTACTGTGAAAATCCCCTAGTTGCCACACTCTAGCGCCTATTTGGGTACACTGAGGGAGAATTTAGCACGGCCAATACATCCTAACCAGCTCGTCGTGTGGAGTTTGGGAGGAAACTGGAGCAGCTGGAGAAAACCCACACAGATATGGAGAGAATGTGCAGACTCTGCATAGACAGAAGTGAGGGAGTTGGAATGGAAGGAGTTTAACAAGGAGTTTAAACCTCAGTGCACAGACAGAGCGAGACTGAATGGTTTGGATGGGACGGTTATGTAATTCTGTGTAATTCTACAACAACAACATCATCTCATCCAGTCGGCATTTTTGTCTACCCCCTTCTCTCTCATGGATTCGTCCAGTCTCCTCACATTATTGGAGTGGGTTTGTGTTCACATTTACAACAGAACTTTTTAAAAATACCAACGTGTTCTTGGGGATTCTGGACATCACTCAGTGAGGAAGCTGTGATCCGTGGAGAGACCGTGTTGCAGACAGCAGAGCGAAAAACCAAAAGTTTGCATCTTCTCCCTCTCTGGCCGTAAGCAGAGATGTTTTGGAGTAATTCTGACAGTCAACTGTGGTGTGTTACCCCAATCACTCAGCAAAATAACGTTATGATAAACTTAGAAGGTTAGTTTATTCACATTGAAAACTGGCGGTGGTTGGGGGAGGTGGGGTGGGGAGGCAGGAGGGCTGATGGGAGTGTTTGTAAACATACACGTACACATGTGCATTTACACACCTGCATGCATGAACACATGTACATGAACACGCCCACATGCATGCACACACGTACATAAACACACGCGCACACACATGTATGCACACACACTCACACAATATATCACTCTCGTCGACTCTCTCACGCACTCACACACACACTCTCACACTTGCTCACTCACATACTATCACTCTCACAGATTCCCACTCACACACACACTCTCACACTTGCTCACTCACATACTATCACTCTCACAGATTCCCACTCACACACACACTCTCACACTTGCTCACTCACATACTATCACTCTCACAGATTCCCACTCACACACACACTCTCACACTTGCTCACTCACATACTATCACTCTCACAGATTCCCACTCACACACACACACTCACTCACTCACACACACACTATCACTCTTACAGACTCTCTCTCACGCGCATACACACACACACACACACACACATACACACACACATACACACACACATATACTCCCACACACACAGACACACAGACATTAATGGTGTTTCGAGAAGAAAAAGGGCAACAAAACTAAAACATCTAATGAAATGAATGTTAGTTCCTGAGATTCTGAGAAGACAAACTCCAGACAGGTTTCCTTCGTGGTGGGGTCCAGATGAGTTCCTGGTTCGAGACAGCAACACAAAATTCCCTGAAGTGAGTGACACTGCAACACCATGGGGTCTCTATGTTTAAACCCCCTGGGCAGATGACGACCAGAGAGTTTTACTATCAATCAGGTTTCAGGGAGTTGAGAGATGCTGGCCAGGTGTCTGCTCAGCCGAGAGCTACTGGTGTTCTTGCTGACTGCAGTGAAAGTAGCTGAGCTGTATTTGAAATGTAATATTCAAATGAACCAAAAGCTAGCAGCCTGGGGGCCATGTGACCCATTAATGAGTTAATGCAGTCACAGTTTCTATGTTTCAGGCCAAAATCCATTGCGTCCCTTCAGAGTGAAATAGTGGCTCTTAACACCTCTTCATACAATCATAGAATCACTCCAGTACAGAAAGAGGCAATTTGGCCCATCGAGTCTGCACTGACCACAATCCTACCTACGTCCCACCCCCGTAGCTCCACTTACCCTGCTGGTCCCCATGACACTAAGGGGGCAATTTAGCTAGGCCAACCCACCTAATATGCACATCTTTGGACAGTGGGAGGAAGCTGGAACACCCAGAGGAAACCCACGCAGACAAGGGGAGAATGTACGAACTCTACACAGACTGTCGCCCGAGGCTGGAATTGAACCCAGGACCCTGGCATTGTGAGGCTGCAGTGCTAACCACTGTGCCACCGTGCCACCCTAAAAATTCAAAGCCTAACTGCAGCAAATGTCTGTGAGCCTGACTCTTCAGGAAGGACGAGTTTCAACGTTTCTGCCTTTGTAATTGTCTAGGTCAGGGATCAGGTTGTCTGTTGGTTGTCTCGTTTTGTGATTATACTGTGGCCTTACCATAGGGTGTGAGAGCCCACAGGGATAAGGGTGGAACTCTATGTTAGGAGCTTCCAGAGCACTATACTGTAAATGGCAGAACCCTGAGGAACATTAACATACAGAGGGATCTGGACGTGCAGGTCCACAGTTCCCTAAAAGTGATTAAGATGGTATATGGCATGCTTACTTTCATCAGCTGGGGCATTGAATACAAGAGTTGAGAAATCATGTTGCAGCTATATTAAACCTTGGTTAGGTCGCACTTGGAACATTGCGTGCAGTTCTGGTCGCCACACTACCAGAAGGACATGGAAGCTTTGGAGAGAGTTCAAAGAAGGTTCACCAGGGTGTTGCCTGGTCTCGAGGGTGTTGGCTATGAGCAGAGGCTGAATAAACTAGGGTTGTTTTCACTGGAAAGACAGAAGGTAAGGGGAGACCTGGTAGAGGTCTACAAAATTATAAGATGATGAGGAGATGCCAGCGTTGGATTGAGGTGGGCACAGTAAGAAGTCTCACAACACCAGATTGAAGTCCAACAGATTTATTTGAAAGCCTGTGCTACCAAATAAACCTGTTGAGCTTTAACCTGGTGTTGTGAAAATAATGAGAGGCATAGGCAGGGAGGATAGTCAGAGGCTTTTTCCCAGAGTGGGAGTGTCAATTACGAGGGGACACGGGCTCAAGATGAGAGGGGGAAAGTTTAAGGGAGATGTAAGGGGCAAGTTTTTCACACAGTGGGTGCCTGGAACGCGTTGCCAGAAAAGATGGTGGAAGCAGGTACATTAGCAACATTTAAGAGGCATCTTGATGAGTACATGAATAGAGAGGGAATAGAGGGATGTGAACCGAGTAAGGACAGAAGGTACTTTTTAATTTATTTCGGGCATCATGATCAGCCCCTGGAGGGTCCTGTTCCTGTGCTGTAGTTTTCTTTGTTCTTTGTTAATACCTGGCCAACCTTGTGAGTCATGTGACCTGCAGCAGCCATTTTGTGGCTCAGCAGAAGTCTATTTCAAAACAGCAAAAGAAAATTGATGCAAACAGTTTTGATTTATTTCCATGTCTTTTTGACAAAGCACTGGCAAAGCTGGGATCATTTACCTTTGAGCCGACAAGGTTAAATAGAGATTCAATAGATGCGTTCACAATTCTGAGAGGTTTTGATATGGGTTTACAGTGGATAAGTAATGAGAGGATATAGATTTAACATAACTCATAAAAGGAGAAGGAGATGGGGGAGTAATTGTCAGGTCAGACATTGTCTATAAGGAGAGGCTGGATAGGTTTGGATTGTTTTCTCTAGAGCAGAGAAGGCTGAGGGGGGACGTGATTGAGGTGTATCAGATTATGAAGGGCTTGGACAAGATGAATAGGGAGCAGCTGTTTCCCTTGGTTGAGGGGTCAATCACAAGGGGACATAGTTTTAAGGGGAGGCGCAGGAGATTCAGAAGGGATTTGAGAAAAAATCTTCCTCACTCCGAGGATGGTGGGAGTCTGGAATGCACCACTCAGAGAAGTAGTGGAGGCCGGAAACTTTACAACCTTTCAAAAAGTATTTGGATGAGCACTTGAAATATCCTAACACTCAGGGATATGGGACAAGCTTGGTGTGACTCCTGCTCTATCCAAGACTGCAAGAAACTACAAATGAAGTCCAGTCCATCACTCATAAGAACATAAGAAATAGGAGCAGGAGTAGGCCATCTAGCCCTTCGAGCCTGCCCCGCCATTCAATAAGATCATGGCTGATCTGTCGTGGCTCAGTTCCACCTTCCCGCCCTCTCCTCATAACCCTTAACCCCCTCTCTTATCAAAAACCCATCAACCCGTTTCTTAAAAATATTTAGCGAGGCAGCCTCCACCACTTCAACGGGCAGAGAATTCCAGAGATTCACCACCCTTTGAGTGAAGAAGTTCCTCCTCAACTCTGTTCTAAACCACGCCCCCCCTTTATCTTGAGGCTGTGCCCCCTAGTCCTACTGTCTTTTTTGAGTGGGAAGAGTCTCTCCACCTCTATCCTATCCATCCCATTCATCATCTTATACGTCTCAATGAGATTTCCCCTCATTCTTCGAAACTCTAACGAGTACAAGCCTTGTTTATTCAGTCTCTCCTCATAGCTCAATCCCCTCAACTCCGGTATCAGCCTAGTAAACCTCCTCTGCACTCCCTCCAGGGCCAAAATATCCTTGCGCAGGTGTGGCGCCCAAAACTGTACACAGTACTCCAGCTGCGGCCTCACCAATGCCCTATACAGCTGCAGCAAGACCTCCCTACTTTTATATTCAATCCCCCTTGCTATGAAGGCCAGCATCCCATTCGCCTTCCTGACCACCTGCTACACCTGCACCTCAAACCAGCCTCTCATCCATTGACTCTGTCTACACTTCCTGCTGCCTTGGAAAAGCAGCCAGCATAATTAAAGCTCCATGCACCCCGGGCATTCTCTCTTCTGTCTTCTACCATCGGAGAAAAGATTCAAAAGTCTGAGGATCTGTACCAAGTGATTCAAGAACAGCTTCTTCCTGCTGCCGTCAGACTTTTGGACGGAGTTACCTCGCATTAAGTTGATCTTTCTCTACATCCTAGCTATGGCTGTAACACTACATTCTCCACCCTCTTCTTTCCTTCTCTATGAACGGTATGCTTTGTCTGTACAGCGTGCAAGGAATTAAACTTTTCACTGTATACTAATACATGTGACAATACTAAATCAAATTAAAATTAAGTGCTGGAAAATTTGGTGAGCGCATCTTTAAAGTTAAAGTTACTTAGTAAAGTTAAAGTACATGTGTGATGCTAATGTGCCTTTAAGAAATGATTTTCAAAATCGTGTTCCGTACAGGTATAAGCAGGTTCTTCATTTCGGTTCTGGCTACCTGCTTAACAAACATTTTTTTGCTGCTTCAGTGTTTTCAATGGGGTTTTGTTTGCTTTTATTCCAGGCCTAGCGCAGTGTCTGGGGTTTTACAAATTGTTGGGGAGAAGATTGATGGACGAGTCAAAGGCAGGAGGTTCGTCCACAGAGGAATCCAATGATTCACTCTCAGTTCTGGGTTCGGAGTCAGAAGGTTTTCGAGTTGCGGGCAGATTTTCTTTCTCTCTCTCTGGTATTATAGGTTCTGCTGGCTAGTTGGAAGCAAGTCTTCCTGCATTCCTAATGTGAGAATTCTGTCCTTTGCGGCGGTTCACTGTCATTATCTCTACCTTGAGGTCGGCTAGAGGTTACAAGACTGAGAAGTCAAAGTTTCTACTCTCCAACCAAAGGACTAAGTTCCAGCATCATGAGAGCAGTCTTATTTTCTGTTTTAAACCTGTGGCAGGGATATGTTTCAAGGACATTTGTTTGGCTGGAACATTTCATATAGCTGTTAAGGGTTATACAATATCATCTTTTTGTTTCTTGTTTCTAATTGGTAAAAGTTATTGCTACATGCTAACTGTATGTTAACTAATAAATATATATAAATGATTTGGAGGAAAATGTAACTGGTTTGATTAGAAAGTTTGCAGAAGACACAAAGGTTGGTGGATTTGCGGATGAGGACCATCAAAAGATGCAGCAGGATATAGATCAGTTGGAGACATGGGTGGAGAGGTGGCAGATGGAGTTTAATCCAGACGAATGTGAGGTAATGCATTTTGGAAGGTCCAATACAGATGGGAAATATACAGCAAATGGCAGAACCCTGAAGAGTATTGATAGGCAGAGGGATCTGGGTGTACAGGTACACAGGTCACTGAAAGTGGCAATGCAGGTGGAGAAGGTAGTCAAGAAGGCATACAGCGTGCTTGCTTTCATTGGCCAGGGCATTGAATTTAAAAATTGGCATGTCATGTTGCAGCTTTGTAGAACCTTAGTTAGGCCGCACTTTGGAATATGGTGTTCAATTCTGGCTGCCACACTACCAGAAGGATGTGGAGGCTTTGGAAAGGACACAGGAAAGATTTACCAGGATGTTTCCTGATGTAGAGGGAATTAGCTATGAAGAGAGGTTGGAGAAACTTGGTTTGTTCTCGCTAGAACAACGGAGGTTGAGGGGGCGACCTGATAGAAGTCTACAAGATTATGAGGGGGCGTGGACAGAGTGGATAGTCAGAAGCTTTTTCCCGGGGTGGAAGAGTCAATTACTAGGGGGCATTGGTTTGAGGTGCGAGGGGCAAGGTTTAAAGGAGATGTACAAGACAAGTCTTTTACACTGAGGGTGGTGAGTGACTGGACATTGCTGCTGGGGAAGGCAGAAGAAGCAGATACAATAGTGAGTATTAAGGGTGCCTTGACAAATACATGAATAAGATGGGAATAGAGGGATATCGTTCCCAGGAGGGGTTTAGTTCAGTTGAGCAGTATGGTTGCTGCAGGCTTGGAGAGCCTGTTCCTGTACTGCAATTTTCTTTGTTCTTCGTATTGTTAAATAAACTTTGTTTGATAAATGCTCCCTGATAATGGCTCAATTGCATCATATCTAAAGTGAAACACATCATGTTTATCCTAGCCAAATGTAAAGTGCCAAACTTACGAACCAGGCAGACTTCATAAAACACTTTGGAGTTTCCAACCTGAATGGGATTGCAGGTAATGTCCTGAGATGGATAGAAAGCTGGTTAGCAGATTGAAAACAAAGAGTTGGCATAAATGGGCCTTTTTTCTGATTGGTAATCAGTGACTTGTGGGATTCCGCAGGGGCTAGGACTGTTCACATTATATATTAGTGATTTGGAAGAGGGAACTGAATGTATTATCTTCAAAATTGCAGATGATACAAAGTTGGGTGGGAGGGTGAGCTGTGAGGAAGATGCAGAGTTGCTTCAGCGTGATTTGGACAGGCTGAGTGTGTGGGCATCTGCGTGGCAGATGCAGTGTAATGTGGATAAATGCGAGATTATTCACTTTGGTAGCAATAACAGGAAGACAGATTATTACTTGAACGGGTTTAAATTGAGGGAGGTAGATATTCAACGAGACCTTATGAGTCCTCGTGTAACAGTTGCTGAAAGTAAGCGTGCAGGTACAGCAGGCAGTAAAGAACGTTGACCTTCACAGTGGGAGGATTTGTGTATAGGGATAGAGATGTTTTGCTGTAATTGCAGAGAACATTTGTGAGGCCACACCTGGAGTATTAGGTGCTGTTTTGGTGTCCCTATCTGAGGAAGAATATCCTTGCTATAGAGGGAGTACAGTGAAGGTTTGCCAGGCTGATTGCTGGGGTGGCAGGTCTGTCATTTGAGAACAGACTAAGTCGGTTTGGCTTATACTCACTGGGGTTTAGAAGATTGAGAGAGGGTCTCACAGAAACTTAACAATTCTAACAAAGTTTAGACAGGATAGATTTAGAAAGCATGTTTCCGATGGTGGGGGACTCCAGAACTCGGGGTCATAGTTTGAGGATAAGGAGTAAACCTTTTAGAAACGAGGTGAGGAGAAATTTCTTCACCCAGAGGGTGGTGAATGTGTGGAATTCACTCCCATAGAAAGTGGTTGAGGCCAAAACACTGTCTGATTTCAAGAAGAAATTAGATATCGATCTTGGGGCTAAAGGGATCAAGGGATTTGGGAGGGCAGGGGGTATCAGGATATTGAATTTGATGATCAGCCATGATCAAAATGAATGGCAGAGCAACCAAGAAGGGCCGAACGGCCTACGCCTACTTCCAGTTTCTACGTTTCTAAGTGCTGTAATAGTAGCAGCCTCTACCGCCTCCTCTGGCAGCTCATTCTATATATGCACCACCCTCTCTGTGAAAAGGTTGCCCCTCAAATTCCTTTCAAATCTTTCCCCTCCCACATTAAACTCAAACCCTCTAGTTTTGGGCTCCCCTACCATGGGGAAAAGACCTTGGTTATTCACTTTATCTGGGCCCCTCATGATTTTATAAATATCTGTAATCTCACCCCTCGCCCTCCTACATTCCAGAGAAAATGTCCCAGCCCATCTAGCCTCTCCTTATAATTCAAACCTTCCAGTCCTGGTAACATCCGTGTAAATCTTCCTTGTACCCTTCCTAGTTTAATAACATCCTTCCTATAGCAATCAGAATTGTACACAATACTCCAAATGTGACCACACCAATGTCTGGTACAGTTGGAACATAATGACCCAACTTCTGCACTCAACGCGTTGGCCGATGAAGGCAAACGTGCCAAATGCCTTCCCCACCTTGTCTACCTGTAACTGATTGAGGATTAAATGATGGTCAGGACATGAGGAAGGACTCCTCCGCACTTCTTAAAATAATGCCACAGTGTCCTTAAGCTGACAACAGAGGTTAAAGTTAGGCCACTGGGTTTAACATCACATCCAGTACACATCTCCGCTAACAGTGCAGCACCCCCTCAGTATTGGGTTTTGTGCTTTGAGACACATTAATCTATGATGGGAAAGCCCAGACAAAAAGCCAACAGGAACATTTGAAGATTCCCATTCTTGAAAGGAAGAGTAGGATTTGGATTGTAGGTAAGGTGCTCCACCTAGTGGCTTGGCTGATAAATGACGACAGTCATTGAATGCGTAGAACAAGGGACAGGAACAATGGGTAAACATAAGAACATAAGAACATAAGAAATAGGAGCAGGAGTAGGCCATCTGGCCCTTCGAGCCTGCCCCGCCATTCAATAAGATCATGGCTGATCTGTCGTGACTCAGCTCCACCTTCCCGCCCTCTCCCCATAACCCTTAATCCCTTCTCTTATCAAAAACCCATCAACCCGTTTCTTAAAAATATTTAGCGAGGCAGCCTCCACCACTTCAACGGGCAGAGAATTCCAGAGATTCACCACCCTTTGAGTGAAGAAGTTCCTCCTCAACTCTGTTCTAAACCGCCCCCCCTTTATCTTGAGGCTGTGCCCCCTAGTCCTACTGTCTTTTTTGAGCGGGAACAGTCTCTCCACCTCTATCCTATCCATCCCATTCATCATCTTATACGTCTCAATGAGATCTCCCCTCATTCTTCTAAACTCTAACGAGTACAAGCCTAGTTTATTCAGCCTCTCCTCATAGCTCAATCCCCTCAATTCCGGTATCAGCCGAGTAAACCTCCTCTGCACTCCCTCCAGGGCCAAAACATCCTTGCGCAGGTGCGGCGCCCAAAACTGCACACAGTACTCCAGCTGCGGCCTCACCAATGCCCTATACAGCTGCAGCAAGACCTCCCTACTTTTATATTCAATCCCCTTCGCTATGAAGGCCAGCATCCCATTCGCCTTCCTGACCACCTGCTGCACCTGCAAGCTGTGCCACTTGGCATGCCACTTGGCATGTGTGTGTTCACCACCATCTTCTCAAGGGCAAATTGGGACAGGCAATAAATGCTAGGCTTGCCAGTGATTCAATCAGTCCAAGAGTGTTGAAATTGGGCAATGCCCGTTATTTGGGCAGACAGGGTTTGGCTGTGACCAACACTCCTCCCATTTCCAAAGCTGTCCACATATCCCTGATTCATTTGCTGGAAAAACACAAGAGTTGACCAGTGCTGAGATGGTTGAACATAGCGGACAATAAGAAGTGTTGTCAGGGATTCTGTGTTTGGGATTAACATTCTGGAAGTGCCACGCTCAGAACTTGAAGAACCTTAGTGTCATTGATTGCCAAGAAGCAGAGTGTATGTGAATAGAGGCAACTCGACTGGCCAGCATAGATCAGCTATGATCTTATTGAATGGCAGGGCAGGCCTGAAGGGTCCGGTGACCTCCTTCTGCTTCCATTTCTTGTATGAGTTCTTGCTCTTGTACTCTATATCCCTATGCCCCAACTAAGAAAGCCCAGAATACTGTATCCTTTACTTGCTGCTCTCTCCTGCCACCTTCAGTGATGTATCCACCTGTAAACCCACTGCTCCTCAACCCCCTTGAGAATTTCACCCCTTAATTGACACAAAAATACAAGACCTCAGCTGGAACATTGGCTGGGATTTTACAGCCTCGCTCACCCTGAAACTGTAAAATGCCAATGATCCACTCCTTGCCTGCACTGATTCCCTGGCAGGCAGGACGGTAAAATTCCAGCCATTGTGTACAGCTCTGGGCACCATGCTACAGGAAGAATGTGAACATGTTGGGGAGAGTGCAGGAGGGGCTTACAGGAATGGTTCCAGGGATGAGAAACTTCCAGTTTTGAAGATAGATAGAACATAGAACATTACAGCGCAGAACAGGCCCTTCGGCCCACGATGTTGCGCCGACCAGTTACAAAACAATGACCCACTAGCCTAAACCAATCCCTTTTCATCCATAAACCTATCCACAGATCTCTTAAACGCCCCCAAACTAGGCGCATTTACAACTGCAGCTGGCAGGGCATAAACTGCAGCTGGCAGGGCATAGGAGAATCATAGATGCCCTTCGGCCCACCATGTCGATGCCGACTATCAAATACGAATCTACAGTAATCCCATTCAGGTAAGGTGCTCCATCTAGTGGCTTGGCTGATAAGTGGCAACAGTTACTGAGCATTTATGATGCTGAGGCTGGGTTTGAACCCACGACAATGCTGGAATGCACAGAGCAAGATAAAGGAACAGTGGGCAAGTCTACAGAGTTTGTGCGACTCACCACCATATCTTCAAGGGCAAGGACAAGAGGTTGGGTCTGTTCTCCTTGGATTGAACGAGGTTAAGAGAAGGTTTAATACAGATTTCCAAAATCAGAAGGGAGCTGGATAGAGGGGACAGAGAGAAGCTGTTCCCGCTCGTCAAAGGATCGAGAATGAGAGATTGTAGGGAAGCAAAAGGGACGGGAGAAAAAACTTTTCCACCCAGCGAGTGGTTGGGGTCTGGAATGCTCTGTCTGGACACGGGGTGCAGGCAGGTTCAATAGAGGGATTCAAGAGGGATGATTGAGTTGAAACAATCTGCCGGGGTAGGGGGAGAAAAGGCAGGGGAAGCCATGATGCTCATTTGGAGAGCTGGTGTGGGCATGATGGGCCAAATGGCCTCCTTCTGCGCCGTATCAATTCTGTGCAGTGTGCCAGCGAGAAAGCTGAGCCTCTGAATCAGATGATTTTAGGCCTGAGACCCTTCCCAGATGTTCGAGCACAAAGTCTAATGTTTGCCCTGCATGGAGATTGGGATTTTCCAGCCCTGATACTGCCGGACATCATCACGGCTGAGATGGGAATATTTTGAGAGCTGCAACAAATCTCCATATCTCAAAAATAAATCAGTCACGATTGAACGGCGGAGCAGACTGGATGGGCCGAGTGGCCTAATTCTGCTCCTATCTTTTATGATCTTATGGCCCATCCCACCCCTCGGTGCCAGCGTCCTGAGTCCCGCTCCTTCATCACACCCGTGCTTCCTGATCTATCCTGGGTGTAGCTGAGCGATATCTTGAGTTTTCAAATTGAGTTTTCAGACTCTGTCCACATAACCACATGCATTTTATAGAAACTCTGCAGTGCAGAAGGAGGCCATTTGGCCCATTGGGTCTGCATCGACAACAATCCCACCCCAGGCCCTATTCCCACAACCCCACACATTTACCCCACTAACCCCTCTAACCTACACATCCTGGGTCACGGTTGAGGACTCTGGATCTGTACTTGTTGGAGTTTAGAAGAATAAGAGAGGATCTTATTGAAACTTACAGGATACCGCGAGGCTTGGATAGAGTGGATGTGGAGAGGACATTTCCACTAGTAGGAAAAACTAGAACCAGAGGCACAACCTCAGGCTAAAGGGACGATCCTTTAAAACAGAGATGGGGAGGAATTTCTTCACCCAGTGAGTGGTGAATCTGTGGAACTCTTTGCCGCAGAAGGCTGTGGAGGCTGGGTCATCGAGTGTCTTTAGGACAGAGATAGATACGTTCTTGATTAATAAGGGGATCAGGGGTTATGGGGAAAAGGCAGGAGAACGGGGATGAGAAAAGTATCAGCCATGATTGAAGGAAGAGCAGACTTGATGGGCCAAATGGCCTAATCCTACTCCTTTTTCTTGTGGGACATTATGAGCAATTTAGTGTGGCCAATGCACCTAACCTATCCATCTTTAGACTGTGGGGATGAAACTAGAGCACCCAGAGGAAACCCATGCTGACACAGGGAGAACGTGCAAGCTCCACAAGATAGTGACCCAAGCCAGGAATTGAACCCGGATCCCTGACGCCGTGAGACAGCAGTGCTAACCATTGTGTTACCGTGCCGTCCTGCTGCCTGACAATACCAGGGACCGAGGTTCAACTCCAGCCTCGGGTCACTGTCTCTGCTGAGTCTGCATGTTCTCCCCGTGTCTGTGTGGGTTTCCTCCAGCTGCCCCAGTTTCCTCCCACAGTCCAACAATGTGTGGGTTAGGTGGGTTGGCAACGCTAAATTGCCCCTTAGTGCCAGGGAGATTAACAGGGTAAGGACATGAGGTTACGGAGATAGGGCCTGGATGGGATTGTTGTCGGTGCAGACTCGATGGGTTGAATGGCCTCTCCTGCACTGTAGCGATTCTAAGATGAACGAATGGAAAAAAAGTCACCTTGGCTGGTTTGTTAAAAAAAAACTTAAAAATTCTCCAAGAAGAGCAGAAGCATCCAAGGATGCTTCCGAGAAAGCTCGCCCCATTCCCTCCGATACTCTACGCACGTGTTAGCATCACCAAGGCCGTGGAGGTTAGCCAATGATCCACTTCATCTCCTGGGCCAAGGGCCAATTGAGCTCCAGCGCTGATAACGGGTGATTATAAAAGGCCAGGCGACATTGCGGAAGCAGGAGATCCGAACAGTTACCACCTGCAGCGTCACAGCTTCGAAAACCAGGCGCTGCTCCCTCCCTCCCTCCACCCCCCACGGCTCGGCCGTGACGCCCCGCTCCTCACCTCGTCTCTGCGTCCCTCTCCTCACCCTCAGACAGAAGAAGAATGAAGACCCTCTCCTGTCTGTCCGCCGGGGGGCTGGTGCTGATGGCTGTCGCCCTCGCCACGCTCCTCCGCGGGGTCAGCCCCCTGCCCTCCGAATCGGTCATCAAGCTGTGCGGCCGTGACTTTGTCAGGGCGGTCTTCGTCTCGTGTGGGGGCTCCCGGTGGAAGCGATATTCCCCCGAAGAAAACGACCAGAGGGGCAGCTTGTACCGTAAGTAGCAGGGGTTAGGGCCTGTGGGGGGGGGGGGGGGGGGGGGATTGGGGGGGGGGGAGAGGGGGGAGGTGGCGTTTGGAGTGAGTAGGGGGGAATGGGGAGCTCAGAGTTCTCTTGAGAGATCGAGGAACGTCTATTTAACTGCTCACTCGCAGTGGTTAGCCCTGCTGCTTTGCAGATCCAGGGACCCCGGGTTCGAAACTGGCCTCGGGTCACTGTCTGTGTGGAGTCTGCACATTCTCCCCGTGTCTGCGTGGGTTTCCTCTGGGTGCTCCGGTTTCCAAAGATGTGCCGGTTGGGTTGATTGGCTATTGCTAATTTGATCCTTAGTGTCAGGGGATTAGCAGCGTCGGTATGTGGGGTTACAGGAATAGGGCCTGGGTGGGATTGTGGTCAGTGTAGACCCGATGGGCTGAATGGCCTCCTTCAGGGTGAAGGGGCAGGCGGGAGGGGGGACAAACGTAATGCCTCTCACAATTACTGAGCACTGGTGGCTACACCCGGAGTGCTGCGTACAGTTTTGGTGATCTTACTTAAAAGGGGCAACATACACCCATTGGGTGAAGGTTGACTGGCTTGATTCCTGGAATAAAGGGGGTTGTCCCTACAACCACAAAGCGACACAGTGGGTAGTACTGCTGCCTCACAGCGCCGGGGACCTGGGTTCGATTCTGGCCTCGGGTGACTGTGCAAATGAGCACTTGAGACATTATAACATTCAAGGATATGGGGCAAGAGTAGGAAAATGGGATTAGTGCGCTTTTATTGGTAGCTATTGTCAGTGCAGACTTGATGGGCCAAAGGGCCTTTTCTGCTATGTGCGAGCCCATGAGCAGAATTTTCCCATCCCACCCACCTTGGGAATTGTAGTGGACTGAATATGGACCATGCAGAGGTCCTCAGACCTTGGGGCGAGTGTGGCTGGAAAATCCATTATTTATTTATCCATTTATTCAAGTAGGCTTATGTTAATGCTGCAATGAAGTCACTGCGAAAATCTGCTAGTCATCACGCTCCAGCGCCTGTTCGGGTACACTGAGGGAGAATTTAGCATGGCCAATGCACCTAACCCGGACTGTGGGAGGGAACCGGAGCACCTGGAGGAAATCCACGCAGACACAGGGAAGAACGTACAGACTCTGCACATACAATGACCCAAGCCGGGAACCGAACCCGGAACCCTGGCACTGTGAGGCTGCAGCGCTAACCACTGTGCCACCGTGCAGTCACAGAGATGACATTTTCACTTGTGTGTGAAGGGAAACAAATCAGGGTCTATCGCAATGAGAGTGTTGCTAATAAATCTCATAGGGAATCAGGATAAACAGCTTTATCCAGGGATTGTTGGGAAAGTGGAATTCAGTCTCACTGAGTGGATGAGAGTGAATTGGATCAATGTGAGGTATTGCACTTTGGAAGGATCTGGGAATACAGGTACAGAATTCCCTGAAAGTGACGTCACAGGTGGATAGGGTCGTAAAGAGTGCTTTTGGTACATTGGCCTTTATAAATCGGAGTATCGAATATAAAAGTTGGAGTGTTATGGTAAGATTGTATAAGGCATCGGTGAGGCTGAATTTAGAGTATTGTGTACAGTTTTGGTCACCTAGTTACAGGAAGGATTGAAAGAGTGCACAGAAGGTTCACAAGGATGTTGCCGGGACTTGAGAAGCTAAGTTACAGAGAGAGATTGAATAGGTTAGGACTTTATTCCCTGGAGCATAGAAGAATGAGGGGAGATTTGGTAGAGATGTGTAAGATTTTGATGGGTAAAGATAGAGTGAATGCAAGCAGGCTTTTTCCACTGAGGCTAGGGGGAGAAAAAAACCAGAGGGCATGGGTTAAGGGTGAAAGGAGAAAAGTTTAAAGGGAATATTAGGGGGGACTTCACGCAGAGAGTGGTGCGAGTGTGGAATGAGCTGCCAGATAAAGTGGCAAATGAGGGGTCACTTTTAACATTTAAGAAAAACTTGGACAGGTTCATGGATGAGAGGGGTGTGGTGGGATATGGTCCAAGTGCAGGTCAGTGGCACAAGGCAAAAAATGGTTCAGCACAGACAAGAAGGGCCAAAAGGCATGTCTCTGAGCTGTAATTTTCTATGCTTCTATGTATCAAAAGGGAAGAAAGCAAGTTACTGCGGACGCTGGAATCCGAACCCAAAAGAGAAAAAGCTGAAAAATCTCAGCAGGTCTGGCAGCGTCAGTAAGGGGAGAAAAGAGCTTTGACAAAGGGTCATCTGGACTCAAGACATCAGCTCTTTTCTCTCCTTATAGATGCTGCCAGACCTGCTGAGATTTTCCAGCATTTTCTCTTCTGGCATCAAAGGGGAAGATGAAACCCACATGGGGGTAAAAGTAACAGGGATGTACGGGGATAGACAAACTCAGGGGGAGCTGGCTAGTATGGAGCAACATGAACCAATCGGGCAGAATGGCCTGATTCCACAAATACTCTCAGGGTGAAATCTGATGAAGGGGCAAATGTAACTGACTCCTACCCAGGCAACTGATTGAGACTGGAAAACTGGGGGGGATTGTGGTTAAGAACACAAAACAATCCCTTCGTCAGTTCAGCAAATTCTGCTAAAGTGTTTAAAAAGTATGAAAATGTGACTTTGTACTAGCCCAGATCTGGGAGGGAAAAAAAAACCTGTCGGATATCCAGTTCTGAGCAAGTGTGAACAATGTGTCCCAGCGAAACAGCAGCTGCTTGCAAAACCTGAGAACTGACAGATAATTGTATCAGCTCCAGATGAATGAATGGAATCTCAGACCTGTTTTGTTACATTACAGGCACAATTATTTCCATCGCGCATCGGAGTTGCGAATCAAACAGGGGCAACTAAACAACCAACTTGTTTTTCCCATAATGATTCGTCTGCTGTAATGTTTAATCCAATGCCCCAGCCAATCAATTCAGAGGGTATGATGGAGGTGTTCAGTTAATAAGGACAATGAAGGAGGTGTTCGAGGCAGATTTTTTTTACACAGAGAGTGATGGGTGCCTGGAACTCGTGGCCAGGGGAAGTAGTGGAAACAGACACGGTAGTGACTTTTAAGGAGCATCCCGACAAATACATGAATAGGATGAGAATAGAGGGATATGGTCCCCGGAAGGGTAGGAGGTTTTAGTTAAGTCGGGCAACATGATCAGTGCAGACTCGGAGGGCTGAAGGGTCTGCTCCTGTGCTGTAATCTCCTTTGTTCTTTGAATGTTTGTATCCAGTATTGTAACAGCAGAAACTTTATACAGCGAGCATCGAAAGATAGCTTCAGAATTTAACACTTCTGAAATCAAGCACATTTTACAATGAAACAATTAATATCCGAAAACTCTTTTTTTTTTGCGCACCGAAGCGTCAAGTTCATCAAGTTTTACAATGATGCTGTTTAGGAACCCAAATTCTTTCCAGTTATGGTCAGCACAGGATTAGATACAGAGGGGAGGCAGTGATATTATTGCTAGGTGGTATTACTGGTATTATCGCTGGACCATTAATCCCGCAAGTCAGCTAATGATCTGAGGCCCCGGGTTTGAAACCGGACGCAGCAGACAGTAAAATTTGAATTCAATAAAAAATATCTGGAATTAAGAATCTATTGATGACACTGTCCCCATCAAACATTCCCAGAACAGGTACAGCACGGGGTTAGATACAGAGTAAAACTCCCTCTACACTGTCCCCCATCAAACATTCCCAGGACAGGTACAGCATGGGGTTAGATACAGAGTAAAGCTCCCTCTACACTGTCCTCATCAAACATTTCCAGGACAGGTACAGTATGAGGTTAGATACAGAGTAAAATTCCCATTGCTTTTAAAATTCTCAGCCTCGTTTTCAAATCCCCCATAGTCTCACCCCTCCCTATTTCTGCAATCTCCTCCAACCCCACATCTCTCTGAGATCTCTGTGCTCCTCATGTTTGGGTCTGTTACAGATCCCTGATTTTAATCACTGTACTATTGGTGGCTGTATCTCCCATAGTCTGGGCCCCAAGGTCTGGAATTCCCTCCCTACACATCTCCATCTTGTTTTCCTCCTTTAAGACACCCCTTAAAATCTACATCTTGGACCAAGTTTATGGTCATTTGTCCTAACATTTCCTTACGTCCTTTACGTCTTTTGTGTTTTATAATTGCTCTGTGAAGTGCCTTGGGAAGTGGCTATCTAAATGAAGGTTGTTGGTAGTTCTGACCACTCAAGTGTTACTGCAAAAGAGAGACTAAATGAGTTGGAATTATATTCACTAGAAGAGTGAGAGGGGATCTCGTGGAAACTTATAAAATTCTAACACGATAAGACAGGATCGATTCAGAAAGAATGTTCCTGATGGTGAGGGAGTCCAGAACTGGGGATGGCTTAGAACGGAGGTGAGGAGAAATTTCTTCACCCAGAGGGTGGTGAATGTGTGGAATTCACTCTCACAGAAAGTAGTTGAGGCCAAAATGTTGCCTGATTTCAAGAAGAAATCAGATATAGCTCTTGGGGTTAAAAGGATCAAGGAATCAAGTTGTTTAAGAGTAACTTAGACAGGCACATGAGTGGGTTGGAGATGGGTGGATATAGGAGATTGTTTAAAAAATCATTGGGGTGTCCCTGGTAAGGTAAATGGATATGGTACAATAATAATGTTTTTTTTTTCTCTTTTTCATTCACAGGTTTTAAGTCAGTCCGCCTTGTTGTCCAATGAGGGGCATACACGCGATGGGTCGTACTTGGGCTGCTCTTGATTGTTCGAGATTAGCCTAGTGCTTCACGTCGTTAGTGTGTGCCTAAACTGGACCAGATACTGGGCAAGATGACAGCTCAGTAACTATCACTGTTTGCTGTGCAGACACATGGATTTGGGCCGGTGTCTGTGGGAGTTTGCGCATTCTCCCCGTGCTTGCATGGGTTTTTTCCGGGTGCTCCGGTTTCCTCCCACACCCCAAAGATGTGCTGTTAGGCTGATTGGCAGTAATAAATTGTCCCTAAATTAGTTTCCTTCAATGTGGATGGCCATAAAACATTAGATAAGGGTCATGGGTGGAGGGGGGACCGGTGGTGTTAAGATGGTGGCGCGGGCTCGTTGGGCCGAAGGGCCTGTTTCCCGGGCTGCTTTTGTTCTTTGTTCTTTATATGGGGGCGAAGACGGGATCAGGATATTGAATTCAATGATCAGGATGAATTGAAGGGCCAAATGGCCTACTCCTGCTTCTAGTTTCTGTGTTTCTCTGTCAAAATCTTCTTTTTACACCTACCCCAGTGTGTAACATGTTTGCTTTGTGTTCACGTCACAGGTGCTCTGCTAGACTCGCTGAACTCACCAACTCAGGAACCCAAGGCAGGAGAGGTGGAAGACACAGAGCCAGAAGCTCCGGTTGGGGAGAACGGGACACCGCTTCCTCAGCTGGAAAGTCATGGAGCTTCTGCGGGGTCAAGTGGGGATCGGCATGAAGAGAGCAGGTTATCTTCGACTGTGCACAGCCTCTCGGAAGAGATATCCTCACGATCTAAGCGTAGCGCCGGACTGGGCAAGACCTGCTGCAAACAAGGCTGCACCAGGAGTGATATCATCAGACTTTGTTGATTGGTTGGTCTTCTGAGGCTATATTAGGAATCGCTGGGATTCCTTTGCTGGTTTGTCTCATTATTATCAAAAGGTTTCATTTATTTCAATTTGTCACGCCCCTGGTTTATCCTTGTACAACCCTTGCTTTCCCCCATGTTTCTCCTTCCAGTCAGAGGCTGGCATTCTCTGGAATTTAAGATATTGCCGTCAATGCCACTCTGATCAGTTGGCATTGAATTCAGGCTTGCCATTGACACGAGGCAAGCCAGGTTACAGGTGCCATGGGCAAACACCACTCCTAGTGAAACCAGCAGCTTAAACTCACCAATCTCAACACAAATCCATCTCCAACAATTAATGGAACTTACAACAGAGAAACAGGACATTGAGCCCCAGTGACCTGTTTTTTTAAATTCATTCGTGAGACATGGGCATCGCTGGCTGGCCAGCATTTTGTGCCCATCCCAGACACCCAAGAACTGAATGTCTTGCTTTGCCATAACAGAGGGCAGTTGAGAGTCCATAAGACCATAACACCATAAGATATAGGAGCAGAATTAGGCCACTCGGCCCATCGAGTCTGCTCCGCCATTCAATTATGGCTAATAATTTTCTCATCCCCATTCTCCTGCCTTTTCTCCATAACCCCTGACCCTCTTATCAATCAAGAGCCTATCTATCTCTATCTTAAAGACATTCAATGACCCGGCCTCCACAGCCTTCTGCGGCAAAGAGTTCCACAGATTCATTGCTCTCTGGCTGAAGATGTTCCTCCTCAAAGGATCGTCCCTTTAGCCTGAGGTTCTGCCCTCTGATTCTAGCTTTTCATACTAGTGGAAACATCCTCTCCATGTCCACTCTATCCAGCCTCGCAGTATTCTTTAAGTTGCAATAAGTTTCCTCTTTGTCCTTCTAAACTCTAATGAATTCTGTCCTGTGTTGCTGTGGCTCTGGAATCACAAGTAGGCCAGACCAGGAATGGATGGCAGATTTCCTTCCCCATCGGACATTAGTGAAGTGTTGTACTAGCTTCTGTGCTCCAGACATGCCACCCTCACCACTCCAGTAGTGGCAATGTTGCAGGACTGATAACTCAGGCCCCTCCAAATCTGGTGTTCTGGGATAATGGGTTCAAATCTCACAATGGCAGTTGGTGGAATTTAAGTTCAATCAATAAATAATTAAATAAACAATCCAATTAATTTTAAGTTGGTCTCAGTAACAGGAACCATCATTGATTGTTGGAAAGAAACTCCATCTGGTTCACTAATGTCCTTTGGAGAAAGGAATCTGCTGTTGTTACCTGGCCTGGCCTACATGTGACCCCTGAGCCACAGCAATGTATATTATGTATACATTGCTGTGGCAATACAATATATTAACTCTCCCTGTCAAATGGCCCAGCGAGACACTTGGTTGAAGGGCAATTAGGGATGGGCAACAAATATCTGCCAAGTCAGTGATGACCACATCCCATCAAAGAATAAAGAAAAACGGGTGGGATTGTCCCTTAGTTTCAAGGGGATTACGTGGGGTTACAAGAATAGGGCATGGGTGGGATTGTTGTCACTCGATGGGCCGAGTGGCTTCCTTCTGCATTGTAGGAGGTTCTATGATTCAATGAAATTCTACGTAACATAAACAGCTTTGATTTCCCTCTCCCAGTGGGGCGATTGGTCCCCTGTGGAAATGGCCTGTGTTTGGAGGCAGGATGGGTGTGGTGACGTTGTTCCTCTGGTTAGGATTTTTCCAGCATGATAAAGCTTTGAATTTGGTGTTGGATGGGGACGGGGGGGGAGGGGGGGGGGGGGGGGGACGGGGGGATCAGGGACGGGAGGGATGGGCGGTGGTGGGGGGAGCCAGTGGGTGGGGGGGATGTGGTGCAGGAGAGTGATGAGGAGGGTGGGGAATTTGTTCTGAACCAGATTTAGTGCTGTCAACTTTTATCGTTCTTTTCATTTCTTGTAAATTTCGCCAGCATGAAATTGTTAGGGGTGAGTGGGAGATGTGGTGGTGGTGGCGGAGGCGGGGGGGGGGGGGGTGCAGCGGGGTGGGGAGGTGGTGATGACCTGCAAAATTACATGGATTGCGTTCCCTCTGGAATTGATCCAGACTGTGTGGAGTCTGGACCAATGGCTGAGCATCCACTCTCCTCTAAGATCAGAATTCCAAATCGCTAGATGTGAGGAGAGGGCAGAACCTCAGGTGAAGAAAGTTTTGAAAGATTAAAGTTTATTTATTAGTATAAGCAAGTCGGCTTACATTAACACTGCAATGAAGTTTCTGTGAAAATCCCCAAGTCACCACACTCCTTTGCCTGTTCGGGTACACTGAGAGTGAATTTAGCACGGCCAATGTACCCTAACCAGCTCGTCTTTGGAGTATGGGAGGCAACTCATGCAGACACAGAGAGAATGTGCAAACCTCCATACAGATGGTGACCTAAGCTGGGAATTGAACCTGGGCCCCTGAGGCTGTGAGGCAGCAGTGCTAACCACTGCACTACTGTGCCGCCAGAGTTAAGGAGGTGGAGAAATTTAAGGACAGAATTCCAGTGAGTGGGACTAGGGTGGCCGTGAATGATGGGAAGTCCATGACTGTTGCTCTGTCAACAGGAAAGTTCCTTCCATTCGTCTCTTCCCCATTTCTCCCCTCTTGCTTTCCCTGAATGCACCCATCTCGCTCACACATCTCCTTTGCCAGCTCGTCCTCGTGACAATGTAGGTCCACAGGCTGGATTTCTGCTCAAGCCTGTCCTCAGGGGACAAGAATACGCCCCCCTGTAGGAGTTACAGGGAAGCCCATCAAAGATGGGAAAGGTGACAAATCTCACCTCCCTCCCCCACATCCCCCAACTCCTCCTTACCCTACAAGGATAGAAATGAATCAAGCCCATCGCCAAGCTGGGAGCCAACATCTCCTAATCCAACAGAGGGCTAGAGCCTGACACATTTATCACCATTTGTGCTTAGTTTGCGCGTTCTCCCCGTATCTGCATGGGTTTCTTTCAGGTGCTCCAGTTTCCTTCCATGGTCCAAAGATGTGCGGGCTAGGTGGATTGGCCGTACTAAATTGACACTTAGTGTCAGGGGGATTAGCAGGGTAAATATATAGTGTTGCGGGGATAGGGCCTGGATGGGATTGTTATCTGTGTGGGCCCAATGGGCCGAATGGCCTCTTTCTAGACTAGAGGGATTCTATGATTCTAAGTGGCAGTTACATCATCACACTTATATTAAGAAAAGTAAAAGTGAACTGTGTGAGAGCATTTACAGAATGATTGTAATGAGGGAAGTGGGTATTTAGAGTTGGAACAGGAGTCCCTGAAGTGAGTGACAGACCTGGACGATGCAGAGCTCATTGGCTGGGCCTCATGCCCGGGAGGTTCCCTGGCATCTGGCTGCTAGGTGGCAATGGGTAATTCCAAAGCAGGAAGCTGTACTCAAATGATGAGGTATGGTGTGGTGAGAAGCTGTTTATAGATGGTCAAAGCTGATAGGGAGTGAGGGGGTGGATAAAGATAGCTAACTGAAGCCTACTATTAAGTTTTGGAACTGATTTACCTCAACATCTCTCTGATATCTGCCCTCCTCCCCTCACCAGTAGATCTGACCTGAATGTGGGGAAGGAGTGAGGGTCAGGAGGAGTTGGGATCCCTCACTGCTCTTTGACTTGGGCCTCCAAATAGTGGGATCCTGATTTGCATAAGACCTCTTTGCCTTGTCTTCTCAGGACTCAGCAGGAAGACGGGAGCAGAGAACTGGGAGTGGAGGTGACTGCTCCCATCTCACTTTCCTGGGGAGGCAGTGGCGTAGTGGTATTGTTGCTGGACTCATGATCTGGAGACCCAGGGAAATGGTCTTAGGTTCAAATCCCAACATGGCAGATGGTGAAATCTGAATCCCACAGAAATCTGGAAATGAAAGTCTAACGGTAACCATGAAACCATTGCTTGATTGTAGTTAAAAACCCATCTGATTCACTAATGTCCTTTGGAGAAGGAAATCTGCCGTCCTTACGAGGTCGGGAATATTTTGTGACTCCAGACCCACAGCAATGTGGTTGACTTTTAAAATATCCTCAGGGTTGGTCAATAAATGTTGGCCCAGCCAGTGACCCCCGCATCTCATGAATGAATTAAAAAAAAACTCCTTCAACTTTCCTCCGGGTGCTCCAGTTTCCTCCCACAGTCCAAAGATGTGCGAGTTAGGTTGATTGGCCGTGCTAAAATTGCCCCTTAGTGTCATGAGATGTGTAGGTTAGAGGGGTTAGCGGGTAAATGTATAGGGATATGGGGGTAGGGTCTGGGTGGAATTGTGGTCGGTGCAGACTCGATGGGCCGAAGGGCTTCTTTCTGCACTGTAGGGTTTCTATGATTCTATGATTTTCCCCTGATTTCCATCAGGTGAGGGGAGTTAAAATTGGGCTGTTATTTGTAAACAGGCTTTGAGTCACCCACTCGAGGCTTTGAAAGAATCGACGGGGAGGAGGGGGGGGGGGGGAGTGTTGTAGGGAGAGGATGATTGTTTTTTAACCAAGTTTTATCAAGGAAAAAGTGTAAAAAATTCCTGGGAAAAGCATCTGCATTTATCCAGTGTCTTACCTTGCCTTATGCAGGTTCCAGCAGGCGACGCACAGTGAACTGGTTTTCAAAGTGTGTCGACTGTTTTATGAACAAATTAATCTAAAAGAATTGTGGAATCTTTCCTGCGAGGGTAAAGTGAAATTTCTTTAACTACGCTGAACTATTTGCACACTGCGTTACAACTACAAAGAAACAAGCTTTAAGCCATACAAATCATTTAAAGATGTTTTAAATTCTTTTCCGCGAACTCTGCTTGCCGTCTTTTCTGAATGAATAAATCATACTGACTCATTTAAACTATTTACTCTGACACCGCCTGCTTAGATTGTACAATCCCAATTATCCATTTTAATCTTTAAATACTTTAGTTGGTGTGTGTTTATAACAACATTGCTTTCCTGTGGGCTAAACTTGTGACGTTCTGTCTCTTCGAATGTTAAGTATCAGAGCCCATCTCTTGGATAATTCAGCTGAAATTCGATCAAAATTTATCTTCAGGTTTTGAGAGGAGTTTCTATTTTGCTACTAGCGAAGAAGGAAGGTAAAGGAACTAGTTTTCCGGTCCTCAATTTTCCTCTGTTGTTTTTCTGTTGGGGGGGGGGTTCCTTGGACACGGACACATGTTGGGGTTCAGATTCCACACTTACTAGAGTCTCGACAGTACAGAAGGAGGCCATTCAGCCCATCGAGTCTGCACCAACTCTCCAACAGGGCATCTCACCCACGTCCTATCCACAAAAGTAATAAACCAACAAACTAATACAATATCAGGAACTAATAATCCAATAACAAACAATCCCTTTGCAACAATAGGGAGCGTTGTAAATAGCAATAGTCCATTGTAAGTAACAATAGGGTCCCCCCAGGTCCTATCCCAAAACTCCACAGATTTACCTCACTAATCCCCCTAACTAACATACCTTGGGATCCTAAGGGGAAATTTAGCATGGCCAATCCATCTAACCTGTACATCTTTGCACTGTGGGAAGAAAGTGGAGTACGCGGAGGAAACCCACGCAGACACGGGGAGAATGTGCAACTCTGCACAAACAGTGACCCAAGCCGTGAATTGAACCCTGGCACAGTGAGACAGCAGTGCTAACCACTGTGCCATCCTTGGGGTACTGACCCAGCTTTCCCTTAAAGACTGAGCAACTCCAGTTGCCTCTAGTCTTTCCCTAGGACAGACACCGGAGACTCTGGTGGAAATTGGACCTCATGGCTTTGGTCTCATTCCTCCTTCTTAACTCCTCTCCGCCTTAGCCTGGGTTCAATTCCCACTGCTTCCACGTTTTGCTGTCTGCCTTGTGCCTCTGCACAGCCAGCTCCCGGCTCCCTCTGCAACGTGAAAGGGATTCAGTGTTTCACTCATAGAGTGCGCAATCCCCGCGATCTTCACAGTTCAAGGGCCAGCACCTGAGCTTTCTTGAACTGTGGCCAAACTGTAGAGATGGTGCCAAAGCATTGGGCTCCGAGTGACTGCCTGTCACCACAGTGGGCTTAACTTGTGAGAGAGAGGTCAAACCTAAGGCTCTGCAATGTATATCATGTTTATAATTCCTGTCTGAAATGGCAATTTGCATTTGCAAACCCTTTTGTGTATTTATGAATGATTTCTCAGTTACCTGTTTTGTTTTTTTCCAATAAAATCAACATGAAATGTGTAAACATTTGATTTGCTTTGATTTATTATTATTACATGTATTAACGTACAATGAAAAGTATTGTTTCTTGCGCGCTATACAGACAAAGCATACCGTTCATAGAGACGAAAAGGAGAGGGTGCAGAATATAGTATTACAGTCATAGCTAGGGTGTAGAGAAGGATCAACTTACTGCGGGGTAGGTCCATTCAAAAGTCTGATAGCAGCAGGGAAGAAGCTGTCCTTGAGTCAATTGGTGTGCATCCTCAGAATTTTGTATCTTTTTCCTGATGGAAGAAGGAGGAAGAGAGAATGCTCAGGGTGTGTAGGGTCCTTGGTTATGCTGGATGCTTTTCCGAGGGCAGTGAGAAGTGTAGATATGGATGGGAGGTGGTTTGCACGATGGATTGGGCTACATTCACAACCTTTTGTAGTTCCTTGTGGTCTTAGGCAGAGCAGGAGCCATACCAAGTTGTGATATAACCAGAAAAAATGCTTTCTATAGTGCATCTATAAAAGTTGGTTAGAGTCAAATATTTTTCTCAAGAAACTGGTGTTTAGGGTTAATTTTACATTCTTTGATGCCACTGTATGCAACCTTGAATTGAAAGCACAAAGCCACTCTGAAACGATTCTCCTGTTCAATTCAGAATGGTTTATCTCCATGGATTGATTGACTGAGGGTTCCCAGGCTACAAAGCACCAGCTTCGACTGGTAATGTTGAATGTTCCTCCAGCTCCCATGCCATGAGAGACCACAAACTATCAGGAAGTGAGAGAGAAAGAGGGAAGAGAGTGGGGGTACACAGTGGAAGACTATGGGAGAGGAAGGTGAAAGGGAGAGAGGGAGAGAGGGGGTACAAGAGGCGAGCTTGAGAGGGGAGAAATGGATCAGGAAAGAAGGGGACAGGAAGGTGAGTGCACAAAGAAACTGGGTGATAGAGAGTTGAAAGGGTCGGAGGGAGAGGAGAGAGAAAGAGACAGACGAGGCAAGGAGGGTGAGAGAAGAGGAAATCCCCTAATCTTCACACTCCAGCATCTGTTTGGGTACACTGAGAGAGAATTTAGCATGGCCAATGCACCTAACCAACATGTCTTTCAGACTGTGGGAGGAAACTGGAGCACCTGGAGGAAACCCACGCAGACATGCGGAAAATGTGCAGACTCCGCACATTCAGTGACCCAAGCTGGGAATTGAACCCGGGTCTCTGGTGCTGTGAGGCAGCAGTGCTAACCATTATGCCATTGTGCCACCCGACCCTATAGTGCCCATCACTAATTGTCCTGAGAAAGTTGTGGTGAGCCACCTTCTTGAACTGTGCAGTCCATGTGGTGTGGGTGCACCCAGGGAGGGAGGGTGCCCCAGGACTTTGATCCAGCAACAGTGAAGGAATGGTGGTATATTTGCAAGTCAGGAAGGTGTGTGATTTGGAAGGAAACTTGCAAGGGCTGGTGTTACTATGCATCCCTTGTCCCTGCTGCCTCCCAGTGCCAGGGACCCAGGTTCAATTCTGGCCTTTGGTCACTGTCTGTGTGGAGTTTGCATGTTCTCTCCATGTCTGCAAGGTTTCCTCCAGGTACTCTGGTTTCCTCCCACAGTCCAAAGATGTGGATTAGGTTGATTGGCCATGCTAAATTGACCCTAGTGTTGGTGGGTTAGCAGGGTAAATGTGTGGGGTTATGGATATAGGGCCTGGGTGGGATTGTGGTTGGTACAGACTTGATGGGCTGAATGGCCTCCTTCTGTGCCATAGGGATTTTTTTGATGATCATGATGCTAATAGAAAGGTTCTGATAAATATTGCTGAAGCAAAAGAAACATTAATTAGTACGTTGATGACTTAAACTCAAAAAAGTGGCTATTTGAGCCAGGCAAGTGAAGTTTTGTTATAAAATGGATTTGTAAACTTCGAGTGCTGAGTGTTTTCAACAATGGGGATAATTCCATGAATTTGTACTCCCAGTGTGGGGGTGTATTTGGAGATGGTGAACGCTGCAAAGTTTTGCCAGCCTTAACTCTGCTCCATGTTTTTCTGAGTGCAGTTTTCCGGCTGGAATACTGGGATTGTGGTTCCGGGGACCTGGGTTCGAATCCCACCAGGGCAGATAGTGAAATTTGAAATCAACAGAAATCTGGAATTAAGAATCTACTGATGACCATGAAACCATGGCTGATTGTTGGAAAAACCCGCCTGGTTCACTAATGTCCTTTAGGGAAGGAAATCTGTCCTTAACCAGTCTGGCTTACATGTGACTCCAGACTCTTAAATGGCCGAGGGAGCCATTCAGTTTAAGGATAATTAGGAATGGGTTACAAATGGTGCCCTAGCCCACATCCCAAGAATGATTTAAAAAGAAACCCCAACAAAACCATTAGATATATTCAAAATCTAGTTGGGTGCAAAAAATGGGAATGCTGGGGTATGAGAGAGAAGGGGCGGAGTTCTGTACGATCCCGCCCGAGGCTAATGGAGAATTTCATTCCTCGAGCCTCGCCCGCTCTCAGAATCAGGATGGGCCTGCTGGTAAAATTCCGGCCAAGATCTTTGATGGACGGAGTGGTCTTTCTTGCACTTTGATTTTTCCAATTGACCAAGGCAATCACCATGGTAATCTATGTCACCTCTCTAATTATTACCAATTACAGGTAATTAGTGTTACATTCCCCCTTAGAGCACAGAAAGCTGAAAGGAAGTTTGATAGAAGCATTTAAAGTCATGAACAGTTTTGAAAGAGGAAGAGAAATTTGTTCCAATGTCAGCAGAGTCAGTGAGCAGAGGACACTGTTGACACGAGGAAGAACTCACACAACGAGTAGTTTGAAAGCACAGTGGAAGCAGATTCAAAAGTAACTTTCAAAAAGTAGTTGGAAAAAGACTTAAATGAAATATTTCCCGAGTTTTGGTGAAGGAACTGGTGAGAGGAACTAATTGGATTGCTGTACAAAAGCAACAGTACAGGCACGATGGGCTGAATGGCCTTCTTCAATGCTGAATCATAGAATCCTTTCAGTACAGAAGGAGGCCATTTAGCCCATCAATCCCACCCAGGCCCTATCCCCATAACTCTACATATTTATCCTGCTAATACCCTTGATGCTAATGGACAATTTAGCATGGCTAGCCCACTCACCTTTGGATGGTGGGAGAAAACTGGAGCATGTGGAGGAAACCCATGCAGACACGGGGAGAATGTCCACATAGACAAGCCGGGAATTGAGCACGGGCCCCTGGCACTGTGAGGCAGCAGTGCTAACTACTGTGCCACCATGCCCAAAATTCTCTGACTTCACTGCAGCAAGAGCGTGGCTTGTCCGGCTAGTGGATCATGCCCTTAATCTTCCATTCCTGAACTGGATTCAGACATAGCCATTGGAGAGGATTGCACAGTATATAAACCCCTGCATTACCCAGCCTCAGTGTTACTGACTCTCGATGGGCGAATGTGCTGAACATTCTCTTAAAAATTTAAATAGATCCTTGCTTCAAATAATGGCCAGAAATGTCATGTAAACATGTTAAATGCTGTCAGTAACTTCCTGGCCTCAAGCTTTCCAATGATGTCTATTCTTCTATAACTGAACATTATCACTTTTATCACATTTTGCTAATTTTTTAATCATCTAAATCACAGCCACATCCCTGAAGTTGAGGTGCTTCTGCCAATTCTGGGTATGTTTGTTATCCAAGTATGAGTTAGACCATCTGTCACATAGCACAATATTACCAAACTGCGAAAACAAAATTCTGCGAATCTTTTATGGAAAGTTCAGCTGTACCTTTGCGTTGAGGGAGGATGAGGGAATTTAGTTGGGAACAAAAGTTCGAATTCTTTTCCATCAAGTGGAGGAGGTCAATAGGCAAGATGAGAGGTTGACCGAGGAAAGATGTTCTCTCTCTGGCCAGTGGATCAGTGACCAGGGATCATCATTTCAAATCATTGATAACAGATTTTAATGGAACAGTGAGGAGAGATCTTTTCACTCAGAGAATTGTCAGGATTTGAACTGCTCGGCCTTGAACGGGGCATCACGATAGCACAGTGGTTAGCGCTGCTGCCTCACAGCGCCAGGGACCTGGGTTCGATTCCCAGCCTCGGGTGACTCTCTGTGCAGAGTTTGCACATTCTCCCCATGTCTGTGTGGATCCCCTCTGGCTGTTCTGGTTTCTTCCCTCACTCCAAAGATATTAAGAGTGTGGGATTGGCCATGATAAATTGTTCTTTCGTATCCAAAGATGTGTCGATAAGATGGTTTAACCATGGTAAATATGCAGGGTTACGTATAAAAGATCATAAGATACTCTATTGGAGAGATGGTGCAGACCTGATGGGCTGAATGGCCTCTTTCTGCACTGTGGCAATCCTATGATTCTGTGACACACCCTGTACAGTACCCAGGAAGTGCTGGGTCCACTGCTGTTTGTCACTTACATTAAGGATTTGGATGAGAATTTAGGAAGCATGATTAGTAAGTTTGCAAATAACACCAAGATTGGTGGCATAGTGGACAGTGAAGAAGGTTATCTAGGATTGCAATGGGATCTTGATCAATTGGACCAGTGAGCTGATGAGTGGCAGATGGAGTTTAATTTAGATAAATGCGAGGTGATGCATCTTGGTAGATTGATCCAGGGCAGGACTTACTCAGTTAATGGCAAGGTGTTTGGGGAGAGTTATAGAACAAAGAAATCTGGGGGTACAGGTTCATAGTTCCTTGAAAGTGGAGAGGGTGGTGAAGAAGGCATTCAGTATGTTTGATTTCATTGGTCAGGACATTGAATACAGAAGTTGGGATATCTTATTGAAGGTGTACAAGACATTGGTAAGGCCACACTTGGAATACTGTGTGCATTCTGGTCACTGTATTATAATAAGGATATTATTAAACTGGAAAGAGTGCAAAAAAAGATTTACTAGGATGCTACCAGGACCTGATGGCTTGAGTTATAAGGAGAGGCTGGATAGACTGGAACTTTTTTCCCTGGAGTGTAGGAAGCTGAGGGCTGATCTTCTAGAGGTCTATAAAATAATGAGGGGCACAGATCAACTAGATCGTCAATATCTTTTCCCAAAGGCAGACTAGTTTAAAACTAGAAAGCTTGATTTAAGATGAAAGGGAAGGGATACAAAAGGGTCTAGAGGAGCAATTCTTTCACACAGAGGGTTGTAAATGTCTGGAACAGGCTGCCAGAGGTAGTAATAGGATTACAATGTTATCTCTTAAAAAGCATTTAGACAGTTACGTGGGTAAGATGGGTATAGAGGGATATGGGCCAAACATGGGCAATTGGGACTAGCTTAGTGGTTAAAATAAGGATGGCATGGACAATTTGGGCCAAAGGACCTGCTTCCATGCTGTAAACCTCTAGGACCCTATGACTGTATGAGTGCTGTACTGTCAAATAAGATGGTAAAGCAAAGACTCCTTTGCCCCTCCAGTGAATTTAAAAGATTTTGTTTGAGGAGGAGAGGAGAATTAATCCTAATGTTTCTCCCTTGAATAGTCAGTCTATGACTGGGAGCATGGCCATTGTCACATTGATATTTATGGGATCTTGCTGTGTATACATTCACTGCTGTGTTTGGGATGTTATAACGGCGACTACACCTGAAGAAACAAAGCTCTTTGAGATGAGTTCAGGTAATGAAAGCCATTTTCCTGTCCTTCCAGTGACGTGCTTCTGGAGGTGGAGGAGTCTTCCTACTGCCAGTGGGATCTCCCGGTTCCGGTCTACGGAACTTTTTCGCCACTCAGGAACCTACTACGCTGGGCAGGTAGAGGGACTGGGTATCACCTTTGGCAGGACCAGAAGATCCTGCCAATGGAAAGGGCTGGAAAATGCCACCCATTATGTTGATGCAAGTCCCCCTCCTTTTATTATCCTGGATCTTTCGCAGTTCCCAAATTCAACTCAGTTCCTCTTTCAAAGAATTGAGCAGACCAAATTTCATAGAATCATAGAATCCCTACAGTGCAGAAGGAGGCCATTCGGCCCATTGAGGATGGGGATGGGGTTTGGGTGGGATTGTGTTCGGTGCAGACTCGATGGGCCGAAGGGCCTGTTTCTGCACTGTAGGGTTCTATGGTTCTATGGTTCTATGGAGACTGCATCAACAACAATCCCATCCAGGCCCTACCCTTGTTATCCCATGTAATCTCCCTGACACAAAGGGGCAATCCCATCCAGACCTGTTCCCCATAGCCCTAACTATTTACCCTATTAATCCCTCTAACCCACACATGTTGGGATACCATGGCCAATCCACCTAACCTGCATATTTTTGGACTGTGGGAGCACCTGGAGGAAACCCACGCAGACATGGGGAGAACATGCAAACTCCACTCAGACAGTGACCCGAGCCTGGAATTGAACCCAGGTCTCTGGCACTGAGAGGCAGCAGTGCTAACCACTGTGCCACCGTGCCACCCAAAATTCTGTCCACACATTCTTTGGAACTTGCTGAAGGTTTGTGAAGGAAAAGAGTGTCTTTAGAATTTGGCTTCCGAGGTCTATCAGAAACATCACATCAAAGGCAGAAGAGAATGAAGGGAAGGATTTGCAGCTCCATCTTGTCTGCCGTCTCCTGCAGAGCTGCACTGGCCTCTTGAGTGCTTCGGAGTTGTGATCACTGTTGCATCGGAATGTTGGAGAGGAAGGGAGAGAGCAAAGAGGGGAAGGAAAAGGGGAGAAAGGGAAAGAGAAGAGAAAAGGGGAGAGAGGTGTTGAAAGACAGGAAGAAGAGTTAGGAGAGAAGGTGGGGGGGGGGAGATGGAATTGGAAGCAAAAAGGGAGAAAGGGACAGAGGGAGAGACAGAGGGAAGACACCATAGTGATACATCTTTCCTATTTTCCAGGTAGGCTGATTATTAAGGCACAGACAACTTAGCAAGGTGGGAGAAATGGGTTGACATCATTGAGGCCGTGACACTGTAATTTTCAAGGCTTATCATAGAAACTAAGAATCCCTACAGCATAGGAGGCAGCTGTTCGGCCCATTGAGTTTGCATGATACTCCAAAAAGAGCATCTTATCCAGACCCTATCCCCATATTTACCCCACATCTTGAGAGACTAAGGGGAAATTTTGCATGGCCAATCCTCCTAATCTGTGCACCTTTGGAGTGTGGGAGGAATGATGTGGAGATGAACGGCCTCATCCAGGATATTGGGTTCATGCCACACTATCTGTAACCCCCATAACTTGCCTGGACCTCAAAATCTCACTAACTTTCCTGTCTGGAAACAATACACATCTCTTTAACCTGTGCTTAAAGCTCTTTCCACTCACATTGTCTGTACCTTTAAGAATTGATTAGCTGTAAAGACTCACATTCTAATCATTTTGCCTGTAAATTGAGTTTGTGTCTTTGTGTCCTTTTTACAATCAGAACTCCCAGCCTCCTGACAAAGGGACAGGCTGTCCCCAAAGCTTGTGGCTTTTGCTACAAATAAACCTGTTTGGACTTTGAACTAGTGTTGTGGGGTTTCTTTCTGTGTGGGAGGAAACCAGAGCAACCGGAGGAAACCCACGCAGACACGGGGAGAACGCGCAAACTCCTCACAGACAGCGACCCAAGGCTGGAATTGAACCCAGGTCCCTGGCGCTGTGAGATAGCAGTGCTAACCCACTGTGACACCCCATACGTCCATGTTCAAAGTGGCAACAGCACTGACAGGTAAATCAACGAGCAATTGACCCCAGAGCGCCTGGGATCACGAGGATAGAAGAGGTCAGATGGAGGATTAATTTGAGTAGATGAGTTGGCAGTTAGAACAGAATGCCAGCCAGAAGTGTGGCCAAACACGCTCAATTAAACTGGCATGGTCAAATCCCAGAAAGAGGATGCTGCCCTGAAAAAATGTAAATGTAGCGGAACAATGATTATTTTTTGTCTTCTGCCAAGGTAAAAGGAGTGAATAGTTGGTGCAGCTGGTGTGTGCTATCAGTTTAGCAAGGAACACGCGGTTCAACAGAGCATCAAAAAAAGAGTGGAGAACCTTTGTGTCGACCCTGTGTTATTACACTTCTTATTGGCCAGCAGGAGGAACATTCACAGGGTTTTCCCATCTGTAAAGACGCTAATTTGTTGCATCAACGGCTGCAAAACATTTGTGCAGCTTCCAGCCAAACCTCATAGGCGATTTTATTATTCTGCAAAGGTTCTCTGGGCCTGTTGAGAGCCATATGTGCATCTACTAAACGCAGTCAGAGCAGCCACCGAGACCACAGATGCTTCATTAAAAACAAGGGAGGATCGGAGAGACCTTTTCTCTCCGAGAGATCGCTGCAAAGCCCCACAATCCGGACTGACTTTCAGCTGTGAAACTTTAATGTTAACCATGCCTCCGAGGACAATGTCAGAACAAAGAGTGTAACACGATCGGGAAACACAGAACGCACTGCGCTTCTTTTCTCTAGGGAAGAGAAGGCTGACGAGTGACCTGATAGGGGTCTTTAAAATGATGGAGTGACTTTGATACAATTAACCAAAGGCCATCAATGTAACATAAGGGCGCGGTGGCACAGTGGGATAGCGCTGCTGCTGCCTCACAGCGCCAGGGACCCAGGTTTGACTCCTGGCTTGGGTCACTGTCTGTCTGGAATTTGCATGTCCTCCCCGTGTCTGTGTGGGTTTCCTCCGGGTGCTCCGGTTTTCTCCCACAGCCCGAAAGATGTGCTGGTTAGGTGCATTGGCTGTTCTAAGTTCTCCCGGAGTGCGGCAACTAGGGGATTTTCACAGTAACTTCATTGCAGAGTTAATGTAAGCCCGCACTAATAAATAAATTTTCAATTTCGGGGACATGGAGGCCAAGTAAGTGGTAGGGGCACTGGAGAGGGGAGGGCGGAGGGCTCCTGTGAATGGCTGGGGGGGGCGGGAGGAGAGAGGGATCTGGAGGTGCCCAGTTCTTGAGGGGAGCATGTTTCCAGGCCGAAGGGGGTTTCCTGATGGAGACGCTTCCCCCACATTCCCCAATTTCCTGCCCCTGATGCAGGTTGAAGTTTTTTTCTTAATGCAGTCAGTGCTCAGAATGGACCAGACAAACTCGAACCCAATCCTTGCTTGCTCCAAAAAAAACCAAATCCAAAATCCAACTGAATCCAATTCAAGGTCCCCATGAGGAGACAAACAAGATCCAAGCTGACAAGATGAGGCATTGCCCCCCCCCCCCATCCTATGCTTAGACTTATCTTAGCCAAAAGATCAATATAGCTTTTGGGGCTAAAAGGATCATGGGATATGGGGAGGGGTAGGGAGGGAGAAGGTGGGATCTGGATATTGAATGGTGGAGCAGGCTTGAAGGGCTGAATGGCCTGTTCCTGCTTCTAGTTTCTATGTTTATATGTTTCTTGGATTTTGTGTTTAAGTTGCTGGAGTGGTGTTTGGGCAGCATGGTGGCACAGGGGTTAACACTGCTGCCTCACAGTGCCAGGGGACCTGGGTTCAAATACTGGCTTGGGTCACTGTCTGTGTGGACTTTGCTCATTCTCCCCGTGTCTGCGTGAGTTTCCTCCAGGTGCTCTAGTTCCCTCACACACTCCAAAGATGCCCAGGTTTTGCCCAGATGATTGGCCATGCTAAATTGCCCTTTAGCGTCAGGAGGACTAGCAGGGTGAATACGTGGGGTTACAGGGATAGGGGATGGGTGGTATTGTGGGCGGTGCAGACTTGATGGGCCAAATGGCCTCTTTCTGCTCTGTAAAGATTCTATGGATTCTATGAAATATTACTTGCCTTTCAGTGCCGGGATCCGGGTTTAATTCCAGCCTTGGGTCACTGTCTGTGTGGAGTTTGCACGTTCTCCACGTGTTTGCCTGGGTGGGGGGAATTGGCCATGTTAAATTGTCCGTAAGTGTCAGGGGGGTTAACAGGGGGATTGTGTGGGGTTATGGGGATAGGGCCTGGGTGGACAGTGCAGGCTCGATGGGCTGAATGGCCTCCTTCTGCACTGTAGTGATCCTACCAGTAGGTCTGAAATCCATGATGTTGATGAGGCTGGGAAACAGACAGCTTAAATGCACGGGGCTATGACTGTAACCAAAAGCGACGTTAACTAATGTGTTAAACTGGACATCAGCCTCACACTGGCCACCTGTGCTGTTGAGTGAGTGAAGGAGTTCGACATGTGTTTGTGATACAGAGCCAGGAACTCTGACAGAGGGCACAAGGACGCTTTTGTGCACCAGTTCCCTATCGGAAAACCGACTTTGTATCCGTCATTTTAAAACCAAACAAACTTTTCCTGAGTGGGTCATCTGATCTGTGATTTTGTACGCTGAGGTTAGTGTCCTGCACTTGCTGGGATCATTCGGCACATAGAGCTAGAATGGCGGCGCGGGCTCTTTGGGCTGAAGGGCCTGTTTCCCGTGCTGTGTTGTTCTTTGTTCTTAGAACTTAGCAACGAGAGAGAAGATGGGATTCCCTCTTTAGATGAAAAGTGGGCTGAGTGATATTGGGAGTAAAGGACTGGGCCGTGTAAAGAAGTCAATAGTCTTGATCTTGGAAAGCATTTTCCATTGTTCCATGTCAGCTCAGTGGACCGCAGTCTCAAACAGGAGGACAGACTGTCACACTGCGGTGAGCAGATCAGCTGGTTATTCTGGTTGGGGGTGTATTGGCCCACTGCACTCTGGGGGAACAGCCCCACTCTTCCTCAAAGTCACAGTCACAGGTCCATCTCAAAGGTGGGGTATTTGAGTCCAAAAGATGGCACCTCTGACAGTGCAGCACTCCCTCAGCACTGGAACCCGGAACGTCAAGCTGGCTGGATGCATTATGCACCTCAGGTGAGTTGAGGTGCTGAAATACCAGGGGTGGGAAACTGGGGAATGTCTCTATTTCTGACTCCATAGAATCCCTACAGTGCAGAAGGAGGTTTTTCGACCCATCAATTCTTTAACAGAGCATCTTACCCAGGCCTTATCCCCAAAGCTCCATGTTTTTAGCCTGCAAATCCCCCCAACTTATACACTTGTGAAACACTAAGGGGTAACTTAGCATGGCCAATACACCTATCCCACATGTCTTTGGACTGTGGAAGGAAACCATAGAATCGTATAGTGTAGAAGGAGGCCACTCAGCCCATCACAATCTCACCCAAGCCCTCTCCCCATAACCCCATGCATTTACCCTAGCTAGTCCCCCTGACACAAAGAGGTAATTTAGCATGGCCAACCCACCTAAACTGCACATCTTTGGAGTGTGGGAGCACCCAGAGAAAACCCACTCAGACACTGGGAGAATGAGCAAGCTCTACCCAGACAGTGACCCGAGGCTGGAATCGAACCCAGCGCTGTGAGGCAGCGATGCCAACGGCCGTGCCACCGTGCCACCGTGCCATCCAACATCCTGATCACTGAGGGGGTTGGCACCTTCCCCGGGTATCCCACTTATACTTCCTCAGTCGTTGAAGGCAATCCGTCTGTCGGACTGTTTTTTCGGTAGGTTCCACAGGTGCAGAATCAGACCGAGTTATGAGGAGGGTTGTCCGTAACACAACCTTGGAGCCTTTGTTAACAGGGGTCAGGATGTAGCCTTCAGAGAAAACAAACTGAACTGGATCATCAGATAAAGTACGCTGTATTATTGGAATTATCAGAACTGATGATATAGAGCTACAATTAATGAGCAGCTAAAAATACTTTTTGCAACAGCAGCAACTTGGGTTATTTGCTTGTCAACAATTATTGCCCATCTCCAATTGCCGTTGAGCAGGTGCTGGCTTCCCATGTTGCTTTCTAGGCCAATTCAGGGACGGTTGGGAGTCTACTGCATTGTCATGGGTCTGGCTTCACCTCCAATCAGACCAGATAAGAATGGTAGATTTCCTCCGCTGAAACTTATGAGGTGACACCCAGCAGACTGCTGATGATTAGCTACTAGACTAACATTTTATTCCAGGCATATTGAACTGAATTTGAATTCCACCGCGGTGAAGCTTCGCTGGTATCTGTCCAGGCCTCTCAAACAAAGCGCTTTATCTGTACCGAACCAGACCGACTCCAGTGCCTCAAGAAGGTGGCATATCATCACCTTCTTAAGGGCAATTAGGAATGGGCAATGAATGCTGGCCTAGCCAGCAATGCCCACATCCTATGAAAAATGTCAACAAAACAAAGGAGGTTGTCATTGACTTCAGGGAGCTTAAAAGAGAACATGTCTACATCAACGGAGATGAAATAGAAATGGTCAGAAGCTTCAAGTTTTTAGGTGTCCAAATCACCAATAACATGTCTTGGTTCCTCATGCCGACACTGTAGTTAAGAAAGCCCACCAACTCCTCTACTTTCTCAGAAGACTAAGGAAATTTGGCCTGTCAGCTACATCTCTCACTAACTTTTACAGATGCCCCATAGAAAGTGTCCTTTCTGGTTGTATCACAGCTTGGTATGGCTCCTGCTCTGCCCAAGGCTGCAAGAAACTACAAAGGGTTGTGAATGTAGCCCAGTCCATCATGCAAACCAGCCTCCCATCCATTGACTCTGTCGACACTTCCTGCTGTTTTGGAAAAGCAGCCAGCATAATTAAGGACCCCACACACCCCGGACATTCTCGCTTCCACCTTCTTCCATAGGGATAAAGATACAAAAGTCTGAGATCACATACCAACCAACTCAAAAGCAACATCTTCCCTGCTGCCGTCAGGAGTCTGCACCAACCACAATCCCACCCAGGCCCTATCCCCATAACCTCATACATTTACCCTAGCTACTCCCCCTGGCATTATGGGGAAATTTAATGTGGCCATTCCAACTAACCCACACATCTTTGGACTGCGGGAAGATACCAAAGCACCTGAAAGAAACCCATATAGGCACAGGAAGAATGTGCAAACTCCACACAGATATTGACCCGAGGCCGGGTTTGAACCCAGGTCGCTGGCGCTGTGAGGCAGCAGTGCTAACCACTGTGCCACCCTGTGCCACCACTTTGTTATTTATCACTCAAAATCACTGAAGCAGATTAGCTGATCACGTTATTGTGTGTGGGAGCTTGAATGGACCTACCCTATATTAAGTTGATCCTTTTCTACACCCTAGCTATGACTGTAACACTACATTCTGCACCCTCTAATCTCCTTCTCTATGAAGGGTATGCTTTGTCTGTATAGCATGCATGAAACAATACTTTTCACTGTATACTAGTACACGTGTCAATAATAAATCAAATTAAAAAAAGTTACATGTTCTATAACACTATGGCATTGTGCAGCATTGTAAGAGAATATCAGCAGCCTGGAGATTTATTTTTAGTCCCTCGTGGTTGAAATTGAGATGGGGGCAGAGATGGCTTTGGGAGGAACTGGCTGGCCAGTGAGTCAGGAAGGAGGGTGCATTAGATGGTGCTGGAATTCCATTCCATCTCTAATCTCAGTCACCTTCCAATTAGGCGAAGGGGTTGCGGGGGTCTGGGGAGGGAAAGCAGGAAGGTAAGGTATTTGGGGAATGGTTGTTGGGACAGGATCCTCTCACCCATTATGCATAAGCACCTTCATCAGGCAAGAACAAAAAAAAGGAAAGGTACATATGTATAGAGCCTTTCACATCTTCAGGACATGTTCTTATGTTCTTATGACATCCTAACGCACTTTGTGACCAGTTTTTGAAGATTAGCCATTGTTGGTTAGGTAGGAAATTGGCAATATCCAATTTGCACACAGTGAGCTCCCACACACAATAACGTGATCAGCTAATCTGCTTCAGTGATTTTGAGTGATAAATAACAAAGTGGTGGCACAGGGTGGCACAGTGGTTAGCACTGCTGCCTCACAGCGCCAGCGACCTGGGTTCAATCCCGGCCTCGGGTCAATATCTTTGTGGAGTTTGCACATTCTTCCTGTGCCTATATGGGTTTCTTTCAGGTGCTTTGGTATCTTCCCGCAGTCCAAAGATGTGTGGGTTAGTTGGAATGGCCACACTAAATTTCCCCATAACGCCAGGGGGGAGTAGCTAGGGTAAATGTATGAGGTTATGGGGATAGGGCCTGGGTGGGATTGTGGTTGGTGCAGACTCGATGGGCCGAATGGATTCCTTCTGCACTGAAGGGATTCTATAAGTGACCGCTCTTCCTCACGGTCACGGAATCTTTTTCCCTTTGTGACGGGGGATTCAACCGGACCCTGAAAGGTGACACCGCTGACAGTGCAGCACACCGTCAGCGCCACACTGGCAGTGTTAAGGGACTTATGTGACTTTCTGTTTATTTTCCACTCTCATCTGATTTCTGGACCTCCCAAGCTTGTGTGTTTCAGCAACTCACTATCCTGTAAATCTATAAGGTGATTCTTGTCCAGAGCCTTCTGTGTCCAGTTTGATTCTGTGTTACCTTACAGTTTGCACCATCACTTTGCCCTTTGCTGTTTGATGTGGCACAGCTTACCTTGACTGCACTTTTTCTCTCTCAGCGAACGTCTTTCCTCGAAACCCATGTATGTTTTTGGGAAGGGGCAGCAATAGTGGGAAGGCCAACCCTGAATGTGACACCAGGCTCTTGGGGGTCTCCACTTGTTGCAATTTCTTAAAAATAAGTCGGTTGGGGAAATTCATCCACGACACTGGCTGAGTTAACATGTTGTTCGGTGGTTTAGCCTTTGGTTTGATCCTCTGTGATATACTGTAAGCCCTGCAAACATTTGAAACTCATTTCATGTTTTGGAAAAAATACACGAAAAAAGATTAACACAATCTGCCCCCTGATGCGCGAACCAAGATATTAGAATTTCACCGTGCCCCGTTCCAGCTGATGTCTGCTGCCTTTCTGATATAAAATTAGAGAGTAACGACACAGCAGGTACCACGTGCTTCCAGCACAGACACATTGAAGACCTTCAGTTTTCCCCTGTGAATTTGGCTCTTCCTCTTTGACCTTATTCTGCTGGTTATATTTTTATTCTGTTCATTTTCCGAAGCCAGTGACTTAGGAGTAGATGGGAGCAGATGGAAGATGGACAAGAATAGATATTTCAAGGAGTGCGGCTGGGAGTGAATGGGGAAGAGCTTGTTTGATTTCTGAAGGGTTTTGTCAGACTGCTTTAGACCCAGATTAAGGTGCCAGTTGCACTAAGTCTTGGATGAATGTAAGAATCTAAGAAAATAAGAAAAATGATTAGGAGGAGGCCATTTGGCCCTCCAGCCTGCTCCACTATCTAATCAGAACATCGCTGGCCTGATTGTGGCCTGAACCCTAGTTTCCTATCAGTCTTCCATTACCCTTCACTCCCTTGTCAATCCAGACACTGACCCAGCCCCACTGCCCGCTGGGGGAAAGAATGCCAAGCACTAAAAGAAGAAATTCCTCCTCATTTTTTGAATTCATTTGTGGGACATGGGCATCGCTGGCTGGACCAGCATTTATTACCCATTCCCTGCTGCCCTTGGAGGGCGGTTGAGAATCAACTGCATTCCTGTGGTTCTGGAGTCACATGTAGGCCAGACCAGATAAGATTGGCAGATTTCCTTCCCTAAAGGACATTAGTTAACCAGATGGGTTTTTTCCAACAATCGACAATGGTTTCATGGTCATCAGTCGATTCTTAACTCCAGATATATTTTACTGAATTCAAATTCCACCAGATGCCGTGGCGGGATTCGAACCAGTGTCCCCAGAGCATTAGCTGAGTTTCTGGATTAATAGTCTAGGGATATTATCACGAGGCCATCGCCTCTCATCTTACTCTTAAATGGGAGGCCCCATTTTAAACCATGGCTCCTGGTTCTAGATTTCGTCACGAGAGGAAATCTCTTCGTAGCATCTACCCTGACAATGGCCGAATTCTCCAGCTGTTCTCGTCCCTCTGCCATTGCCAGCGAGAACACAGAATTTGGCGCTCAGTCAAATTTCCGTTCAATCCAGCGGGACTGGAGAATCCCAGCTGCGGGCGAGTTCATAGAATCCTACCCAATTTGTTTTGATAAGATCACCTCTCATTCTTCTAAACTCTGTCTTCCTAGGAATCAGTCCAGTGAACCTTCTCTGAACTGTTTCGAACATGATTATATTCTTTCTTAAATAAGGGGACCAAAATTATGCACAGCATTTCACACGCGGACTCTGTACAACCCCCATAATAAAACTTCCTAATTTTTATATTCCATTCTCCTTGCAATGAATGACAGACAACATTTTATTTGCATTCCTAACCACTTGCTGTATCTGCAGACTAACATTTTGTGATTCAAGCTTTAGGATCCCTCTGTACATCGGAATTCTGCAATCTCTCTCCATTTAAATAATATTCTGCTTTCCTATTCTTCTGGCTAAAGTGGACATGTTCACATTTTCCCACATTATACTTCATCTGCCATATTTTTGCCCAGTCATGTAACCTCTACATAGTCCCTTTGCAGGCTTCTGCTGTCCTCTTAACAACTTACTCTCCCACTTATCTTTGCGTCATCAGCAAATTTATTCACTCTCTATGCATTCAGTATAGGTTATAAATCGTTGAGGCCCCAACACTGTTCCCTGCGATACACTACTGGCATTTACAACCACTCTCTGTTTCCTGTTAGTTAATCAATCCTCCATCCACATTAATATGTCGCTTTGAACGCCTACATTGTGCAGTGACCGTTGATGTGGCATCTTGTCAAATGCTATTTGGATGGTGTGGTAGCGGGGAGGGAATGGAAGCAGACTTTGAAATTTGGGATGAAACTTGGAATTGCTTTGCCACCTTGCATTTATGATTGACCCTGGAAGATCTAATGGGAAAAGGGAAGGGGGAAGAGCTGGTGGGTGGGGTGGTGAAGAGCAGGGAATTGGTCAGGGAAGAACTTATTCTGTTTATCGCTGTGATCTTTGCCAGAGGGTGTTGGGGAATGATTTCTGCTAATGTTCTGGGATCCCTAGGGAATTCCAGCCATCGCACACCTCTGTCAGTAAATGGATTCCAACTTTGCCGGTGTGTTGGCCTGGGTTCCCTTATGGGTCCCACAAAACAGGGCCATTGTTCCCAAAGGAGGTGATTACCTGTCAGTGCTTGGGTATGCAATCAATTGTAAGTGCCTTGTTCTGAGATCCTAAGAGTTAGAGGGGTGATGGGTCTGTAGTACCTCGATGGGTAAGGCGCAGACTCAATTATTCCAACAACCGCCTGGCTCACCACATATCCCTCACTGTATTCAGGGGGTGGCTGGTAGCTCAGTGACTGATTGCTCGGAATTGCAGAATTCCTGTGCCATCAAACTGAGGCCAATAGGTTTTAATAAACCAGGTAAATAAACAGAAATCAGCTTGAAAACATTATAGATTCGTACATTATATTAGAATTGATACATAGGCTGCAAGCTACATTGAAAAGAAATTCAAAGATCTTATTTGAGTCTTGCAAATGCCATCAGAATTCCCTGTAAGAAGTCTCACAACACCAGGTTAAAGTCCAACAAGTTTATTTGGAATCATCAGCTTTCCAAGCATTTTTCACATTCCAATCTGTAATTATCTTGCGATTGTGTCTTTGTGTACATATACCGTGTTTGTGAACTAACCCCCACTCACCCGATGAAGGACCAGCGCTCTGAGAAAGCTAGTGATTCCAGACAAACCTGTTGGACTTGGTGTTGTGAGACTTCTTACTGTGCCCTCCCCCAGTCCAATGCTGGCAACTCCACATCAAGGATTCCCTATGACACTTGTAGATGGTGTTTTAGTGGGATTCTCCACTTTAAGCCCAGCAGTGATGGGTCACGGGGTTACGGTTCCTCTCCCCCTCCCCACACCCCCATCCCTCCCTTCCCACTGCATCACCCCCATTCCCCCACCCCCAAAAAGGAATCACCACAAGGCAAATATCCCCACATTCTGCACACCAATGGTTTCTATACTCAGGAAGGCATCAGCTGCAGGTTAGCACGGACAGTGAATTGTATCCGAGTACATGCAGGCTGTGTGTCTGTCTCCACACTCTCGCTGCCTCTCGTCACTGTTGCCTGCAGCCTCTGCATTTGGAAGGCGAGCTCACGGTTGCTTAAATGTGATAAAAAATACGAGAAAAGTGCAGAAGGAAATGTTGCATCCGATCCCTTCCAGCTTGCGACAGTGGCGGTGAGGTGTCCTGTTCAATGTTGTGAAGGCGTCAAATAAAGATGGAACTGAGCTAGTTGTGGCTAGGATAGCTCAGGCCACTCACAGTGACAGTCACTGCGCTCCCAGTGTAATTAATAGTGCAATGCTCATCCAGGCAGTTCGAACAGCTGGTTAAAGTCAAACGTAAATGTAAGGGCTCTGCGTTATCTCTATCGATTCGCTTTTCTTCACCGTTGGGATTCGGGGCACAATGCATTCGCTACGTTCGCTCTGTGAGGTGGCCCTTCTCCAAGAAGCGAAGCTAATCACCGGAGAGCATCGTACATGTCCTCAATCTTTTGCAGCAAATCCACAAACGTTGGTCTCTGAGCGGGATTGTGATTCCAGCAACTCAGCATTACATTATACATCTGTGCAGCGGTTAAAAAGAGATAAAGATTGTCGTTATTAATTAATACTGGGTATGGTAACTGAGCCACAAGAAGGCAGTTGAACGTGTTGTGATGTTCAACCATCTTTACTCATAAGAGTATGGAAACGCAGTACAGCACGGACTCTGAACTGGGCGCAATGAGTTTCAGGGTTAAAGATTATTTATTATAGAGGCATAGAATCATTGAGGTTTACAGCATGGAAACAGAACCTTTGGCCCAACTTGTCCATGCCACCCTTTTCTTTTAAAATCCCTAAGCTAATTCCAATTGCCCGCATTTATAGTCATTTTTGCAACAACTAACCTTTCAGTCACAAGCAGGTTTACATTAACACTGCAATGAAGCTACTGCGAAAATCTCCTAGTTGCCACACTCCGGTGCCCGTTCAGGTGCACCGAGGGAGAATTTAGCATGGCCAATGCATCTAACCAGCGTGTCTTTCAGACAGTGGGAGGAAACCGGAGCACCTGGAGGAAACCCACGCAGACACAGGGAGAATGTGCAAACTCCACACAGACAGTGACCTAAGCCGGGAATCGAACCCGTGTCCCTGGCGCTGTGAGACAGCAGCACCAACCTTTGTGTCACCGTACCTTGTGGTAAGACTAAAGCCATGAAAGCCCGTACTACCAATGACGTCACTTGCACATGCTCAAATCCATCGCTCACCTGATGAAGGAGCAGTGCTCCAAAAGCTCGTGATTCCAATTAAACCTGTTGGACTTAACCTGGTGTTGTGACACTTCATACTGTCCCTGCTAAAGATGTCAGTAGATACATCCAAACAGGAAGATGCTTACTATAACACCTTGTAACATTTGAACATACATCATGGCCCCAATTATGTAACAGGAATGACTGAAGCACACTTGTGGAAGATTAAAATATGGCAGATGAGCAAGTAAATATATTGTCCAGTGTGGTCTGTGCTGTACACATCCCCAATATGGCACAGGTGATACACAGTAAATAAGAATACACTAAGAGGGGTAGATGAAGTGAGAGATCTTGATGTACAAGTACACAAAGCCCGAAGGGCAGCAGTTCAACCAGACAAGACAAAGTTGTAAAGAAGGCATGTGGAATGCTCTTAATCACTGGCAGAGGTATAGAATATACAAGTATGGATATAATGTTGGAATTGCATAAAACACCGGTGAGGCCACAACTGGAATACAGTGTGCAGTTCCGGTCACCACATTATTGGAAGGACATAATTGCTCTGCAGAGAGTGCAGAGGAGGTTTACAGAAATGTTGCCAGGGCTAGAAAAGTGTAGCTGCAAGGAGAGATTGGATAGGTTGGGGTTATTTCCCTTGGAATGATGAAGGCTGAAGGGTGACTTAATTAAGGCGTACAAAATAACGAAGGGAATGGAGAGGATAATTTTGTTTCCCTTGGTAGAGGATTCTCGAACCAGGGCATGTTGATTCCCTGGGCTGGAAAAGGGGAAATAGTTCTTGATGGCAATCCAATACTTCTCTTTATCTGGGAAAACAAAAGTTTTCCTGTTGGATAAAACCTAAATTGAATCCCCAGAACATGGTGATTTGAGCTATGATGAACCTAATGGGAAGACAACGTTAAGATTTAATGTCAGTCTGTACCCTTCCCGTTAAAACGGTTGGGTGGATATTCTTGGGTTGGTCAATGTCAAAGTGGTTTCTTGGTCTGCGTATGGACCTGTAACTTCATTGCAATGGTTCCATCATCATATCATACCACAAAGAGAAAGGGTGGGATGTTCCGACCCTTTCTGCTTGCTCCAAAATTGGAAAATCCCTCCCAGGGTCAATGGAGCTTTGCATGGTTCCCCCCCCCAACCCCCCACCCCCACCCCACACCCCCTCACCCTGCCTGCCATGGGAATCGAGGGGAAAATTCTGGTGTAAGGTCTCAGACAATCCCTGGAACAGCATCCTTACCTCTCTGGGGCAGTCGTGAGGTGCCGGGAGGCGTTTGGTTTTCAGGACTTCGAGCATATGCAGGACAATCTGGCCTTGTTTATCAGAACCAATCATTCGCAGAAACTCCTTTCCAAGGGAAAAAGAGAATAAGAACATTAATTTGATCATTGTACCACCAAACGCTCCTCTTTGTGGCTCAGAGTCATTCCTCCTCCTCCACTGCACAATCCCAGTGGGTCAAAATCATTGAAACACAGAAAATGTGAACAGGAGGTGGCCATTTGGCCCTTTAGAGTTCCAGACTCAAAGAGCTTTAGAGCATGGAAACAGGTCCTTCAATCCAACTTGTCCATGCCACCCACTTTTTACCACTAAGTTAATCCCAATTGCCCGCATTTGGCCCATATCCCTCTATACCCATCGTACCCATGTAACTATCTAAATACTTTTTAAAAGACAATATTGTACCTGCCTCTACTACTGCCTCCAGCAGCTTGTCCCAACACTGTGTGAAACAATTGTCCCTATGGACCTTTTTGTATCTCTCCCCTCTCACCTTAAACCTATGCCCTCCAGTTTTAGACGCCTCTACCTTTTGGGAAAAGATGTTGGCTATCCAGCTGATCTATGTCCCTCATTATTTTATGGACCTCTATAAGATCACCCCTCAGCTTCCTATGCTCCAGAGAAAAAAGTCCTAACCTATCCAGCCTCTCTTTATAACTCAATCCATCAAGCCCCGGTAACATCCTAGTAAATCTTTTCTGCACTCTTTCTAGTTTAATAATACCCTCTCGATAATAGGCTGACCAGAACTGGACACAGTATTCCAAGTGTGGCTTTGCCAATGTCTTGCACAACTTTAATAATACGTCCCAACTCCTGTATTCAATGTCCTGACCGATGAAACCGAGCATGCCAAACTCCCTCTTCACCACTCTGTCCACCTGTGACTTCACTTTCAAGGAGCTATGACCCCCTACATCTCTTTGATCTATAACTCTCCCCAGTGCCCTACCATTAATTGAGTCGGTGCTGCCTTGACAGGGGAAAAAGAGGTGGCAGAGGGAAAAAGGATCCAGAGAAAAGAGGTTGGAATTTGAGGGTGGGGATTGGAAGTGGGTGGGAACTAAAACCAGCACCAAGTAAGCAAGGAATGGATTTGGGTTTGCCTGTCCATTCTAAGCACTAGCTTTGTAAACTTTAAGGATGGAGTAAAAATAATTTTAAGTAAAAACCAAAACAGTCTGTAATGTGGATGGAAGACAAAAGAGTGTAAGCCTTTCGATATTTTGAAGTCTTATTTCAAAACTGATTTGCCATCCAGAATCAAGGGGTGGGACTTTCCACCTCAAGTCAATGAACGTTGGACTCGTTTAAGATGCAGTTAGATAGGCACATGAGTGAAACGAGAATGGAGGGATATGGTAGGGGATATTAAATAGGGTTAAACCTCGGGAGACACCGGAATGGCAGGCTGTAAGATTAATATTTTTGACTTTATTCCACAGGTGGAGGTCCACCTCGTGTCAAACGAGGGGCATTCACACGGCGGGTCGTGCCTGGGCTGCTCTTGGAAGTTCCAGGAGTGGCCTAGTACTTCATGTCGGTGTGTGTGCTTGATCCTGGACCGGTAGATGGGCGCCGCAACAGCTCAGTGACTAGCACTGCTGGCTGTGCAGGCACATGGATTTGGGCCTGTGTCTGTGGGAGTTTGCGCATTCTCCCTGTGGTTGCGTGGGTTTCCTCCGGGCGCTCCGGTTTCCTCCCACACCTCAAAAATGTGCTCTCAGGCTAATCGGTTTTTACCAAATTGACACTATTTCTTCCCTGAATCTGACTGAGTAGGGTTCCATTCATAGATATGCAGGGTAGAATAGGTGTAGGGTGATGTGGCGGCGTGGGCTCGTTGGGCCGAAGGGCCTGTTTCCCGTGCTGGATTGTTCTTTGTTTGTTCTTTGAATCTGCCCACCTGTGAACTGTAAAATCCACTGCCCCAAAGTGCGGTGGATGCTGGAACAGTGAGTAAATTTAAGGAGGGGGTTAGACAGATTTTTAATTGGTAATGGGTTGAAGGGTTATGGAGAGAAGGCAGGAAAATGGGGATAAGGATCATATCAGCCATGATTGAATGGCGGAGTGGACTCAAAGGGCTGAATGGCCTAAGTCTGCTCCTACATCTTACAAACTTATGGATCTTTGCATGGTCCACTGGATTTTCTATCCTGCCGGCTATGATTGGATAGTCAGAGGCTTTTTCCCAGGGCTGAAATGGACACAGGATTAAGGTGCTGGGGAATAGGTATAGAGGAGATGTCAGGGGTAAGTTTTTCACTCAGTGGTGGGTGCATGGAATGGGCTGCCGGCAACAGTGGTGGAGGCAGATTCGATAGGGTCTTTTAAGAGACTTTTAGATAAGTACATGAAACTTAGTAAGATAGAGGGTTATAGGCAAGCTTAGTAATCTCTAAGGTAGGGACACGTTCAGCACAACATTATGACTTTAAATTAAGGGGGGGTAGTTATAGGACTGATGTCAGGGGTAGGTTCTTTACCCAGAGGGTGGTGAGGGACTGGAATGCCCTGCCTGCTGCAGTTGTAAATGCACCTAGTTTGGGGGCGTTTAAGAGATCTGTGGATAGGTTTATGGATGAAAAGGGATTGGTTTAGGCTAGTGGGTCATTGTTTTGTAACTGGTCGGCGCAACATCGTGGGCCGAAGGGCCTGTTCTGCGCTGTAATGTTCTATGTTCTATGTTCTAACGTTGTGGGCCGAACAGCCTGTATTGTGCTGTAGTTACTACGATTCCTGCGGGATAGGAAGATTCTACCCAAGGTTTATCTGTACAGGGTTTAGAATCGCAGGCTCAGCCACTTTTGGGGACTTACTTACCATTGGTGGACTCTTGCTTCGATCACTGTATGTGAATAACTCGTAAAGCACAACACCAAAACTCCACACGTCTGATTCCCTGGAAAACTTGCTGTCGGACAGAGATTCAAGCGCATACCTAAACACAAAAGGGATTTTAGTTTAACAATGATGGTCCAGACTTTCCATTCGGCATCATCAGGTTGGCAGGATCACCCCCATGTGGTGTGCATTGTGGGGAAGGTCAGCATTCATTGCCCATCCTTCGTTGCCCTGGAGAAGTGAGCTGTCTTGGTGGACCACTTCAATGGGTCTGAACCCCAAAATAGGTCAGTCAGGGTCAAGACTGGCAAATTTCCTTCCCTAAAGGACATTGGTGAACCAGATGTGTTTTTATAACAATCCAGATGTTTTATGGGGTTGTATGAATTTTTACGGGGTGGCATGGAGGCACAGTGGTTAACACTGCTGCCTCACAGCGCCAAGGACCCAGGTTCAATTCCCTGCTTGGGTCACTGTCTGTGCGGAGTCTGCATGTTCTCCCCATGTCGGTGTGGGTTTCCTCCAGGTGCTCCGGTTTCCTCCCGTACTCCAAAAATGCGCTGGTTAGATGCATTGGCCATGCTAAATTCTCCCTCAATGTACTCGAACAGGCACCAGAGTGTGGCAACGAGGGGATTTTCACAGTGACCTCATTGCAGTGTTAATGTAAGCCCGCTTGTGACACTAATAAATAAAATTTAAACTGTTTAACACAAGATTTATCTGATTAATTAATTGAATTTAAAATGATCAACACTGTGGCGGGATATGAACTCATGTCTCCAGAGTGTTAATTTGCATGACAAGCCCAGTAACAATACTATCGTGCTGCATCTCTAATCTCTCGTGCACCATAGTGGGTCAGATCTCAAACAATGACGAGACAGAGTACAGGAATGGGGTAGAGAATTTGGTGAATTGGTGCGATGACAATAATCTCTCCCTCAATATCAACAACACAAAAGGAGATAGTCATTGACTTCAGGAAGTGTAGTGGAGAACTTGCCCCTGTCTACATCAATGGCGAAAAGTGGAAATGGTCGAGAGTTTCAAGCTTCTAGGTGCCTAGATCACCGACAACCTGTCCTGGTCCCTCCATTCTGACCCTATAGTTAAGAAAGCCCATCGATGTCTCTACTTTCTCGGGATGCTAAGGAAATTTGGCAAGCCCATTACGACCCTCACCAATGTTTATATAGGTGCACCATAGAAAGCCTCCTTTCTGGTTATATCACAGCTTGGTATGGCTCCTGCTCTGTCCAAGACCGCAAAAAACTACAAAGGGTCATGAATGAAGCCCAGTCCATCACACAGATCAGCCTCTCATCCATTGGCTCTGTCTACACTTCCTGCTGCTCTGGAAAAGCAGCCAGCATAATAAGGACCCCGCGCACCCCGAACATTCTCTCTTCCGCCTTCTTCCGACGGGAAAAAGATAGAAAAGTCTGAGGTCACGTACCAACCGACCCAAGAACAGCTTCTTCCCTGCTGACATCAGGCTTTTCAATAGACTTATTTTGCATTAAGTTGATCTTTCTCTACACCCTAGTTATGACTGTAACATTATGTTCTGCACTTTCTCATTTCCTTTTCTATGAAGGGTATGCTTTGTCTGTATAGCGCACAAGAAACAATACTTTTCATTGAATACTAATACATACGAAAATAATAAACCAAATCAAATCATAAATTAAATGAAATCACAAATTGCGACTATGTTACGCTGTTAATTGGGGGAGCGAAGTGGTTGTTTAGGCAAGTTAATGGGGGATAAATCAATCTTTGCCCTGGAGGGTGTGAAACTTCTTAAGTTGCAGCTGTACTCTCCAGGTTAACAGACAGTGCTCTCCACCCCAGGACTTGAGCACAGAAATCCAGGTTGACGCTCTTATAATGCAGTACTGAGTGAGTGCTGTATTTGGCATCAAATTAAAAAGTCTCGCAACACCAGGTTAAAGTCCAACAGATTTATTTGGTAGCAAAAGCCACAAGCTGTCGGAGCGCTGCACCTCCGTCAGGTGAGTGGGAGTTCTGATCACAAACAGGACGTATAAAGATACAAACTCATTTATATATCTTTATGTATCTTTATATGCCCTGTTTGTGAACAGACCTCCCACACACCTGATGAAGGGGCAGTGCTCCAAAAGCTTGTGGCTTTTGCTACCAAATAAACCTGTTGGACTTTAACCTGGTGTTGTGAGACTTCTTACTGTGTTTACCCCAGTCCAATGCCGGCATCTCCACATCATGGCTATCTTTGCCATCAAAGATAGCCATGATAGCCTTCCAAAGATAGCCTTCCCTCTCCATATCTTGGTCACCTCCTTCACCCCAATATGTGGTCACTATGGCACGGTGACACAATATTTAGCATTGCTGCCTCACATCGTCAGGGACCGAGGTTCAATTCTGGGTAACTTCTGCATGATCTCCTCATGTCTCCATGGGTTTTCTCCAGGTGCTCCGATTTCCTTCCACAGTCCAAAGATATGTGTGTTAGATTGATTAGCTGTGCTAAATTGCCCCTAAGTGCCAGGGGGGTTAGCAGGATGCTGGGGATTAGAACCGGGTGGGATTGTTGTCGGTGCGGGATCGATGGGCTGAGTGGCCTCCTTCCACAGTGTAAAATTCAATGATTATCATATACTGTTTGTGGGAGCTTGCTGTGCACAAATTGGAAGTGAAAGCACTCGAAGAGTATTTCCTTGCCTGTAAAATACTTTGGAATGCCCTGTGTTCATAAATGTTGCTATATAAATGCAATTCTTTCTTTTGTAACATTCCTCAGGAATCAGCTTTATGCAGCAATTGACCAAGCCACCAGGGGGAGCCCTCATTGTTCTTACCAGAAGATGGGACTCTCTCCGGGCTCCAGCACTTTGTAATAATCCTTGTCTCTGGGCAGAATCTTCGTCAGTCCAAAGTCACCTATTTTTACGCAGGTGTCACTTTCTACCAGAATGTTCCGCGTTGCCAGGTCCCTGTGTACGTAACGTTTGGAACCGAGATAATCCATGCCCTTTGAAAAAGAACAGGAAGAGATCTCACTTTTCTCTTGTTGTTTGGAGTACTCTAACTGTTGTGTCTCGTTGGGGAAAGTGTTACTGTTAACCTATCTCTGACAGCACTGGGGATCTAAATTACTTTACCAAGCCCCCAGGATGGGGCAACATGACGGCACAGTGGTTAGTGTTGCTGCCTCTCAGCGCCAGGGACCTGGGTTCGATTCCTCGCTTGGATCACTGTCTGTGTGGAGTCTGCACGTTCTCCCCATGTCTGCGTGGGTTTCCTCTGGGTAACTCCAGTTTCCTTCCCCAGTCTAAAAGTCGCGCTGGGTACGTGCATTAGACAAGCTAAATTCTCTCTCAGTGTACCCAAACAGGTGCTGGAGTGTGGCGAGTGGGGGATTTTCACAGTAACTTCATTGCAACGTTAATGTACTTGTGACACTAAGAAGTAAACTTCAATTTGCGCGTTCTCCCACAGTCCAAAGATGTGCAGGATATGCTAAATTGCCTCCCAGTCTCAGGGAGATTAGCAGGATAAATACATGGGGTACAGGGATAGGGCCTGGGTGGGATTATTGCTAGTGCAGGCTCATTGGGCCAAATGGCCTCCTTCTGCACTGCAGGGATTCTGTGATTCTATAATCGCCCTGGGGCAGGGGTTCAAAGAGTTAGGAGCAGAATTAGGGTAGGCTCTTGAACCTGCTCTGCCATTCAATTAGATAGATTGTGGCTGATTTGACTGCAGCCTCAACTCCAGTTTCCTGCCTGCCGCCCCCATCCCACCCCTCCCCCCTTCCCTCGCCCCCTTAACCTCTAACCCCTTTGAAGATCAGAAATATATCTAACTCAGTCTTGAACACGTGCAATGACCCAGCCCCCACTGGAGAAGAGCAGTCCCAAAACAAACGGCACGGTAGCACAGTGGTTAGCACTGCTGCTTCACAGCTCCAGGGTCCTGGGTTCGATTCCCGGCTCGGGTCACTGCCTGTGTGGAGTTTGCACATTCTCCTCGTGTCTGCGTGGGTTTTCTCCGGGTGCTCCGGTTTCCTCCCACAGTCCAGAGATGTGCGGGTTAGGTTCATTGGCCATGCTAAAAATTGCCCCTTAGTATCCTGGGATGTGTAGGTTAGAGGGATTAGCAGGTAAAATGTGTAGGGATATGGGGATAGGGTCTGGGTGGGATTGTGTTCGGTGCAGACTCGATGGGCCGAAGGGCCTGTTTCTGCACTGTAGGGTTCTAAACCACCTACTGAGAAAAGAAATTCCTCCTTGTCTCCGTCTTAAATGGGAGGGTATTCATTTTTAAACTGTGACTCCTTTTCCAGACTTCCCCAAAAGGGGAATCAGCCTCTTGGTATCTATCCTCAGGATCTTACAGGTCTCAATGAGATCACCTCTCATTCTTCTAAACTCCGATTGGCCTGCTCAACCTTTCCTCAGAAGTTAGCCCCTTGACCCTAGGAATCAGGTAAGTGAACCCTCTCTCAATTCCTTATATCCTTTCTTAAGGAAAGGAATAATAGCTGTACACAATATCCCAGATGCAGTAATCTCCACTGGAGCCAGCAAACCTAGGAAAAATAATCAGTCGCAAATTGTATTTTGAAAATAATTTCTTTGAATATTTTGATTACGAACTACGCAAATATCAGACGTGAGGGAAGCGTGTGGTTTGACTGATCACCCAACCAGGAGCTTGTGTACGTTCTGATTGGTCACTGGAAGTCATGATGTGGGTATGCCGGCGTTGGACAGGCGTAAACACAGTAAAAAGTCTGACAACACCAGGTTTTAGTCCAACTTTCGAGGTAACCTCGAAAGCTTGCTTGCTTGTGAGAATATTATCAAATAAATCGGTTGGACTAAAACCTGGTGTTGTCAGACTTTTTACTGTGGTCACTGGAAGACAGGGCATCATAAGGATGGATCTTTTGAGAAGCCAATAGCAGGAGCGTAGGGGGCGGAGTGATTGGAGGCAGTGGGTCAGGCCAGGGAATCTTCAGGCACATTGCCATCCAGGATTGGCAGTCCCACTTCAGCTTGAAGGACCCCCCCCCATAAAGCATCTAACTCCCCCCCAGCCCCCACTGCCCTGGAAACAGAACACTGTTGCATCTCTCCTCCTGAGGGAGTAATGATTGGGCTGGGCTAGGAGTCAGGTGGGCAGAAAGAACAATTACATAGTGCCATTCCTGACCTCAGGCCATCCCAACATGCTTTACTGCCAATTAACTGCATGCTTCGAAAAAGTAGTCACTGTTGTGAGGTAGGAGTTAACTTCTGCATAGAAAGATCCCACAAGCAGGAATGTGGTGGATGACCAGATCAACTGTGTTGATCTGTATTGGTTTGGATAAATATTGGCTGGGATGCAGGTGAGGTTTCCCTTGCTCTCCTTTCAATAGTTCCAATGTATCTTTCATGAACACCTGAGAGAGTTCACAGTTCCTCACCTGAAATACAGCACCTTTGACTTTGCAGCACTGTGTCACCATGCCACCCTCTCTCTTAGAGGTGATACAGTGGGCTAGCATTGCTGCCTCACAGTGCCAGGGACCTGGGTTTGATTCCAACCTTGGGTGACTGTCTGTGTAAGAATGTGTCTGTGTGTGTGCCTGTGTGTGTCTGTGTCTGTGTGTGTCTGTCTGTGTGTGTGTCTGTGTGTGTGTGTGTGTGTGTGTGTGGATTTTGCATGTTCTCCCTGAGTCTGCATGGGTTTCCCCTGGGTGCTCCAGTTTCCTCCCACAGTCCAAAGATGTGCAGGTTAGGTGGATTGCCATGCTAAATTGCCCTTAATGTTCAAAGATGTGTGGGTCGAGGGGATTAGCTGTGCTAAATTGCCCCTGAGCATCCAAAGATACATGATTGGGGGATTGGCGGGCTAAATATGTGGGGTTAGGGGGATAGGGCCTGAGTGGGACACTCTGTCGGAGGGTTGGTGAGGACTCAATGGGCCTCCTTCTGCACTGTAGGGATTCTAACTCCTGTAGCGGGAGGGTCAATGTGGATTTAATGCACTGGTTTTGAAACTCATGATATTCTGGTTCAGAGGGCATGACCTAGGGTTGATACCTAATGCTAAAAAGGGAGTCTTCAGCAGTTCTTCCAGCAGCTGAATGTTGAATTCCACATGTGACTGTGTTCTCGGGAGAAAGGGACTGATAGAAGCCTAACGAAGCTGATAAAAGGAACTCGTGGACCAGGTTTGCTTGTAGAATTGTGTTGGACTCTCTGTTCTGTTGTGCTGATATGAAGGCCCCCTATCGCCCCAGATCACCCAATGTCCTACACAGCCAGACCATAACTAGCCAACCCCTCTCTCCGTGTGGCCCAACTCACCTTACAGATTTGTGAGGCATACAGCAAGAGCTTCTTGTGGTCTAGTCTGTGTTTGTTCTTTTGCAGGTAATCTCGCAGGCTTCCATATGGCAGATATTCCATGATCAGCCTCAGGTTCCTGTGCCCTGTGGAAATTAAACAACAGCTATTTCTGACACAGAAAGTGTTATAGGGGCGTGTAACACCGGTGAGTCACAGACAGCATGGGACATATTGTAGAGAAATGTGACTAACACACAGCTTTGGGTAAAATATGAATGCATTTTTCAATGAATTTGAGCGCTCACATAGATCAGAATTTCAAGCTTTTTAACATATTTTTATGCAAATATTTGGAAATAAAAATACAGATTTCCATCCTCACTGGGGAAGGAATTTATTCACATCTGAGGAATCCTTCCCTCACCCCCTTTCTCCGAAGCCTCTCTGCTTTTATCACTTTTTTCATTCAATAGTAAGTTTTCCCACAACAAAAACAGAACAAAAATGCTGGAAAATCTCAGCAGGTCTGACAGCTGTGGAGTGAGAATATAGAGCCAATGTTTCGAGCCTGGACGATCCTTCGTCAGAACTGAAGGAAAAGAAAGTAGGATGAGATTTATACTGTGAAGGGGAAGGGGAGAGGGGTGCGATGAGGGGGCTGTAACTGGTCAAATATCACAGACAAAGCAAAAGGTAATGGCAATGATAAAGGTTGGGAATGGTGCTAATAGCATCCATTAAGAGATTGGAAAGTGTAAGTGGCAGAAAAAAGAGAGTGTAGAAATGGGCCCGAGTGGGATTGGGAGGGGTGGGGGGGGGGGGGTGGGGAGGCAGGAGTCAAGGGTGAAACAAGATGCAAAGTTAGAGGTGGAAAAATAAAAATATTAATCCATTTTTATTACCTTTTTAATAAGATGAAAAGAAGAAATATGAATGGAAATGGGGTGAGGGTGGAGGGGAAAGTTCACACTCTGAAGTTGTTGAACTCAATATTCAGTCCGCAAGATTGTAAAGTGCCCAATGGGAAGATGAGGTCCTGTTACTCCAGTTTATGTTGAGCTCCACTGGAACATTGTAAAAGGCCAAGGACGGACATGATGGACAGGAGTCAGCGCTCCCAAGTTCTCCTAAATCTGTATGAAAGCAAATTACTGCGGATACTGGAATCTGAAACCAAAAGGGAAAACGCTGGAAAATCTCAGCAGGTCTGGCAGCGTCTGTCAGGAGAGAAAAGAGCTGAGGTTTTGATTTCAGATGATGCTTTGACAAAAGGTCCTCTGGACATGAAACGTCAGCTCTTCTGGTGCTGCCAGACCTGCTGAGATTTTCCAGCACTTTTTTTTCTGGTTTCTTTTAAATCTTTATTGTGATACTGTGCAAAGCACACAGTATTCAAAACAAAATTAACAACATCAGACAACGCATGCACAGAAATCACGCTCAGTCTCTGATAAGTCATCTCCCAAATTTATTGCCCATTCCCAATTGCCCTCGGGAAGGTGGCGGTGTGCTGCCTTCCCGATTACAACTATGGATCTCTCTCAACCATTTCAGAGGGCAGTTAAGAAACTAAAGGGTCCGGTATCGCGTTGAGTCCGGATCAGATTAAGACAACAGATTTCCTCCCATGTGGGAGCAACCTCAGAGAAATGAATATGTAACAATCCAATAGTGTAATGGTCACCATTAGTGATACTAACTTAATAGTTCTGTATTAATTTAATCGGAATCACAGAATATGAGAGTGTAGAAGATGCCCTTCAGCGCATCGAGTCTGCACCAACACGTGAAATGCCCTGACCTGCCCACTTGCCAACACTTGGCCCAAAGCCCCGAATGTTGTGGCATGTCAAGTACTCATCCAGATACGTTTTAAACCACCTCCACTACCCTCCCAGGCAGAGCATTCCAGACCATCACCACCCTCTGGGTAAATAGGTTTTTCCTCAAATCTCCCCCTCCCCCCCCAACTCCTCACTTTCTACTTGCGTTAACCGCATCGACTGAATTTAGTTCATTAACCGATAATGGGGTTTGACCTTCTATTTCAGGATCACAAAGGGTTATCTGTGTATTATCCAGCAATATAGCTACTGCTGTCTGGGGAGATGAGAGAAGTTAGGGTTGTCCTCCTTAGAGCAGAGAAGGTTAAGTAGAGTTGAATGGAGATATTCAAAGTTATGAGGCTTTTTGGCAGAGGAGGCAGGACGGAAACTGATTGTACCCACGAAGGACACATCCCATTTAAAATAATTGGGTCAAAAAGGGTGCACCCCCCAGACCACAGATGGATAAGGACCACCTACAGGATATTGAACCTGAGATATTGGAACCAAATTCTACCTCGCCTGTAGCTAGGATTCTCCAGTCCCGCTGCAGTGAATGGAGATTTGACTGAGCGCCAAATTCCCCACTCTCGCCAACAGCAGTGTCACTGTGTGAATGGCCGGAGAATTGAGATGAGTATCTGCTGTTAGCTCCGATACATGACAAAATAGGACTGGCAGGACAGAATGAGTGGCACGGTGGCACAGTAATTAGCACTGCTGCCTCACAGTGCCAGTGACCCGGGTTCGATTCCCGGCTTGGGTGACTATCTGTGTGGAGTCTGCATGTTCTTCCCGTGTCTGCGTGGGTTTCCTCTGGGTGCTCCGGTTTCTACCCACAGACCGAAAGACATGCTGGTTACGGCAATGCTAAATCAGTGTACCTGAACAGGTGCCGGAGTGTGGCGACTAGGGGATTTTCACGGTAACTTAGAATCATAGAAGGAAGCCATTCGATTCATCGAGTTTGTATCAAACACAATCGCACCCAGGCTCTATTCCCGTAACCCCACACATTTACCCTGCTAATCCCCCTCACACTAGGGTCAATTTAGCACAGCCAATCAACCCAACTCTCACATCATTGGACTACGGGAGGAAACTGGAGCACCCAGAGGAAACCCACACAGACGCGGGGAGAATGCGCAGACTCCATACAGACAATAACCCAAGGCTGGAATCGAACCGGGGTCCCTGGTGCCATGAGGCAGGGACCACTGTGCCACCATTACAGTGGCTTCATTACAGTGCCACCATTACGGTGGCTTCATTACAGTGTCTAATTACGACATTAATAAATAAACTTAAACTTGACCTTATGAGTCTTGTTTTTTCACATTTCCACCCTGGCATCACGGGACCTTGCCTTTCTCTCCTAATTCCCCAGTGAAAAGAATTGCAGACCTAAATTATTTTTAACCAAATAGAGAAGAACAAAGAGTGGGAAAAGCGTTCTGGCTCACCGACACTGTAACAAACCCCTTTGTATTTAACAATGTACTCGTTGTGGAGGTTCTTGACGACCGCAATCTCTCGTTCAAAATCCCGAAGGTGTTCCGTCGTGCTGTGCTGTAGCTTTTTCACAGCCACCAGGTCTCCCGTGTTGTCGCCGAGCGGATCGTAACGGCACAGCTCCACGCTGCCAAAGTTTCCCTGCCAATGAGGCAACAGGAGCCACTGAGAAATCTGGCCTTGGGGCTTGCCAACCCTCCAGGATTGTCCTGGAGTCTCCACAGGAATTACAAACTCACCTCCGGGACAGAGTTGGAAACAACGTCCAGGAGAGAAATCAGAGGGAAAGTTTTAAACAGGAGGTAATGGTTTTTGGAGTAGAGGTTAATCGAGGCCTGGCCTGGCACCTCAGGTGGATGCAAGGGATCCCATGACCCTGTTGGGAATGGGTAGTTCCAATACAGTTCAAATTCACGCTTTTATGGGGATGTCTAATTGGCTCAGAAATGAGGTCTTTCCAGAGGGCAGTTAATTGGCTCAGAAATGAGGTCTTTCCAGACTCCAGACCCACATTGTTGTGGGTCTGGAGTCACACGCAGGCCAGACCACGTAAAGACGACAGATTTCCCTCCCTTAAAGGACATTAGTGGTCCAGATGGGTTTTTACAACAATCAGGTGGCCAGGTGGCACGGTGGATAGTGCTGCTGCCTCACAGTGCCAGGGATCCAGCCTTGAGTGACTGTTTGCGTGGAGTTTGCATGTTCTCCCCGTGTCTGCGTGGGTTTCCTCTGGGTGCCCCGGTTTCCACCGACAGTCCAAAGATGTGCAGGTTACGTGGATTGGCCATGCTAAATTGCCCCTTAGTGTCCAAAAACATGTAGGTTAGGCGGATTGGCCATGGTAAATGTGTGGGGTTATGGGGATAGGATGGGGAGAGGGCTTGGGTAAAATACTCTGTCAGAGAGTCTTTGCAGATTCGATGGGCCGAATGGCCTCTTCCGCACTGTAGGGATTCTATGATTTTATGATGACGATAGTTGTGGTAGGCTGGGATTTTCTGGCCCCTCCCCCCCCCCCGAGGGAGATTTGAATGTCTTGCTGTATCTGACACAGGGAGACCCCATTCTGGGACTGGAAATCCTGACCATGGTCCCATTACGTAGGATAGATTTACATTCCAGATTTTTAAACTGAATCCAAATTGCATTGGATGTTCCAGTGGGATTTGAACCCGTGTCCCCTGAACATTAGCCTGAGCCACTGGATTGACATCATCATCGCAACACCATCTTTACCTGTAAATCTCTGAACCAGTGCCATTAAAGTGAATGACCTGGCCATTTATCTCATTGCTGTCACAGACACAAAATGGCTACGTTAAAAAAACATGATGGCGCCTGAGTGAGGCAACTTGTCGAAAGCTGTGCCTAGCATACCTTCTAATTCTATTCTTCAACTCTCGTTCTATGCGTCTAAAATTTCATTCTCACTTTTTTAAACTCTACTACATTCTGCACTCTCTTGTTTCTTTCTCCATGAACTGTATGCTTTGTCTGTATAGTGCGCAAGAAACAATAATAATACATGTGACAATAATAAATCAAATCAAAGTTGTTTCCAAGATGAACATAGAACATAGAACGTTACAGCGCAGAACAGGCCTTCGGCCCTCGATGTTGCGCCGACCAATTAAGAAAAAAGCAATGACCCTCTAACCTAAACCATTCCCTTTCCATCCATAAACCTATCCTCGGACCTCTTAAATGCCCCCAAATTTGGCGCATCTACAACAGCAGCAGGCAGGGCATTCCATACCCTTACCACCCTCTGGGTAAAGAACCTACCTCTGACATCCGTCCTATAACTACCACCCCTTAATTTAAAGCTATGTCCCCTCGTGTTTTCCAGCTATGCTTGCCCCAAGACCAGAAAATCCCGGCCAAAGTCAATGGACCTTTGTACGGTCCAATTCCCTGGGCGGGCAGGGCAAGAAAATTCCACCCATTGACTGTAAATCCATTTGAGACTGCAATGGCTTCAATGAGACCATGGGGGTTAGTCTACTGGAGTATGAACTCCCTGATTAAGTAGTCAATTGATGGACTAATCTTTGCCTTGTATTTAACCAGGAGTGTCAGTTCCTCTGTTACTCCTGAAGGTAGACTGCTGACTGCGAGCACTCAGCGCACTGCTATTAGAATTGTAAATAAAGGGATTTTGGTGAAGGGACTTCTGCTTCCAAAGATTTGTTACAGAGACATTCCGAGGAACTAAAGGGAGTGATGGTAATGGGCTGAGATCAACAAATCCCACACAGACCAATATTTGAGAGGTGACCTCCAAGGTCACATCTCACCCTCTCTTCCTCCACCTCCATTTCATTCCTCGCTGAGTTCAATGCAAATACCTTGCCCAACACTGAGATGAATTTCAGATGCCTCTCTTCAAAGAAACTGGGATCATCCTGTTTCCTCAGGTCAACAAAGCGCCAGAAGCCGTCAGTACTGGGGAGGTCACTGGGGGAGAGGTCACAGAGCCGTTCATAGTCTGCAAAAAAAAAACAGCACCAGGGATTAACACAGGCTTAAACTCTGACCTTTCATCTAATGGCCTAGTTCAATTCTAACCCACACTAATGAAATGTAACTCTCTGTTTTAAGGAACTTGTGAAATTAGTTTTCTCAGTCTCAATCAGGCAATCAAACTGTCAAACTGCCATGGATTTGGATCCAAGTATTCATCAATGGCAATTTATTGAGGCAACAAATTTTGTTGTCAAGAAGCATTTGATGGGGCCCCTGTATCTTAACCCTGTGCCTGTCCTGGGAGTGTTTGATGGGGACAGTGTAGAGGGAGCATTGCTCTGTATCTAACCCCAGACTGTATTTGTCCTGGGAGTGTTTGATGGAGACAGCGTAGGGAGGATTTTACTCTGTATCTAATCCTGTGCTGTACCTGTCCTGGGAGTGTTTGATGGGGACAGTGTAGAGGGAGCTTTACTCTGTATCTAACCGGGTGTTGTACCTGTCCTGGGAGTATTGATGGGGAGAGTGTAGAGGGAGGTATATTCTATATCTCATCCCGTGCTGAACATGTCTGAGAGTGTTTGATGGGGACAACGTAGAGGGAGCTTTACTCTGTATCTCACCCTGTGCTGTTCCTGTCCTGGGAATGTTTGATGGGGATAGTGTAGAGGGAGCTTTACTCTGTATCTAACCCTGTGCTGTACCTGTCCTGAGAATGTTTGATGGGGACAGAGTAGAGGGAGTTTTACTCTGTATCTAACCCTGTGCTGTTCCTGTCCTGGGAATGTTTGATGGGGACAGTGTAGAGGGAGCTTTACTCTGTATCTAACCCTGTGCTTGTACCTGTCCTGGGAGTGTTGTAGGGGGCAGTGTAGAGGGAGTGCTGAGCACCAATTTCCAAAGCCGGTTACCTGAGGTGTTCAGTCGGTTGAGTTCTCTGATGATTGCTCTGAACGATGGCCTCCGGTAGGGCAGGTAGTTCATGCACTGGTTAATGAGAGTGGCAAGTTCAGTCCACCTGGGAGCAGGAAGCTGGAGGCCATCTTCATAAAACTGTAGCTTCTGTGTGACAGACAGAACAATCCTAATAAAACACCATTACAAATCATACTCCCCGCCGCCCTAGTGGTTTAGTTTTCGGGCAGCTTCCACAGTCTGCCTGTGGTCTGCTTCAACAGATTATTGCCTGGGCAATGGAAGGAAAATTCTCCCAATGGGAAATCTAATAATTGGTCCACAACTGAGCTAGTCAGGTGAGATTTGATTTCATTTGATTTATTATTGTCATATGTATTGATAAACAGTGAAAATCATGATGTGGTGATGCCAGCATTGGACCGGGGTGGGAATAGTAAGAAGTCTCACAACATCAGGTTAAAGTCCAACAACTTTATTTGGAATCACAAGCCTTCAGAGCACTGTTCCTGCATCTAGTGAAGGAGCAGCACTCCAAATACACTCCGTGTATTACTGTGTATTGGAATACAGTGAAAAGTATTGTTTTTTCCACGCTATACAGATAAAGTATACCGTTCATAGAGTATATAAAGGGAGGAGGAAAAGAGAAGGTGCAGAATGTTGTGTTATAGTCATAGCTAAGGTGTAAAGAAAGATCAACTTAATGCGAGGTAGATCCATTCAAAAGTCTGACGGCAGCAGAATCATAGAATCCGTACAATGCAGAAGGAGAGCATTTGGCCCATCGAGTCTTCACCAGCTCTCTCTGACAGAGCATCTTTATCTGGCCCACCCACCTGCACTATCCCCCATAACCCCACATATTTACTCCTCTAATCGACACAACATGGATAATTTAGCATGGCCAATCCATCTAACCTGCACATCTTTGGACTGTGGGAGGAAACCAGAGCATCCGTAGGAAACCCATGCAGACATGGGGAGAATGTGCAAACTCCAGGGAAGAAGTTGTTCATGAGTCGGGTGGTGTATGATTTCAGACTTTAGTATCTTTTATCTGATGGAAGAAGGTAGAAGAGAAAAGGTCCGGGGTGCTTGGGCTCCTTAATTATGCTGACTGCTTTGCTGAGGCAGCAGGAAGTGCAGACAGAATCAATGGATGGGAGGATGACTCAATCCCGCTGTCCATTGAGTTGCTGTGGCTCAATAGGTAGCTCGCCGTGACCCCAAACCCCCACCCACCATTCCCCCTTCCCTCATCCCCCACTCCAAATCAGAAGGTTATGGACTCAAGCCCAACTCAAGAGATCTGAGAACTAGATCCCATGGTATTATTTTAGACATGGAGAAATTCTCCTGGTTTATATTTATTGCACAATAGATTGTCCAATTGCTGTTTATGGGATCTTCCTGTTTGGACTGTTACAACAGTGACTAAACCTCATTTGCTGTAAGATGCTTTTGTAACCCTGAGGCTGTGATGGGTGCTGTGTAAATGCAAGCCCTTCTAACAGCAAGTTGGGAACAGAGGTTCATCCATTGACCTTGGCAAGTTTCAGGTAAATCAGAAGTGGAAGCCAGGCTCCTTCTCCGAGTTTATTTGTAGGGAGCCCTCTTGGAATGTATGATGTATGTAGATATTACATCAGAACGTCACCCAAGTGATGCTGTAATAGATCAAGAGTGATTCCTTTAACTGTAAAGGCTTTATCGCCAACAGAGCATTTATTCTGGAGGAACTTCTTCACCCAAAGGATTGTGAATCTGTGGAATTCCCTGCCCAGTGAAGCAGTTGAGGCTACCTCATTGAATATTTTTAAGGCAAGGATAGATAATTTTTTGAACAGTAAAGGAATTAAGGGCGAGTGGGTGGGTAAGTGGAGCTGAGTCCGTGAAAAGATCAGCCATAATCTTATTGAACGGCGGAGCAGGCTCGAGGGGCCAGATGGCCGACTCCTGCTCCTAGTTCTAAGGTTCTTCTGTTCTTTTTTAGACAGAGGTGATGGCCTAACGGTATTATCGCTAGACTATTAATCCAGAAATTCAGCTAATGTTCTGGGGACCTGGGTTTGAATCCTGCCAAAGCAGATGGTGAAATTCAAATTCAATAAAACAGGTCTGGAATTAAGAATCTACTGATGACCATGAAATCATTGTCAATTGTCAGAAAAGTCCATCCGGTTTGTTAATGACCTTTAGGGAAGGAAATCTGCTGTCCTTTCCTGGTCTGGCCTACATGTGACTCCAGAGCCACAGTGACGTGGTAGCCTCTCAGTTGCCCTCAGGCGACTAGGGATGGGCAGGCTCAGCCAATGATGCCCATGTCCCACAATGCCAACACAATAGTTAAGAAAGCCCACTAACACCTCTACTTTCTCAGAAGACTAAGGAAATTTGGCATGTCCACTACGACTCTCACCAACTTATATAAATGCACCACAGAAAGCATTCTTTCCAGTTATATCACACCCTTGGTATGGCTCCTGCTCCGTCCAAGACTGCAAGAAACTACAAAGTGTCATGAATGAAGCCCAGTCTATCACTCAAACCAGCCTCTCACCCATTGACTCTGTCTATACTTCCTGCTGCCTCAAAAAAGCAGCCAGCATTATTAAGGACCTACACACCCTGGACATTCTCTCTTCTGCCTTCTTCTGTCAAGAAAAAGACACAAAAGTCTGAGGACACGTTCCAACCAACTCAAGGATAACTTCTTCCCTGCTGCCATCAGTCTTTTGAATGGACCAATCTCCTATTAAGTTGACCTTTCTCTATGCCCTAGCTATGACTGTAATATAAATTCTGTACTCTTTCCTTTCCTTCTTTATGAACGGTATGCTTTGTCTGTATAGTGTACAAGAAACAATACTTTTCACTATATGCCAATACATGCGACAATAATAAATCAAATCAAACCAAAATCAAATCACAAATGAATTTAAAAAATGTACATGTATAGCAAGGTAAGATTAGACTACAAGTGTAACTGCCCTTCTGGATTCCATCTGTCAGTCCCTCCTTGATCCATGGTCCTTACCCTCCTGTTGATTGGCTCAGTTTTCTACCGGAGTGATCCATTGAGTCCTCGCAGGTTATGTACATAAGAACATAAGAAATAGGAGCAGGAGGAGGCCATCTGGCCCTTCGAGCCTGCCCCGCCATTCAATAAGATCATGGCTGATCTGTCGTGGCTCAGCTCCACCTTCCCGCCCTCTCCCCATAACCCTTAATCCCCTCTCTTATCAAAAACCCATCAACCCGTTTCTTAAAAATATTTAGCGAGGCAGCCTCCACCACTTCAACGGGCAGAGAATTCCAGAGATTCACCACCCTTTGAGTGAAGAAGTTCCTCCTCAACTCCACCCTCCCCATGACCCCCCCCCCCTCACCCCCCCACCCCCACTCTTCAAGGACCATGCTACCTCCCTCAATTAAACAATTGTAAACATTCAGAGAGGTGCAGGGACGCTGGGCATCTGTCTGAGATTGGAAAGTGTGGCTTGTACCCCAACATAAAGCAAGAGTGGAATGGAGGGCCACAGCCTAACCGCTCCATCCTCGCTTGTGGCTGGGATTATCCGGTGCCGCTGAGAGCGAATGGAATTTTGGCTGGGACATCAAATATTCCATTCTCACCCGTAATGTCCTGGAGAATGCCGCTTAATTTGTTAAAAAGGGAGGAAAAAGAAAGACGGAAGGCACAAGATTGAAGAAACACTGAAAGAATAAGTAGTATTTACACACAGTATTGTAATATTCTTTGTAACATCCCCCATTGTAAATAACATGTTTCCTGTAATACACACAGACTCTGTTATTCTACACAACACACATGGTATCTGCTGTTTCCAATAGCATTCACAGGGGCCACTATTCCCTATAACATAATGGGGGCTAACATCTTTCTAATACACTTCAGGGCGAAATTTCCCATTCCGCTTGCCATGGGAATTGGAGCGGGTGAGGGGTAGAACATGGAAAGCTGTGTTGACCGTGCATGGGATTTTCTGCTTCTGGGATAAATGCAGCCAGAAAATTCTGCCCATTCCATTATTTCCCTCTAAAGTATAAAATCTTGCTATTCCCTTGAATATATACAAGAGCTAGCTATTCTGAATTATATGATAACTTGGGCGTTGGATTTTCTTATCCTTAAAAGTCTACATGGCCAATTTGTGTTCTTGATCTCTCTCAGTGTTGCGCAACGTAATTCTCTGCTGTTGAATAGCTCCAGAATGAGATCTATTAAAATGTTGACCAGCTAAAAGAGGATGATTCCATACCCGTGTCGGCTCCATGCTGTAGAGAGGAAGATCTCCCCCACTGAATATCTCCCACAGCGTTGTCCCAAAGCTCCATTTGTCTGATTCCACACCCAGATGATTGGGTTGGTCAATGCACTCGGGGGCGGCCCAGGGAATCCTGTCGATTCGTACTGCAGACAGAGAGGGAGGTCACACATCAGCCTCACCTTTAGTTATGAGGTGCTTCTAAAAGTACAATCTCTATCGGTGAGGAAAACAAAGGCACGGTGTACGTGGGAACACTTCCCCTCGTACTCCCCTCTGAATCCAGCACCATCTCAACTTGAACAGAGACGGCCATTCCTTTATTGCTGGGTCTAGATCTGGGATCACTGTACTTAGCATTACAATGGGATTACGTTCACCACATGGGCAGCGATTCGAGAAGAAAGCTCACTATCTCTTTTTTGCGTATCAATAGGGGTGGGCAACAAGTGCCAATCCTGCCAGCAACAATGCCCACATCCAGGCATGAATTTGCTTCCAAAAGGGCACCAACACACACCTGTCGTATTAGAGTCATAGAGGTTTACAGCACGGAAACAAGCCCCTCAGCCCACCTTGTCCATGCTGCCCAGTATTTACCACTAAGCTAGTCACAATTGCTCACATTTGAGACATATCCCTTTATACCCATCTGACCCATGTAATTGTCCAAATGCTTTTTAAAAGACAAAATTGTACCTGTCTCTACTACTACCTCTGGCAGTTTGTTCCAGACACTCACCACCCTCTGAGTGAAAAAATTGCCCTTCTGGAACCTTTTGTATCTCTCCCCTCTAGTTTTAGACTCTAGTTTTAGGCTCCTTTGGGGAAAGATATTGTCTATCTACCTCATTTATGTCCCTTGTAAGATCACCCCTCACCCCTCCTACGCTCCAGGGGAAAAAAGTCCCAGTCTATCCAGCCTCTCCTTATAACTCAATCCATCAAGTCCTGGTAGCATCCTAGCAAATGTTTTCTGCATTCTTTCTAGTTTAATAATATCTGTTCCATAATAGGATGACTAGAACTGTACACAGTATTCCAAGTCTGACCTTACCAATGTATTGTTCAACTTCAGTAAGACGTCCCAATTCCTGTCTTCAATGATCTGGCCAAGGAAACCAAGCATGCTGAATGCCTTCTTCACCACTCTGTCCACCTGTGACTCCACTTTCAAGGAGTTATGAACATGTACCCCTAGGTCTCTTTGTCCTATAACATTCCCCAATGCCCTACCATTAAGTGAATAGGTCCTGCCCTCATTGTTTGCTGATATTATTCTTTTCCCCAGTATTCCCCATCTTGATTTGCAATCTCCTCTCCACCAATAAAAAAAGCAACCAGGCCAATCTCCCCAGTCCTCTTACCTTCAATTGGCAGGACTGTGATGCTGACTCCAGGGTCACTCAGTTTGATGAAAGGAGGAATCCCAGTCACTGCGTCTCCTTCACGTGTCAGCAGGACATTCTTTGCACAGACATTGCCATGGACAATGTGCTTGTCCTCCTGTGAAGGTGAAGGTCTCATGTTAGCAGAGTCCTCAGCACTGGGTAGGAAGTAGTTGGGTTGAGGAAGGACATTCTTGACAATCTGGTGGTTCCTCAGTAAGGGAGATTTCAGAGGGTTATACAACAAGGCAGGATACAGAGTATTTTCCAATAGCCCAGGCTTAGAGGGTGAGTGAGAGCAGAAACAGAGGGAAAATCCAGAATAGATGCCTGGAAGTATCTCATGAAATATCTGAGCTCTGATGAAGGGTCATTGAGGGATTGTGCGTATGCCTTGCACTGTTTGTTTCAGCCTATGCAAAGACTTCATTTTAAGATGTTTCTGCTCATGCACAATTATATTTCAATGCTAGACTGTAGGGGTTAACTAACTGGACTAAGCTGAACCAACTTGACTACATGTAGCATCAGAAGGCATGATGGGTTAGCTAAATGTTGACTGCATTCCTGAAGGGTACACAGTGCAGGCAAACAACAGTTCCCTATCACAGCAGCTGCAAGGATTGATTTTCTAGATGGAGACGGCATGTGAAGGACACTTCCAATAACAAGATAAGGGTTGAAATATATTTTGGATTTTAGAGTGTGAGAGTTCAGTTCAGTTCAGTTCTTAGATTCCATCCATTTCAGTATGTTTTTTTTTTGTAGTGGGTCTGGTCGAGAATCCAGTCTGCAAGTTCACTTTTTTGTTATTGTCATGTTAATTCTTTAAGTTCTTTTCAATAAATGAAAACCATTTCAAAACTCGTATTAGTGTGGCCCTCTCCACTCTTCAAATGAATGAATGGACCCAACAGTCTTCCAGACTCAAAACATTGATTCTATTCTCTCCCCACAGATGCTGCCGGACCTGTTGAGATTTTCCAGCATTTTCTGTTTTTGTTTCAGATTCCAGCATCCTGCTTTTAGCCTGGAAACATTTCTTCACTCAGAGCAGCGACCCACAAGAGGGAAAAGCTATTGAGGAAAGGAAGCTGAGCCTTAGAGACCGTCAACAAGTTAAAAATACTTGCTGGATGCTGGAATCTGAAATGAGAACAGAAAATGCTGGAAAACCTCAGCAGATTTGGCAGTATCTGTGGGGAGAAAATAGAGGCAATGTTTCGAATCTGGATGACGCTTTGTCAGACCTGAAGAGAACTGGAAGTTGGATGAGATTTATTCTGCTGTGGGAGGTGGGTAGTAGAGAGTGGATAGAGAGGCACTGGAGACAAGAGGGGGGTTGACAAAGATGTCATGGACAGAATGACAGGGAGTGTAAATGCCAGTGAGAAGTGCGCTGAGAGCGGCCATTGAGAGATCTTTGATTTGGTTTAGATTAATTGAGTCATTGAATCCCTACATTGCAGAAGGAGGCCATTCAGCCCATCGAGCCTGCACTGACCCCAATCCCACCCAGCCCCTATCCCCGTAACCCCATATATTTAATCCCTCTGCCACTGAGGGGTAATATAGCATGGTCAATCAACCTAACCTGCACATCTTTGGACTAGGTTGGAAACCAGAGCACCCAGAGGAAACCCACGCAGACATGGGGAGAACGTGCAGACTCCGCACAGCCAGTGACCCAAGGCCGGTTTTGAACCTGGGCCCTTTGGAGCTGTGAGGCTACAGTACTAACCACTGTGCCACCCTGATTTGTTATTGTCACATGTATTGAGATACAGTGAAAAGTATTTGTTTCTTGCATGCTATGCAGACGAAGCATACCATTCATAGTGAAGGAAAGGAGAGAGTGCAGAATGTGGTGTTACAGTCACACCGAGGGTATAGAGAAAGATCAGGATGGGTAAATGGCAGAACAAAAGGAAGCAGCGTGATAAATGACTATCTGGAACAGGTGACCGATGGACCCTGTGGGTCACGGGGAGGGTTAAAAATGATGGAAAGCAGAATAAAGAAAGAAGGTAGCTCTTCGTCAAGTCATTGGATGCTTTAATAGAACAAGAGTAGGTTTGGCCTTCTGGAAGAGGAGATCAAATGGAGATCAGACCAATTATCTGATACCAGTGGTTTCCTTGTAATAGGCAACCTTAGTGGATCAAATTAGAATTACTGAATCATAGAATAATTCTCACATGAGGCAGCTATTTGGTCATCTAGTTCTTAAGCAACCCAGTTAGTCCCATTCCCCTACTCTCTCCCCATAACCTAGCAATTCTTTGCTCATTAAAGTATTTATCCAATTCCATTTTAAAGATTGTGGTTGAATCTGTATCCACCACCCTGTTAGTGTATTAGAAATCCGCATCCTCCACTCTATCAGTGTATTCCAAATCTGCATCCACCACCCAATCGTAGAATCCTACAGTGCAGAAGGAGACCACAGTGGCTTTGCTACTCCTCAATCTCTCAGAACATTGCAGCCACCGGGGAGCAAGCCAATTTGAACCCAGTGTCGGAGGTGCGTAAGGCCATTGCGTTAATCCTCGGTCCAATACGCAACACACAACAGCTCCCAATCATTCAGAAATAGAGCTGTGAGTTGTGGATCCCGCAGCGAGTTAAGCGACTGCTGCTGTGGTACATGGTGCAACACGTACCAGGAAATTCATGGCGTAGGCAAGCTGCTTCGCAACTTCCAGCTTCCAGCTGATGTTGACACAGCTTTTGTTTCGGTTCTTCTTCAAGTACATGTCCAGGGCTCCGTACCTCACGTACTCCTGCACCATGATATCTGTAAAGCAAAAAGGGAGACAATTTAAGGGACCTGGCTACTGAGTAGAAGTAGGTTTAATATTTGGAGGAAGTGTAAAATGGATGTTTGAAGGCTTTTATTACTGAGCGTGCCCTCTTTCATCAATATCATCATTTAAGAATGTAGGAACAGGAAGAAGTTGTTTAGTCCATTCTGCCTGATCCACCATTCGGTGAGATCAGAGAAGAAACAGTGCAGAAAGAGGCCATTCAACCCATCAAGTCTACACTGACTCTTCAATAGAGAGGCCCTAACCTCACATTTGTACCCCACTAATCCCCCTAACCTACACACCTTGAGACACTAAGGGGCAGAACAAAAGCTTACCCTCACTGTTTCACAGTTTACCCTCTGATTTCAGCTTCTCTGCCATTTGGCCATTCACACCTTCTATTCTCTCTAATGGCTGCCATTAGCAGCCTTTCCCCCGGGTTTCTGTGGCAATGACTCATCTTCCATTCCCTCCCCCTGCAGGACAAATATCTCCCACTTTCTGTGCCTTTCAGCTTTGACAAAGGATCATCTGGACTCAAAACATCAGCTTTTTCCTCTCCTTACAGATGCTGCCACACCTTTTACATAGACATAGAACCCTACAGTGCAGAAACAGACCCTTCGGCCCATCGAGTCTGCACCGAACACAATCCCACCCAGTCCCTATCCCCATATCCCTACACATTTACCTGCTAATCCCTCTAACCTACACATCCCAGGACACTAAGGGACAATTTTAGCATAGCCAATGAACCTAACCCGCACATCTTTGGACTGTGGGAGGAAACCGGAGCACCCGGAGAAAACCCACGCAGACACGAGGAGAATGTGCAAACTCCACACAGGCAGTGACCCGAGCCGGGAATCGAACCCAGGACCCTGGAGCTGTGAAGCAGCAGTGCTAACCACTGTGCTACCGTACCGCACGGCAGACATTTATTTCAGTGCTGCTTGTGGGATCTTGCTGTGTAAACATTTGCCATTCATCACAACAGTGAGTGTTCCCCCCCCCTCGAACAAGAAAGAATCACCTTGGCTTTGGGATGTCGGGAAGTTGTGACAGGCAGGAGAGAAATGCTAATTCCTTCTGCTTAACCACAACTTGGTTAATCTGATCCCAAGTCAATTAGTGAAGGATAAAACGAGACACAATCCTTTCTTTTCTTGATAATGGGTTTATTTAAAGAATGCGGCCTTTGACAAAGTACCACATGGTATGTTGTTGCATAAGGTTAAGTCTCATGGGATCCAGAGTGGGGTATGTAAATGGATTCAAAATTGGTTTCTTGACAGAAGCCAGAAGGTGGTTGTAGAGAGTTGTTTTTTAAACTGGAGGCCTGTGACCAGCGGTGTGCCTCAGGGAAATTAATATAGACATAGAACCCTACAGTGCAGAAACAGGCCCTTCGGCCCATCGAGTCTGCACCGAACACAATCCCACCCAGACCCTATCCCCATATCCCTACACATTTACCTGCTAATCCCTCTAACCTACACATCCCAGGACACTAAGGGGCAATTTTAGCATAGCCAATGAACCTAACCCGCACATCTTTGGACTGTGGGAGGAAACCGGAGCACCCGGAGAAAACCCACGCAGACACGAGGAGAATGTGCAAACTCCACACAGGCAGTGACCCGAGCCGGGAATCGAACCCAGGACCCTGGAGCTGTGAAGCAGCAGTGCTAACCACTGTGCTACCGTGCCGTCCCTGGGAAAAGTGAACACCTGTCGAGATTTTCCAGCATTTTTTCTTTTGGGGACACTAAGGGGCAATGTAGCACATCCAGTCCATCTTTGTTCTTTGTTCTTTGTTAACCCGCACATCTTTGGACTGTGGGTGGAAACCAGAGCACCTGGAAGAAACCCACACAGACATGGGGAGAATGTGCAGACTTCCACACAGACAGTGACCCGAAGCTGGAATTGAACCCAGATCTCTGGTGCTGTGGGCCAGCAGTGCTAACCACTGTGCCACCGTGCCACCCCATGGTTAACAAGAATCTATCAATCTCAGATTTAACTTTAAAAATTGATTCAATGTCAAATGTCATTTAAGTTTTAAACTTCTACACCATTGTGTGAAGAGATGTCTCCACATTTCACTCTCTAACATCTTGACTGTGTCCTCTCATTGTTGACTCCTTGTTGTATATTTGATGTGTTTCGTAGCAATACAGAGAAGATACACCAGCTTCAACTTGTGTAACAGGAATTTCAATCAATGCTTCAAAATGTCTCCTCCATGCTTCAAGCAACTTGCTCTTCCCCAAGTTTTAGTTACTCTTCAGAGTCTCCACACCCAGGCTTGACTAAGGGAGCAGACAGCAGTCAAAAGACACATGTAATCAGACACTGAATAATCGAACATTACACTCCTCAACCACCTCAAGTATTTCTTCTATATCTACCCTTTCTCTCCCCCATAATTTCTTAAAAATGGTGAACCACCAACACCTCTCCTTTCTCAGGAGGTTAAGGAAATTCAGCCTTGGCTCTCACCAACCTTTACAGATGCACCACAGAAAGCATTCTTTCTGGATGTATCACAGCTCCTGCTCTGTCCAAGACCGCAAGGAACTACAAAAGGTCACGAATGCAGCCCAATACATCATGCAAACCAGCCTCCCATCATTTGACTCTGTCTACACTTCCTGCTGCTTTAGAAAAGCAGCCAGCATAATCAAGGACCCCACGCACCCGGACATTCTCACTTCCATCTTTTTCCGCCAGGAAAAAAGGTCACGTGTAAACTGACTCAAGAACAGCTTCTTCCCCGCTGCTGTCAGACAGTTGAATGGACCTACCTTGTGTTAAATTAATCTTTCTCTACACCTTAGCTATGACTGTAACACTACATTCTGCACTCTCTCCTTCTCTATGAATGGTATGCTTTGCCTGTATAGCGTGCAAGAAACAATCCTTTTCACTGTATACTAATACATGTGACAATAATAAATCTAATCAAATTTTAAAAAAATCCTTAACTATCTAAATCCAAGGGAATACAGCTCAAATTTGTGTAATCGCTCTTTGTAATTTAACCCTTGATATCCAGGCACCATTTTAGTAAATCTATGCTGTCCCCATCTACATCCCTCCTGGCCACACCCTCCCTCTTCCAATGCCAATCTCTCCTTCCCAAGGTGTGATTCCTAAACTGCTCGCTGCTTACCAGCTGTGGTCTAACCCAGGGTATTGTGCAGCTGAAATATAACTTTAACTCTTGTATTTTAATCCTTCTGACACAAAGCCAGCATTTCATGAATCCCAATATTTGCCATTCGACATGATTGAATCAGCTGATCAGCTGACTATTACAGCACTCTGTGATTGGTTCCATGTTTTACTGGGTCAGCTGACACTTACATCTTGTTCCCATTGGTCACATTACATCCATTCAAAGTTGTCTCGGGTTACATTCCAACAATGGTGGCCATGAAACTATCACTGATTTTTGTAAAAACCCATCTGTTTCACTCATGCCCTTTAGGGAAGGAAATCTGCTGTCTTTACCCTGTCTGGCCTACATGTGACTCTGGAGCCACAGCAATGTGGTTGACTCTTAACTTCACCCTGCAAAGGGCAATTAGGGATGGGCAATGGATACTGGCCTCCCCAGTGACACCCATGGGTGAATCAAAAAACACTCCTCTAACGATGTTAATGAAACTTGTGAGATACGAGAGGTAGGCAGTGTAATAAGTAAAGGGAAGGCAGATTTGTGACTAGTTATTCCTGTCCTCTGGCTGTGACAGCTAAGATAGTGAGGACTTAATGTGCACCAATCCAACACCCTGATTCCACCCTTATTCTCATTAACAGTCACAGCTGCAGCTTTGCAGGTTTCACATTTTGAAATTCCCCGTCCATCACTTCAAATCTGTGTAGAATTTGCACATTCTCTCTGTGTCCACGTGGGTTTCCTCCGGATACTCCGGTTTCCTCCCGCAGTCCAAAGATGTGCGGGGTTAGGTGCATTGGCCGTGCTAAATTGCCCCTTAGTGTCCCAGGATGCATAGTTTAGAGAGACTAGCAGGGGAAATGTGTGGGGTTATTGGGGTAAGGCCTAGGTGGGATTGTAGTCAGTGCAGACTCGATGGGCCGAATGGCTTCCTTCTGCACTGTGGGGTTTCTATGATTTCTACGATACCGATAAAGGTTGACTTCAGCCGAAGTGTTTGATTGATTATACAATCGCAGGTGGACTAATTCGCAGAGCAAGAATGGAAACCAAGCTTTCAAACTCTGTCGCAAAGAGTCAAGTTTAATGTCATAGCAGCACCATTCCAAATGATAATGGTGGTGATGGCAATTTTTTAAAAAATTATTAGTGTCTCAACTAGGCTTACATTAACACAGCAATGAGATTACTGTGAAAATCCCTTAGTTCCCACACTCCGGTACCTGTTCGGGTACACTGAGGGAGAATTTAGCATGGCCAATCCACTGGGCCAAATGCGATGGGCGGCATGGTGGAACAGTGATTACAAGAGTTTGGGTAGGGCATATTTGTGATGCCAGAGCTGCAGCAATGTGATTGAGTCTCAACTACCCTTCAAGGGCAACTAGGGATGGGCAATAAATGCTGGCCAGCCAGCGATGCCCATGTCTCATAAGAACATAAGAAATAGGAGCAGGAGTAGGCCATCTGGCCCTTCGAGCCTGCCCCGCCATTCAATTAGATCATGGCTGATCTGTCGTGGCTCAGTTCCACTTTCCCGCCCTCTCCCCATAACCCTTAATCCCCTCTCTTATCAAAAACCCATCAACCCGCGTTTTAAAAATATTTAGCGAGGCAGCCTCCACCACAAATGAATATTAAAAAAAATTTACTGCCGGATAATATATATGAGTGATGAAATGGGATATGGGGAATGCTTTTTAAAAATGTATTTATTCAGGGGATGTGGGCATCACCAGCATTTATTGCCCATCCCCAAATGCCCTTTGAACTGAGTGGTTTGCTCTGCCGTTTCAGAGGGGCAGTTAAGAGTCAGCCACAGAAAATGCTGGAAAATCTCTGCAGGCCTGACAGCATCTGTGGGGAGGGAAATAGCCAACGCTTCAATTCTAGACGACTGTCAGAGCTAAGAGCAAAGAGATTTTCCAGCATTTTTCTGTTTTTGTTTCAGATTCCAACATCCGCAGTATTTTATTTTTATTACACAAGTCAAACTCATTGCTGTGGGTCTGGAGTCGGATGTAGGCCAGACCAGGTAAGATGGCAGATTTCCTTCCCTAAAGGATGTTAGTGACCCAGATGGGATTTTACAACAGTGGTTCCATGGCCATCGATAGATTCTTATTTCCAGATTTTTATTGAATTCCATCTGCCACGGTAGGGTTCAAACCCTGGGTCCTCTAGAGCGAGCGTTACCCTGGATCTCTGGATTACGAGTACAGTGGCAATGCCATTATGCCTCCCCCCATTCCCGTGTCACAATGTTTTGCAAAGAAGACTGGTTACACTTTCGGATTTTTAAATAATTAATGAGTTTGGTTGCTGGCGAAAACAATGAAAGAGGGAATTTCAGCCAGGCACCATGCAAGATACAAGACTTACTTTCTTCGTTGACTGCACAGATTCCGTAAACCAGGATGAGATGTTTATGGGAAATCTGGCTCATGACACTCGCTGCCTCAAAGAATGACTGTAAATGTAAAAGGAGATCAGGTCTGAACAATGGATGTAACTCAGTAATAAATAATAACAGAGATTGATCTTTGAAATCTAATTCAGCCTCTCTCAAATGTTGTGTTTTTCTGATTCTGGTCTTCCATACAATCTCTCTGCCGCCCCCACCCAAGCCCTTGTCATCTCCAGAAGCCCTTCCCTAGAAATCTGCTCCTTTACTTCTCAAAACTCACCTTGAGCTGAACATTCAACCATTAGTCTTTCTCTCCAGGTGTTTATTTTCCTCATATCCAGTCGCAAAGTACCCACAACTGAATGGACGCAGGAAGCGACACAGGAGGAAAAAGAGACCATTCAGCCCATCAGCTGTCCCACCATTCAATAAAATCATGGTTGGTCTGTATTTAAACTCCAATGGGCCTTAATTATAGATTAAAACCAAAGAATCCCAGCAGTACACAAGGAGACCGTTCAGCCCATCTTCAGAGGGCTGTACTGCACTGCGCTGACAACAATCCCACCCGTTCCCTATCCCTCTAACCCCACACATTTACCCTGCTAATCCCCCTGGCACTAAAGGACAATTTAGCATGGTCGATCAATCTAACCCGCACACCGTTGGAGTGTGGGAGGAAACCAGAGCATCCGGAGGCAACCCATGCAGACACAGGGAGAATGTGCAAACTCCACACTGACAGTGACCCTCGGCTGGAATTGAACCCAGGTCCCTGGCACTGTGAGGTAGCAATGCTAACTACTATGCCAGTGTACCGCCCTCTGACTTTATGGGCGCATCCTCTTTATTCTGAATGTTTCAAATTAGATCACCTCTTAATCTTCTAAAATTTATCGGCTGAGTGACCCTGTAGATGGAATTACCTCAGAATAGTTCCTGTGAGTGTGATCCAGGACTTTCAGCAGAACATCCATCTGGTAAAAATCACAATCCGCATTTCCCTTTCTTGTACCTTTGAAGATTTTCATGAAGGAACCTTGACCCAGACTTTCACCCTGTGTTGATGGAAGCAAAATCTGTCCATTAATTCCAATTCTCACCTTGGAACTGAGTGAGCTGCAGTTCCATGTGCACCCGGGCACTGACATTCATGGAGCCCTCGAGGCAGCATTATTGCCATGGAAAGAATGTGCATTGCTGCCACTGAACACAGGTTAGAAACATGCCCACTCAAAAATACCTTCCAAACCTATCAACCAGCGAACAAGAGATGCCTGGGAACACCACCACCCACAGCTTTCCCTCCAAGTCACAAACTACCCTGAATCGGAAATATATTCAAGTTTATTATTGTCGCATGTGTTGGGATACAGTGAAAAATATTGTTTCTTGCGTGCCACACAGAAAAAGTGTACCGTTCATAGAGTACATAGGGGAGAAGGAAAGGAGAGGGTGCAGAATGTACTGTTACAGTTACTGATAAGAACATAGAACATAGAACATTACAGCACAAACAGGCCCTTCGGCCCTTGAGTTGCGCCGATCACATCAACCCCACCAATCTATAGACCTATCTATAACCCCCAATCCCATTAAACCCCATATACTCATCCAGAAGTCTTTTAAAAGGCCCCAGCGAGTTCGCCTCCACCACCGATGACGGCAGCCGATTCCATTCACTCACCACCCTCTGAGTGAAAAACTTACCCCTAACATCACCTCTGTACTTCCCTCCCCGCACCTTAAATCTGTGTCCTCTCGTAGCGACCATTTCAACCCGGGGAAATAGCCTCTGAGAGTCCACCCTATCTATTCCTCTCAACATTTTATAAACTTCTATCAGGTCGCCTCTCAACCTTCGCCTCTCCAGGGAAAAGAGTCCCAGCTCCCTCAACCTATCTTCATAAGGCATGCTTCCCAGTCCAGGCAACATCCTTGTAAATCTCCTCTGCACCCTTTAAGGTGTGGAGAAGGTGTGGAGAAGGATCAGCTTAATGTGTGATAGGTCCATTCAAAAGTCTGATGGCAGCAGGAAAGAAGCCGTTTTTGAGTCAGTCGGTATGTGTTTGTCAGGAAGAAAATGGAAGAGAGAGAATGCCCGGGGTGTGTGGCGTCCTTGATTATGCTGGCTGCTTTCGTAGCTTCAGTGTTGCTGGGGTCAAAATCCTGGGACTCCCTGCCTGACAGCACTCTGGATGTTCCTACACCACAAGGATTACAGCAGTTTACAAAGATGGTTCAAGATCAGTAATAAATGCTGGCCTTACCAGTCATGCTCACGTGACATAAATGAATGAAAGAAAACAATCACACTTCATTCTGCCCATCCACTCTGACTCAAAGAGGCACCACGGTTTAGACCCCTAACCTGACACATTCCCATTCACAACTAGCATCTTGTACTCCTTCAGCAAGAGCTTTGAGAGATCTGACTTAAGAGGGGAGAGATACAAAAGGATCCAGAGGAGCAATTGTTTCACACAGAAGGTGCTGAGTGCCTGAGGTAGTAGTAGAGGCGGGTACAATTTTGTCTTTTAAAAAGCACTTAGACACTTACATGGGTAAGATGGGTAAATGGAGCCAAGTTGCACACAGGAATACCCTACATACAATGAGATAGAATCCATAGAATCCTACATTATAGAAGGAGGTCATTCAGCCTTCGAGTCTGCACCAACCCATAATCCCACATGTTTACCCTGCTACTGTCCCTGACACTATGGGACAATTTAGCACAGCCAATCAACCTAACCCATATATCTTTGGACTGTGGGAGGAAACTGGAGCACCCGGAGGAAACCCATGTAGACACGAGGAGAACATGCAAACTCCACACAGACAGTGACCCGAGGCCAGAATTGAACCTGGGACCCCGGTGCCATGAGGCAGCAGTGCTAACCACCAAGCCACCGATAAGATCATTCATTTTCTTGATGACGTTGATTGTGGGATAATTATTGGCAAAAGGACAATGGGGAGAATTGTCCCGCCCTCCTTTCAAATTGTGGGTCTGGCGTCATCATCACACCAAGACGGCGCCTCAGTCCAACACTGCATCTGGAAAGAGGCACCTCTGATAGTGTAGTGCTCCCTTGGTACTGGGAAGGTCAGCAAGTATTTCATTCATATTTTGTGGGGTGTATGTGAGGGGACATGCACCTTTGACCTCTGCTCCTGATGGACGCTCTCTGGACACACGTTGGAATTGTGAGGGATTGGACAAAACAGCTGCACTGGGGCCTGGATGACTGAGAACAACTCACTGACCCAAGGATTCAAGCTATCTGAATCTCTTAACAGCGTCTGTCATTCCATCTGTCACAGGTACATTGTTTATATTCTGAGCCACGTACCAAAGGTCAGGATGGTTGGATAGAATGTCCTAGGGCACAGTGCAATGAAACATGCTGACTCCAGGTGACAATGCAGTAAATTGTTGACACGATGACAATGACATTCATTACACAATGAGCAATAGACTTAACAAGATCAATCTTCCTTCACATAACTCCTTCAACATAGTTTTTAAAAAAGCACCGGTGTACTTCACAGGAATGCAATCAGTCAAAAAACTGACACCAAAGCACTGAGGTGGCTCGGTGGCACAATGGTTGGCACCGTGCCACCATGTTTGACTTTGAATTTCATCATCTGCCACAGCCGATTCAAATCCAGCTCCCTAGTTCTTACTCTGGATTATCAGTCCAGTGCCACACGGGGGGGGACTGAGGGTGATTTGAACACAGAATTTAGGCAGAACCTCCCACTGCAGCCCTGAGAGGGAGTGAAATCTATTGAATGCAATGTGCTCCCTCACTCTTTGAAGGAGAACAGGTGAGGTATCTCAGATGTCATGAGCCAATATCTATCCTTCAAGCAACCTCAAGAAAAACAGGTCAAGGAATAATCACCATGATGTTGGAGGAGACCATTTGGCCAGTTGAGACCGTGCCGGCTCTCTACAAGAGCAAATCTGCCAATCCCACCTTCCCGCCATTTCCCCATAGTCCTGCAAATGTTTTCTCCTCAGATAGTTATCCATTCCCTTTTAAAGCTATGATTAAACTTGCCTTCCGCTCACTCTCAGGCAGTGCGTTCCAGGACCTAACCATCAGTGCATAAAATAAAAGCCTGATGTTGGCGTTGCTCCTTTAGTTTATTCACCTTGAATGATCCGGTCTAACATGTTGCTATTTGTGGGAACTTGGCTCCAATACAACAGTGACTACACGTCAAGAAGTATTTACTTGGCTGCAGGGTGCTTTATAAGTGCAAGTCACTCTTTATTCACTCTATTTATCTTTACCCATTAATTAATGAGGTTGGCTTACCAAGCCTGTGGTTCTTGGAAACTGAGTTGTGCAATGAATCAGACACAAGACTTGCACTTCTCTCATCTTATCAAGAACTACTTGATAAGATGAGGGATTGCTGTTCTTATTGAACTTAAGAACCAATGATTCTTAATGCGATGATTTGAGATGGTCTCCATTGAGTTCTGAGTCCCAAGAAACTGTAGCACAAATCGCCAGCTAATTCACAATCTCATAGAGAAGTCAGCCCATGGCACACAACTGCAGTAAGGGATTATTTTAGGACTAGTTTAGGGTTAAAAAAAAGGGCGATATGGACAAGTTGGGCTGAAGGGCCTGTTTCCATGCTGTAATCCTATATGACTATGACTCTAAGGGATGTTGAGGGGTTTTTTTGGCAGAGCCAAGGGAGCTTACACTTATATCATTTACTGTCCTCTTCCTGACCTGGGAGCGCCCGATTGCTGGAAATTGGAAAGATCATTCTCTCGTTTAAACATTCATCACCTTGACGGATGTGGAGATTTAAAATGGAAAACATTTCCCGAGGTTGACATCACCTTGTCCTTTCAGTCTCTGAGTGTTCAGAGTACAGCACGTGTGTGAAATTACAAAATCAGGGTTGGCTACTTTCATTGCTAAGTGCTCTCTTCCACTCAATCAACTTCAAACACTCTCTTACATCAACAATCCTTGATACAAAACATTAATTCTGTTTTCTTTCTCTCTCCGCAGATGCTGCCTGAACAATAATTTTCTGTTTTTCCGATCTCCGGCATCCGCAGTAATTTGCCAATCTTTGCTTGCCCCGTTTGCTTTCAGTGACTCACCCAAGTCAGCTCCTCCTTCTTCACCTTGTGGAACATCATCTGGTTGACGTTCCTCCGTTGCATGGCCGGAGATGCGAGAAGGTCGGAAGAGCAGTTATTGCGTACGATGATCAAGTTCGATTTCTCTGGAAAGGAGAGAAGAGGGGGGGGAGATGTGAACTGGAACCGAGAGATGACCATCAGAAAAAGATAACCCCCTCAAACAGTTTAACCATTGTAAACCCTGCTTGATTTTCATTCGGTAAGACCGTAAAATATAGGGTCAGGATTAGGCCATTGGATTAGGTTGGGTGGATTGGCCAGGCTAACTTGACCCAAGTGTCAAGGGATTAAATATGTCGGGTTATGGGGATAGGACTTGGGTGGGATTGTGGTCTGTGCAGACTCGATGGGTCGAATGGCCTCCTCCTGGAGTGTAGAGATTCTATGATTTGGCCCATCCGCTCAGAATGTGGGAGGAAATCAGAGCACCCGGAGGAAACCCCCACAGACACGGGGAGAATGTGCAGACTCTGATGACAGTGACCCAAGCTGGGAATCGAACCCAGGTCCTTGGCACTGTGGGGCAGCAGTGTTAACCACTGTGCCACCACGCTGCCACTTACTTAAAAAGCAAGATTTAGACAAATATTTAGTAATGCCATAGTAATGAGAGCAAGTGCATAGCTCTCCGAGAGATCTCTTTTACAGTGAGTTGACACATGTGGAATGAACCAGATGGCCTCCTTCCACACTATAACATTCTACTATTGGGTAAGGTCTATCCCCCAGTCTCTAGTGCAATAGCCAATTAACTTCTCAACACTCAGTGCCATGTGTCAATCCTTAACAGTGACCTCCTGTAGCAGGGGACTCATAACATGAGTCACTGCCTTAACCAGAAGATGGATGACAGCAACTTGCCTGTACTTTTGTGCAGTAGTCATGCCCAGACAGGAGAGATTATCAGATGAAATCTGATGCTGGATCAACAGATGTGGCTCCACTGGGAGTGTCTGATATCACATGGCTCTGGGTTCAAGTCCCACTCCAGGAATCGAGCACAGAAATCAAGACTTCAACTCAATACTAGGGAAACTTTGCTCATTTGGAGAAGCTTGTCTTTTGGATGAAACATTAGGCCAAGGCTCCATCTACCTTTTTGGATGGATGTAAAAATCCCACGGCATTATTTCAAGTAAGAGCAGGGGGGTTCTCCCCAATGTCCTGGCCAATGTTTATCCCTCAGTTAACATCTCTTTTTTTAAACTCAGTTGTGGGACAAGGGCGTCGCTGGCTGGCCAGCATTTATTGCCCATCCCTTATTGTTCTTGGAGGGCAGTTGAGAGTTAACCACATTGCTGTGGCTATGGAGTCACATGTAGGTCAGACCAAGTAAGCACGGCAGATTCCCTTTCCGAAAGTACATTAGTGAACCAGATGAGTTTTCCCAACAATTGACAATGGTTTCATGGAATCAGTAAAGTCTTAACTCCAGATATTTTTTATTAAATTCAAATTCCATCATCTGCCGTGGTGGGATTCGAATCTGGGTCTCCAGAGTATTAGCTAAGTTTCTGGATTAATAGTCCAGTGATAATACCATTAAGCAGTCATAATTTTACTGATGTTTTACCCCCAATCATAGAATCATACATCATAGAATCTCTACAAGTGCAGAAGGAGGCCATTTGGCCCATTGAGTCTGCACTGACCACAATCCCACCCAGGCCCCACCTCCTTAACCCCATGCATTTACCCTAACTAGTCCCCCTAACACGAAGGGTCAATTTAGCATGGCCAATCAACCTAACCCACTCATCTTTGGATTGTGGGAGGAAACCCATGCAGATACGGGGAGAACGTGCAAACTCCACACAGAAGTGATCCAAGCCGGGATTTGAACCCAGGTCCCTGGTGGAATACTGATGTCAGTGTGGATTGTAAACTTTAACAATGCGCTGGAGATATTTGGATAGTTGGAGGTGGTTTTTAAGGAGCTTCTTAAAGGAGCAGAGAGCAACAGAGAGCTTCTCGGAGCCCGAGAGAGGAAATTGGGAAATAAAAACCCTTTACCTCTTGGTCGAGGTGGACAGCAGGTGTTGAGCTGGATGCTGACACCTTCCGACATGAGGCCCGTGCTGTGATAGAAATTCAGAAGTTCCTTCAAACTATCAAACTGTCGTTGAACTCCAGCCAGGGAATAATTTTTCTCCTTTATAATTAGGCAGTCTTTGAAGCCTTTCCCAAATTCCGACTGCATCAAATGAAAGCGTATTAGCAAATGTACTGAAATTCCAGTGCAATTAGTAGACATTTCCTCACATTGAACCGCGGCAGGCCACTCAGCCCAATGTGGCCGTACTAGCTGACAGAGAGATGCCCAACCCATTCCCACATTCCTGCTCAGAGGTCACAGCACTGTGGGTTGCACATCTCAAATGCTTTGCTCAGTGACATGAGGGTTTCTTCCCCTACCACAGAATCCCTGCAGTGCAGATGGAGGCCATTTGGCCCATCGAGCCTGCACCGACCATAATCCCACCCAGGCCTATCGCTGTAACCCCAGGTATTTACCCTACTAATGCCCTTCACACTAAGGGGCAGTTTAGCACGGCCAATCCACCTAACCTGCACATCTTTGGACTGTGGGAGGAAAGTGGACCACCTGGAGGAAACCCACCCAGACACAGGGAGAATGTGCAGACTCCGCATAGACAGTAACCCAAGCTGGGAATTGGACCTTGGCGCTGCGAGGCAGCAGGGGCCAACATGTGACACCCCATAGAATCATAGAATCCCTACAGTGCAGATGGAACCATTTGGCCCATAGAGCCTGCACCGACCACATTCCCACCCAGGCCCTACCCCTGTAACCCCACACATTTACCCTGCTAATCCCCCTGACACTAAGGGACAATTTCCATGGCCAACTTATCTAACCTGCACATCTTGGGACATTAAGGAGCAATTTAGCACGGCCAATCCACCTAACCTGCACGTTTTTGGACTGTGGGAAGAAACCAGAGCAACCAGAGGAAACCCACGTAGACACAGGGAGAATGTGCAAACTTCACACAGACAGTGTGCCAAGGCCGGAGTCAAACCGAGTCCCTGTGAGGCAGCAGAGCTAACCTCACTGCCACCCTTTCAGGCAGTGAGTTCCAGACTCCCACCACCTTTGAGTGAAAACATTTCCTCAATTCCTGGCTAATCCTTCCACCAATATCTTTAAATCTGTGCCTCTGATTAGCAATCCCCGCCGCTGAGGAGGAGGTCCTAGCCGGCACTCCTACTAGTAACATCAGTTACTGCCTTAATCAGAAGGTGAAAGTCAGCAACTGGGCTGTGCGATAATCATGTCTAGACATTTCACAGGAGAGATTCTGATCCTGAATCAATGAGTGTGACTCAGTTGGTACCTCTGGTGTTGTGTGGTTCTGGGTTCAAGTCTTAATCCAGAGCCTTTTGTACATTTTGATTAAAACTTCTTCCAGCCTCCTCTGTTCTAAAGAACACAACTCCAGCCTATCCAATCTCTGCCCCCACCATTTTCCATTTTATAAATCTCCCCTGTTTCCTCTCGAGTGCGTTTGCATCTTCCTGTAATGTGGTGACCAGAACAGTGCACGGTACTCTAAGCTGTTGTCTAACTAGTAGACAGTGGTTAGCATTGCTGCCTCACAGTGCCAGGGACCAGGGTTCAATTTCTGCCTCGAGTAACTGTGTGGAGTCTGTGGGTTCACTGAGGGAGAATTTAGCCTGGCCAATGCACCTACCCAGCACGTCTTTTGGACTGTGGGAGGAAACCGGAACACCCGGAGGAAACCCACGCAGACACGTGCAAACTCCACACAGACAGTCACTCAGGGCTGGAATTGAACCCGAGTTCCTGGTGTTGTGAAGCAGCAGTGCTGACCACTGGAATACTGTTACAGAAAGAGGTGAATGTAATTCAAAGCCTAATTCAATTGGCATCTGTCATGTTGAATGGTTCAGCTGTTCTGTGTTTGATTGTGTGAATCTGGTAACTGATTTATGCTCAATGAGCTTGACTGGTTAGGCCCGAGCATTGACTCAGACCGAAGTAAACAGACAACGTAGAAACTACTAGAAGCTGAGCCACAATATTTTAAAGTATAGAATACAAATCGATAAATAAAGTTCCTGCGCACTTAGAAACTAGTGTCACCTTTGCATTACTTTGAGGCAAATCAAATATATCACATATACGACCAAACTTTAAGATGGCGACTTACTTCAACACAAACGGTCAGGAAGTACTTGTTGAACTCCTTGGGGCTGCACCGAAGGACGTAGAGGCCTCTTCTGTTTCCAAGTTTTTTCAGCTTATACATGGCGAAGTCAGAGCTGTTCAGGAAGAGCAAACAACTTAAAATAAAAACAACAGACTAAAAATAACCATTGACTCTTTATAAGGGAGCCAGTGTGTGGTGGGCAGAACTGTTGCTGTATTGGGCTTTGCAGTATGGCTTTAGTTTGCCTTTGCCTTTTGATGCTTATCAAAGTTAGAACATTTCCATTTGTTAGCGCAGGGGAGGGGAAGCGATGGCTTAGTGGTATTATCGCTAGACTATTAATCCAGAAGCTGAATTGAGTTTAGGAGTCGGGAGATAATGCTGCAGCTATATAGGACCCTGGTCAGACCCCACTTGGAGTACTGTGCTCAGTTCTGGTCCCCTCGTTACAGAAAGGATGTGTAAGCCATTAGAAAGGATGCAGAGGAGATTTACAAGGGTGTTGCCTGGATTGGATGGCATGCCTTATGAGGATAGGTTGAGAGAGCTCGGTCTTTTCTCCTTGGAGGGACAAAGGATGAGGGGTAACCTGACAGAGGTGTATAAGATGTTGAGAGGTATTGATCGACTGGATTCTCAGAGGCTTTTTCCCAGGGCTGAAATAGTTGCCACAAGAGGACACAGGTTTAGGGTGCTGGGGAGTAGGTACAGAGGAGTTGTCAAGGGTAAGTTTTTTACTCAGAGGTGATGGGTGCGTGGAATGGACTGCTGGTAGTGGTGGTGGAAATGGATTCGATAGGGTCTTTTAAGAGAGTTTTAGATAAGTACATGGAACTTAGTAAGATAGTGGTTTATAGGTAAGCCAAGTAATCTCTAAGGCAGGGACATGTTTAGGACAACTTTGTGGGCCGAAGGGCCTGTATTGTGCTGTAGTTTTTCTATGTTTCTATGTTTCTAATGTTCTGGGGATCCTGGTTCAAATCCTGCCATGGCAGATGGTGGAATTTGAATTCAATAAAAAAAATCTGGAATGGAAAACCTACTGATGACTATGAAACCATTGTTGATTGTCAGGAAATCCCATTTGTTTCATTAATATCCTTTAGAGATGGAAATCTGCTCTTCTTACCCCGTCTGGTCTACATATGACTCCAAAGTCATGGCAATGTGGTTGACTCTCAATTGCCTTCCAAGGGAAACTAGGGATAGGCAATAAATGCTGGCCAACCAGTGACGCCCATGTCCCATTGAATGAATGAAAAGAAGTTGTCAGTTTTTGAGTCAGATTGACAATGATCAGAAATTGATTAAGAGTTTGGATTGGCATTTCACAAACCTTTCGCTAATTCATAGGGTAGAAGAAGCCTATTTGGATGTATTCAGGCAACTAATCAAAAATTTGGTCATAAGTTTAGTTTGAGGAGCGTCCTCAGAGAGGAGAGAGGGGTAAAGAAGCACAGAGGTTTAGAGACAGAAATATAGGGCTTAGAATCTTGGCAGATTAAGGTACAGCCATCAGTGATAGATGGAAGTCAGGGATGCACAAGGAGTCAGAACTGGAGGAGACAGATAACTTAGAGGATGGAGATGATTACAAAGAGTGGGGGGGGGGGGGGAGCGGGGGTGGTGAAACCATCAAGAGATTTGAAAGCAAGGATAAGAATTTTAAAATTGAGGCATTGCTGGACTTGGAACCAGTGTAGATCAGTGAGCACGGAGTGAAGGGCACTTGGTGCAAGTTAGTGTTTGGATGCTGTTCACGTGTGCAATGACTCACCCAATGAAGGAGCAATGCTCCAAAAGCTCGTGCTCCCAAACAAATCTGTTGGACTTTACCCTAGTGTTGTGAGACGTCTTACTGTGCCCACCCCACTCCAGCATCTCCACATCATGGTCTTTAGTTTAGAAAGATGCCATATGTTGGCACAGACTTGTTGGGCCGAAGGGCCTGTTCTTTATTCTATATGTGGGTGTGGTACTTTGTGGTGAGACTCCAAAACAATGGCCAGAATTCTCTGTCTATTCGCACCCTGCCACCCCACCAGCGAGGATGGAGAATTTGGCACTCAGCCAATCTCCACGCCCTGCAGTGGGACTGGAGAATCCCACCTGTGTGAACGGCTGGAGAGTTCTTGCCACTGTCTCACATAGTAATGTTAAGGTCAGGAGGGTGGGCTTATACCCCACCCTCCTGACCTTAACCCCACTGTAAGGAGGCACCGAATGAGGGGCAAACATTTCTTAACAAGGTGGAAGAGGCGATAAATGGTCAGCACCTTGTCGCAGGAAACAATTGTCATGGCCACCCAAAACCTGGATGGAATTGTCTTTATTCTTTCAGAGGTGGGACACGCAGTGAAACATAAGGAAAACAATAAGATTTTGAGGATGTGTATAGTTCTAATGGCTGCTCCCCTTCTTAAAGGAGATGGCCCAATTTTACTCGGCCAATTGTAATGTCTGACCCTTGAACGTACGTGATTGGTCCATGGCAGTTGTCCTCAATGTGCTCCAACAGCTTGGGTGGAGCCACCTCTTTGCAGAAATAGTGATGTGCGTCAGCCGTCAGTCTGTAATAGCCATCGATAAGAGACACGAAGGAGAGAGCCTCTCTCAGAGTGGGAAACTCTGCCTCCTGTAGGAATGGAACAGGTTAGACAAAGACAGAGTGCAAATCAGAACAAGTTATCCCTCCGACTACACTTATCCCTTTAAATACACAGGTCACTCACCTGATGAAGGAGTGGCGTTCCAAAAGCTACCAAATAAACCTGTTAAGACTTTAACCTGATGTTGTGAGACTCCTTACTATGTCCAGTCCAACACCGGTATCTCCACAGCATTACACTAACTATACCTTGTCTTTCTGTAGTTTACATACTGCTACTGACAATGTTCTTCTGAGTTTTCACTCCAACTTCTCCTAATTTCCAAATTAGGAGTTTATGGCTCATCTCTGGCTCCAGAGACCTGAGCACATAATCCAGGCGGACATTCCCAGTGCTGGTACACAGGGAGCACCTGCACTGTGTAACGCGCCAACATTAGAATGAGATATTAAACTGAGGACCTGTCTGCTCTGTCAGGTGGATGTATTGGGATGGCATGGTGGCATGGTGATTGGCACTGCTACCTCACAGTGCTAGGGATCTTGGGTCACTGTTTGTGTGGAGTTTGCACGTTCTCCCTGTGGGTTTCCTCTGGGTGCTCCAGTTTCCTGCCACAGTACAATGATGTGTGGACGAGGTTGATTTGTCATGTTAAATTGTCCCTTAGCGTCAAGGGATTAGCAGGGTAAATAAGTAGGATTAGGGGAATAGGGCCTGGATGGGATTGTGATTGGTGCAGACTCAATGAACCGAATGGCCTCCTTCCGCACTATAGGGATTCTATGATTCGATAAGATCCCATGCGGCACTAATCTGAAGAGGAGGAGAGAGTGTTCTCCCTCGTGTCCTGTCCGATATTTATCCCTGTGTGAGGATCACAGACCGGTGCATTTTGTCGTTATCACATTACTGTTTGTGGGATCTTGCTGTGCAAAGATGGTAGTAGCATTTCTGCTATTGCAACAGTGACTACGTTGGTTGTGAAGTGTTTGGGAATGTCCTGAGGTCAGGAACTGTTCCACATCAATTAATGTCTCTTGTTTTTTATTTCACACACTCTCCAATCTGTTCACTGCTCTGAAATGGAGAATAATCACATCACTCTCACTCAACAACAGTGGCACAGTGGTTAGCACTGCTGCCTCACAGTGCCGGAACCCGGGTTCAATTCCCGGCTTGGGTCACTGTCTGCGTGGAGTTTGCACATTCTCCCCGTGTCTGCGTAGGTTTCCTCCCACAGTCCAAAGATGCGCTGGTTAGGTGCATCAGCCAGGCTAAATTCTCCCTCAGTGTACCCGAACAGGTGCAGGAGTGTGGCGACTAGGGATTTTCACAGTAACAGTAAGCCTACTTGTGACACTAATAAATAAACTTAAGAAGAAAAGCTTTAGCATCAACTATATACAATCACTGCTCAGTCCACCATTACAGCATCCCTCTCTTAACCGATTCCAGGGCTTTGACCCAGATGTGCATTCCAAACCTTCTTCCCAAAGGGCAAATTTCCCGATCAGTCCTAAGTTTACCCTTGGCTACTTTGTCCCCTTGTCTGCTGGTCACGGTTTAATTGGAAGCAATAGCCACTGCACCATTTCAGAATCTAAAGGGATTAAGACGAGGACAGGTTGCATAGATTTTTCCATTGAGTAAAGCTGATTGAGTGATGATCTGACTGAGATGTTTAAGATGGTAAGAGCAGTTTACAGGGTAAAGAGAGGAGATAATTCCTCTGGTGCGGGAAGTCCAGAATGAGGGGGCATAACTTGAAAGTTAGAGCCAGTCCTTTCAGGGGCAGGCAGGAGTATTAAGGGCTATAGAAACATAGAAAGATAGGAGCTGCGGGAGGCCATTTGGCCCTTCGAGCCTGCTCCGCCATTAATCACGATCATGATTATCCAACTCAATATCCAATCCTGCTTTCTCCCCATAATCTTTCATCCCATTCACCCCAAGTGCTATATGCAGCTGCCTCTTGAATACATTCAATGTTTTTTGGCATTGACTATTTCCTGTGGTAATGAGTTCCACAGGCTCACCACTCTAGGTGATGAAGTGTCTCCTTATCTCCATCCTAAATTATCCACCCTGTATCATCAGACTATGGACCTAAGGTGGGTAGATGCTGTTGAGATACAGATCAGTCACCATCCAACTGAACTCAGGGTTAAGGGGCTGAATGGCCTGCTTCTGATACTATGTTTGATCCTATTGTTCTTTATTTACATTTTCTGTACCATTGGGTGGCACAATTGTTAGCACTACTGCCTCACAATGCCAGGGACCTGAGTTCGTTTTTGGCCTTGGGTCACTGTCTGTGTGGAGATTACACGTTCTCCCCGAGTCTGCGTGGGTTTCCTCCGGGTGTTCCGGTTTCCTCCCACATTCCAAAAGACGTGCTGGTTAGGTGCATTGGCCATATTCAATTCCCTCTTAATGTCTCAAGATGTGTAGGTTTAGGGGATTAGAGTGGTAAATACATGGGGTTACAGGAATAGGATTAAAAAAAAGGTGGGTCAGAGCAGATTTGATGGGCCAAATGGCCTCCTTCTGCACTGTAGTGATTCTATGATTTACCAACTCTTAATCTTGTTGGCTGCCATCACCTTTCAAGGTTGAAGATTTGAGATGTCTTCAGCATTTCATGAGAACTCAATTCTCTACAGCTAGGGATCTGGTTCTTGGTTCCTGATTGGTTACTTCTTTGATGATTGAGTTGGTGGCACTCCTCACCTCTTTGGTAGAAACCCATCTGTTCAGGTTCCATGGCAGATGTGAGGGCCTAATTTAGTCAGACCCATCATTACGGCAACTGTTATTGGATTTGACATTAAGCCAAGGCCTGCTCAGGTGGATGTTAGTGATCCCATGGTGTTACTCAAAGAGGATCAGAGACTTACCCAGATATATTGAGCAACAGCCCAAACACTGACTATCTGATCCTTTTCCTTGATTGTATGACCTTGCAGTTAGCTGCTGCACTCATTTGTATAACAAGTGAGTGATCCTAAAGTGTGGCCATTGTGTGTAAGATGTTCTGGAATGCCCCTGTGGTGTGGTAAAGGTGTTATCCAAATAGGAGTACTTCCTTCCATCCAGCCTCAGCTCTCTGGGATCAGGTGCAGAGTAGGGCACCCTCGGGTGTATCAGCTTACTCACAGAATTAACCTCCTTTCCTCAATGCCCTCAGTGCGATAGCTGTTTCCGTTGGAGTTCAAACAAATGGGGGAAGAATCTCATAGAGACTCACAAAATTCTAATAGGGCGACACAGGATAGATACAGGGAGGATATTCCCGATGGTGGGGGAGTCCAGAACTAGGGGTCACAGTCTGAGGATTGAGGATAGACCATTTAGGACAGAGGTGAGGAGACATTTCTTCACCCAAAGAGTGGTGAGCCTGTGGAATTCATCACCACAGGAAGTAGTTGATGCCAAAACATTGAATGTATTCAAGAGGCAGCTGGATACAGCACTTGGGGCGAACGGGATAAAAGATTATGGGGAGAAAGCAGGATTAGGCTATTGAGTTGGATGATCAGCCATGATGGTGGTGAATGGCACAGCAGGTTCAAAGGGCCAAATGGCCTCCTCCTGCTCCTATCTTTGACGTTTCTATGTTTCTCCAACACCACCTGTTGCTCTAGCTTTTCTGGGTGAGGCAGACTTTTCAGGACAGCGTTGTAGAATGGTACAGCGAAGAAATAGGCCATTCATTCCATCATGCCTGTGCTGACTCTTTGCAAATGTTAACCATTTCTCTCCCCATAGTCCTGCAGAAACTTTCCTTTTCAACCATTTAACCAACTCTTTTAACCAAGGATGTGATTGCGCTGGAGGGGGTGTAGAGGAGATTCGCCAGGAGGAACGTTCAAGTTATGAAGAGAGGTTGGATAGGCTTGGGTTGTTTTCTCTGGAGCAGAGAAAACTGAGGGCGACCTGAACGAGGTGTTCAAGGTTATGAGGGGCACGGACAGGGTGGATAAGGAGGAGCTGTTCCCCTTAGTTGAAGGGTCAGTCACAAGGGGACACAGGTTCAAAGTGGGGGGCAGGAGCTTTAGGGGGGGATGTGAGGAAAAATCTTTTTACCCCGAGGGTGGAGATGGTCTGGACTGCGCTGCCTGGGACGGTGCTGGAGGTGGGATACCTCACATCCTTTAAAAAGTATCTGGATGAGCATTGGCAAATCATAACATTCAGGGCTATGGGCCAGGAACTGGTAAATGGGATTAAGTGGGAGTTTAGGTGTTTCTCGCTTGTTGGTGTGGACTCGATGGGCTGAAGGGCCTCTTCTGTGCTGTAGGATTCAATGATTCTTTATTTCAAAGTGACAATTGAGTCTGATTGCAACCATTCTTTTAGGCAGTGCATTCCACATCAGAACTAGTCACTGTGTTAAAAAGTTAATTTGTTATTCACAAGTAGACTTACATTGACACTGCAATGAAGTTACTATGAAAATCCCCTAGTCGCCACACTCCAGCACTTGTTCAGGTAACATTGAGGGACAATTTAGCACGGCCAATGCACCTAACCAGCACATCTTTCAGACTGTTGGAGGAAGTTGGAGCACCCAGTGGAAACCCACGCAGACACAGGGAGAATGTGCCTACTCTGCACAGACAGTGACCCAAGGCTGGAATTGAACCTGGGTTCCTGGTGCTGTGAGGCAGCAGTGCTAACCCACCATGCCCCTGCTTAAAAAATAAGATTCTTCATGTAGTCTCTGATTATTTTGCAAATGACCTTAAATTTGTGTTCTTTGGTTACTGACCCTTCTGGCACTGGAAACAGTTTCTCTGTATTTGCTGTCCTCCTGATTTTAACACTCTTAAAAAAAATCACTCTTAACCTTCCCTGCTCTGCACCAAATCAGTCCAAATTCAGAACTTACTGGGACCAACTTGGAGAGGATATTATGAATGAGCATTCAGGCTGCTCAGCTTAGGTCTCCTGACCTGTGCTCCTGACAGGTTGATATTCTGTGCTAAGAATGTAAAAGTCAACCTTTAAATAAAGTTTACCAAAAGCTTGTTGTCTTGCTTGGTAAGTGTGACGATCCGACTTTCTTCCAGGACGTAATCTCGACTGGCTTGCTTGAGAGTGATGTCAACAATCTCGGGGAAATCACAAAATGGCTGCCATTGCTAAAACAGGAGAGAATTCAAACAGAGATCACCTTATTATCCAGCAATCAGATTCAAGAAGATTACAGTCAGGGTCTTATCAACACACACTCAACTTCAGGCAGGTGAGACGACTAACAGAATCATAGAACCACCTACAGTGTAGAAGGAGGCCATTTGGCCCATTGAGACTGCACCGACCACAATCTCTCCCAGGCCCTATCCCCATAACCCCACGTATTTACCCTACTGAGTCTCCCTGACACTAAGGGACAATCTAGCTTGGCCGATCCACCTAGCCTGCACATCTTTGGACTGTGGGAGGAAACCGGAGCACCTGAAGAAACCCACACAGACATGGGGAGAATGTGTAAACTCCACACAGACAGTGACCCAAGCTGGGAATCGAAACCGGGTCCCTGGCGCTGTGAGGCAGCAGGGCTAACGTCTGTGCCACCATGCCACCCCCAAAGGACTCTGGTCCTTCTGTCCAATATGATATATTGTACAACAGGATGCCCGGAATTTTACTGCCTTGCCCGCTCTGTAATTGGGACAGGCGTAGCTGGCAGAATGGAATCATCCCTTGGCATCAGGTGAGATTTGATGAGACTCACCCAAGCGAGGTTACCAAATACCAGCCAATGTATGCACTTCTCACCCCACCCAATCATCTCCAAAGTTGCACAGTGGCTCACAGCACCAGGGACCCGGGTTCAATTCCCGGCATGGGTCACTGACTGTGTGGAGTTTGCTCGTTCTCCCCCGTGTCTGCGTGTGTTTCCTCCGGGTGCTCCAGTTTCCTCCCAAAGACATGCGGGTTAGGTTGATTGGCCATGCTAAATTGCCCCTTAGGGAGGAATTTTCCCATCGCATCTGTCAGGATTAGAAAATGCAAAGGTCCGTTGACAACGGATGAATGAACATCGCTCGACAATCACCAGGCAAGACTGTTCCCTTCCTGTTGGCGAACACTTCAGTGGTCACGGGCATTCGGCCTCTGACCTTCAGGTCAGCATTCTCCAAGGCGGCCTTTACGACACACGACAGCACAGAGTCGCTGAGCAGAGACTGATAGCCAAGTTCCGCGCACATGAGGATGGCCTCAACCGGGATCTTGGGTTCATGTCACACTATCTGTAATCCCCGTGACTTATCTGGGTTTGCTAAACCTCACTTACTGTCCTGTCTAGAGACAATACACATTTCTTTAACCTGGGCTTAATGCTCCTTCCACTCACATTATCAGCCACTTTAAGACTTGAACAGCAGGTTAGGTGTAAAGATTCACATTCTAATCAGTAATCTCTAAACTGTCTGAGCTTTATATGCTCTGTCTGTGGCCAGAACTCTCCGTTCATCTGACGAAGGGGCAAACCCCGAAAGCTAGTGAGTTTACTATCAAATAAATCGGTTGGACTTAAACCTGGTATTGTCAAAACTATGCACAGACAGTGGCCAAGGCCGGAATTGGACACCAGTCCCTGGCACTGTGAGGCAACCACGCTAATCACTGTGCCACAATGCTGCTATTTTGAATGGCACTATCACATCTTAAGCTGATCTTTCTCTTTATCCTACCTGCAACTACGAAGCTATATTTAGCATCCTATCCGTTCCTTCTCCCTGATGTACTACATGAATGGTATATTTTGTCTGTACAGTGCACAAGAAACAACACTTTTCACTGTATCTCAGTACATGTGACAATCATAAATCAAATCTAATCAAAAAGTCTGCCACAAATGAGCACCAACCTCATCTTCTTTCAAGCTCCACTGAACTCCATGTTCTCCAGAGACACAGATGAACTTGTGAACCTCCTCCCCTTGGGGGTCCCAGGTTGGATCTTTAACGTGGAAGGTCTCCTTGCTGGACACAGTTTCCAAGCTCTCCATGTCCATGAGATATTTCAGCTTCAGGTACTTGAGGTCCGCCTCGCAGTGGCTGATTTTCTTCAGAAACTGGTTGAACTTTCTCCGGATTCTCTTCCTGGTCAGGAAGTTGAGCTGCTCGATTTGGCGACGGAGGGTGGCTGGGATACAGGACTTGTAGCTTTAAATGGAATGAGGATGGATTCATTAGCAAAGGTTATTTCAGGAATGAAAACATTCTACGGTGTTAACATATCAGAGGAAAAGGGAGTTTCAATGATTGAGTAAAATAAAGGTTAAAAACAAAATTTGGATAAAATGGAGAATGGAAAGTCAAAACACTATCCATTGGAGTCAGCATGGTTTTGTGAAAGGCACATCACGTTTTATTGAGTTGCTAAGGTTCTTCAAAGATGTAACAAGCAAAGTGGATAATGGGGATCCTGTAGATGTAGCATATCCGGACTTCCGGAAGGAGTTTGATAAGGTGCCACACAAAAGGTTGATTCACAATGTTAGATCACAAGGGGTGAGGGGTAATTTATTAGCTTGGATAGGTGACTGGCAGGTGGACAGAAGACAGAGAGTTGGGATAAATGGGTTTTTGTCTGGAGGGCAACAAGTAACAAGTGGGGTGTTACAGGGTTCGATCCTAGGGCCCCAGATATTTACAATCTCTATTAATGACTTGGATACAGGGATAGAAGACTCTATAGCCAGATTTGTAGTTGACACAAAAATAGGCAGGACAGAAAGTTTCAAACAGGAATTAAGAACCTTACAAATGGACATAAATAGATAAGGAGAGTGGTCCAAGATGTGGCAGATGGAGTTTAAAGTTGATAATTATGAGGTCATGCATTTTGGTTGGAAAAAATGGGAAGGCGACTTATTATTTAACTGGGAGAGACTTCTGGGTGCTCTGGTGCAGAGGGATCTGGGTGTCCTTGTTCATGAGTTACAGAAAACTAGCATGCAGATACAGCAGATAATAAAGAAAGTGAATGGAACGTTGGCATTTATAGCTAAAGGAATAGAATATAAAGGTAAGGAAGTATTGTTGCAACTATACAAGGCATTGGTGAGGCCGCACCTGGAGTATTGTGCACAGTTTTGGTCCCCATATTTAAACAAAGATACATTGGAGGCAGTTCAGAGGAGGTTCACTAGATTCCAGAGATGAGGGATTTGTCGTATGAAGAGAGATTCTTTCAGTTTAGGCCAGTACTCTCTGAAATTCAGCAGAATGAGGTGGGATAAAATTGAGGTGTACAAGATGATAAAAAGGATGGATAAAGTAGATATGGAGTGGATAAGAACATAAGAAATAGGAGCAGGAGTAGGCCATCTAGCCCCTCGAGCCTGCCCCGCCATTCAATAAGATCATGGCTGATCTGTCGTGTCTCAGTTCCACATTCCCGCCCTCTCCCCATAACCCTTAATCCCTTCGCCTATCAAAAACCTATCAACCTGCGTCCTAAAAATATTTAGCGAGGCAGCCTCCACCACTTCAACGAGCAGAGAATTCCAGAGATTCACCACCCTTTGAGTGAAGAAGTTCCTCCTCAACTCCGTTCTAAACTGCCCCCCTTTTATCTTGAGGCTGTGCCCCCTAGTCCTACTGTCCTTTCTGAGCAGGAAGAGTCTCTCCACCTCTATCCTATCCATCCCATTCATCATCTTATACGTCTCAATGAGATCTCCCCTCATTCTTCTAAACTCTAACGAGTACAAGCCTAGTTTATTCAGCCTCTCCTCATAGCTCATAGTTGCTTCCTCAAGTGGGGCATTGCAGGATGAGAGGTCATAGTCTCAGGATAAGGGGCAGCAAATTTAAAATAGAGTTGAGGAGAAACTGCTTCACCCAAAGGATTGTGAATCTGTGGAATAGTTTAAAGCACTTTGTTCATTGTAGAAATGTTTAAAACATTTATTTATTGTATTTACTGCTTTAAGAATTCTGATGGAGTGGTTAGCAGGCAGTTGTGGGACATCAGCTTTAAATCAGCGCCAGGTTTAAAAGGAGGCCTGGTGTAGACAGCGGGCAACGTCTGAGCGGGCAGCGGAGTGAGTGGGAAGCAGAGTGAGCTACTAGGGCTTAATATCAAAAAAGGGCTGGAAGGAAAAAAGGCCAGGTGAGTTCGTTTGAAAAACAAGGAAAAAAAAAACAAAAAAAAAAAATCTTTTTCAAAACTACTACAGTGAATAATGGAGGGGCATGTGATGTGTGGTTTCTGTATGATGTGGGAACTGGTGGACCCCAGGGTCCATCCCAGTGACCATGTCTGCAGTAAGTGCAGGTTGCTGGAGGAGCTCCAGCTCAAGGTGGATGAGCTGGCTACAGACACTGAGGCTCATCAGGGGGAGAGAGGGTGCCCCTAGACTGGTTAAATCTGAGGGTCAGGGACAAGAGGGGGCTGCTGGGAGGAGGAAGGGGGGTGAGGAGCGGAGGCCTCAGCCTCTTAATCTGCATAACAGGTTTGAGGTTCTTGCTTCCAGGCTGGACGAGAACGAGGCAGATGAGGTTGGTGAGTAAACTGCACACGGTACAGTGATGCAGCAGGACATAGGCAAAGAGAAGGGGAAAAGGAACGCAGTAGTAATTGGGGACAGTGGGGTGAAGGATATTGACACTGTCCTTTGTCACAATGACAAAGTGCACAGAAGGGTGTGTTGTCTGCCTGGTGCTCGGGTACAGAATGTCGCAGCTGGGCTGCAGAGGAACCTGGAGTGGGAGGGTGAGAATCCGGTCATTGTGGTACATGTGGGTGCCGGCGACGTAAGCAAAATGCAGACTGAGGATCTGGGGAGGGAGTATGAGAAGCTGGGAATGGAATTAAAAAGTAGAACCGACAAGGTGGTTATCTCTGGGCTACTGCCTGAACCGAGGGCAGACGGGCGTAGGGTTGATAGGATAAAGGAAGTAAATGGGTGGCTCAGGGATTGGTGTGGGAGGAATGGGTTTGAATTTATGGGGCATTGGCACCAGTATAGGGGTAGGTGGGACCTGTTCGGGCGGGATGGGGTTGGTCTGAACCGTGCTGGGACCAGAGTGCTGGTGAATCGAGTAAAGAGGACTGTAGGCAGGGCTTTAAACTAATTAGGGGGGGGAGGGTGCAAGGGTAGGTGATGTTACGAGGTCTAAAGTTAAGGAGAGAGTACAGGTAAGGGAAGAGGCCGAGGATGTCCCAATAATAGAGGGAGTAGAGGGCGTGAGTATAGTTGGTGGTGTTACGGCAAATAGGGTCCAGGTGAAGGCTGGGATGAAAGCGCTTTATCTGAATGCACGAAACATTCGGAATAAAGTGGATGAGTTGGTGGCGCAGATCGACACAAATGGATACGATCTGGTGGCCATTACAGAGACGTGGCTGCAGGGTGACAGGGACTGGGAGCTGAATGTACAGGGTTATCAAGTGTTTAGGAAGGATAGGCAGGAGGGAAAAGGGGGGGGGCGTAGCTCTGCTGATTAAGGATAGCATCACGGTGGTAGCAAGGGATGATATTGGAGCCAAGGAGCAGAGGATGGAATCGTTGTGGGTGGAGATTAGGAACAGCAAAGGGAGGAAGACGCTGATGGGTGTCGTCTATAGGCCCCCAAATAATGATCTGGAGGTGGGGTGGGCTGTTAACGCGCAAATAAGTGCGGCGTGCAGGAATGGGACGGCCGTAGTTATGGGGGATTTCAATCTGCATATTGATTGGTCGACCCATGTTGGATGCGGGGGGCTCGAGGAAGAGTTCTTGGAATGCTGCCGGGATAGTTTCCTCGAACAGTGTGTGTTGGAGCCGACAAGGGAGTGAGCTATCTTGGATCTGGTGCTGTGTAATGAGGCGGGTAGAATTAGAGACCTTGTGGTGAAGGATCCTCTTGGAGAGAGTGATCATTGTATGGTGGAGTTTCTGGTGCAGATGGAGGAGGAGAAAGTGGGTTCCCGGACACGCGTCCTTTGTTTGAATAGAGGGGAGTACGGTAGGATGAGAGAAGAATTGGCGAATGTGGACTGGGGGAGCACGTTGGAGGGAGGGTCTGTTGAGGAGCAGTGGAGGATCTTTAAGGAGATCTTTCTTGGTGCTCAGCGGAAATTTATTCCGATGGTCAAAAAGGATAGTAGGAGGAGAGGTAATAAGCCGTGGATAATGAAGGAGATGAAGGAAAGTGTTAAACTAAAAGCGGAGGAATTTAGAGTAGCTAAGAGTAGTGGGCGAGAAGAGGATTGGGAGAGGTTTAAATGTCAACAAAGATTGACAAAGAAGTTGATAAAGGAGGATAGGAGAAACTATGAAGCTGAGCTAGCGCTTAATATAAAAAAGGATAGCAAGAGTTTTTATAAATATATAAAAAGGAAGAGGCTGGCTAGGGTGAATGTTGGTCCTTTAGAGGATGAGAAAGGGGACCTAGTGGTAGGGGATGGGGATATGGCTCAGGTATTGAATAACTTTTTTGTTTCTGTCTTCAAGGAGGACGTGAATAATTTGCCGGGTGTTAACGATGGAAAGGTGGTAGGACTGGAGGGTCTTAATGACATTACTGTTACTAGAGAGGCGGTGTTCGACAGACTGGAGGGGCTGATTGTGGACAAGTCCCCAGGACCGGATGGAATGCACCATTTCTGAAAGAAATGGCGGAGGTGATAGTGGATGCCTTTGTGGTTATTTTCCAGACGCACTGGATTCCGGGGAAGTGCCGGATGATTGGAAAACGGCTAATGTTACGCCGTTGTTTAAGAAGGGTGCCAGGCAAAAGGCGGGGAATTAAAGGCCGGTTAGTTTAACGTCTGTGGTAGGTAAAATGTTAGAATCTGTCATTAAGGAGGAAATTGCGAGGCATCTTGAAGGGAATTGCTTGATAGAGCAGACGCAGCACGGATGTGGTCTTTCTAGATTTTCAGAAGGCGTTTGACAAAGTACCTCACAAGAGGTTATTGCAGAAGGTCGAGGGACATGGAGTTGGGGGTAAGGTGTTAGCGTGGATAGAAGATTGGTTGTCAAATAGGAGGCAGAGAGTGGGGGTCAACGGGTGCTATTCGGATTGGCAGATGGTGACTAGTGGACTGCCCCAGGGTTCGGTGCTGGGGCCTCAGCTTTTTACCATTTATATAGATGATCTGGAGGGGGGAACTGAGTGTATGGTGTCGAAATTTGCTGATGACTCCAAGATTGGGGGAACGGCAAATTGTGCGGAGGGTGTGGAGAGTCTACAGAAGGATCTAGATAGGCTGGGCGAATGGGCCAGGAAATGGCAAATGGAATTTAATGTTGGCAAGTGTGAGGTGGTCCACTTTGGTAGGAAGAATGGTAGGAAGGACTATTACTTACGGGGCGAAAAACTGCAGCAGGTGACGGTGCAGAGGGACCTCGGGGTCCTTGTGCATGAGTCGCAAAAACCCAGCTTGCAGGTGCAGCAGGTGGTCAGGAAGGCGAATGGGATGCTGGCCTTCATAGCGAGAGGGATTGAATATAAAAGTAGGGAGGTCTTGCTGCAGCTGTATAGGGCATAGGTGAGTCACTTTGCTGTGGCTCGCAGGACAGCAGATTTCCTTTCCTAAACTGTTACTAGGGGGCATAACTATCAGGTTCATGGTGGGAGATATAGGAGGGATGTCCGAGCTAGATTCTTCACTCAGAGAGTGGTTGGGGTGTGGAATGCACTGCCTGCAGTGATAGTGGATGCGGACACTTTAGGAACTTTCAAGCAGTTATTGGGTAGGTACATGGAGCACACCGGAATGATAGGGAGGGGATAGCTTGATCTTGGGATTGGACATAGCTCAGCACAACACTGAGGGCTGAAGGGCCTCTACTGTGCTGCAATGTTCTCTGTTCTGTGTTCTAATCTGTAGAAGAGGTGAGTTTGAAGTGGAGAAATAAATTGCAACGTTATGCTAAAAGCCTGGCCCAAAGGGCTGTCTCAGTAACAAAGGAGGGAGACTCCAGGCCAATAACAACATATCTAAGTACAGCAGGAGAGGAGGGAGAGAGGTACGGCTTGTAAGCTGCTACAACCATAGCCACACCCAGGTATAGAAAACAGTTTGTCTCCTGAAAACAAGTTGTTGCTGACAGCTGCTGTTTTCAAAATCTCAGAGATGCAACACTGATAAAAATGAAAGTTTTCCGAAGCGAGAAGAAGCCGGGGGCACAGCAGCACAGTGATTAGCACGGCTGCTTCGCAGCGACAGGGACCAGGTTCATTTCTGGCTTTGGGTCGCTCCGTGTGTGTGTGTGTGTGTGTGTGTGTGTGTGTGTGTGTGTGTGTGGAGTTTGCACATTCTCCCCGTGTCTGCGTGGGTTTCCTCCAGGTGTTCCGGTTTCCTCCCACACTCCAAAGATGTGCAGGTGGATTGGCCGTGCTAAATTGTCCCTTAGCGTCCCAAGATGTGTAGGTTAGATGGATTGGCAATGGGAAATATGTGAGGTTACAGGGCAGGGCAGGGGAAAAGGCCTGGATAAGATAGTCTGTCAGAGAGCTGATGAAAGAATTGATGGGCCAAATGTCATTCTGTTCTGTAGGAGTTCAGTGATTCTAAGATACCTTGTGGTTAGTAACAATCTGCTAGATTTAGTTGATAGAATTATGGGAAAGATGCCATTTGGGAAAGAGTCATCTCTCAGTCTTCAGGAACATAGATAGCTGGGAACAGGGGTTAACTTCATTAGATACTATCTGTGTATGGTCTTTACTGTAGTTAAGAGTACTGTTGAGTTGTATTGTAGCTTTTCTTGTTGTGCGTTGCTTTTAAGTTAATGAATATTATTTATTAATTGATTGCAACAAGACTTAGCTTTTCCTCACTGATTTGTATATCTTTCTTCACATTCTACCAAATTGAAAATATACACTATTAACAACCAGTTAACCATCTGGCTTTTTGGATACCCCCACACTTAACATCAGCGGGGTCCCTAACAACAGTCTATTGGTAATTACAGAGTGGACATGGCTTATAATGAGTTGCGAATTATAGGATAGTCTATCATATTCAAAGATGTCATTGATTTAATCTGATATGGACTAAGCTTTTCACTTTTAAATTGCTTATAGATTTGAAAAATGTTGAGTATGTTCAAGTCTGAGCTTGATAGGTTTTTGGTCGCGACACAGGGAATTGGAATAGAGATAGAAAGCCAGTGTTGATCTTATTGAATAGCTCAAGAGTTCCGGGGGATGAATGGCCTATTCCTGCTCCCATTTATCTTGTTCTGAACTGCTCGTTCTCAGAATTTTTCAAGGTATGGATGACATTTGGCATTCAGAGGTTTTATGTGAGTAAGGAACAGGACTGTGCAAAAATCCATTGACCTCGGGTGGGTTTGTTTTTGGTTCTGGGCCAGAAAATCTGGCGCCTAATAAAGATCTGAGTCCACTAATCATGCGTTCAAAATTCACTCCAGAAACCTGAATGGACAACTTTCGCTGGAATTCTACCACCTCGCCTGCCACGGAATCAGAGCAGGCAAAGGTCCAACAAGAGAAATCTCTGTTGACCTCGGGTGGGAATTTCTGGTCTTGCCTGAGTGAAGCTGTAAAACCCTGCCCTTTAGCTCAGTGTTCGGGGAGTGCTGCACAGCCAGAAGTTCCTTCTTTCTGGGCAAACGTTAAACAGAGAGTTCAATGCCTTTGGAAAATAAGATCCTCTTGTCGTTATTGCATTGCTGCCTATGGATACTGCCTTTGTGCAAATTGCTTGTTGATTTCCAACAGTAACTACCCTTCAAAAAAATTACTTTGATCTAGAAATTTGGGTGCACCCATTTTGGACTAGGAGGGATGCACGGATCTCTCTGAGGCCTGAGCCCATTAAGCTAGCCAGCTGCAGAGAGTGTCCCTTGGGGCGAAGCGAGGTTGTGGGAGTAGGAGGAGGGGGAAGTGATCAGGTCTATGGGAGAAGGGGGCAGTCAAAGAGATGGAGTTTTAAGAAGAGTTCCAAAGGAGGAAGGACAGAGACTCTTTCTCTGTTCTTTAGGGGAAGATGGTCTGTGGAAGGGTACGGGACTTTAGTTCTGATGAGCACCATGGTTGGTGCAGGCTAGGAGGGCCCAAGGGCCTGTTCCAGTGCTGTAATTTTCTTTATATAAGCAAATTACTGCGGATGCTGGACTCTGAAACCAGAAGAGAAAATGCTGGAAAATCTCAGCAGGTCTGGAAACATATTCTCTCCTCAGGCTGCCATTAGCAGCCTTTCCCCTTGTTTTTGTCGCTGTGACTCATCTTTCATTCCGTCCCCCTGCAGTATAAATATCTCCCACTTTCTCTGTCTGTTAGCTTTGACAAAGAGTCATCTGGACTCGAAACTTCAGCTGTTTTCTCTCCTTACAGATGCTGCCAGACCTGCTGAGATTTTCCAGCATTTTCTCTTCTATAATTTTCTTTGTTCTTTGTTCTAATATTGTTTGGGGGGGGGGGCGGTGGAGGTGTGGCGGGGGTGGTGGTCTTTGGGGAATGGGGAGGTACAATCGGACTTCCGCACTATCCCACCTGACTTGATCACAGATCTGTTGCAGGTTCCATTTCCTCTCCTTTGAGATCCTCATTATGTCCAAGACCGCCATTCCCAGGCACTCCTCTTGCATCTGCAAGTCCAACGGAACCTTGATGCGGCCACTGACAAAGTCAGTGCGTGACTAAATGGAGACAAGATACAACACAGCGATGATTAGCAAGTTTGATAAGTCCTGTTTCCTCGTACGGCAAACCCTGATAAGATGTTTTCAGTAAGGTTGAGTTTCCTCTTCGAGAAAGCCACATTTACCTCAGCAACACTTTAATGATCCTGAGCAGTTTTAGAAGCCGACAGGGCAGTGAGTAATTAACTATTAGAATGGTAACAGGAGATTGTGCTGAGGTCTGCACTGCCAATTAATTTAACACAGTGAGAAGTCTCACAACACCAGGTTAAAGTCCTACAGGTAGCAAAAGCCACGAGCTTTTAGGCCTTTCACCCTTCGTCAGGTGAGTGCAGAGAGTTCTCACTCTCTGACTCTCCACTCACCTGACAAATAGTCAGAGGCCCGAAAGCTCGTGGCTTTTGCTACCAAAATAAACCTGTTGGACTTTAACCTGGTGTTGTGAGACTTCTCACTGTGTTTACCCCAGTCCAACACCGGAATCTCCATATCACAATTAATTTGACCACATCTGATTTGCAATTCAATTCCACCTTCCCACTTATCCATGTCCCTGTAATGACTACAATCAAGCCATGGAGGTTAGCCTATTGGAATACGAGCTCCCTGATTAAGGAGTCAATTGATGGGCTGATTGGGGAGTCTTTTCCTTGCATTGAACTGGGAGTGTCCCTCCCTCTGGTGCTCCTGAAGGTAGATGCTGACTGATAGCATTCCGTATACTGCTGTTGGAATTGTAAATAAAGGGATTTTGGTGAAGGGACCATTGCCTCCGAGAACTTATTACACTCCACAAATAAATATCCATCAGTCACACTTTCCATTGTCCCCTGGTGTCCACAGCCTGTCAGAGAGAGAGTTCCAAATTTTTACATCTCCAGCATGAACTTGATGGACCGAATGGCCTTCTCCTGTGGCATAACTCTGTAGTTTATTTTATTTCTTTTTAGTCATTAGTGTCACAAGTAGACCTACATTAAGACTGCAGTGAAGTTACTGTGAAAATCCCCCAGTTGCCCTACTCTGGCACCTGTTCAGGTACACTGAAGGAGAATTAGCATGGTCAACGCACCTAATCGCCATGTCTTTCAGATCGTGGGAGGAAACGGTAGCACCCGGAGGAAACCCACGCAGATATGGGGAGAACATGCAGACTCTGCACAGACAGTGACCCAAACCGGGAATCGAACAAGGGTCCCTGGCACAGTGAGGCAGCAGTGCTAACCACTGTGCCACCATCTTTGGGTGGAATCTTCCAATCTTCCAATCTAATGTCTAGATGTGGCAGTGGGAGTGGAAGTCAGAGTGGGGGTTAGGGTGGGGGAGATGGGCAGGGAAAGCTGGATTTGTGGGAAGACTGCGCACAGGCAGTTTTGCCCTGGTGAGTTCATCGTATATGCAACAAGTGAGGAACAAGTTGCCAGGCCCACATTCCTGATGCCAGACTTAAACCTTTGCACCCAGCCAGCAATCTACCCTCCCCTTCTAACCCTTCCTCCTTTCATCCTTCAGCCTCTGTGTGACTGGCCCTCCTAAAGTTCCTCCCCATGTTGGGAAATTGATTTCTGGCCTGACGTAAGTTCCCTCGTCCATCCACCAGCTCTCCTAGCTTCTAGCTGCTGGCAGATCCAGAACATTCCGCCTTTTGTGTGAGTCGTGTCTCGTACTTTGCCCCAGATTCATCCTCCTCTAATTTTATAAATTATACCCCCTCATTCTCCCAACCCGGAGGAAATAGTTTCTCCCTGTCAAATATCTCAAACATTTTCAATGACCTTGACCAGGCCATTTCGCCATCTCCCAAACTCAAAGAGGTTTGAGCTAAATATATACACTTCCCTCTGCAGTTAACTTCACACTCTGAATCCCTAATCTGGCTAATCTCCTGTGGCATTGCTCTTTGCTGTTTGAGACTTCAGATTGGTGGCATAGTGAACAGCGAAGAAGGTTATCTCAGATTGCAATGGGATCTTGATCAATTGGGCTGATGAATGGCAGATGGAGTTTAATTTAGATAAATGCGAGGTGATGCATTTTTTTGGTAGATTGAATCAGGACAGGACCTGGTTAATGGTAGGGTGTTGGGGAGAGTTATAGGCCAAAGAGATCTAGGGGGAAAGGTTGATAGCTCCTTGGAAGTGGAGCCACAGGTGGACAGAGTGGTGAAGAAGACATTCGGCATGCTTGGTTTCATTGGTCAGAGTATCGAATACAGGAGTTGGGACGTCTTGTTGAAGCTGTACAAGACGTTGGTAAGGCCACACTTGGAATACTGTGTACAGTTCTGGTCACCCTATTATAGAAAGGATATTATTAAACAGGAAAGATTTACTGGGTTGCTACTGGGACTTGATGGATTGAATTATAAGGAGATGCTGGATAGACTGGGATTTTTTTCTCTGGAGCATGGAAGGCTGAGGGGTGATCTTATAGAGGTCTATAAAATAATGAGGGGCACAGATCAGTTAGATGGTCAACATCTTTTCCCAAAGGTAGGGAGGTCTAAAACTAGAGGGCGTAGGTTTAAGGTGAGAGGGGAGAGATACAAAAGGGTCCAGAGGGACAATTCTTTCACACAGAGGGTGGTGAGTGTCTGGAACGTGCTGCCAGAGGTAGTAGTAGAGGCGGGTACAATTTTGTCTTTTAAAAAGCATTTAGATAGTTACATGGGTACGATGGGTACGAGGGGATATGGGCCAAAGACAGGCAATTGGCAATAGCTTAATAGTAAGAACTGGGAGGCATGGACAAGTTGTGCCAAAGGACCTGTTTCCGTGCTATAAAGCCCTACGACTCTATGAGAGGGAGGCGATATTTCATTGCTAACTTAGTCCCCTATCAGAGGAAGCTATTCAGGTACTTTCTACAAGGTGTTTAAGCAACCAAGGCAGGAAGTCGATTGGTAACCTCAAAACGTGAGCAGTAAGTGTTAGAACCTCCCAGCAGGTCTGGTGGCATTTGTGAATGATGTGGGTATGCCGGCGTTGGACTGGCGTAAACACAGTAAAAAGTCTGACAACACCAGGTTTTAGTCTGGCATTTGTGAAGACAGAAACAAAGTCAATCGCTTCAGGACAATGACTTTTCACCTGAATTGCAAAAACGTTTGAGATGTCAGAGGTCTTAAGGAACTACAGAGGCAAAGAAAGGAAGGGCAGAGGGGGGTGGGGGGGGGGGGGGGTCGGTGGGGGTGAAGAACAGAGAGGAAAGTCAATAATGGGGTGGGATGCAGAGGTAGCTGATGATACCAAAGTAAAGGTGATGACATAAGAACAAGCAAAGAAACTCAAGATGGGACTAAAAGTAAGAAGAGAAAGATTACGAATGCCGAGCATCTGATATTCGTAGTTAAGGTGGGTAGCTCAAGTCAGGACAGAGAATCATGGAATCCCTACCATACACAAAGAGGCCATTCAGCCCATTGAACCTATACCGACAACAGTCCCACCCTATCGCCAAAACCCCATCTATTTACATTGCTAATCTGTCTGACACTAAAGGACAATTTAGCATGGCCAATCCACCTAACCCTTTGGACTGTGGGAGGGAACCGGAGCATCTGGAGGAAACCTACGCAGACATGGGGATAACGTGCAAACTCCACACAGACAATGATCCGAGGCTGGAATTGAACCCAGGTCCCTGACGCTGTGAGGCAGCAGTGCTGACCACTGTACCAACGTACCAACATTTCCAACTTGGAGGACGCTTCTTGGTTTAAAGACCCTGGTTATGCACTATTTCCTCTCCAAGGACAGGGGGCTGCAAACTAGAGTCGGGCCCATTGACCCTCAAAGCAGAACCCAGATGGCCACAAGGGCAGGCAAGTGCTGAGGCAGGCTGGTTAGAAGGCCCACCTCAGTTTTCTGGAACTTCAATCCTGTTATAATAGAAACAGGGCTTCCGGTGTTGCACCTTTACACCCCCTTACCCACACGCAGTCTCCATATCCCCGCAATGGCCTCTACACCAACACAATGGCAACCCATTACACCCATCCACTGTCATGGCACTCATATATTCCATGCCAGCTGAATGCCAACTTACCCAATATCCACCATGGGCAGACATCAGGAGCCAGTGGAGATGTAACAAAATAAAGTTCTAAAATTCTAATATTTTGCTCTACACACTTAGAGTCATACAGGATTACGGCTTGGAAACAGGCCCTTTGGCCCAACTTGTCCACGCTCCCCTTTCTTTTTAAACCCCTATGCTAGTCCCAATTGCCCACATTTGGCCCATGTACCTATCTTACCCCCGTAACTGTCTAAACACTTTTTCAAAGACAAAATTGTCCTCATCTCTACTATTACCTCTGACAGCTTGTTCCAGACACTCATCAACCTCTGAGTGAAAAAAATGCACCGCTGGACCCTTCTGTAACTCTCCTTTCTCAACTTAAACCTATGCCCTCTAGTTTTAAAATCCCCTATCTTTGGGAAAAGATATTGACTATCTAGCTGATCTATATCCCTCATTATTTTATAGACCTTGATAAGATCACTGCTGCCTTACAGCGTTAGGGACCTGGGATCGATGCCTTCTATGCTCCAGAGGAAAAAGTCCTAGTCTATCCGGTCTCTCCTTATTAGTCAAACCATCCTAGTAAATCTTTTCTGTACTCTTTCTAGTTTAATAATATCCTTTCTATAATAGAGTGACCAGAATTGTACATAATATTCCAAGTGTAGCCTTACTAATGTCTTGTACAACTTCAACAAGACGTCCTACCTCCTGTATTCAGTGTTTTGACCGATGAAACCAAGCATGCCGAATGCCTTCTTCACCACTCTGTCCACCTGTGACTCCACTTCCAAGGAGCTATGAACCTGTACACTAGATCTCTTTGTTCAGTAACACTCCCCAACATCCTCCCATTAACTGTGTATGACCTGCCCTGGTTTAATCTACCAAAAAAATGCACCACCTCGCATTTATCTAAATTAAACTCCACCTGCCATTCGTCAGCCCACTGGTCCAATTGATACTGAAAAAATATCTCTCTTTCATGAAACCCATTCAAACTGCTTAATCTATTACAAAACCAAATCAAAACTTTTATTCATACTCCATATCAAAAAAACAGTTACTGATTTAATACTCTTTCATCTGTCAATCAAACTGTGGGCTCAGAATGTTCTGCTGAGATTATTGCAGCTTTGGGCACTCAGCCAAATTTGCATAATAACATAATCATATCCTTTAAGGAAATGTCAACAAACATTGCGGGAATTGACGCTGGCCTATCCATCAACAGAATCAGAAGAGAATTTTTCAACAATCGCTGACAATTCTAGCTAAGATTTTTTCTAAAATTGAAAGAGTTCTAAGTTCTTTTGTTAGTGTCACAAATAGGCTTACATCAACACTGCAATGAAGTTACTCCCCTAGTTGTACTCTGTGGCCTGTTTGGGTACACTGAGGGAGAACTTTGCATGGCCAATACACCTAACCACCTCGTCTTTCAGACTGAGGGAGGAAATCAGAGAACCTGCAGGAATCCCACGCCGACACGGGGAGAATGTGCGGACTCCGCACAGACAGAGACCCAAGCCAGGAATCGAACCCGGGTCCCTAACGCTGGGAGGCAGCAGTGCTGACACTGTGCCACCACTTGCCAGTTAAGCAAGCCTTATCCATCTTCCAAGAGCATTTCTCAGCCTGCTCCAAGGATTCCTGACTTTCACACTGCTGATTAAAACCTTTGCCACGGCCAAAATGGGATAGGGCACTGAGTTCTAAAGGTCGTGTTGTGTTTAATTTTCCCTCCTGGGATTTTCCTAGGATTGGTCAGAAATGGGGCTGGACCCCCCCCACCCCCCCCCCCCCCACCCCCACCACCTCCCTGCCTTCCTCACCCCCCTCCCCTACCCTTTCTGAAAAACAAAATGGGGTAGCTAATATGATCTGAGTTGCTGAACTCAGTGTTGAGTTCAGAAGGCTGTAAAATGCCAAATTAAAAGAAGCAATACAGCTCCCTTAGCTTCCATCCAACCTCATGACAAGAGTACAGGAGGCTAAGGAGAGACAGGTCAGAATGGGACTTGGCTGGAGAATTAAAATGGCGGGCAACTGAAAGCTCGGGCTCCAACCCGTGGGCTGAACATAGAACATAGAACCCTACAGTGCAGAAACAGGCCCTTCGGCCCATTGAGTCTGGACCGAACACAATCCCACCCAGACCCTATCCCCATATCCCCACACATTTTACCTGCTAATCCCTCTAACCTACACATCCCAGGACACTAAGGGGCAATTTTAGCATAGCCAATGAACCTAACCCGCACATCTTTGGACAGAGGGTGTTCTGCAAAACAGAAGTTGCGTTTGGTCTCTCCAATGTAGAGCAACGTGAACAGCAAACTGAAAATAAAAACTAACAAGTTGTGTTGTTGGAAATTCTCCAGAGTGTGAGCAGCTGGGATCCTTTCTAAGTTATCTCCTAACCTCTCCTATCTCAAGGTTAACAAAACAGCCAGCAATAATCAGTTATCTTTCCGTTTGCAAAGTTTTATTTAAAGATGTGTTGAAGTGTGATTTATTGATGGTTTACACAAAGTGTAACATCTGGGAGTGGGTCGTATCTGGAGCTTAACATGCATTCTCACAAATATTTATGTCAATTTCATTTCGGGCCTCTTGCTTTCCCTCAAAACAGGAAGATTCTCCCTGAAATTATTCTGCTTCATGACTACACAGCAGATAGATTAGCTCTGTCAGATTGGCTTTAAATATTTTATAAAGAATGAAAAGCGCCAAAATAGGCCACCTGCCCCCACCTTCTCCACACTGGTTTCGATCATGCACATGAGCTTCCTTCCGGAATCACAGAGTCACAGAATGCTACATTGCAGAACAGGCCCTTCAGCCCATCGAGTCTGCTGGCAAGTGGGATTAGGTGGGCAGGCCAGGGCCCTTCATCATGATGCGTGAAAGTCCCTGAGCTGCCCACCTAATCCCACTTGCCAGCACTTGGCCCATAGCCTTGACTGTTATGGCAAGCACTCATCCAGGTACTGGATGTGAGGCATCCCGCCTCCACTACCCTCCCAGGCAGCACATTCCAGACCGTCACCACCCTCTGGCTTTAAAAGCTTTTCCTCAAATCCCTCCGAAACCTCCCACCCCTCACTTTTAACTTGTGTCTCCTCGTAACTGACCCTTCAACTAACTGACTCCCACCCTACCTTATCTCACCTTATCAGCATATCACTCAAATCCTTTCTCCCTCATGTCTTTATACATCTATACTATTCGCCTTAATCACATGTTGTGGTAGCGTTTTCCTCATTCTCCCCACTTTCTAGGTAAAACAGTGATAGAATGTGTCATCAAATGTGCCATCAAGTGACACTCACTTAACGACAACCTGCTCACTAGCATTCAGGTTGGGTTCTGCCAAGGCAATTTGACTCCTGACCTCAATGCAAACTTGGTCCAAATGCGAACAAAAGTGTTAAACTCAATAGGTGAGGTGAGAGTGACAACGAGGTTCCATTTGACTGAGGGGTCAAAGGAACATCAAGAGGCCCTAGACAAATTGGGGTCAATGGGAATCAGGGCCAATTTCTCCACTAGGTTGGAGTCAAACTTGGCACAAGGGAAAGTGGTTATCGTATGAGGAACAGTTGAGGACTCTGAGTCTGTACTCGTAAGAGTTTAGAAGGATGAGGGAGGATCTTATTGAAACCAATACTGCGAGGCCTGGATAGAGTGGATGTGGATAGGAAGTTTCCACTTGTAGGACCAGAGGGCTAAAGGGATCATCCTTTAAAACAGAGATGAGAAGGGATGTCTTCAGCCAGAGTGAGGAATTTCTGGAACTCTTTGCCACAGAAGGCTGTGGAGGCCAGGTCATTGAGTGTTTTTAAGACAGAGATAGACAAGACCTTGTTAATAAGGGGATCAGGGGTTATGAGGAAAGGGCAGGAGAATGGGGATGAGAAAAATATCAGCCATGATTGAATGGCAGAGTGGACTAGATGGGCCAAGTGGCCTAATTTCTGCTCCTTTGTTTTATGATCGTAAGGTTATTGGAGGTCAATCATCTCAGTCCCAAGACATCGTTGCTGGAATTCCTCAGGGTAGTGTCCGAGGCCCAGTCATCCTCAGCTGCTTCATCAATGACCTTCTCTCCATCATAAGGTCAGAAAGGGGGATGTTCACTGGTGACTCCTCAATGTTCGGCACTATCCGCAACTCCTCAGATATTGAAGTAATGAATGTCCTTATTAGCAAGAGCAGGATTATGTTAAGGCTTGGTTTAGTCTAAAGCTGGCCCTCTCCTGCTGCACTCTCTACCCTATGAGCTTGATTGAGTATAAAGCCCTGCTCACAACACTAATTGGCCAGCATCCCTCGTGGAGCAAGGAGACTGCACATTTCCTGTCCCACTGCCCTTATCCTGCTGATAACTAGAAATTCCAGCTCTATATCTCTATTGTAACATCGTGATCGGAACTGTGCACCGTATCCCAAGTGTTCTCTAACCCAGTGGTTCCCTATCTGCATGCTGTGCTGTGGCACACTACTGTAACCTGGAAAGCCCCAAGTGTTCCTTCAAAAAAGGTTCAAAATGACTCAAAATTCATGTGAATGAATTAAAACTAATCCTTGCCGTCAGCTCTGCAGTTGATATCTGCAGGACCCGATGAGTCTTGGGCCTCCCGGGCATGCACCAGACGGGAAAGTGCCACACGTGTTGTGGTTTAGATTGCTTATGTTGGTCAGGCCCATGGAGCTGGAGACAAAGGCCCCCGCGCGCCCGCACGTAAAGCAAACTCTCAAAAAGAGCGCAAAGACCCCACCAGAAGCGAGAGAGGCAAGGAGAGGGTATAAAAAAACAGGCAAGAGGGCAGGGAGAAATTAAAAGCAAAATTTCCAGTACAGAGAGAATACAGAGAAAATAGGAGGCATGCCTCAAAATGTTTTCATGGTGTAGAGGTGTGCTGCGACGCATGATCAAACCAATACAAGCCCAACAGAACTTCACTTTTTTCAATTCTATTCCTCCAGTCATGGAAGCAATGCTATATTTGCCTTTTCATTTTATTAAACTCTGTTGCTATCTTTAGAAATCTTTGACATATTGACTTCAACCAATGATAGGAACATAGGAACAGGAATAGGCCATTCAACCCTTCAAGCTCGCTCCGCCATTCAATAAGATCAAGGCTGATCTCTGCCTAACTCCACGTACCTGCCCTCAGCCCATATCACTTAAGGAGTGGTGATGGCTTGGTGGTATTAACCCTAGACGATTAATCCTAAAACTCAACTCATGTTCTGGGGCCCTGGTTTCGAATCCCATCACGGCGGATGGTGGAATTTGAATTGACTAAAAAAAAAAGTCTGGAATTAAGAATCTACCAATGACCATGAAATGAATTGTGGAAAAAACCCATCTTGTTCACTAATGCCCTTTAGGGAAGGAAATCTGCGTCCTTACCTGGTTTGGCCTACATATAACCCCAGAGCCACAGCAATGTGGTTGACTCTCAACTGCCTCCTAAACAAGGGGAGTTAGGGATTGCAATAAATGTCTGCTAGCCGGTGACATCCATGTCTCATGAATTAATAAATTGCTTGATACGCGTGGCCGATAGAAATGTGTCTATCTCAGATTTAAATCTAACAATTGAACCAGCACCCCCTGCCATTTGAGGGAGAGAGTTTCAAACCTTCACCACTCTCTGCCCATAGAAGTGTTTTCTAACATTTATCCTGGGCAGCTCTCTCAGAATTAGGCCATAACACAGAGGACAGAATTAGGCCACTCGGCCCATCAAGTCTGCTCCTCCATTCAATCATGACTGATACTTTTCTCATCCCCATTCTCCTCCTTTTCCCCTGATTCCCTTATTGATCAAGAGCCTATCTATCTCTGTCTTGAAGACATTCAATGGCCCAGCCTCCACAGCCTTCTGCGGCAAAGAGTTCCACAGATTCACCACTCTCTGGCTGAAGGAATTCTGTGTTCCAAAAGATCGTCCCTTTAGCCTGAGGTCGTGCCCTCTGATTCTAGATTTTTTCTACTAGTGGAAACATCCACTCCGTGTCCACTCTCTCCAGACCTCGCAGTATCCTGTAAGTTTCAATAAAATCTCCCCTCACCCTTCTAAACTCCCACGAGTAGAGACTCAGAGTCCTCAACCATTCCTCATACAACAAGCAATTCAGTGAACATTTCCTCACGTTAGCAAGATTCCAGCCTGGTTCATATTTTCTAAGGTGTAAGAGCTTCTTAATTACCTGAGCAAAGAGGTAGTCAATGACAGAATAATCCAATACGGTGTTAATGCGCTCCTTCGTTACATCATAGCGGTAGGACTTCTTGCTGCCTTGTCCAAACCAGTTGGGGAAGAAGAATCTACGTAGAGAGGGAGAGAGAGACAAGACAGTCAGCATGAGTGACAGAGACAACAGTCTTATCCTCTCTCGTTCATTCATGGGATGTGGGCAACGCCACATCATGTTTATTAACTATCTCAAAACATTTTGAAGGCACTAAGAGTAGATGATGTCGGGGTGAGATTCCCTGGCCTCCCAGCCGTGTGTTTCCATCCGCAGGAGATGGCGCTGTTTGCTAGTGGTGGGATTCTCTGGTCCCAACCCTGCCGCTAGCAGTGACATAATGGTTAGTACCGCAGCCTCACAGCTCCAGGGACCTGGGTTCAATTCTAGCCACGGGTCGCTGTCTGTGTGGAATTTGCACATTATCTCTGTGTCTGCGTGTGTTTCCTCTGGGTGCTCCGCTTTCTTCCCAGAGTCCAAAGGTATGCAGGTTAGGTGGATTGGCCATGCTAAATTGACTCTAGCTTCGGGGAGGGTAAATATGTAGGGTTACGGGGATAGGGTGGCATTGTTGACAGTGCAGGCTTGATGGGCTGAATGGCCTCCTTCTGTACAGTAGGGATTCTATTCTATTTTAAAAATCTGTGGAACTCCTTATTATAAAAGAAAAAGGCAGCACAGTGGCATTATGGTTAGCACGGCTGCCTCACAATGCCAAGGACCCAGGTTCAATTCCAATCGTGGATCACAGTGTGTGTGGAGTTTACACGTTCTCTCTGTGTCAGCGTGGGTTTCCTCCGGGTGCTCCAGTTTCCTCCCGCACTCCAAAGATGTGCAAGTTAGGTGGGTTGGCCATGCTAAATTTCCCCTTACTGTCCTAAGATGTGTAAGTTAGGCGGTTTAGTCATGGTAAGTATGTGGTGTTCCAGGGATAGGGTAGGGTGGAGAGAGTGGGCCTGACTAAGATGCTCTGTCAGAGAGTTGGTGCAGTCTCAATGGGTCTCCTTCTGCATTGTAAGGATTCTGTAATTTGACATTAAACAAAATTATCCTTTCAGAGGCAGTTATCAATAATTGTGAATTTACTGGATATCTTCAAACATTCAGTTTCACCTCATCTTTAGTGTAGTTATCAGAGTTTTGAATGGACCTACCTTGCATCAAGTTGATCTTTCTTTACATCCTAGCTATGACTGTAACACTAAATCCTGCACTCTCTCCTTTCCTTCTCTATGAACAGTATGCTTTGTCTGTACGGTGCGCAGGAAGCAGTACTTTTCACTCTATGCTAATACATGTCACAATAATAAATTAAAATCAAATCAATTTGCCCACAGCAAGCTCCCACAAACAGCAATATGACAATGATCCAGATTAGCTGCATTTTTTAACAGGTTGACATCAAAGCTAAAAGTGGAAGCTTTCATCCATTCAGTGATTTCTAATTGACTGCATTCTGCAGAACCTCAACAAATCACTCCCTCTGGAGATGCACAGAATCACTGACTTCTGGGTTTCCACATTTACAGAAGTGGCTGTCACATTCCAGAGAGGAATGGTGGAGAATTCCAACAATTCCACTGTCACTGACGACGTGAAATCCGGGCCATTCACGATTTTGAAAAGGCTTAGGTCACAGGAGGAGGAAGCGAAAACCTCACAGGGTTTAACGGTCAGTCAAGCCCGGGGGGTGGCACACTGGCACGTTGGCATAGTGGCTAGCACTGCTGCCTCACAGTGCCAGGGACCCAGGTTCGATTCCCCGCTTGGGTCACTGTCTGTGCAGAGTCTGCGCATTCTCCCCGTGTCTGCGTGGGCTTCCTCTGAGTGCTCCGGTTTCCTCTCACAACCCGAAAGATGCGCTGTTCAGGTGCGTTGGCCATGCTAAGTTCACCCTCGTTGTACCTGAACCGGCCCTGGAGTGTGGCGACTAGGGGATTTTCACAGTAACTCCATTGTAAGGTTAATGGGAGCCTACTTGTGACAATAATAAACAAACTTCAAGCTTGTGCACTGAGGTTGCTGTGGCTGTGCAGACAAATACTGCAAGTCAAGTTGTGCACAGGAAGATCCCAAAAACAGCACTGGCTAATTTTAAATCTGAGGTCAGAAGATTGCTGGCTGGGCAGGGTCTTAAAATGATATAGGGCCCAGTCAGATGGGACAGTTGAGATCAGGATTAGCTATAGGCCCAGTACACAGGCTCTGAGCACTGACTGCATGTTCATGATCCTCTGAAATGATTAAACGCCAGGTTAATGTTGGGTTGAGAGAAAATAGTGTTCCCTGTTACCAAACGCAACCTCCTTTTTTTTTTAGAATGCTGTCATGTGGAATTGTTTAAAAGTAAATTTTATTTATTAGTCACAAGTAAGACTGATTAACACAGCAATGAAGTTGCTGTGAAATTCTCCTCGTCGCCACAGCCTGCCACCTATTTAGGTCAATGCACCTAATTAGCACATCATTCAGACTGTGAGAGGGAACTAGAACGTCCAGAGGAAACTCACGCAGACACGGGGAGAATGTGCAAATGCCATACAGGCTGTGACCCAAGCTGGGAATCGAACGCGGGTCCCTGGAGCTGCGAGGCAGCAATGCTAACCACTGAGCTACCATGCCACCTATGCTGCATTCATCAGAACAGAATGACAGACCCTTGGATTAACATCTCATCTAAAAGACGGCACCCCTGACACTACAGCACTCTCTCAGTGTTGGAGGGTCAGCCTCCATTACACGGTCAAATTCAGGAGTTGAGCTTGAATCGAGAAGGTGGTCACTGCCACTCACTCAACTGAGAGGAAGACTTTGTTCTAATCTTCAACTGTGGCGTAGGAAAAAGCAGAGATAATCTCAGCCGTTGATCATTGCTTTGATCATTGAGCGGGGTAAAGTTTCCTGTTTACAATTTTCAACAGGACAAACCGTTCCTTCCAATGCAAGAACTTCAACCCAGTTGGGGATATCGTTGCTTCATTCTAATCTCTTGCTTTTGGATGAGATAGGTTTTACAAGTTTCGGGGGTGGGGTGGGGGGGAGTGGGTAGCGGAAGGTGTGGTTAGTATATGAGATTATCTTCCTCATTCTGAAATTCAGCACGATATTAAGAATTCTCCAGGTATCTGTGAAACATCAGCCGGTTAGAGGACTAACCATAAAATCATAGAATGCCGACAGTACAGAAGGAGGCCATTCGGCCCATCGAATCTGCACCAACTTTATCACCTAGGCCGTCTCCCCCACCCTACCCCCATAACACCACACCTTCACCATGAGTAAACCCCCTAACCTACACATCCTGGGACAGTAAGGGGGAATTTAGCATGACCAATCCATCCAACCTGCATATCTGGACAAATGTGAGGGACTGCATTTTGTAAGGTCCAATGCATGTAGAAATTATACAGTAAATGGTAGAACCATTAGGAGTGTTGACAGGCAGAGAGATCTGGGCATACATGTTGACCAATCACTGAAAGTGGCAGGTGGATAAGGTAGTCAAGAAGGCATACGGCATGCTTGCCTTCATTGGGCGGGGCACTGAGCAGGAAAATTGGCAGGTCATGCTGCAGCTCATTTGGAATATTGTGTACAATTCTGGTCGCCACACTACCAGAAGGATGTGGATGCTTTGGAGAGGGTACAGAACAGGTTTACCAGGATGTTGCCTGGTCCGGAGGGTACTAACTGTGAGGAGAGGTTGGATCAATTTGGTTTGTTCTCACTGGAGGTTGAAGGGTAACCTGATAGAAGTTTACAAAATTCTGAGTGGCGTGGATAGAGTGGACAGTTCTTTTCTACAGTAGAAAAATCAACTAATAGGGGATACAAGTCTAAGGTGCATGGGGAAACGTTTAGATGAGATGTGCGAGGCAAAAAGGTAGTGAATGTTTGGAATTCTGCCCAGGGAGAAGGTATGATTGTTGCATTTAAGGGGTATCTAGATGAATACACGAATGGGATGAGAATGGAAGGATGTGGACTCTGTAAGTGCACACGGTTTTAGTTTAGGTGGACATCAGGGTTGGTGCGGGCTTGGAGGGCCGAAGGGCCTGTCCCTGTGCTGTGCTGCTCTTTGTTGATCTTTGGACTGTGGGAGCAAACCGGAGCACCCGGAGGAAATCCCCGCAGACACGGGGAGAATGGCCAAACTCCACACAGCCGAGGTCAGAACTGAATCCGTGTCCCTGGCGTTGTGCTAACCACCGTGTCACTGTGCCATCCATCTCAGGACTGGGGTATTTTGGATGTAGGGTTGCAAAAAAACCAAACACGGGAGTTCGACAAAGAGCCTTCGATAGCACCTTAAAAACAAACATTAGGATCAGGAGCAGGAGTAGGCCACTCAGGCCCTCGAGCCTGCTCTGTCATTCAATAAGATCATGGCTGATCTGATTGTCATCTCAACCCCACATTCCAGCTGACGTCTGATAGCCTTTCACCTCCTCGCCCTCCCCCCCCCCCCCCGTGCCCACTCCATTAATCAGGAATCTATCTAACTCTACCTTAAAAATATTCAGAGATTCTGCTTCCACCGGTTTTTGGGGAAGAGAGATCCAGGAGCTCACCACCTGCTGAGAGAAAAAACTTCTCCTCATCTCTGTTTTAAATGAGTGACCCTTTATTTTTAAACACTGGACTTCAGTTCCAGATTCTCTGACCAGAGAAAACATCCTCTCCACATTTACCCTGTCAATATCTACTGGCTTTAAAGGTTTTAATCAAGTCTCCTCTTTCCCCTCTGAACTCCAGTGGATACAAATCTAACCTCTGCAAGCTTTCCTCAACATTCCTGGTGTCAATCTGATGTGCCTTTGCTTCCAATGTGTTTCTACCCATGGCTTCTACCGCCTGGGAGCACGAAGGCCACAGATGCATGCAAATGCCACCATCTGCTAGTTTCCAGCCAAGCCACTCACCATCCTGACTTGGAAACATATCACCGTTCCTTCACCGTCGCTAGGTCAAAATCCTGGAGCTCCCTCCCCAACGGCACTGTGGGCGTACCTACATCAGATGGACTGCAGCGATTCAAGAAGGCAGCTCACCACCGTCTTCTCAAAGGCAGTAGGGTTGGGCAATAAATGCTGTCCTAGCCAGCGATGCCCTCATCCCGTGAAATAATAAAAGAACAAGTCAGGATTAGACGGCTACAGTGCAGAAGGAGGCCATTCGGCCCACTGAGTCTGCACCAACCATAATCCCACCCAGGCCCTATGGAGAGGGCGGGAAGGTGGAGCTGAGCCACGACAGATCAGCCATGATCTTATTGAATGGTGGGGCAGGCTCGAAGGGCCAGATGGCCTACTCCTGCTCCTATTTCTTATGTTCTTATGTTCTTATGTTCTTGTAACCCTATGTATTTACCTTAGCTCATCCCCCTGACACTAAGGGGAAATTTAGCATGGCCAATCCACCTAACCGCACATCTTTGGACAGTGGGAGGAAACCGGAGCATACAGAGGAAACCCACGCAGACAATGAACCAAGCTGGGAATTGAACCTGGGCCCTTGGCGCTGTGGGACAACAGTTCTAACCGCTGTGCCATTAAAATTAAACATGCTAATTATAGGACTCTCTGCTGTCAGTTTTACGGTTTATTTATTCGTGTCACAAGTGGGCATGCATTACCACAAAGTATGATTAAGGTGAATAGTGTATTTCCTTATTTATTAATGTCACATTAACACTGCAATGAAGTTACTGTGAAAATCCCCTAGTCACCACACTCTGGCACCTGTTTGGGTACACTGAGGGAGAATTTAGCATGGCCAGTGCACCTAACCAGCACATCTTTTCCATTGTGGAAGGAAACTGGAGCACCTGGAGGAAACCCCACGTCGACACTGGGAGAATGTGCAGACTCCACACAGACAATGAACCAACTCAGGGATCGAACCCGCAACCCTGGCGCTGTGAGGCAGCAGTGCTAACCGCTGTGCCACCATGTCGCCAGTGATAGGACTGCAACATATCAGGCAATTGATTGTAATCTATTGATGGTCTCCATAGCTTTCAGTTTCCTTAAAGAGAAACACAGCTGATTTTTATAGCAACTCTTCAATGCTCAGCATTTAAAAGCAGAACAAGAATGAACTGCATTCTAGGAATTCCTCGGGTTAATCACTTTGGGAAGTGTGGAACTACCACCAACAGTTCCTGAATGCTGAAACTTTAAGTGAGGGAAATAATTGGTACTGGGAACAAGTGACTTTAAATAAGTAACATTTTCATCAGTTTACCAGATAAACAACACAAGAGGTCAGAATTGATGAAGCATCTTGCTTTAACCTTCTGCACCTGACCTATCACACTCCAATAGCTGACAGGTGAGACAAAGATCAGTTAGACAAGAAGCCTCCTCTTACGTTCTTGACCAGGACCAATCTTTGAGATATTGGAAGAACCTCCTTCGATCTGGGAGCAGTTTTCAAGTGTTTGCCCAGACATCAACTCAACTTCCCTGCTGCCATCAGACTTTTGAATGAACTTACCTTGCACTTAGTTGATTTTTCTCTACACCCTAGCTACGACTGTAACATTACATTCTGCACTCTCTCGATTCTTTGTCTCGTTTCTTCCACCAATACCTCTAGTTTCTCAGAAGACTAAGGAAATTTGCCACTTCTGCTATGGCTCTCACCAACTTTTACAGATGCACCATAGAAAGCATCCTTTCTGGTTGTATCACAACTTGGTATGACTCCTGCTTTGCCCAAGACCACAAGAAACTACAAAGGTCGTGAATGTAGCCTAATCCATCACACAAACCAGCCTCCCATCCATTGACTCTGTCCACATTTCCCACTGCCTCAGCGAAGCAGCCAGCATAATTAAGGACTCTACGCACTCTGGACATTTGCTGTTCCAGCTTCCATTGGGAAAAAGATACAAAAGTCTGAGGTCACACACCAACCGACTCAAGAACAGCTTCTTCCCTGCTGCTGTCAGGCTTTTGAATGGACCTATTTTGCATTAAGTTGATCTTTCTCTATATGCTAGCTATGACTGTAACACTACAATCTGCACTCTCTCCTTTCCTTCTCCATGAACGGTGTGCTTTATCTGTTTCACACACAAGAAATAATACTTTTTACTGTATGTTAATACCTGTGACAATAATAAATCAAACCAAATCCTTTACCTGACAGAGTGGTGACTGCCATTGCTTTACTACTATGAAGTTAGCATGACACTTATTAAATATAATTTTGCAGATAATCCTCCGATCGTTTCAAATCAATATTATAACCAGTGCAGCCCAATTTTCTGCTAAATCTGATCTAGTTTTTAAGTTAAGAACATAAGAACATAAGAACATAGGAGCAGGAGTAGGCCATCTAGCCCTTCGAGCCTGCCCCGCCATTCAATAAGATCATGGCTGATCTGTCGTGGCTCAGCTCCACCTTCCCGCCCTCTCCCCATAACCCTTAATCCCCTCTCTTATCAAAAACCCATCAACCCGCTTCTTGAAAATATTTAGCGAGGCAGCCTCCACCACTTCAACGGGTAGAGAATTCCAGAGATTCACCACCCTTTGAGTGAAGAAGTTCCTCCTCAACTCCGTTCTAAAACGCCCCCCCCTTTATATTTGTCGCAAGTAGGCTTACATTAACACTGCAATGAAGTTATGTGAAAATCTCCTAGTCGCCACAGTCCAGTGCCTTTTCGGGTACACTAAGGGAGAATTAAACATAGCCAATGCACCAATGCACCATGGTGGCACCGTGGTTAGCACTGCTGCCTCACAGTGCCAGGGACACTTCCAAAAGTAAATCATTGGCTGTGATGCATTGTGGAGCATTCTGAGATTGGGAATGGCGCTATATAAAGGAAAGCTTTCCTTTTCATTTCTTTTTGCTGCAACTAAAGACAAAAATATAGTTTGTTAACATTATACTGACTGTCAGAGCCAACAACATAAATAAAATGTGCCACAACTTGCCTGATCCGGTACAGAACAACCCGCTGATTGGACCCATCGACTTGGAAAATGTGACTTGGAGGGAACCAAACTTTCAAATCTTCAGTTGCAAGAGCAAAGAGGCTGTTGTAGACTGGCAAGATCCCTGGGGAAGATTGAGACAGTCAAAGATAATTGAAAGAATTAAAAAACTGAAACAAGTTGGCACAGTGGTTCGCACTACTGCCTCACAGTGCCAGGGACCCGGGTTCACTACTGCCTCACAGTGCCAGGGACCCAGGTTCACTACTGCCTCACAGTGCCAGGGACCCGGGTTCACTACTGCCTCACAGTGCCAGGGACCCGGGTTCACTACTGCCTCACAGTGCCAGGGACCCGGGTTCACTACTGCCTCACAGTGCCAGGGACCCGGGTTCACTACTGCCTCACAGTGCCAGGGACCCGGGTTCACTACTGCCTCACAGTGCCAGGGACCCGGGTTCACTACTGCCTCACAGTGCCAGGGACCCAGGGTCACTACTGCCTCACAGTGCCAGGGACCAGGGTTCACTACTGCCTCACAGTGCCAGGGACCCAGGTTCACTACTGCCTCACAGTGCCAGGGACCCGGGTTCACTACTGCCTCACAGTGCCAGGGACCCAGGTTCACTACTGCCTCACAGTGCCAGGGACCCAGGTTCACTACTGCCTCACAGTGCCAGGGACCCGGGTTCACTACTGTCTCACAGTGCCAGGGACCCGGGTTCGCTACTGCCTCACAGTGCCAGGGACCTGGGTTCGCTACTGCCTCACAGTGCCAGGGACCCGGGTTCACTACTGTCTCACAGTGCCAGGGACCTGGGTTCACTACTGCCTCACAGCGCCAGGGACCTGGGTTCGCTACTGCCTCACAGCGCCAGGGACCCGGGTTCACTACTGCCTCACAGTGCCAGGGACCCGGGGTCACTACTGCCTCACAGTGCCAGGGACCCAGGTTCACTACTGCCTCACAGTGCCAGGGACCCAGGTTCACTACTGCCTCACAGCACCAGGGATCCGGGGTCACTATTGCCTCACAGTGCCAGGGACCCAGGTTCACTACTGCCTCACAGTGCCAGGGACCCAGGTTCACTACTGCCTCACAGCACCAGGGATCCGGGGTCACTATTGCCTCACAGTGCAAGGGACCCAGGTTCACTACTGCCTCACAGCGCCAGGGACAGTGGTTAGCACTACTGCCTCACAGCACCAGGGACACGGGTTCACTACTGCCTCACAGCACTAGGGACCCGGGTTCACTACTGCCTCGCAGCGCCAGGGACCCGGGTTCACTACTGCCTCACAGCGCCAGGGACCCGGGATCCAGCCTCAGTCACTGTCTGTGTGGAGTCTGCACATTCTCCCCATGTCTGCGTGGGTTTCCTCCAGGTGCTCTGGTTTCCTCCCACAGTCTGAAAGACATGCTGGGTTAGGGTGCATTGGCCATGCTGAATTGTCCCTTTGTGTCAGGGGGATTATCAGGGTAAATACATTGGTATATGGGGATAGGGCCTGGGTGCGACTGTCATTGCTGCAGGCCCGATGGGCTGAATGGCCTTCGTCTGCATTGTAGAGATTCAATCGTACGATCCGCCAATTGCCGAGGAGTGAGTGGAAAATTCAGAGTTGGGAATCAAAAGTTGAAAGGTAAAGGAAAGTTCAGGCATATATTTCAGGGATTTTAGGAAGGATATGCAGGAGTATTTACATCAATAGCAACAAGTACCACTTTTAACATAATGAAGCCTCCTGAGGCATGTCCCAGGATTGTTGTCAAACATTGAACCACACAAGAAGCTATTTAATCAGGTGAGCAGTGGTCAAAGAGGAAAGATGTGTTAAAGGAGGCAAATAAGGAGAAAGGCAGAAGATATGAGGGAATTTCAGAGCTTGGGGCTCAGAAACCGAAGGCACAGCTACTATTGGTGAAGGAATTATGACAGGGAACGCACAAGAGGCCAGAATTAGAGAAAGACTGATATCTTGGAGGAGTCTGGAGTTGAAGGAAATTAGAAAATGGGAGAATGTTTTCAGGGTGCATTTCAATGGTCACATCAGAACCCCACTTTCCCAGGGTAAAGAAGGGGAGATTCTACTTGCATGTGGGTTTTTGCAATTATACCACAGGTGGCAGTGGGGGCAAAATGTTAGGAAACCTCATGACATTATCCAGCAGTTCAAAAGATTGACAGACATACTGAGGGAGGCCCTTTCTGCTGGTGATTCAATGCCTTTGTAAATGCATGACGTGGAGATGCCGGTGATGGACTGGGGTGGGCACAGTAAGAATACCAGGTTAAAGTCCAACGGGTTTAATTTGGTAGCACGAGCTTTTGGAGCGTTTACCCTTCACCTGATGAAGGAGCAGTGCTCCGAAAGCTCATGCTACCAAACACACCTGTTGGACTTTAAGCTGGTGTTGTGAGACAACTTACTTTGTAATTGCAGGTAAAACTAAGGTGTATCGAGCCTGCACTGATTCTCTGATAGAGCATCTTGCCCAAGCCCTATCCCCGTAACCCCACATATTTATGGAGAAAAGGTAAGTGTGTAAGGTATGTGGGTGAGGGGGGGGGGGGGGTCAGGTGTTTGGGGTGTTGGTCAGTGTGTCAGTGGTGGGATAATCAGGGGGGTTTTGGGTTGTAGTCAGGGTAAAGTATATTTATTAGTGTCACAAATAGGCTTACATTAACACTGCAATGAAGTAACTGTGAAAATCCCCTAGTTGCCACACTCCGGCCCCTGTTTGGGTCAATGCACCTAACCAGCACGTCTCTCCAGACTGTGAGAGAAAACCAGAGCACCCGGAAGAAACCCACGCAGACACGGAGAGAATGTGTAGACTCCACAAAGATAGTGACCCAAGCTGGGTCCCTGGCACGGTGAGGCAGCAGTGCTAACCACTGTGCCATCGTGGGCGTGTTGAGGACAGTCTGGAGGTGGTGAGGGGGGGGGGGGGTGTCAAGGCTAGTAAGGTGATGGGAAAGGGGGAGAGGTGGTGTCAGCGATAGAGGCTGAGGGAGCCTGTCTCGCTGCCTGGAATCAGCAGCAGCCTCAAGCTACTTGATAGAAGAATCACCAAACCTTCCCCTCCCCAGCCTTCCACCGCACCCCCCCCCCCCCACCCCGCCCAACACCTCACAGTGGTGGCCCTTCTAAAAAAATGCCATTTTCTACTTCAAACTTGGAAATATTAGAGAGAGGGCATCATCATTTTGGATCCTTATCTCCCTCACTTACCTGACACAGCGTTCAGCTAGGGAATTACCCCCACCCCCACCCAATGCATCCCTCCCCCCCACTCCCAGCCCTCTATCCCTCCCCTCCCCCACTATTAATTAGCCAATTTGGAGTGTCTGGAGTCTTCCCAGTTTGGGCTTGTGATACCCCACCACCCAACACCCCCGCACATCCACTCCGTGAAGGCGTATTCCACCATTCTTAACATGCAAATATAAATTAAACTTAAAATTATACAGTGTTCCTAACAATATAATACCTCAGGCTTATTTACTGTACAAGGCACAAGGCACCAATTACTCATAAGTCCAAAGATGTGCAGGTTAAGTAGATTGGCCAAGGGAAATGTGTGGAGTTACGGGGATAAGGAGAGGGCCAGGATGGGATGCTCTGTTGGAGAGTCAGTCCAGGCTCGATGGGCCAAATGGCCTCCTTCCGCACTGTAGGGATTCTATGACTCTATCATAAAGGAATAGGAAAACATGTTCTGGGCTCATTTATTAAGACTAGGCACATGAGAACAGTTATACATGGGTAGAAATATTGAAGGCGTCAGAGCTATGCGTGTGTGGTCTGCTCAAAGCTAAGTGAAACCAAGACTGGTTTCTCCTTCTGATGTCATGCCGATATCCCTTAAAGGCACATCACAACACTCACCGCTTGCCTTTGCTGCCAGAATACAAAGTTCCTCCGCTGTGTACGCTCCGGAGCTGAAATCCAAGGTGCTTCCACCAGGGTGAGTGGTGGGGTGGTAGAGATAGACCTTCAGTCCAACAGCCCCTTCAGATCCATCCTCAACAATGTCCCGAGGGGCAGTCATTTCTCCAAAACTGTGCAGTGGAGGCATTTAGACTAGAATATAAACAAGAGAAACGATATTATTTATTATCAGCTGACCCAGTGGTAGCGGCATTATCTTACATTGAGTAGAATTGGCTTATAGTCTTTGGAGTTGACACACAGATGTGAGGTGTTCACATTGGAATGTATGAAATTCTTCAAGAGTTTGACGGGAAGATACCAAGTGTTCATTTCTCCTGACCGGGGAGACGAAAGAGGGTTTCCAACTGAGCTCATCCCTAGACCGGAAATTTCTTTGCATGGTCCACCCTCCTGCCTGCTACGATTCTCGTGACAGGAGCAATGGGAAAATTTCGTCCTAAAACTAGGAGGTCATAAACTCAGGAAATTTTGCGCTGAGACAAGGAGAAAGTTGTGCACCAGGGGGGTTGGAAATCTTTGAATCAGCTTCAAGGAATCGTGGGCGCTCACTTCTTCAGACCATTGTCATGTCGGTGTCCCTTTAAGAAAAGTTTTTTTAAAACCGTGCTCGCAGACTTAGGTGGTGTCATTGACGGGAGGAGAAAAAAGTACTGTCTGCCAGCCAGGTGACAGGGGTTGTTCTTTGTTTTGTTTTGGCTGCAGGGTTAGAGACAACCTTGGAAGCAAGCTGGAAAAGAACTCTCTCTCTCTCTCTCTCTCTGTTGTGCTTTGAAAGTTTAATCAGTTAGCTGAAAGAAAGGCTTATTGACACACGCCAGTAAATAATCTATGTTTTGGTGTTTTGGGGAGCTGATGACCACAAGCTGCTCTGAGTTTTCGAAATCACCATTCCACATAGGGAACTGAATTCCAGTATCATGTGACCTTTAACCTGCGCACTGATAAATTTGTTTGAAAGGTTTTGTTTATTGGATGGAACATCGGTTAAGGGCTATACCTTATTGTTTTTCTCATAACTGATAAAAGTTCTTGCTAATTTTCTTAAAATACATATTGATTATATTCTTAAATAAACATTATTTGATAAAAGCTCCCTAGTGGGTCACTGGAATCATATTTGAGGTGAACCATCTCATGTTTATTCTAGTCAAATTCAAGATGCAAAACTTATGATTCAGGCAGGCTCCATAAAACACTTTGGAGTTTTCTGATCTGAACCACAACACCTTTCAAGACTGAGACCTGGATCCTGATGGAATGTACTTCTGAGGCTGTGTAAAGCTCTGGTCAGACCCCATTTGGAATATTGTGAGCAGTTTTGGGCTCCATATCTAAGGAGGAACGTGCTGGCCTTGGAAAGGGACCAGAGGAGGTTCACAAGAATGATCCCTGGAATGAAGAGCTTGTGAAATGAGGAACGGTTGAGGACTCTGGGTCTGTACTCATTGGAATTTAGAAGGATGAGGGGGGGATCTTATTGAAACTTACAGGATACTGCGAGGCCAGGATAGAGTGGACGTGGAGAAGATGTTTCCACTGGTAGGAGAAACTAGAACCAGAGGGCACAACTTCAGGCTAACGGGATGATCCTTTAAAACTGAGCCGAGGAGGAATTTCTTCAGTCGGAGAGTGGTGAATCTGTGGAAATCTTTGCCACAGCAGGCTATGGGGGTCATTTTCGTTAAGACAGAGGTAGAGAGGTTCTTGATTAATAAGGGGATCAGGGGTTATGGGGAAAACGCAGGAGGATGGGGATGAGAAAAATATCAGCCCTGATTGAATGGCGGAGCAGACTCGATGGTTTGAGTGGCCTAATTCTGCTCCTGTGTCTAATGGAATCAAAATTTTGGGCTGGAAAATGGACTTAGGGTCGAAGAGACTCTGTGAGTTAATTGAATGATGGAGCCAGCTAAAGTGTCCAATGGCCCCACACAGGACCCTGTGGTGGCTGCTGCTGAATCCAAGTAGGGAAGGAAATCTCTAAGCTTTCCTATAGCTCAGGCACCCAAACCTGCAGCTGGGAGGCAACCTGAAATCAGCTAAACTGGCGCTTTCTGCCTCTAACAGTCTCAATATTGATTGGAATATCCCAGCTAGGCTCCTTCTAGGGCGATGCGGTGGCACAGTGGATAGCACTGCTGCCTCACCAGTGCGAGGGACTTGGGTTTGATTCCTGGCTTGGGTCACTGTGCGGAGTCTGCACGTTCAGCGTGGGTTTCCTCCGGGTGCTCCGGTTTCCTCCCACTGTCCGAAGGATGTGCTGGTTAGATGCAATGGCCATGCTAAATTCTCCCCCAGTGTACCCCCACGAACAGGTGCTGGAGGGTGGCGACTAGGGGGTTTTCACAATAACAGTGACCATCCAGAGGGAATTTTGTGTTCAATGAGTGGGATGGAAAGAAAGGAGGAATTCTCGCTCTACCAAATTCCACCAGTGAAGTTAAAGAAAGATTACTGCCTGGGATCTGCTTCCCAGTGAGATCATCCAATTAAAATTTCAGCCATATCCAAATGGCATCATACTAATGCACAGAAAGATTCCATATTGATGGCTTTGTGCAGGAGTCCTGGTCGCTTACATTCCAGAGCAAATTAAGCTTGGGAATGGCCAACTGCTGACAATTAGCGTTAGGTTAATATCACATCCTCCTTTCTCCCCAGTTATCCTGAAGCTATCTTGAGCTACGACTCTCACAGGTGCACCACAGAAAGCATTCTTTCTGTTTGTATCACAGCTTGGTATGGGCTCCTGCTCTGCCCAAGACCGCAAAAATCTACAAAAGGTTGTGAATGTAGCCCAATCCATCACACAAACCAGCCTCCCATCTATGGACTCTGTCTACACTTCCTGTTGCCTCGGCAAAGCAGCCAGCATAATTAAGGATCCCACACGCCCCGGACATTCTCTCTTCCACCTTCTTCCATCGGGAAAAAGATGCAAAATTCTGAGATCACGTACCAACTGACTCAAGAACAGCTTCTTTCCTGCTGCTATCAGACTTTTGAATAGACCTATTTTGCATTAAGTTGATCTTTCTCTACAGTCTAGCTATGACTGTAACACTGCAGTCTGCACTCTCACCTTTCCTTCTCTACAAACAGTATGCTCTGTCTACATAGCGTGCAAGAAACAATACTTTTCACTGCATACTAACACATGTGACAATAATAAATCCAATCAAATCAAATCAAATGAAGTGCATTGCAATGCCCTGAGGATCACACAGCGCTGCTTAGAGTTCACGTTCTTGGTGACGGAAAATGGAGCAGAGACACAGAGAAACTCAACTGTGCCAGAGGTGAAGGAATGATCAGCACACCTGATATTACGTGATTCAGATCATAAACAGCTCGAACTGCTGCAGGAAGTGGACACCCACAAGTTGTGGGTCACCATGGCAGTAGGAAACTGCTTTACATATGGTGAAGTCTGGCTTTTACCTTTTGTAGCATCTCATTAACCAGCTCACGGATCAAGAGAGTGAACATTAACGTCAAAAGGTGAACAAGAATCTTCAACGTCAAACTGTGACTAAAGTACTTCTTTCGCTGCGCTGTACTGTGAAGCACTTTAGGGAGACTGAATCTTGAAAGGTTTAGGATTGCCACAAGGTCACTCACTGTTCCTGGAACATTAACACTGTTTATCTCTTCACAGCAGTTGCCGGCTAACGGACCATTTCCACTCTTTTCTGTATCTTTAAGGACAATCTTTCTCTCCTTCAGATCACATGTTGCAAAACCAACATCACTTCAATGTACATTCTCCTCCTTCGTCACGTGACATCACCAAAACCAACAGAATTACAAGATCAGCAGAGGATGTAAAGAAATGCAAAGCGTGTTTGTTTTAGGTTCACATCAAGACACAACGGGGTCGCTTAATTGCCACCCCCCCCCCCCCCCAAAGAATGAGTGATGCCATCAGAGCCCCTTCATTGCTGCTTTGTGATTTGCACAGAACCTTGCTGTGCTACAGTGATACAGCTCAAGAGGCCATTCGGCCCATAGCACCCTGGTCTATTTTATACTTTATTTAATGTGAAAATCAATTTTATTATTGTACTTCCACCAGATTTCACACCTCAGCTCCACCACAGGTTAACAAAAACTCTATCAAAGAGGAAAGCTTTAAGTAACTTTTTAAAGGAAGGGAGAGATGGAGGGATTTAGAGAGAGCCCTCAGTGGGACGATAGACAAGAAGGTTCTTTTACATGGCCAATTTGGAACATTAAGTCCAACCGATTTATTTGATAGTAAACTCGCAAGCTTCAATTTGGAACATCACAAAATGACATGAGCCCTCACAGTTAACCCTAATGAAGCTCCTTCCTTAATCCCGACAGCAAGTTCATTGATCCACTTAGAATAATAGGAATTTACATACAGGTGGAAGGCTCATCATAGAACCATCAAATCCCCATTGTGCAGAAAGAGGCCATTCAGCCCATCTGACTGCAAAAGAACATCCCACCCAGGCTCTCTTCTTGCCCTATCTGTGTAATCACATGCATTTACAATGGCCAGTCCATCTAATGTTGACATCTTTGGACTGTGGGAGGAAACTGGAGCACCCTGAGGAAACCCATGCAGACATGGGGAGAATGTGCAAACCCCACACAGGCAGAGACCCAAGGCCGAAATTGAACCCGGATCCCTGGCGTTGTGAGGCAGCACTGCTAACCACTGTGCCATTGTGATGCCCATCATTTCTGCACTGGCCGAGATAGAGTTATCCAACCTACCCACTTTCCATCTTTAGCACTGTAAGCTGTAACGTTTCAAGTGAGTACCCGTATTTTTTGAATACCGTGAGGGACTCTGCTTCCACCACCCTTTCAGGCAGTGAGTTCCTGAGCCCCATCAACCAACCTGGATGAATAAAACATTCTCCTCAATTTCCCTCTAATCATTTTGCCAAGGCCTATGACAAACCTCAGGCCTCCCTCACCTGGGCCAGGCGGAAAAGAGGTGCACACGCACAGTTTATAGAATCATAGAATCCCTACAGTGCAGAAGGAGACCATTTGGCCCATCAAGTCTGCACCAACCACAATCCCACCCAGGCTCTATCCCCATTATGCCATACATTTACCCTAGCTAGTCCCCCTGACACGAGGGGGCAATCCACCTAACCGGCACATCTTTGGAGTGTGGGAGGAAATCGGAGCAAAGGAAACCCACGCAGACACGGGGAGAACGTACAAACTCCCCACAGGTAGGGGAAAAATGTGCAAACTCCGCACAGACAGTGACCCAAGCCGAGAATCAAACCCGGGTCCCTGGTGCTGTGAGGCAGCAGCACTAACCACCGTGCCACTGTGCTGCCATTTCGCTTTTATATATTGGTAAGGCCCATGCACTGACCCAATGGGACTTGGAGTGGGAGCCAATGGGCCCAAGCACCGGCTCAAAAAGCAAACACCCTGGGAGAGGCGAGAGAGATGGAGAGACATGAAAGAAATTGCATTTGCTGTTCTGAAAAATCACAATATTGAAACTACTCCAGTAACTTGTATCTGTAGTTATGTTCAGCTGATGCCTAGATATGAGATTAGCATTATGCTGAGTCTTCAGACCTGTGGCTTCCATTTCAACTTTCTCCTCTATCTTCATTAATGATGTCACCACTTCTTTCCCTTACTTGTTATTTCTGCCTGAGGAAATTGTACCCAGAATATTAAAACAAAAGCAAATATTGCCGATGTCGGAATTCTGACATGAGAAAAAGGTGCTGGAAAATCTCAGATAATCAGAGAAACAGTCACCGTTCCTGTTATTGGCTGTTACAAAACATTAAATCTTGTGTGAACTGGATTAATTATTTGTGAGCTGCGTTTTTAAGTAGATCAATTATTGTCGTAAGTCCTCAGAGGCAGAAGTCCCTTCACCAAAGTGCCTTTATTTACAAGTCTGACCCAGCAGCGCACAGAACGCAGTCTACACTCGGAGTTCCAGAGGAACTGACACGCCTGGTTAAATACAAAGCTCCTTAACCCAAAAGAGAAGACGCTGGAAAATCTCAGCAGGTCTGGCAGCATTTGTAAGGAGAGAAAAGAGCTGACATTTCGAGTCCAAATGACCCTTTGCCATTGATTGGCCTGCCAATTTGGCCCTGAATCAGGGATTCTAATAATTCCAAGAGGCCCACCTCAAATGCCTGATTAAAGTCATTACATTTTTATGGTTTACATTTTTGCATGGTTTACATTTTTCCAAGTCAATGGCCCGGGTTTGATAGCTGGAACTGAATCTATCAGTGATTATTATGGTGCAAATCAGGTTTTTGCCTCCACACATGCGAAATCCTGATTCTCTCCAGATTTTCCACCCGCGTCTCCGTTCCCTCTGACGGTGACCATGGGCTGCAAATTGCCTCCAGAAAGTATTTTGCTCAAGGGCAGTTCAAAGTAAATAGGGGGCGTCACTCAAAACTTTTCACAGCAACAGTCCTCTAACAATTCTGTGAAATTAGAAAGATATAATCTTCCCCTAACAAAACCATGCTGATTATCCCTGAACAATCTGAGACTTTCTAAGTGATAGCTTGCCCTGTCTTGCAGAGTAGTTTCCAATAATTTGCTCACCACTGAAATCAGACTGATTGCCCTATTAGTGTTCTGGCTTATCCATCACGCCCTGTTTGAATAATGGCGTAATATTCGCAGACCTCCTATCTTCTGGGACCTCGTCTACATCTAGTGATGATTGCAAAATGATGCTCAGAGCATCCACTATTTTTTCCCTGGGTTCCCCCAACAGCCTGGCATATAATCCATCAAGCTGGGGGTAATTTATCCAACTCCAAGGATGCCATCGCAACCCCCCCCTCCCCACCATCCCTCACCCCCACCTCCCACCCCCACCCCCCATACTTCCTCTCTCATCATACTTATTGTATCAGATATTTCACACTCTTGAACTGGAATTATAGAATCATAGAAACCCTGCAGTGCAGAAAGAGGCCATTTGTCCCATCGAGTCTGTACCAGCCCCATATCCCTCACATTTACCCACTAATCTCTCTAACCTACTCAGGGCTCTAAGGGGCAATTTTTAGCATGGCCAATTGAACCTAACCCGCACATCTTTGGATTGTGGGAGCAAACCGTAGCACCTGGAGGAAACCCAAGCAGACATGAGGAGAATGTGCAAACTCCACACTGACAGTGACCCGAGCCGGGAATCGAACCCAGGTCCCTGGCGCTGTGAAGCAGCAGTGCTAACCACTGTGCTACCGCGCTGCATCATCCCTCTTGTTGGTGGCATGGTGGCACAGTGATTAGCACACAGTGCCAGGGATCTGGGTTTGCTTCCCAGCTTGTGTCACTGTCTGCGCAGAGTCTGCACATTCTCCCCGTGTCTGCATAGGTTTCCATCAGATCCTTCCTACAGTCCAAAAGACGTACTGGTTAGATGCATTAGCTATGCTAAATTCTCCCTCAGTGTACCTGAACAGGGACCGGAGGTGGTGGACTGGGGGATTGTTTTTTGGTTTATTTATTAGTGTCACAAGTCGGCCTACATTAACGCTGCAATGAAGTTACTTTGAAAATCCCCTAATCTCTACAACCCGGTGCCTGTTGCAATGTTGCAGTTTAAACATAACGTTGTGGTGTTAATGCAAGCCACTAATAAATAAACTTTAAAAATTCCTCGGTGAAGGCTGACGCCGGAGCTTTCTGGCCATTCCTGCCAGCCAGATCGACCAGTCTCGCTGCCAATGGCGCACCCCTGCTGTGGGTCAGCGCCAGCAGAAAGGGCTGGGGCGGCCTCCAGTGTTCCCTTTCCCCGATGCTGGGCCTCTCGATCAGGTACTGAGTGCCTTTGAGTAAAGAACCTTTAAGCAAAGGTGCCAGGCTTTGTTTGCCAGGCTCTCTGCTTGGCATGCCACCTTCCCATCACCAGATTAATATCAGTGGCAGTGGAATGAGGCCCTCAGAGGACATTAGCTGCCCACGTCAGGTCTTCAATTGGCAGTGGGGCAGGAAGGCCTTCTCCTCACGGAGTTAATCATGTCGAGGGAGGGAAGCGCTGGGATCCTTACACATTATTCTGCCAATCAATTACACTCCCATCCTATCTCCAAACCTGCCACGGGGAGAGGGCACAAGATTCCGCCCCTCACCTGAGCACAAAACCCTTGCCATCACTGTGGACACTCAATCTTAACATCATGCTGTCTTGGCGAATATTGCACTTGTACTCAGGGGAGAAAGAAGAACAGCTTTGCATTTTCACGGCGCACTTCGTGCTTTTGGTATGACCCGAAGCACTTTGCAAATGGGAGAGTTGTCAAGTGTTGCGATGCCAGGAATGTGGCAACCGTGACGAAGTGGTACAAACGTCATTGCTACTCCCCTCTTCCTCCTCCAATCTTACAGCCCTTCAGTTGGGGCGACAGGTCCACACCCTGAAAGTCAACACGCACCTTGACTGTTTACAGTCTCTGACTGGTTTCAACGTCTTCCTGTTTCAGTTCACATTTCTCCAACCCACTGGCCTTACTCAGATCCAGGCAGGTTCCTGGTGAGGCAGAGTGCGATTTGGAAATGAATCCTTGTGAAAGTTCCCTCGTCGGTTTCTTTAACCTCATTCTTTAACTGACGAGGTTAAAGAAACCTCGTCGATGGTTGCTGAGTTTGGTTCTGACATCACTTGTTTTCGAGCAGAGCCTGCGGCTTTTTGACATCTGTTACCTGAATCAGTTTCCTTCAACATTTCCTGTACCTGTTTTCCATTTACTTCGACCAAGCCTAGTAAACAATCGCACCATTTCTCACCTCCCTCCGTTCCTACTCTATCCTGTACCTGATACTCGATTCCCCAATCAGGCCACAGTTATTTGAAACTTTGCCCAGTTTCTTTTATCTTCAATGCATTGGGTGTATTTTACATTACATAATATTTACAGAACACAATCAGATGGGCAGCACGGTGGCACAGTGGTTCGCACCGCTGCCTCACAGCGATAGGGACCCGGGTTCGATTCCGGGCTTGGGTCACTGTCAGTGTGGAGCCTGCACATTCTCCCCATGTCAGCTTGGGTGTCCTCCGGTTGTTCCGGTTTCCTCCCCTGGTCCAAAGATGTGTGGGTTAGGTCGATTAGCCGTGCTTAATTCTCCCTCAGCGTGCCCAAACAGGCGCCAGAGTGTGGCGACTAGGGGATTTTCACAATAACTTAATTGCAGTGTTAATTAAATTACCCCCTATTGTCAGGGGGACTAGCTAGGGTAAATGGTTATGGGGATAGGGCCTGGATGGGATTGTGTTCGGTGCAGACTCAAAGGGGCTGAATGGCCTCCTTCTGCACTGTAGAATGCTATGGTTCTGTGATTCTTAAGCCCAGCTCATCAATGCTGGTGTTTACTCTTCGCTCAAGCCTTCTTCAATTCTATTTCACCCCCCATCAATGTAACTTTCCACTCCTTCCTTCTAACTTCCCAAATCTAAACTATTTGCCTCAACCACACCAGTTGGCTCGGCAATTATTGCCCACCCCGAGTTGCCCTTCAGGAGATGGTGGTGAACTGCTTATCAAACTACTGCAGTCCATGTGATGAAGGTATGCCCACAGTGCTGTTAGGAAGGGAATTATCTTCCTAGGTTGTAGATGCTGCGGGTTTGGAAAGTGCTGACAAAGGATCTTTGGTGAGTTGCTGCACAACTCACCAAAGACACAACTCATTGCGTCTTGTCGATGGTCTGCACTGCTGTCACTGTGTGTCGCTGGTGGAGGGAGAGAATGGTTGAGATAATAGGTGGGATTTGCACAGAGTCATAGAGTGGAATTCTCCCATCCTGCCCCCCTATGGAAATCTTAACAGAAGGGTAGGGGGGGTGGGGGGTGGCAGTGGGGGGGAGGTCGGTGGTGGATGGGGTGGGGAGGAGCAGACCATGCAAAAGTCCGTTTATCTCAGGTGGGATTTTCCAATTTTGGGGCTAGTGCAGCCAGGAAAGACCCACCCTTAGAGACATACAATGCAGAAAAGGCCCTTCGGCCCATCAAGTCTGCACTGATAATAACCACCATTACTGGGGAATTTTCTGCTCCTGCCACTCTCCATTGGGGTTTCCCATTGAATGCACCCCCTAACTGTCACATGAAGGGCCAGGAAGTTCACCACGGGGTCAAGTACAGGATTGGAATTCAGGGATTGGATCTGATGAGAATACCTGGTTGATCACATGACCAGAACTTCCAAACAGCACAGGCTATATCTCAGAATGAAACCGAGGAATTTGGTCTCCACAGGTGTTGGGAAGTATAGAAAAGAGGAGAATGATGACCAACTTTATCCAATGTAACCATTGATTGGAAAGTATCAGCAGCTGGGGAGCGAGCATGAGGAACCAAGATTAAAAAAAACCTCACTAATAGCTCTAGAACAAAATGATTTGCATTAATGAGGGCAGCATGTTGGCACAGTGGTTAGCATTACTGTTTCACAGCGCCAGGGACTCGGGTTTGATTACTGCCTTGGGTCACAGTCTGTGCAGAGTTTGCACATTTTCTCCTTGTATGTGTGGGTTTTCTCCAGGTGCTCAGGTTTCCTCCCACAGTCCAAAGCTGTGCAGATCAGGTGGATTGGCCATGCTAAATTGTCCCTTAGTGTCCAAAGCTGTGCCGGTTAGGGGGATTAGCCATGCTAAATTTTCCCTTAATCTCCAAAAATGTGCAAATTAGAGGGATTAGCCATGATAAATTGTCCCTTGATGTCCAATGATGTGTATGTTGAGGGATTGGCCACGTTAAATTAGAATCCAAAAATATGCATGTTAGGGCGAATAACCATGCTAAATTGTCCCTTAGTTTCCCATGATGTGTAGGTGAGATGGATTGGCCATGTTAAATTGTCCCTTCCTGTCCAAAGATGTGCAGGTTAGGTGGATTGGCCATGCTAAATTGGCCCATAGTGTCCCAAGACGTGTAGGCTAGAGAGATTAGTCATGCTAAGATTTTCCTTAGTGTTCCAAGATGTGTAGATTAGATGGATTGGCCATGCTAAATTGTCCCTTGGTATCCCAAGATGTGTAGGCTAGAGAGACTGGTCATGCTAAATTGTCCCTTAGTGTTCCAAGATGTGTAGATTAGATGGATTGGCCATGCTAAATTGTCCCTTAGTGGCTCAAGATGCATAGGTTAGGGGGATTGGCCATGCTAAATTGTCCTTTGTGTCCCAAGATGTGTAGGTTAGGGGGATTGGCCACACTAAATTGCTCCTTAATGTTCCAGGGTGTGTAGGTTAGGGGGATTAGTGGGGTAAATACATAGGATTATGGGGATAGGGCTTGGGTGTGTGGCTCTGTTGGGGTGTTGGTGCAGACTCAGTGGGGCAAAATGTCTCCTCCTACACTGTAGGGACTCTATGTAAGGTGCTGAGAGAGCTGTCAGACTGGTGTTTTTATTTGGACATCAAACAGTTCTCCGTCAGGCACTCCTTACTGCAATGAACTCATTGCAAAATTGTTTCAGTCAAGCCAGGAAATAACGCTTGCAATATAGTTTTACCAAAACACATCACAGCATCTTGGGAAATTACAATTTACAAATAAATAGGAAGTTGCCTCATTTCAAATTTCCCTGAAATTTAATACAAAACCAAAATTCCCCCGACAAGAATTTAGCAGCTTCTCGTAAAAATGAAACGCTTTAAGCTTCCTGGGCAGTTCTGTGTGTGGGTGTAAAGCGGAGGTGTTGGCCATTCATTATCCCTTAACCGACATTAGAACATAGAAGAACCCTACAGTGCAGAAACAGGCCCTTCGGCCCATCGAGTCTGCACCGAACACAATCCCACCCAGACCCTACCCCCATATCCCTACACATTTACCTGCTAATCCCTCTAACCTACACGTCCCAGGATACTAAGGGGCAATTTTTTAGCATAGCCAATGAACCTAACCCGCACATCTTTGGACTGTGGGAGGAAACCGGAGCACCCGGAGAAAACCCACGCAGACACGAGGAGAATGTGCAAACTCCACACAGGCAGTGACCCGAGCCGGGAATCGAACCCAGGACCCTGGAGCTGTGAAGCAGCAGTGCTAACCACTGTGCTACCGTACCGCACGGCAGACATTTATTTCAGTGCTGCTTGTGGGATCTTGCTGTGTAAACATTTGCCATTCATCACAACAGTGAGTGTTCCCCCCCCCTCGAACAAGAAAGAATCACCTTGGCTTTGAGATGTCGGGAAGTTGTGACAGGCAGGAGAGAAATGCTAATTCCTTCTGCTTAACCACAACTTGGTTAATCTGATCCCAAGTCAATTAGTGAAGGATAAAACGAGACACAATCCTTTCTTTTCTTGATAATGGGTTTATTTAAAGAATGCGGCCTTTGACAAAGTACCACATGGTATGTTGTTGCATAAGGTTAAGTCTCATGGGATCCAGAGTGGGGTATGTAAATGGATTCAAAATTGGTTTCTTGACAGAAGCCAGAAGGTGGTTGTAGAGAGTTGTTTTTTAAACTGGAGGCCTGTGACCAGCGGTGTGCCTCAGGGAAATTAATATAGACATAGAACCCTACAGTGCAGAAACAGGCCCTTCGGCCCATCGAGTCTGCACCGAACACAATCCCACCCAGACCCTATCCCCATATCCCTACACATTTACCTGCTAATCCCTCTAACCTACACATCCCAGGACACTAAGGGGCAATTTTAGCATAGCCAATGAACCTAACCCGCACATCTTTGGACTGTGGGAGGAAACCGGAGCACCCGGAGAAAACCCACGCAGACACGAGGAGAATGTGCAAACTCCACACAGGCAGTGACCCGAGCCGGGAATCGAACCCAGGACCCTGGAGCTGTGAAGCAGCAGTGCTAACCACTATGCTACTGTGCCGCCCAAATGTTCTGGGTTCACTGTTTTTTGTCATTTATATTAATGATTTGGATGAGAATATAAGAGGCATGGATAGTAAGTTTGCAGATGACACCATGATTGGTGGTGTAGTGGACAATGAAGAAAGTTATCTTCAATTGCAATGGGATCTTGATCAATTGGGTCAGTGGGCTGACGAATGGCAGGTGGCGTTTAATCTTCGACAGATGAGAGGTGATGCATTTTGGAAGGTTGAACCAGGGCAGGAGCTACTCAGTTAATGGTCAGGCGCTGGGGAGAGTCACAGAACAAAAAGATCTAGAAGTACGTGCTCATAGCTCCTTGAAAGTGGAGTCACAGATGGACGGAGGCATTCAGCATGCATGGTTTCATCAGTCAAAACATTGAATGGCTTGTACAAGACATTGTTATGGCCATGCATGGAATACTGTGTGCAATTCTGGTCACCCTATTAGAGAAAGGATATTATTGAACTAGAAACAGTGCAGAAAAGATTTACTAGGATGCTACCGGGACTTGATGGATCGAGTTATAAGAAGAGGCTGGATAGACTGGAAATATTTTCTCTGGAGCATAGGAGGCTGAGGGGTGATCTTATAGAGGTCTGTAAAATAATGAGGGGCACAAATCAGCTAGATAGTCAATGTCTTTTCCCAAAGGTAGGGGAGTCTAAAACTAGAGGGCATAGGTTTAAGGTGAGAGTGGAGAGATACAAAAGTGTCCAGAGGGGTAATTTTTTCACACAGAGGGTGGTGAATGTCTGGAACAAGCTGCCAGAGGTGGTAGTAGAGGCTGGTACAATTTTGTCTTTTAAAAAGCATTTAAGTAGTTACATGGGTATGATGGGTATAGAGGGATATGGGCCATATGCGGCAACTGGGATTAGCTTTGGGCGGCATGGCTAAGTTGGGCTGAAGGATCTGTTTCCACGCTATAAACCTCTATTCCGACTAACCCAGTGCCTCAGTGGTCTCTCTTTACAAGTACTCAAAGTACTTAATTAAACAATGTGACTTATGGGTGCACCTCAACAATACAATAACACACCATTATTAATTGAGGTCTTGCCATTGGCTTCAGCAGCATTGGGCCCAGTGGAGGGGCACAATGATGCAGTGGTCAGCACTGCTGCCTCACAGCGCCAGGGACCTGAGTTCAATTCCGACCTTCGGTAACTGTGCAAATTTTGCGTGTTCTCCCCTTGTCTGTGTGGTCTTCCAGCGGGTTCTCTGGTTTTTGGGGTGGCACGGTGGCACAGTGTGTAGAACAGCTGCCTCACAGCACCAGGGACCCGTGTTCGATTCCCTGTTTGGGTCACTGTCTGTGTGGAGTCTGCACGTTCTCCCTGAGTCTGCGTGGGTTTCGCCCAGGTGCTCCAGTTTCCCCCACAGTCCGAAAGGCATGCTGGTTAGGTGCATTGGCCATGCTAAATTCTCCCTCAATCTGCTCAAAGAGGCGCCGGAGTGTGGGAACTAGGGAATTTTCACAGCAACTTCATTGCAATGTTAATGTAAGCCTACTTGTGACTAATAAATAAACTTTCCTCCCACAGTCCAAAGATGTGGATTGGTCTTGCTAAATTGCCCCTTAGTGTCAGGGGATTAGCAGAGTAAATATGTGGGGTTACAGGGATAGGGCCTGGGTGAAGAAGTTGTCCATGCAGACTTGATGGGCTGAATGGCCTCTTTCTGCACTATAGGGACCCTACGACACTATGAGATCATCCATGTCCCAGTCCGCTATCCAATGACCCAATTCTGGAATGATTGCAATTGTCGACATGGAGGTTGTGGCTTTGGCACTGGTGTGAAGTACTTCACAGTTGACCAGCCGTCTGCTACTTACTGTTGAGGCTCACATGTCAAGACTGGTCACTTGGGTCAGGTCTGGGGGCGGGGAGCCCATAAAGAGCATCTCGGAAAAGGTGAGATTCTGTTGAGGGGGACACCATCCCAGGCAGAATTAAGGTGCACCATGGTCAAGGACATATGACCGAGGCTTCAACAAGAGTCAGTGCAGTAAACAGAGTTGGTAAAGAATTGGGATTGATAGTCTTTCTGTGGTTTTGCTTTGGTAACAGTTATTTTCATTCTAATGTGGCCACTATTGGGCGGCACTGTAGCACAGTGGTTAGCACTGCTGCTTCACAGCTCCAGGGGCCTGGGTTCAATTCTCAGCTCAGGTCACTGTCTGCGTGGAGTTTGCATATTCTCCTCGTGTCTGCGTGGGTTTCCTCCGGGTACTCCGGTTTCCTCCCACAGTCCAAAGATGTGGGGGTTAGATTGATTGGCGATGTTAAGAAATTGCCCCTTAGTGTCTAGGGTTGCATAGGTTAGCGGGTTTAGTATGTGGGGGTAGGGCCTGCGTGGGATTGTGTTTGGTGCAGACTCGATGGGCCTTTTTCTGCACTGTAGGGTTCTATGATTCCATTGGCAGAGCCATATTTATTGCCTTTCCCTATGACAACTGAAGAAGTGGCCTTTGCTTCACCTTTTAGTGGATAATAAATCAGTCACACAGAGAGTGGTGTAAAGCCATCCAACCCCCAGGTGAGTTTTGGTGATGGGAGGAGCATGTAATTGATTGGATGCTGGCAGTTGAGGACCTCACACCTCAGGCCTCTGGCCTGATTAGGGACAGCACCGGAACAGGCCCTTTGGCCTGCGCTAATGCGTGGTTTCTATCCCTCTGATCGCCTCCTATTCATGTGTCTATCAAGATACATCCTGAATGTTACTCACGTGCCTCTTCCACCACCTCTACTGGCAACGCATTTCAGGCACCCACAACCCTTTGTGAGAAAAATGTTCCCCACATGTCTCCCCTAAACTTAACCCCCCCTCACCCTAAACCTGTGCCCCCTTGTAGTTGACCTTTCCACCCTGCCTCTGTCTATCCATCCTATCTATGCCTCAAGTCTGGGGGGATGGGGGGTTGGGGGGGGGGGGGGGGGTTTGGTTCGGAGACAGCCACCTTGCCTGTCAGTTGAGGCCTTTGAGTTGACCCTGGGTGGTTGCTGCTGCTTGCAATGGAGAGCCTGATAGGGTGGGGATGGGGGATTTTTGCCCCCAGGGGTTTTGATGGCAGTGGAGGCTGGTAGCTGGACCTGAGGCACTTAATGCGGTAGCGACACAGGCCTCTCGCCAGCTTTCTAGTCAATGGGGCATGACCCCTGTCGCTTGCAATAAATACCACCCAGAATATGTGGCTTGAATCACTGTAAGGCCTAACATGGCAGAGGGTGCCAATTCTCTTTTCTGAAGGACATTAGTGATAGGGTTGGACTTTCGTTGCCAGGTCTTTCTGCTGTCAGCAGACAGACAAGTGAGCAGGTTTAGACAGGGTAAATTTCCCAACTCACCATTTGTGAGTTTTGACGTTACAATGTCTGGGCTGTGAAGGTCAGTACCATTGTCACCAGAGCATTGTAAACACGATGGCGAGAAATGACGACATTGCTGGGGGTATTCCAGTGGGGGTGTTACTGAGTCACTCCATGCAGCCAATCACTCAACATCTCTTGCTTTTGTTAAACTTTGAGTAACTTTATTGGTTCCTTCCAAACCGATGATCTCAACCCGCCCCCAAAAGACACGCACAGCCGTCACCAGGGAACATCACCACCTACAGATTCCCCACCAAGCTGCACACCATTCTGACTTGAGGCCATTCCTCACTGTGGCTGAGTCAAAATCCTGGAAGCCCCTCCCTAACAGCACCGTGGATGTACCTACACCACATGGACTGCAGCGGTTCAAGGAAGAAGGTCATCACCGCCTTCTCAAGGGCAATTAGTGATGGGAAACAAATGCTGTCCTAAATCTCACAGGACCGTAGAATCCCTACAGTGCAGAAAGAGGCCATTCGGCCCATCAAATCTGGACTAAGTCTCTAAAAGAACATCTCACCCAGGCCCTCCTCTCTGCCCTATCCCTGTAACCTTGCATATTTAGCATGGACAATCCATCTAACCTGCACACCTTTGGATACTAAGGGGCAATTTAGCATGGATAATCCACCTAACCTGCACATTTTTGGACACTAAGGGGCAAGTTAGCATTGTCAATCCATCTAACCTGCACACTTTTGGATGCTAAGGGGCAATTTAGCATGGCCAATCCACCTAACCTGCGCATCTTTGGACTGGGAGGAAACCAGAGATCCTGGAGGAAACCCAGGATCTCTGGGGAGAAGATACAGACTCCACATAGACAGTGATCTGAGGCCGGAATTGAGGCCAGGTCCCTGATGCAGTGCTAACCCACTGTGCCACCTGAACCCTTGCTCTACACTTAACAGTTAATAGTTCTTCTCAGCCAAAATCCCCCATGATGAATTGACAAGCCCTTGCGTTCTATGGTGACAAATCCTCCTCTGTGTCAAGCATTGAGTTTGAGATGGTGTCAATTTCTTATTCTGGCTCACCGACTGCTGGCAATGACCTCACAGAAGCTTCTGGTAAATTTGAGCAGCTGGGGTGAGCCGGTGAATTGGAACTGGAAGCACAAAGACTGGTGCTTTTAACACTCTGTCCCCCCACCTCCCCCCGTTTTTCTGTGAACTTTAAGGAGAAACAATGATAGTTTCAATCTGAGATTTATTAGTTGAATTTAAGTTGCCCCAGCTTCCCTGGTGGGTGGGGTTTGAATCCCTGGCTCCCTGCCTGGGCCTCTGGATTTCTAATGCCACCATATCAACGATTGCCCCCATCTCCTGGCCTACTGCCAATGGGATCCAGAGCTGCCATGCTTAACAGAAACCTAACTCCGTGTCAGTGCATCTTGTCACGAAACTGAAACCATGGCGATAACGAGAAAGGGGATTGAAAGGTTTTGGGGGAAGAGGTGGCCACATGAGATTGGGAGATTTGTTTGGGTGGAGAGTAAATTCCAGAGGAATGTATCTTCATTATTGTGGCATTTCCGTTTCCTGTACCTGGGGACATTCGCTGAGTGAGACCCTTCAGTTTAACGTCCATCTCAAGGACATTCAGAGTCACTGATCTCCACCAATCAGGCTGTGCATTCACTACCTCACTACAAGTGGGATCCTTGTGGCTCCCACTACCAGCACCAGCACCACCATCACCACCGCCACCAACACAAGCGACCAACAATAACAACACTACCACCAACAACAACACCACCAGCAGCAACAACACCAGCAGCAACAATAACAACAATACCACCAACAACAGCAACACCAACAATGACAATAACACCAACAACACCAGCAGCAGCAACAACACAACCACCAACAACAGCAATACCAACAACAACAATGACACCACCACCAACAGCGACAACAACGCCACCACCAACAACAACACCAACAATAACAACAACACCAACAACAGCAATACCAACAACAACACCACCACCACCAACAGCAACAACAACACCATGATCAATGGCAACACCACCACCACCAACAACACCAACAATAACAACAACACCAACAACAGCAATACCAACAACAACACCACCACTAACAGCAACAACAACACCACCGCTAACAGCAACAACACCAGCAAAAACAACACCACCACCAACAACAACACCACCACCACCAACAGCAACAACACCAACAACAACACCATGATCAACGGCAACACCACCACCACCAACAACACCAACAATAACAACAACACCAACAACAGCAATACCAACAACAGCAACAACACCAACAGCAACAACAACACCACCGCCAACAACAACACCAATAACAACAATAACACCAACAACACTATCAATAACGCTATCGCTACAAACACCAACAACAACACCACCAACAGCGACAACAAATGCAACATCACCACCCACGACAATACCACCACTGACAACAACACCATCATCATTGGCTGAGTGAGTAGGTGAGGACCTGGCAGATGGAGTATAACGTTAGCAAGTGTGAGGTTATCCACTTTGGTAGAAATAATAGTAGGAGGGATTATTATTTAAAAGGTGAAAAGCTGCAGCATGCTACGGTGCAGAGGGACCTGGGGGTCCTTGTGCATGAATTTCAAAAACCCAGTCTGCTGGTGCAGCAGGTGGTCAGGAAGGCAAATGGGATGCTGGCCTTCATAGCGAGGGGGATTGAATATAAAAAAGGGAAGTCTTGCTGCAACTGTACAAGGCACTGGTGAGGCTGCAGCTGGAGTACTGTGCAGGATACTTGTGGAAGGATATATTGGCCTTGGAGGGAGAGCAGAGAAGGTTCACCAGAGATGAGGGGGTTGGCCTATGAAGAGAGATTGAATAGACTGGGTCTGTACTCGTTGGAGTTTAGAAGGCTGAGGGGGGATTTTATAGAGACGTATAAGATAATGAAGGGGCTAGATAGGGTAGAGGTAGAGAGATTCTTTCCACTTAGAAAGGAAACCAGAACTAGAGGGCACAGTCTCAAAATAAGGTGGGGGAGCAGTTTAGATCGGAGTTGAGGAGGAACTTCTTCACTCAAAGGGTGGTGAATCTCTGGAATTCTCTGCCCGTTGAAGTGGTGGAGGCTGCCTCGCTGAATATATTTAAGTCATGGATGGATAGGTTTCTGATAGTAAAAAGTCTGACAACACCAGGTTTTAGTCCAACCAATTTATTTGATAATATTCTCACAAGCTTTCGAGGGGGCTGCCTCTTCGTCAGGTGAATGGAGAGTGGAGAGAACTCTCCATTCACCTGACGAAGAGGCAGCCCCCTCGAAAGCTTGTGAGAATATTATCAAATAAATAGGTTGGACTAAAACCTGGTGTTGTCAGACTTTTTACTGTGTTTACGCCGGCATACCCACATCATGACTACTAGGTTTCTGATAGACAGGGGGAATTAAGGGTTATGGGGAGAAAGCGGAAAAGTGGAACTGATCCACTTCAGATCAGCCATGATCTTATTGAATGGCGGGGCAGGCTCGAAGGGCTGGTTGGCCTACTCCTGCTCCTATTTCTTATGTTCTTATGTTATGTCCTTATCATGAATACTAACAAAACAGCACCTTCAACAGCAACAACAATGACAATACCACCACCATCACCAACCACAACATCACCAACAGGAACAACATCAGCAATGACACTAGCAACACCAACAACAATAACACTACCACCAACAACAACACCATCAACAACAACAACAACACCACCAACAGCAACACCATCAACAACAACAACAACACCACCACCAACAGCAACACCATCAACAACAACAACAACAATAACACTACCACCAACAGCAACACCATCAACAACAACAACACCATCAACAACAACAACAACAATAACACTACCACCAACAACAACACCATCAACAACAACAACAACAACAACACCACCACCAACAGCAACACCATCAACAACAACAACACCATCAACAACAACAAAACCACCACCAACAACATTACACCACCAACAACAACACCATCAACAACAACAACAACAACATTCAGTGAATATTGAAGTGTCTCAAGTATCAGCGCTATGGCCTCAGCTATTTACCACTTGCACTAATGTTGTAAATGAAGAGCCCGATCTGGAGGAGGGAACCGAGTGTAGGGTGTCGAAATTTGCTGATGACACCAAGATTGGGGGAACGGCAAATTGTGCGGAGGGTGTGGAGAGTCTGCAGAAGGATCTAGATAGGCTGGGCGAATGGGCCAGGAAATGGCAAATGGAATTTAATGTTGATAAGTGTGAGGTGGTCCACTTTGGTAGGAAGAATGGTAGGAAGGACTATTACTTACGGTGCGAAAAACTGCAGCAGGCGACGGTGCAGAGGGACCTCGGGGTCCTTGTGCATGAGTCGCAAAAACCCAGCCTGCAGGTGTAGCAGGTGGTCAGGAAAGCGAATGGGATGCTGGCCTTCATAGCGAAGGGGATTGAATATAAAAGTAGGGAGGTCTTGCTGCGGCTGTATAGGGCATTGGTGAGGCCGCAGCTGGAGTACTGTGTGCAGTTTTGGGCGCCGCACCTGCGCAAAGATATTTTGGCCTTGGAGGGAGTGCAGAGGAGGTTTACTCGGCTGATACCGGAGTTGAGGGGATTGAGCTATGAGGAGAGGCTGAATAAACTGGGCTTGTACTCGTTAGAGTTTAGAAGAATGAGGGGAGATCTCATTGAGACGTATAAGATGATGAATGGGATGGATAGGATAGAGGTGGAGAGACTGTTCCCGCTCAAAAAAGACAGTAGGACTAGGGGGCACAGTCTCAAGATAAAAGGGAGGCGGTTTAGAACAGAGTTGAGGAGGAACTTCTTCACTCAAAGGGTGGTGAATCTCTGGAATTCTCTGCCCGTTGAAGTGGTGGAGGCTGCCTCGCTAAATATTTTTAAGAAGCGGGTTGATGGGTTTTTGATAAGAGAAGGGATTAAGGGTTATGGGGAGAGGGCGGGAAGGTGGAACTGAGCAGCGACAGATCAGCCATGATCTTATTGAATGGCGGGGCAGGTTCGAAGGGCCAGATGGCCTACTCCTGCTCCTATTTCTTATGTTCTTATGTTCTAACACCACCACCACCAACAACACCATCAACAACAACAATACCATCAACAACAACAACACTACCACCAACAACAACACCATCAACAACAACAATACCATCAACAACAACAACACTACCACCAACAACAACACCATCAACAACAACAACAACAGCAACACCACCACCAACAGCAACACCATCAACTACAACAACAACAACACCACCAACAACATTACACCACCAACAACAACACCACCCCATCAAAAACAACACCAGCAACACCAACAATAACAACAACACCATCCCACCAACAACAGCAACACCAACAATAACAACACCAACAACACCAAAACTCACAATACCACCCACCAGAATAATCTCCAACTTTAAAATATTAAAATATCCAAGGAGCAAAGTCTTGATGGAATAGATTGGCTTTTTCTCTCCTTTTCTGATCAGCGCCAGTCTGGCTAACAAGGCTCACGTGACAAGAATGAATGACAGCAACAACTGGCATTTATATAGCACCTTAAACATTAAAACATTATAACGTGTTTCACAGGCACAGAACCGGACAATGTTTGAGACTGAGAAATCAGCACCTGAAGTACAATCAGCACCGTGTGCAGAACCATCCGGAAAGAGGGCCTGATACAGACCAACGCCCAAGATCACAATCCCAGGATGGGTTCTACAGGCACAACAACAACTTACATTTACATAGCACCTTTCGCGCTGGAGTATTGTCAGCAAAATGTGACACTCAGCCACATAAGGGGTTATTAGGACAGGGAACTTGGCCAGTGAGGTTAGCTTTAAGGAGGGGAGGGGGGTTGTGGGGAAGAGGGGGGAGTAAAGGGGCAGAGTGGTTTCTGGAGGAAGGTCCAGCCCTCACTAACCACTTAATCAAAAATATAAAACATACTGAAATAACCGGGGTAAAAGTGAAAGGATATTAGTTGCAATGGCTGTCCCCTGGCACTGAGGTTATTCCAGAAAAGGAACATCCCTGTTCCGATCTGGGAGGCACAGCCTGGAAGTGTGACAGAAGGAGACGGGAACTGGATAAGTATTTGAAGAGGAAACAAGTCTGCTGGGCGATGGGGAGAGGACCGGGAAGTGGGATTAACACACTGGCTCCTTCAAAGAGCACACACATGATGAGTGGAATGACCTCCCCCTGTGTTATACTATCTCTGTGAACTCCTTAACAGTTTAAATGAGAGACAGACAAGAGCAGACATTCTTGCTGCTTTAACCTTGCTGCCAAGTAGGGTGTTATTGAGACCGACCCTCACTGCACCACCCCCACCACAGCCCCCCCCCCCTCCTCCACCTCCACCCCCACCCCCAAACTTCACCCCTCCACACTCTATATGGCTCTGGGCACACATCAACTTGCTCTTCCTCAGCTCTTTGCCCAGAGGAGAGTCTGACCCGTAGCACAGCACTGTAGGGCATCAAAGGTTGGCAACCTTCTGCTGTTGGCACCAACTTCATCCACATCAGCCATCCCGTACCCAAGGGGTGGGAGTTGCTGCGGTGTCGCGCACCTTTACATACATATTGTAACTTGGAATGATGGGTAGAGATGGCTGCCGTTCCAATTCCTTCCCATCATCCAGTGCCTTACCCACCATTACCCGCCAGCCACTGGCATGTTTGGAAGGGTTTTGCGGGTTGGCACTCAAGCTATTTAGGCCGTGTTAAGAACGCACCTTCCTTGACCAACAAGGCCTGGAGTGGGACTCGAACCTAGAACTTTATAGTGACAGACCCTCCTCTCAGTCATGACACTGAGTTTGAGGAGATGTCACTTTCTTATTCTGGCTCACCTCTTGCTGGCAATGACCTCTGTAAAAAGTCTGACAACACCAGGTTTTAGTCCAACCTATTTATTTGATAATATACTCACAAGCTTTCGAGGGGACTGCCTCTTCGTCAGGTGAATGGAGAGTTCTGGCCTCAGACAGAGCATATAAAGCACAGACAGTTTAGAGATTACTGAGATTACAGTACAGAGACTGATAGCCAAATTCCGCACACATGAGGACGGTCTCAACAGGGATCTTGGGTTCATGTCGCACTATCTGTAACCCCCGTGACTTGCCTGGGTTTGCAAAACCTCACTCACTGTACTGTCTGGAGACAATACACATCTCTTTAACCTGTGATCAGTGCTCCTTCCACTCACATTATCAGCCACTTTAGGTCTTGAACAGCAGGTTAGGTGTAAGGATTCGCATTCTAATCAGTAATCTCTAAACTGTCTGTGCTTTATATGCTCTGTCTGTCTGAGGCCAGAACTCTCCATTCACCTGACGAAGAGGCAGTCCCCTCGAAAGCTTGTGAGAATATTATCAAATAAATCGGTTGGACTAAAACCTGGTGTTGTCAGACTTTTTACTGTGTTTACGCCAGTCCAACGCCGGCACACCCACATAATGACCTCTGTCACAGACCTCTGACAGAAGCTTCCGGTAAATTTGAGCAGCTGGGGTGAGCCGGTGAATTGGAACTGGAAGCACAAAGACTGGTGCTTTTAACACTCTGTCCCCCCCCATTTTCCTGTGAACCAGGTGGAACTTTAAGGGGAAACAATGATAGTTTCAATTTGAGATTTATTGGTTGAACTTAAATTGCATCAGCTTCCCTGGTGGGTGGGATTTGAACCCCCGGCCCCCACCCTGGGCCTCTGGATTTCTAATCCCACTGTATCACCGCTCCCCCCCATCTCCTGGCCTACTGCCAATGGGAGCCAGAGCTTAACAGAAACCTAACTCTGTGTCAGTGTATCTCGTCACGAGACTGCAACCATGGCGATAACGAGAAAGGGGATTGAAAGGTTAGGGGTGTGATTGGAATGATTTGTTTAGGTGGCTTGTAAGGGACTCAGCCCCAAAAGACCTTGTACACATGAATTGAATATATTTTATAGAATCCATATAGTGCAGAAGGAGGCCATTTGGCCCATCAAGTCTGCACTGACCCTCTAACAGAGCAGTTTACCCAAGCCTATCCCGTCCCATCCCCAAACTCCACTGACCTACACACCTTGGGGCAATTTAGCACGGTCAATCCATCTAACCTGTTTTGGAGTGTGGGACGAAACCCCACGCAGACATGGGGACAATGCGCAAACTCCACACAGACAGTGACCCGAGGCTGGAATTGAACCCAGGTCCCTGGAGCTGTGAGACAGCAGTGCTGACCACTGTGCCACCGTGCCACCTATCTATAGAAGGGGATAATTTAGCTGACTTGGGTACTTCATGCATTTTATTGAGTCAATTCTTTGAAACAGATTAACAAGCCTGTTAAAAATTAGGGTGTTAGACATTTTCTTAGGGCTTTGGAACCCTTCCACCAAGATTGAATATGGGACAAAAGCCCGTTTGTGGAGTGCAGTGTCCGGTTGTGATTTTCCCCGAATTGATCAAGTAAATGCCACAGGGCAGTCTCACTGTTCAATGGAGGATGTCAGTGCATTGTCAGTACCAGAGGCCCAGTAAGGTGTTCTCCAGCACAGGCGGAGGAACAGGCTGTGCTGGCAGGTAAGAGAGCGTTCCCCCAATCTTGGTGTCATCTGCAAATTTCGACACCCTACACTCGGATCCCTCCTCCAGATCATCTATATAAATGGTAAAAAGCTGAGGCCCCAGCACCGACCCCTGGGGCACTCTTAAGAGAGGGTAAGAGGAGTGGGCGAGAAGAGGATTGGGAGAGGTTTAAATGTCAACAAAGATTGACAAAGAAGTTGATAAAGGAGGGTAGGAGAAACTATGAAGCTGGGTTAGCGTTTAATATAAAAAAGGATAGCAAGAGTTTTTATAAATATATAAAAAAGGAAGAGGCTGGCTAGGGTGAACGTTGGTCCTTTAGAGGATGAGAAAGGGGACCTAGTGGTAGGGGATGGGGATATGGCTCAGGTATTGAATAACTTTTTTGTTTCTGTCTTCACGGAGGAGGACGTGAATAATTTGCCGGGTGTTAGCGATGGAAAGGTGGTAGGACTGGAGGGTCTTAATGACATTACTGTTACTAGAGAGGCGGTGCTCGACAGACTGGAGGGGCTGATTGTGGACAAGTCCCCAGGACTGGATGGAATGCATCCGAGGGTTCTGAAAGAAATGGCGGAGGTTATAGTGGATGCATTGGTGGTTATTTTCCAGACGTCGCTGGATTCTGGGGAAGTGCCGGAAGATTGGAAAACGGCTAATGTTACGCCGTTGTTTAAGAAGGGTGCCAGGCAAAAGGCAGGGAATTATAGGCCGGTTAGTTTAACATCTGTGGTAGGTAAAATGTTAGAATCCATCATTAAAGAGGAAATTGCGAGGCATCTTGAAGGGAATTGCTTGATAGAGCAGACGCAGCACGGTTTCATTAAAGGGAAGTCGTGTCTGACAAATTTACTGGAATTCTATGAGGATGTGTCTAGGGCGGTGGATAGAGGAGAGCCGGTGGATGTGGTCTTTCTGGATTTTCAGAAGGCATTTGACAAAGTACCTCATAAGAGGTTATTGCAGAAGGTCAGGGGACTTGGAGTTGGGGGTAGGGTGTTAGCGTGGATAGAGGATTGGTTGTCAAATAGGAGGCAGAGAGTGGGGGTCAATGGGTGCTATTCAGATTGGCGGATGGTGAATAGTGGAGTGCCCCAGGGGTCGGTGCTGGGGCCTCAGCTTTTTACCATTTATATAGATGATCTGGAGGAGGGAACCGAGTGTAGAGTGTCGAAATTTGCAGATGACACCAAGATTGGGGGAACGGCAAATTGTGTGGAGAGTCTGCAGAAGGATCGAGATAGGCTGGGCGAATGGGCCAGGAAATGGCAAATGGAATTTAATGTTGGCAAGTGTGAGGTGGTCCACTTTGGAAGGAAGAATGGTAGGAAGGACTATTACTTACGGGACGAAAAACTGCAGCAGGCGACGGTGCAAGGACCTCGGGGTCCTTGTGCATGAGTCGCAAAAACCCAGTCTGCAGGTGCAGCATGTGATTAAGAAGGCGAATGGGATGCTGGCCTTCATAGCGAAGGGGATTGAATATAAAAGTAGGGAGGTCTTGCTGCAGCTGTATAGGGCATTGGTGAGGCCGCAGCTGAAGTACTGTGTGCAGTTTTGGGCACCGCACCTGCGCAAAGATATTTTGGCCTTGGAGAGAGTGCAGAGGAGGTTTACTAGGCTGATACCGGAGTTGAGGGGGTTGAGCTATGAGGAGAGGCTGAATGAACTAGGCTTGTACTCGTTGGAGTTTAGAAGAATGAGGGGAGATCTCATTGAGACGTATAAGATGATGAATGGGATGGATAGGATAGAGGTGGAGAGACACTTCTCGCTCAAAAAAGACAGTAGGACTAGGGGGCACAGCCTCAAGATAAAGGGGGGGCGTTTTAGAACGGAGTTGAGGAGGAACGTCTTCACTCAAAGGGTGGTAAATCTCTGGAATTCTCTACCCGTTGAAGTGGTGGAGGCTGCCTCGCTAAATATTTTCAAGAAGCGGGTTGATGGGTTTTTGATAAGAGAGGGGATTAAGGGTTATGGGGAGAGGGCCGGAATGTGGAACTGAGCCACGACAGATCAGCCATGATCTTATTGAATGGCGGGGCAGGCTCAAAGGCTCCTGCTCCCATTTCTTATGTTCTTATGTTCTTATGATCAATCCCTTCCCAACTTCTAAACTTTAAATTAAAACTGACCAAGGGAACTGAATCCTGGCTGGCAGGGACAAGATTCCAAGCGTAAGAACATAAGAAACAGGAGCAGGAGTAGGCCATCTAGCCCTTCGAGCCTGCCCCGCCATTCAATAAGATCATGGCTGACCTGAAGTGGATCAGTTCCACTTTCCCACTTTCTCCCCATAACCCTTAATTCCCTTGTCTATCAGAACCTATCTACCCGTGACTTAAATATATTTAGCGAGGTAGCCTCCACCACTTCAATGGGCAGAGAATTCCAGAGATTCACCACCCTTTGAATGAAGAAGTTCCTCCTCAACTCTGATCTAAACTGCACCCCCCCCCCTTATCTTGAGGCTGTGCCCTCTCGTCCTGCTGTCCTTTCTAAGCGGGAAGAATCTCCCTACCTCTAACCTATCCACCCCCTTCATTATCTTATACGTCTCTATAAGATCCCCCCTCAACCTTCTAAACTCCAACAAGTACAGACCCAGTCTATTCAGTCTCTCTTCATAAGCTAACCCCCTCATCTCTGGTATCAGTCTAGTGAACCTCCTCTGCACTCCCTCCAAGGCCAATATATCCTTCCGCAAGTGCGGCGACCAAAACTGCACACAGTACTCCAGCTGCGGCCTCACCAGTGCCCTGTACAGTTGCAGCAAGACCTCTCTGCTTTTATATTCTATCCCCCTCGCTATAAAGGCCAGCATCCCATTCACCTTCTTAATCACCTGCTGCACCTGCAGACTGGGTTTTTGCAATTTGTGCACAAGGACCCCCAGGTCCCTCTGCACCGTAGCATGCTGCAGCTTTTCGCCCTTTAAATAATAATCCCTCCTACTATTATTTCTACCGAAGTGGATAACCTCACACTTGCTAACATTATACTCCATCTGCCAGGTCCTCGCCCACTCGCTCAGCCTATCCAGATCCCTCTGCAGACTTTCCACACCTTCCACACAATTTGTTTTTCCACTCATCTTTGTGTCATCAGCAAATTTTGTCACCTTACACTCAGCCCCCTCCTCCAGATCATCTACGTAAATGGTAAACAATTGAGGCCCCAGCAGCGATCCCTGCAGCACTCCACTAGTCACCAACCGCCAGCCAGTATAGCACCCATTGATACCAACTCTCTGCTTCCTATTAGACAGCCAATCCTCTATCCACGCTAACACCTTACCCCCAAATCCGTGCACCCTAACCGTCTGTAGCAACCTTTTGTGCGGCACCTTATGAAACACCTTTTGGAAATCTAAAAACACCACATCCACCGGTTCCCCTCTGTCTACTGCACTAGTCACATCCTCACAGAAACCCAATAAATTCATCAAACACGACTTCCCCTTAACGAATCCATGCTGCTCGATCAAACCATTCTTTTCTAGGTGCCTCGCTATTTCTTCTTTGATGACGGATTCTAGTATTTTTCCAACTACAGACGTTAAGCTAACTGGCCTATAATTCCTTGCCTTTTGTCTGCTACCTTTTTTAAACAGCGACGTAACATTAGCCATTTTCCAATCTTCTGGCACTTCCCCGGAGTCCAGCGAATTTTGATAAATAATCACTAAGGCTTGCACTATCACCTCTGCCATTTCTTTCAGAATCCTGGGATGCATTCCATCTGGTCCTGGGGACTTGTCTACCTCCAGTCCCTATAGTCTATCTAGCACTACCTCTTTAGTGATAGTAATCGTGTTAAGGCCCTCATCTACCATCCTTCTATCTTTAATGTTCGGCAAGCTATTCGTGTCCTCCTCCGTGAAGACCGAGGCAAAAAACTTATTTAAAGCCTCAGCCATTTCCTCATCTCCCACCACTAAATCCCCCCTCTCATCCTCCAAGGGTCCAACATTCACTCTAGCCAGTCTCTTCTTCTTTATATATTTGTAAAAACTTTCACTGTCTTTTTTTATATTTAGCTTCATACTCTATCTTTCCTTTCTTTATCACCTTCTTAGTCATTCTTTGTTGATTTTTTAATCTTTCCGAATCTTCTAATCGCTCACTATTTTTAGCCGCTCTGAACACATCAGCTTTTAATTTAATACTCTGGTTATCCCTTCTCCTACATTCCTTCTTTACCTTTGGAATATATTTCTACTGAGTACCGTAAAAGATCTCCTTAAAAATCCTCTACTGTTCCTCAGCCGTCCTACCTACCAATCTGCGCCCTCAATCTACATTCGCCAATTCCGCTCTCACCCTATCATACTCCCCTCTGTTCAGAGGACACAGGTTCGGGACCCTACTTTCTCATCCTCCATCTGCATCAGAAATTCAATCATATTATGATCACTCATCCCAAGAGGATCCCTCACAAGAAGATCCCTAATTCTACCTGCCTCGTTACACAGCACCAGACCTAAGATAGCACGTGCCCTCGTAGGTTCCGTTACATACTGTTCAAGGAAACTATCCCGACAGCATTCCAAGATCTCTTCCTCAAGCCCACCGCGTCCGACTTGGAGCATGGAGCACTGGCCCTCTGTCTGCCGCATACAGGGAGGCTGTATCCAGGCAACCGTAAAGTTCCTGGGAACCTGGAGGGCAACCAGTCCAGTCACCCTCTAACATTAGGTCATAAGTGACCTTTAAGGAGGTCAATTGGCTACCTACAAGAAAACCAAAGAGCAAAGGAAAGTATGGCACAGGAAATAGGCCCTTCGGTCTTCCAAGCCTGTGCAGCACATTAATCCAACTAGACCATTCGTTTGTATCCCTCCATTCCCAGGCTGCTCATGTGACTATCCAGGTAATTCTTAAACGATGCCAGCGTGTCTGCCTCCACCATCCTGCTTGGCAGCGCATTCCATGCCCCCCCCACCCTCTGCATAAAAAACGTCCCTCTGATATCTGAGTTATACCTCTCCGCTCTCACCTTGAGCCCGTGACCTCTCGTGATCGTCACCTCCGACCTGGGAAAAAGCTTCCCACTGTTCACCCTATCGATACCCTTCATAACTCTGTACACCTCTATTAGGTCTCCCCTCATTCTCCATCTTTCCAGGGAGAACAACCCCAGTCTACCCAATCTCTCCTCATAGCTAAGACCCTCCATACCAGGCAACATCCTGGTAAACCTTCTCTGCACTCTCTCTAAAGCCTCCACGTCCTTCTGATAGCGCAGCGACCAGAACTTGGTCCGATTTGGACTTGGTCTGTATCCCTCTGTTCCCTCCCTATTCATGTACCTACCCAATTGCCTCATAAATATTGCTAATGTGCCTACTTCCACCACCTCCTCCGGCAGCACATCCCAGGCACCCACCACTCTCTGGTTGAAAATCCTCTCATTCTAACTTTCCCCCCCTCACCTTGAACCTGTTCCCCCTTTGTAATTGACACTTCCACCCTGGGAAAAAGCCCCTGACCATCCACCTATCCATGCCTCTCATCATTTTGTAGACCTCTATCTGATCTCCCCTCGGCCTCCGTCCTTCCAGTGAAAACAATCCAGTGAAATCCAGTGCCGTACTTGCCGTTTGAGGGTGGGTGGTCCTATAGCCCCCTTCCCATCCACCTCTGCAAAAAGGCCCAGAGCAGAATGGAGCCAGGGAGCCAGTGGCGTGAATTCACACGCATGCCCAGCTCCGAGCTCACCCCCTTGGTGCCAATGTGTCAGTCAGTGAATTGCGCCAAGATTTCAGGCAGGACTCACAGAACACCATCAAGATGGTAAGGTCTATCTACCTAACAAACAGTCTACAGAGTCTACTTCAAGAGAGACCCTATGAGCCAGAACAAATGGAAGCCAAGGGTGATTTCACTAGAAAAATGTAGCGAGTGGAGGATAAGACAAGTCGGAAGTGTGATGGAATACTCCCCATTTGCCTGGATGGGTGCAGCTCCAACAACACTCAAGAAACTCAGCACCATTCAGGACAAAGGTTGATTGGCACCATATCCACAAACATCCACTCCCTCCATCACCGATGCTCAGTAGCAGCAGCGTGTACTGTCTACTAGATGCTCTGCATCAAAGATCCTTAGACAGCACCTTCCAAACCCACAGCCACTTCCATGCAGAAGGACAAGGGCAGCAGATACATGGGGAACCTGCAAGTCCCCCTCCAAACCACTCACCATCCTGACTTGGAAATATATCGCTGGGTCAAAATCCTGGAATACCTCCCTCCCCCCCCACCCCCCACAGCATTGCGGGTCAGCCCACAGCACGAGAACTGCAGCAATTCAAGAAGGCAGCTCACCACCACCTTCTCAAAGGGCAACTAGGGATGGGCAATAAACGCTGGCCCAGACAGCGACACCCGTGTCCCACGGATGAATTAAAAAAAATCGTATGTCTGAATTCAACCCCACTCATCTACGGCATTAATTGACAGGGACTGACAAAATGAAAGAAAAGCTCGCATTTCCATAGTGCCTTTTCCAATCACACAATGTTCCCAAGTGCTTTATGGCCAATGGGGTAGTTTTGAAGTCACCTGGCAATGGAGGAAATGCAGCTGTCAGTTTGTGCACAGCAAGATCCAATAAGCAGCGATGTGACAAATGACCAGAGGATCTGTTTTAATGATTTTGATGAAGAATTCTCCATCTCCGTGCTGAAGTCACTGCGTTCAGCTGAGAACACACATATGCACGCAGAGGGATTTCTGATTGAGCAGGACGTCAGCTCCCAGGGTTGGATCCGAGGCACTCTGCTGAGGGAATGAATCACTGTCCGTCTAGACCATGCTGTGCATGGAGTGTTTGAACAAACAGTGGGGAGGGCCGGTTCGGTCTCTGGTGTCACTGGTTGGTTGGGTGGGTAATCTGGAACAGTGGGTCGATTCTGTCTCCCTTTCGCAATCTGTCTGATCTCCTGGAATAATCTCCTGATTATTCCCGGCTTGGGAGCCGGGAAAGGCCTCCATTGTCCAGCACTATCCAGCGTCGCACAAAAATAAAGTGATTTCCATTGCTTGTGATGGAAGGTGGGGTTTAAAGGGAGGTGCGGCATGTCTCAGTGTGTAACAGGGACACCCCTGAGTCAGAGGTGGCTTTCTTGCCCCATTCCAGAGACTTGGGCACAGCATCTAAATTCACCGCAGGACTGGGGGAGTGCTGCACGATCAGAGGCACTGCTATTTGAATCAGACGCCCTCCACCTGCCTGCTCAGGTGGTTGTAAAAGATCTCACGTCGCTCTTGGACAAACAGCGAGACAGCTGCTGTCCGAGTTAAAATTACCCCTTCAATTAACACCACCAAAACAGATGATCTGGCCACTGTCACGGCTCTGCCTGTGGGATCTTGCTGTGCGTGCCCTTGCTCCTGGGTTTGCAGCTCTACACAGTAAGAAGTCTGTCAACACCAGGTTTAAGTCCAACCGGTTTTATTTGACCGTAAACTCACAAGCTTTCGGGGTTTGTCGCTTCGTCAGGTGAATGGAGAGTTCTGGGCCTCCCTCTACACCAGCAGCTACACAACAAAAATACTTTACTGATCACAAGGCGCTTTGGAATGTCTGGAAGCCTCAACACCTGGTCACAGGAGCCCTGAGATAAGGCAGAATTAACCTGTTACTGTTCAATTCAGTTGAGGTGCTGTCTCACCTGTGAGACCAAATAAAGCTGCTGGATTTTAACCTGGTGTTGTGAGACTTCTTACTCTCAATTAAATCAGACCAGAGAGTGTGTGTGTGAGTGTGTGTGTGTGTTAGTGTGTGTGTGTGTGTGAGTGTGTGTGTGAGTGTGTGTGTGTAGGCGTGTGAATGTGAGTGCGAGTGTGTGAGTGTGTGTGTGTATGCCTATGTCTCTTTGAGTGTGTATATAAATATTGGTGTGTGTGTGTGTGTTTATTTGTGTGCGAATATGTGCATGTGTGAGAGTTTGTATGTTATGTGTGGACATATGCATGTGTGCCTAATGTGTACACAGTGAAGACAGGCCCATTCACTTTACAAAGCACATACAAACATTAGAAAACAGGTTAATAGAGTTTCGTTACCCTGAAATGTTGCTTCTCCTACACTGCGCAGGGTTTCCACACTGCAGGGTGCGAGGAGTGAGTCGCTATAATGTTCTCCATGCTGTTTCTGCGTTCTCTGCTGTGAAAGCAGCTGCGCTTACTACATGCGTCCTAGACTTCCTGTCGAGGATGGATGAGACATAGCTTGCCGAGTGGCTTCCTGCTTCAGGCGCTTTCCCCTTCTTAGGCTGATAGCAGCATCATCTACATAGGAGTGGTCACTGCACTCAAAGTGCTTTAAAACAGCGTGAAGTTGAATAAGTGATCATTGATGATACGTCCTTCAAGATCGAAGGATACCAAACAACTCCCAGTTTTAGAATCTCAATATATTGTGTTGTAATAATCAAACCTAACCATCCTTTAAGAGCATAGGAGCAGCAGGAGACCATTCAGCCCATCGAGCCTACCACTCCAGTGCCTTTTATTCCCGTAACCTTTTCCATTACTGTTAATCAGACATCCATCAATCTCTGCTTTAAGCGCACCCAATGACTAACTTCCACAGTCTCCTGTGATAGAGAATTCCAAAGGTTCACAACCTTCTGTGTAAAGAAATGTCTGTCCATCTCAATCCTAAGTGACTTTAACCTTATTTTGAAATTGTGCCCCCTGGTTGTTGACTCCCCCCAACCAGGGGCAGCATCTTATCTGCATCCACTCTGTCTATTCATTGAATCATGGAATCCTAACAGTGCAAAAGGAGGCCATTCAGCCCATCGAGCCTGCACCGACAACAATCCCTCACACAGGCCCTACACCCGTGACTCCATATATTTGCACTAGCGATCCCCTGGACACTAAGGAGTAATTTAGCATGGCCAATCAATTTAACTCGCACACCTTAACCCTTTAGGTGTTTTGTGGGTTTCAATGAAATCCTAAAAACATAGATGATAGGAGCAGGGAGGAGGCCATTCAGCCCTTCGAGCTTGCTCTGCCATTCATTAGAATCATGGCTGATTGTCCAACTCACCAGCCTAATCCTGCTTTCTTCCCGTAACCTTTGATCCCAGTCGCCCCAAGTGCTATATTCAGCTTCCTCTTGAATACGTTCAATGTTTTGACATTGCCTACTTCCTGTGGTAATGAATTCCACAGGCTCAGCACTCTCTGGGTGAAGAAATGTCTCCTCATCTCTGTCCTAGATAGTGTACTCCTTATCCTCAGACTCCTGGTTCTGGACAGCCTCACCATCGGGAACATCCTCCCTTGCATCTACCCTGTCGAGTCCTGTTAGAATTTTATAAATCTCTCTGAGATCCCCCCTCATTCATCTGAACTCCAGCAAAAACAATCCTAACCTTGTCAACCTCTCCTCATACATCAGTCCCACCATTCCCAGAATCAGCCTGATAAACTTTTGCTGCACTCCCTCGAGAGCAAGAACATCCTTCCTCAGAAAAGGAGACAAAAACTGCACACAGTACTCCAGATGTGGCCTCTACAATTACAACAACACATCTCTGTCCTGACCTTGAAACCTCTCGCAATGAAGGCTGACACAATATTTGCTTCCTTTGCCTGTCACCTCTCATTTTTCAAAACTCCGGAGAATACAGGCCACGTTTGCCCAACCTCTCTTCATAAGACAATCCTGCCATCCCAGAACAAGTCTGGTGAACTTCTGTTGCACTTCCTCTGTGGCAATAATGTCTGTTCCACCATGAACGTACAATTATATTTGCGTTTGCGTAATCGATCTTTCTCTAAATGATATCCTGTACTGTTGGTTAGAGAAAGCGCTGTGATGCTGAGGCAGGGAAAGGAACCTGCGATGAGGCGGGTGAATCTTTCAAGATGTTCTTCTTGATTCATTCCGGGCATGCAAGTGTCGTTGGCATTTGTTACCTGGCATCACCTGTCCTGGGAAGGTGGCAGTAGGCCTTCTTCCTGAGATGCTGTGGTAGCCACCACAGCAACTGGGGGGCAGTTAAGAGTCAAAGACATTGGAGTGTGGCTGGTGGTGTGTGTATGGGCCCAGAAGCAGGCAACAATTTGATTAATCATCAAGAAAGTTAGCTGAAGGGCAGCAGCGACAGGGCTGAGAGCATCAGAGAGGAAGTTAGGTGAATGAATATGTGGTGACAAGATGAAAGCAGGTTTGGTTTGGAAGAGACTAAGGTTTATCAGAGAAAGGGAGGACCACGGAAGTTAGGGAGTGTCGTCACCTGAGATCATGTGAAATAATTGTTCCATTGTTGAAGGGTGGAGGACACGACTCAGGTCATGTCTGTTCTTTCTCACTCCTTGATCGATTATAACAGGGTTCTGAAGATTTTAATTCAATTTCTGCAATTAGCCATTTATACGTTGACTGCAAAGGAAGCAGAGTGACAGCATTCCTAAATTTAAACAGAAAGGGTTACTTTTTATTGAACTAAAAACCCACCCAGGGAAAGATATAAAGATATGTAACACTCACACTTTCTCACACACACACACACACACACATACACACTCATAAACTCCCACACACGCACTCATAAACTCATACACACTCACGCACAAACATTCACACACACATGCTCACACACACACTCACATACACACGCACACACTCAAATATACACTCACACATGCACACACTCACTCGCACTTACACTCACACACACCCACTCACACGCAAACACTCACGCACATACACACTCACACATACACACACAGACACACACAAACACTCACACAGACACTCACATATGCATGCACACGGACACACATACACACTCACACACACATGCATGTGCACATACACACACACACACACACACACACACAAGCTCTATAGTTCCAATTTAAGTAATATCCCACAGTCATATGTCCTTCTTCAGAATCAGTACAAAAACAGATATGATCACGTGGGTGCTACATTTCCAGCCTTTTAACCCTCTGGATAGAGATATAGAAAGACACCTGTCTTCTGACTCCCGTACAGCAGCCTCTAGGAAAATATCTATTTTCAAACTGCAAAACTTTAGAGAAAGAGATCCCAGTCTCCAATCTCCAGTGAGAGAAAGAAAGAGACAGATTCCAAACAGCAACTGAGCTTGGGGGTGGCACGGTAGCACAATGGTTAGCACTGCTGCTTCACAGCTCTGGGGTCCTGGGTTCAATTCCCGGCTCGGGTCAGTGTCTGTGTGGAGTTTGCACATTCTCCTCGTGCCTGCGTGGGTTTCCTCCGGGTACTTCGGTTTCCTCCCACAGTCCAAAGATGTGCGGGTTAGGTTGATTGGCGATGCTAAGAAATTGCCCCTTAGTGTCCAGGAATGCATAGGTTAGAGGGATTAGTGGGTAAATATGTGGGAGTAGGGCGTGGGTGGGATTGTATTCAGTGCAGACTCAATGGGCCGAAGGGCCTCCTTCTGCACCGTAGGGATCTATGATCTTGCATCTCTCTGTGAGCCAGGCCCCGTCCAATCAGATGATTTTTCGTGTGAATCAACCTAATTATGCCCCACTCTTAAAATCCCTAGGGGAAATCACTAAAATAACAGCACTCCGTTGGCCCAGATATTCCAGCAATTAGGATCAATTACGCTTCTACAGCATCAACATGTAAACTGCTAACAGATAAAATGGCACCGATAAATAGAACTGACTGCAATAAAAAATCCTGCACAAGAAACATGACACAAATATATTTCTTAAATGCACAACATCGTCACAATGCTCTTGCAAGATTCTCAAAAGTGAAGTATATTTATTAGTCACAGGTAAGGCTTACATTAACACTGCATTGAAGTTACTGTGAAATTCCCCTAGTCAAACAGGTACACTCCGGTACCTGTTTGAGTCAAAGCACCTAACCAGCAAGTCTTTCAGACTGTGGGAGGAAACCAGAGCACCCGAAGGAAACTCATGCAGACACAAGGAAAATATGCAAACTCCACACAAACAGCGACCCAAGTCGGGAATCGAACTAGGTTCCTTGGTGCTGTGAGGCAGCAGTGCTAATCACTGTGCCACCGTGCCACCCTTAAGGTGATTCATGCCTGGTATGTGGGGCAGGGGGTTAGGGGGAGGGCATAGGAGAATTTCCCATGTCTTTATTATTGTTTAAAATCTAGCTCAGAGATAAAACTTCAGGTGTAAAAGTCATTGACTTTTGTGTACATATGTTTATGTCTGTGTATGCATATGTGTGTTTGGGTGTGTGTGTATGTGTATGTGTGTGTGTGTAGGTATGTGTGTCTGTACATGTGTGAATGTAGTAGTGTATCTATGTATGTGAATATATGTGTGTGTGCGTTTGCGTGTGCATGTGTGTGTGTAGGAGTATATATTTGTGCATGCATTTGTGTGTGTGTGTATATATATATGTATATATGTGTGTGTGTGTATGCGTGTGTGATTTGTTCTTAATATATTGTAGGTCTATTCAAAAGTCTGACGGCAGCAGGGAAGAAGATGCTCTTGAGTTGGCTGGTACGTGACGTCAGACTTTTGTATCTTTGTCCTGATGGAAGAAGGTGGAAGGGAGAATGTCCGGGGTGTGTGGAGTCCTTAATTATGCTGGCTGCTTTGATGAAGCAGCGAGAAGTGTGATGGACTGGGCTACATTCACACCCCTCTGTAGTGTCTTGCGGTCAGTAGAAGGTTAGTTTTATGTCAAATTAATATTCTATGGGAAAGGACAATTCATTTTAGTGTAATTTTAACGCCAACTCCTTCATGATTTAAACACAAGAACAGCAATCAGACTTCTTTCCTTGCAACCAGCAAGTCGTGTTTGACAAATTTATTGGAATTCTATGAGGATGTGACTAGTGCGGTTGACAGAGGGGAGCCGGTGGATGTGGTGTTTCTCGATTTTCAAAAGGTGTTTGATAAGGTGCTGCACAAAAGGTTGCTACAGAAGGTTAGGGGGCATGGAGTTGGGGGTAAGGTGTTGGCGTGGTTAGAGGATTGGTGATGTCTCAGCGCTCTACACCAACATCCCCCACAACGATGGCATTGCTGCGACTGCCTCAGTACTCAATGCTGACAACTGCCAGTTTCCAGATGCAATTTTACAACTCATCCGCTTTATCCTGGACCACAATCTCTTCACCTTCAACAACCAGTTTTTCATCCAGACACACGGAACAGCCATGGGGATCAAATTTGCACCTCAATATGCCAACATCTTCATGCACAGGTTCGAACAAGACTTCTTCACTGCACAGAATCTTCAACCGATGCTATACACTAGATACATCGATGACATTTTCTTCCTTTGGCCTCATGGTGAACAATCACTGAAACAACTATATGATGATATCAACAAATTCCACCCCACCATCAGACTCACCATGGACTATTCCCCAGAATCAGTTGCATTCTTGGACACACTTATCTCCATTAAGGACGGTCACCTCAGCACCTCACTGTACCGCAAACCCACAGACAATCTCACAATGCTCCACTTCTCCAGTTTCCACCCCAAACATGTTAAAGAAGCTATTCCCTATGGACAAACCCTCCGTATACACAGGATTTGCTCAGATGAGGAGGATCGTGACAGACACCTCCAGACCCTGAAAGATGCCCTCATAAGAACAGGATATGGTGCTCGACTCATAGATCGGCAGTTCCGATGTGCCACAGCGAAAAACCGCACCGATCTCCTCAGAAGGCAAACACGGGACACAATGGACAGAGTACCCTTCGTCGTCCAGTACTTCCCCGGAGCGGAGAAGCTACGACATCTTCTCCGGAGTCTTCAACATATCATTGATGAAGACAAACATCTCGCCAGGGCTATCCCCACACCCCCACTTCTTGCTTTCAGACAACCACACAACCTCAAACAGACCATTGTTCGCAGCAAACTACCCAGTCTTCAGGAGAACAGTGACCACAATACCACACAACCCTGCCACAGCAACCTCTGCAAGACATGCCGGATCATCGACATGGATACCATCATCACACGTGAGAATACCATCCACCAGGTATATGGTAAATACTCTTGCAACTCGGCCAACATTGTCTACCTGATACGTTGCAAGAAAGGATGTCCCGAAGCATGGTACATTGGGGAGACCATGCAGACGCTACGACAACGGATGAATGAACATCGCTCGACAGTCACCAGGCAAGACTGTTCCCTTCCTGTTGGCGAACACTTCAGTGGTCACGGGCATTCAGCCTCTGACCTTCGGGTAAGCATTCTCCAAGGCGGCCTTCATGACACACGACAGCGCAGAGTCGCTGAACAGAGACTGATAGCCAAGTTCCGCACACATGAGGACGGTCTCAACAGGGATCTTGGGTTCATGTCGCACTATCTGTAACCCCCGTGACTTGCCTGGGTTTGCAAAACCTCACTCACTGTACTGTCTGGAGACAATACACATCTCTTTAAACTGTGATCAGTGCTCCTTCCACTCACATTATCAGCCACTTTAAGAATTGAACAGCAGGTTAGGTGTAAGGATTCGCATTCTAATCAGCAACTGTCTGTGCTTTATATGCTCTGTCTGTCTGAGGTCAGAACTCTCCATTCACCTGACGAAGAGGCAGCCCCCTCGAAAGCTTGTGAGAATATTATCAAATAAATCGGTTGGACTAAAACCTGGTGTTGTCAGACTTTTTACTGTGTCTAGTAGGAAGCAGAGAGTGGGGGTCAATGGGTGCTATTCTGATTGGCGGTTGGTGACTAGTGGAGTGCCCCAGGGACCGGTGCTGGGGCCTCAGATATTTACCATTTATATAGATGATCTGGAGGAGAGGGCTGAGTGTAGAGTAACGAAATTTGCTGAAGACACAAAGATGAGTGGAAAAGCAAATTGTGCGGAGGGTGTGGAAAGTCTGCAGAGGGATCTGGATAGGCTGAGCGAGTGGGCGAGGACCTGGCAGATGGAGTATAATGTTAGCAAGTGTGAGGTTATCCACTTTGGCAGAAATAATAGTAGGAGGGATTACTATTTAAAGGGTCAAAAGCTGCAGCATGCTACGGTGCAGAGGGACCTGGGGGTCCTTGTGCATGAGTCGCAAAAACCCAGTCTGCAGGTTCAGCAGGTGATTAAGAAGGTGAATGGAATGTTGGCCTTTATAGCGAGGGGAATAGAATATAAAAGTAGGGAGGTCTTGCTGCAACTGTACAGGGCACTGGCGAGGCCGCAGCTGGAGTACTGTGTGCAGTTTTGGTCGCCGCACTTGCGCAAGGATATTTTGGCCTTGGAGGGGGTGCAAAGGAGGTTTACTAGGCTGATACCGGAGATGAGGGGGTTGGACTCTGAAGAGAAACTAAATAGACTGGGTCTGTACTTGTTGGAGTTTAGAAGGATGAGGGGGGATCTTATAGAGACGTATAAGATAATGAAAGGGATGGATAGGGTAGAGGTAGAGAGATTCTTCCCGCTCAGAAAGGACAGCAGGACTAGAGGGCACAGCCTCAAGATAAGGGGGGGGGGGGCGGTTTAGAACGGAGTTGAGGAGAAACTTCTTCACTCAAAGGGTGGTGAATCTCTGGAATTCTCTGCCTGTTGAAGTGGTGGAGGCTACCTCGCTAAATATATTTAAGTCACGGGTAGATAGGCTTTTGACAGACAAGGGAATTAAGGGTTATGGGGAGAAAGTGGGAAAGTGGAACTGATCCACTTTAGATCAGCCATGATCTTATTGAATGGCAGGGCAGGCTCGAAGGGCTAGATGGCCTACTCCTGCTCCTATTTCTTACGTTCTTATGTTCTTAACCGGCACATAAATGGTTAAACACAGGCACTGAGTGAGAGTCCTGATAAATTCACAAAATAATACCTGAAAAGGTCGCAGTTGGATTGGTTAGAATCAGACAGTCATTTCACCTTCCCCACCCAATCATAACGTGTTACATCCATTGAAATATTATGAAAAATAACAATAGCACACCCCATTCACACTTTTCATCTATTAACATGTTATGCTTTATAGTGGTTTTGGTACACAGATAACTCAGCACTGAGTTAGATTCTGGGTAATGAGCTGTTACATTGCTTTTTCCTTTCAGGTTGTGGTTACAAATGAAACTTGCATTCATTGGAAAAGATCAGACTTGCATCAGAGTCCTGAATTCACTTCAATCCCTTGGTGGTAGATCGGACAGATTATTTTGTCAGAAGCCCTCTGCCTGTTCCCTGTTGTAATCTTGGATTAATTATCTCCAAGGCCCACCAACATCTCTACTTTCTCCAGAGGCTAAGGAAATTCGGCATGTCCACAATGACTCTCGCCAATTTTTACAGATGCACCCAAGGAAGCATCCTTTCCGGAGGTATCACAGCTTGGTATGGGCTCCTGCTCTGCCCAAGACTGCAAGGAATTACAAAAGGTCATGAATGAAACCCAATCCATCAGGCAAACCAGCCTCCCATCCATTGACTCTGTCTACACTTCCCACTGCCTCGGAAAAGCAGCCAGCATAATCAAGGACCCCACATTTCCCGGACATCATAGATTCCCCACAGCACAGAAGGAGGCCATTTGGCCCACCAAGTCCGTACCAACCACAATTCCACCACACCCAATTCCTATAATCCCACACACTTACCCTGCTAATCCCCCTGCCACTAGGGTCAAATTTCAACCTAACCCGCACATCTTTGAACTGTGGGAGGAAACCGGAGTGCCCAGAGGAAACCCACGCAGACATGGGGAGAAAATACAAACTCCACACAGACAGTGACCAAGGCCAGAATAGAACCCGGATCCCTGGCACTGTGAGGCAGCAAGTGCGACTGTGCCACCCTAATACTTGCTTTTCTCTTCTCTCTCCTTCCATTGGGAAAAAGAGACAAAAGTCTGAAGTCATGTCCCAACCGAATCAAGAAAGCTTCTTCCCCACAGTCATCGGACTTTTGAATGGACCTACCAATATGTTAAGATGATCTTTCTCTACATCCTAGCTATGAATATAAAGGCCACATTCTGCAACCTCTTGTTTCCTTCCAATTTGTGTACTCAGTGAATGATATGCTGTGTCTGTACAGTGCACAAGGAAGAATATTTTTCACCAAAAGAGAAAATGCTGGAAAATCTCAGCAGGTCTGGCAGCATCTGTAAAATGGGTAAAGAGCTGACGTTTTTGAGTCCGGATGACCCAAGCACATTACAGATGCTGCCAGGCCTCTTGAGATTTTCCAGCAGATTCCAGCATCCGCAGTAATTTACCTATTATTTTAAACGATATTTTTCACTCTTTCCCAGTACGTGTGACAATAATAAATCAAATTAGATCAGGTGTTTGCTCCTTTTAAATAGCCATCAGTTCCCAGGTTAGCGTGTTACAGCCAATCTGCTCCCAGTTTCCTGTGGCGGTCAGGGAATTCAACACCTCCCCTTGGCTCTGCTTCCAAAATGTTTTGCGCCGTGGCAGGAATATTCCCCAAGAATGCACAGAGTGTTGGCTCAGGTGAGGAAAGCAGTGAGAAGCTCGCTGGCCGTACCCTCGCTTCCCTCACCGTACTGAACAACGCTGAGTGAAATTTCCAGAGGGAAGCGGGATTCGCACAGTCAGTTGCTCACAGTCAGGGGATAAGACAGATGGCAACACTGGCAACCCCAAGGTGGAGGCGCCATTTATAAAAGGCACCCCTTCGTCATTTACTGCTCCCTCTGCTGCCACACCCACTTCCCACCACCACCCCCCCCCCCCCCCCCCCCGCCCACCCCATTCTCCGACACCAAAACTCCACAAAGACGCAGTAACGGGGGCACTGCCAAAGAGCCGGGGGGGTGAAGCCTTGGCATGCCCCTCACCACCTGGGGGCTATACCTACCTGTGACGTGGTCATCACGAAGGGTTACATTTCTGAAAGCCAGTAGTGATTTGTGCTGGTGAGATGTCACTTCAGAATTAGCTATTGGCGCCTGTGGGCAACAGGAGTGTTATTTTGTGGCCATTGGCTGTCGTTATGGCAATTTTCCCGATTTCCAAACTGGTCTGCTCTGATCTGCTTTAACTCTTTGCTGTCCACCTCTATGACCCGTGAGTTCAAAAGCTGGAACCCAGCCAGTTTCACAAATCTGATTCCTCGAGCATTGGTGGGTTGAGATTTGATTATTGTTTCCTGTAGGAGTTCTGGACCGGCATCTGGTACTTCACGTTTTGGTGAACTCTCCTTCATTGCTGGGTTTTTTGAGGTTTGATACGTGGTCTGGTTCATTTTGCCTCCCAGTGGTTAACCCGGTCTGGCTTTCCCTGACATTTCCCTTGTGGGCTTATCTTTCTTCCCTCAACGTTTTGGAAATGGCCTCTCCCTGAACCTGCTCTGTGCATTCCCCTGGAACAATAATAAGAACATAAGAACTCGGAGCAGGAGACGGACATCTGGCCCCTTGAGCCTGCTCCGTCATTCAATAATATCATGGCTGAACTTTTTGCAGACTCAGCTCCACTTACCTGCCTGCTCACCATAACACTTAATTCCTTTACTGTTCAAAAATTTATCTATCCTTGCCTTAAAAAAATAAAATGAGGTAGGCTCAACTGCTTCACTGGGCAGGGAATTCCACAGACTCACAACCCTTTGTGTGAAGAAGTTCCTCCTCAACTCAGTCCTAGATCCGCTTCCTCTAATTTTGAGCTTTGCCCCCTTTTACCACCTGTTAAAAACAACTTCCTTGCTTCTATATTATCTGCTCCCTTCAGAATCTTATATGTTTCTATAAGGTCCCCTTCATTATTCTGAATTCGAATGGATATAGTCTACTCAGTTTCTCCTCATAAGACAACTCACTCAACTCTGGAATCAACCTAGTAAATCTCTTCTGCACCCCCTTCAGTGTCAGTGTATCCTTCCTCAAGTAAGGAGACCAAAACTGTACACAGTACTCCAGGTGTGGCCTCATTAGCACCTTATACAGCTGCAACATAACATCGCTGTTTTTAAACTCCATCCCTCTAGCAATGAAGGACAAAATTCCATTTACCTTCCTAATTACCTGCTGCATCTGCAAACCAACTTCTTGAGATTCATGCACAAGGACACCCAGGTCCTTCTGCACAGCAGCATGCTGCAATTTTTTGCCATTTAATTAATAGTCCATTTTGCTGTTATCCCTACCAAAATGGATGACCTCACATTTACCAAACATTGTACTCCCTCTGCTAGACACTCACCCACTCACTTAGACTATCTATATCCCTTTGCAGACTTACAACGTCCTCTGCACACTTTGATCTGCCACCTATCTTTGTGTCATCTGCGAATTATGACACGCTGCACTTGGTCCCCAACTCCAAACCATCGATATAAATCATAAACAGTTGCAGTCCCAATACTGATCCCTGAGGCACACCACTTGTCACTGATCACCAACCAGAAAAACACCCATTTACCCCCGCTCTTTGCTTTCTGTTAATTAACCAATCCTCTATCCATGCTAACACATTATCCGTAACGTTGTGCACCTTTGTCTTATGTAGCAGCCTTTGGTGCGGCATCTTGTCAAGTGTCTTTTGAAAATCCAGACACACCATATCCACTTAATGTCCTCAACTGGATGTTGATCTCCGGCACTACTCCCCTATGGCTCTTCAGCTGAATGGGGCTTTGCTCTCACGGTTGCTTGGTCTATTTGGGAACTTGCCTGGTTCCCATAGAAATCCATCATGAAGGAGATTGAATTGTTAAGGGTGCAGCTAGGCATCTCTGTGGCTATGAACATGATTCGAGGGTAAAAATGTTGCTTACCCAGTACCAGGTTTTAGGACATCACTGAGTGGCTGCAAAACATTTTGGTGGGAGAGCAGAGGATGATCGTGGTACATACTGGTACCAGTTTTAAAGTTTAAAAATTTAAGTTTATTTATTTATTAGTGTCACAAATAGGTTTACATTAACACCGCAGTGAAGTTACTGTGAAAATCCCCTAGCCGCCACACTCTGGCACCTATTCGGATACACTGAGGGAGAATTTAGCGCACCTGACCAGTCTGTGGAGTGTGGGAGGAAACCAGAGCACCCAGAGGAAACCCACGCAGGCACGGGGAGAATGTGCAGTCTGCGCATAGACAGTAACCCAAGTCGGGAATCAAATCTGGTGCTGTATGGCAGCAGTGCTAACCACTTTGCCACCGTGCCACCTGTGACATTGATAAAAGAAAGGAATGAGACCCTGAAAGCTGAAACCAATACTCGGGGCTATTTGCCTTAGGGACTGGGTGGGGTGGAGAAGGTGGTGGGGTAGCTCTGTTAATACAGGCAGTCCTGAAGTATGACCTGGGCTCTGAGAATATGGAATAGAGTGGAATTGGGTGGAAATTATAAATCCCAAAGAAAGGAAGAAAGTGAGTATTGTCTCGGCCCCTGAAAAGCAGCCACACCGTAGGAAAGAGTTTAAATCAAGAAATAGCAAATGCGTGTAAAAAGGTCATTGCTTTAATCATGGGCAGCTCTAATTTCCATCTAATCAAATTGGAAATGGCAGCTGTGAGAATGAATTCCGAGAATGTATTTGGGCTAGTTTCTTGGAGGAATGTGTTATGGAGCCAACTATGAATCAGGCGATATTGGATCTGGCAATGGGCAAGGAGGAACGTTTAATAACTGATTTGATTTGATTTATTATTGTCACATGCTTTAGCTTTACAGGTTTTACCTTTTCACTTTACAGTGAAAAGTATTGTTTCTTTTGCACTATGCAAATATAAAAGTAGGGAGGTCTTGCTGCAGCTGTATAGGGCATTGGTGAGGCCGCAGCTGGAGTACTGTGTGCAGTTTTGGGCGCCGCACCTGCGCAAGGATGTTTTGGCCCTGGAGGGAGTGCAGAGGAGGTTTACTCGGCTGATACCGGAGTTGAGGGGATTGAGCTATGAGGAGAGGCTGAATAAACTAGGCTTGTACTTGTTAGAGTTTAGAAGAATGAGGGGAGATCTCATTGAGACGTATAAGATGATGAATGGGATGGATAGGATAGAGGTGGAGAGACTGTTCCCGCTCAAAAAAGACAGTAGGACTAGGGGGCACAGCCTCAAGATAAAGGGGGGGCGGTTTAGAACAGAGTTGAGGAGGAACTTCTTCACTCAAAGGGTGGTGAATCTCTGGAATTCTCTGCCCGTTGAAGTGGTGGAGGCTGCCTCGCTAAATATTTTTAAGAAACGGGTTGATGGGTTTTTGATAAGAGAAGGGATTAAGGGTTATGGGGAGAGGGCGGGAAGGTGGAGCTGAGTCACGACAGATCAGCCATGATCTTATTGAATGGCGGGGCAGGCTCGAAGGGCCAGATGGCCTGCTCCTGCTCCTATTTCTTATGTTCTTATGTTCTTATGCAGGCAAAGCACACCATTCATAAAGAAGGAAGGAGAAGAGTGAAGAATGTAGTGTTACAGTCATAGCTGGGGTGTAAGGAAAGATCAACAGAATACAAGGTAGGTCCATTCAAAATTTGATAGCATCAGCGAAGAAGCTGTTCTTGAGTCGGTTTGTATGTAATGTCAGACTTTTGTATCTTTTTCCCGACGGAAGAAGGTGGAAGAGAGAATGTCCGGGGCGCGTGGGGTCCATAATAATGCTAGCTGCTTTGCCAAGGCAGCGGGAAGTATAGACGGAGTCAATGGATGGGAGATTGGTTTACGTGATGGATTGGGCTACATTCACAACCTTTTGTAGTTCCTTGCGATCTTGGGTAGGTTAAGGATCCTCTCAGAAGCAGTATGATAGAATTTGGCCTTCAGCTTGAGTGTGAGAAAAAAATATTAGTGTTAAACTTAATTTATTGATCAGAAATAAGGCTTACTTCAACACTGCAATGAAGTTACTCTGAAATTCCTCCAGTCGCCACACTACGGCACCTGTTTAAGTCAATGTACCCAACCAGCACATCTTTCAGGAAACCCATGCAGACACAGAGAGAACGTGCAAACTCCACACAGTAACTGACCCAAGCTGGGAATTGAACCTGGGTCCCTGGCAGTGCTAACCGCTGTGCCAGCATGCCGCCCTGAAAGAAAGGGAATTACAAATGTCCGAGGATGGCTACAGTGGACTGGTCATAGAGATTAGTAGGTATGACAACAGATGAACAATGTCAGACATTTAGGGAAATCATTCATGAATCCCAGCAAAAATACATCTCAATGAGGAAGAAAGACCTTAAGGGGAGGAAAAACCTACCATGGATAACCAAGAAAATTAAGTTGAAAGTGGAAACATGTAAAATGGTAAAGATTAGTGAAAGGTCAGAAGAGGGGTCAGGTACAGAATTCAGCAAAGAATCAGGAAGGAGCAAATAAACTATGATTGCAAGAAACATAAAAATTTTTTTAAGTATATTAACAGGAAGAGAGAAGTGAAATAAAGCATTGTCCCCTTGGGCAATTAAACTGGGGAAGTAATTATGGGGAACAAGGAAATGGCAGAGGAGTCAAATAGATAGTTTGCATTGGTCTTTACTGTAGAAGATACCACAAATATCCCAGAAATAGTACAAAACAGGGGGGGGGGGAATTAAATACAGTCATCACAGAATCACACAATGTAGAAGAGGCCCTTTGACCCATCAAGTCTGCACCGACACATAAGAAACACCTGAACTCTCACCAATTCCATATACCGACATTTGGCCCATAACCCTGAATGCTATGACATGCCAAGTACTCATCCAGGTGCTTTTTAAAGGACGTGAGGCAACCTATCTCCTGGGCAATGCATTCCAGACAGTCACCACCCTCTGGGTAAGAAAACTTTTCCCTCACAATTCCCCCTAAACTTCCCACTCCTCACTGTGAACGTGTGCCCCCTCGTAACTGACCCTTCAACTCAGGGGGACAGCTACCCCCTATCTACACTGTCCATGCCCCTCATAACCTTGAACATCTCAATCAGGTCGCCCGTCAGTCATCATCATCAGAGAATTAGTTTTCGGCAAACTAATGGGGTTAAAAGTGACAATTCCTTTAGATCTGATGGTTTGCACCCCCCAGAACCTTAAAGGAGGTAGCTACAGACATCGTGGGTGTACTGGCGGTCATTTTCCAAAATTCCTTGGACTCGTCAACTCTGCCAAAGAATTGAAAAACTACCACTGTGGTACCTTTGTTCAAAAAGCGAAGGAGGTAAAATGCAGGAAATTACAGACGAGCTAGTCATAGAGTCTCAGAAATAGATTGGTGAAGAAGACATTCAGCATGCTTGGTTTCCTTGGTCAGAACATTGAATACAGGAGTTGGGACGTCTTGTTGAAGTTGTACAAGCCATTGGTAAGGCCACACTTAGAATGCTGTGTGCAATTCTGGTCGCCCTATTAAAGAAAGGATGTTATTAAACTAGAAAGAGTGCAGAAAAGATTTACTAGGATGCTACCAGGACTTGACGGTTTGAGTTATAAAGAGAGGTTGGATAGACTGGGATCTTTTTCTCTGGAGCGTAGGAGGCTGAGGGGTGATCTTATAGAGGTCTATAAAATAATGAGGGGCACAGATCAGCTAGATAGTCAATATCTTGTCCCAAAGGTGAAGGAGCCTAAAACTAGAGGGCATAGGTTTAAGATGAGAGGCGAGAGATGCAGAAAGCACTAGAGGGCCAGCTTTTTCACACAAAGGGTGGTGTCTGGAACAAGCTGCCAGAGGTAATAGTAGAGGCAGGTACAATTTTGTCTTTTAAAAAGCATTTAGCCAGTTACATTGGTAAGATGGATATTGCGGGATATGAGTCTATTGTAAGCAATTGGGATTAGCTTAGTGGTAAAACTGGGCAGCATGGACAAGGTGAGCCGAGGGGCCTATTGCCATGTTGTAAACCTCTATGACTCTACGAGATACACAGCAGGGAAACAGGCCCTTCAGCCCAACTTGTCAATACCGATCAAGTTTCCTAAACTGAACTATTCCCAGTTGCCTGTATTTGGCCCATGTCCCTCTAAGTCTTTCCCACCCTGTCCAAAATGTCTTTTAAATGTTGTAACTGGAATTCTAAATTCAGTTGCTGGAAAAAGTATTAGAATAAATTATTGTGGAGACATTAGCTATGCTTTTGGACGGCCATAATCTGATCAAGCAGAGTTCTCTGAGGAGATATCAGCCAGAGTAGACAGAGGAGAACCAGTCGATATTGTATATTTGGATTTCCAAAATCCATTTGATAAGGTGTTGCACAAAAGGCTGCTCCACAGGGGCTCATAGTGTTGTCAGTAACATTCTGGCACAAATGGAGGATTGGCTATCGAACAGGAAGCAGCGAGTAGCAATGAAGGGTTTTTCTTAGGTTGGGGGGCAGTAACCAGTAGCGTGCCAAGGAAATAGTGCTGGGACCACAGATTTTCATAATATGTATTAATGACTTGGAGGAAGGAACAGAGAGAGTGTGATGGCCAGACCTACAGAACAAATTTTGGAGGGAAGGCAGGTTGTAAGGAGGATAAAAAATATTCAGAGAGATTTTGACGGTTATGTAATTGGGTAGGAGTTTGGCAAATGGAATTCAAAGTGGGACATGTGAGATTGTGGATTTTGAAAGGAAAAATAAGAAGGTGGGTTATTAGTTAAATGGAACAGACTGCAGAAAGCTGGAGGACAAAGAAACTGGGGGTCCTTGATCATGAAGCCCAGAAACCTTGCATACGGATGCAGAAGGCAATAGAGAAGGCAAGTAGAAGGCTTTTGTTTCAAGAGGGCTAGAATATAAAAGTAAAGAGATGTTGCTGTAATTGTAAAAAGTTACCCGTGCGGCCACGTTTATAACACTGTCTACAGTTTTGGTCCCCTTCTTTAAGGAAAGATATGTTATCATTGGAGGCAGCCCTGAGGAGGGTCACTAGGATGTGGGGAGACTGACATATGAAGAAAGATGAAAGAGGTTGGGTCTGTCCTCCTTGGAGTTCAGAAGAATGAGAGGGGATATGGTTGAAACATAGAAAATTCTTCAGGGGTTAGACAGGACTTCTAATGCTTCCATTCATGGGAGAGTAGGACCAGGGGGCATAGTTGCAGAATAAGGGGGAGCTCATTTAAGATCGATCTGAGGAAAAATTTATTTTCTCAGGGAGTGGTGAATCTTTGAAATTCTTTACCCAGAGAGGTCGAGTCCTTGGACATTTCCAAAGCTGAGAACGATAGATTTTTAAACAGTCAGGGAATTAAGGGTTAAGAAGAGAAGGCAGGAAAGTGGACTTAGTGAGTGTTAGGTCAACCATGATCTTCTTAAATGGTGGTGCAGTCTTGAAGGGCTGAATGGCCTTCTTCTGTTTCTATTTCTGATGGTCTTACGGTTTGGCTAAACAGATCACTGGTTCTCTTCCTTCATTGTTTTGAAGCTTTATGGGCCTTTGTGGGCCTCTTCTACATTTGCTTGCCTAGTGTTAGCCCTTTTAACTCCTTCAGTTACTGTCTTTTAATCCTAATGTACCGGCTAGGACCTTTTAAAACTCAAATAGCTTTTCCTCAGCCACATCAACCACTATCTTTTGTGAGCTTTAAGAAATGTATTTTTTTAGTCATGTTCTCTGCAGTTATACAGCTTTGTTTTTCTCATTGTTGCCAGGATGTCTAGTTAGAACTCCTTTTATTGTTGCTTCAATGGCTTAAATGGGGTTTTGTTTATTTTCAATCTTGGCCTCAGGTACTCTCTGGAATCTTTTATGACCTTGCATTGTGAGAGGGAAGATTGATTGACAAGTTAAAGTTAGGTGGTTCCTCCCCAGAAAAATCTAAGTATTCATTTTTTGTTTTAGTTTCGAAGGGGATAGACATTAGACTGAAAAGGTGTGTTTCTTCCTCTCCCTGATATGGGAAATTCTGCTGGCTACCTGGAAGCAAGACTTTTTTGCTGTCCTGGAGTGGAAAAACTCTGCTGTTTGTGGTTGGCTTGCCTAGAGGCTCTCTCTCTCCCTGGGGTTTTGGGAAGGTGTTCTGACTTCAAGTTGACCTGTGTGTGAATCAAGGAGGCTGCTGGAAGTTGCAAGGCTGAGAAGTCAGTGTTCCAATTCTCCAACCAAAGGGCTAAGTTTCAGCATCTTGTGAGCATTCGTATTTTCTGTGTGAAATCTGTGGAAAGGGTTTTATATAGGAAAATTTGTTTGATTTGAACATTTTGTACACTTGTTAAGATTTTTGCAATATTATTATTGTTTTTTTGTTTGTAATTGTTTGTTCTTGCTAATTTTCTTTCCATACATGTTAACTGTATTCTTAAATAAACTTTGCTCTATAAAAGCTCCTTAGTGGGTCAGTTGAATCGTACCCAAATTGAAGAATTTCAAGCTCACCTAGCAAAACTTATGACCTAGATGCGCTTGATAAAACACTTTGGAGTTTCTGACCTGAATTATAACACCCTGTAAAACACCAGAACTTCTCTCTCTATTTCCTGTGTCTCTGCAGAATCCTGTTCACTTTCTCCAACCATTTTAGCCACTCAGGATTGTTGCTGAATATTTTGAATGAACTATCCTCCAGGACATATCAGCTGCCTCTCTGCACAATGTTCCACAGTTCACAATCCAATTCCTCACCAAGATAAAGGCAAAATCTGCAAAAAGATTGAGTTACCGGTGGCACAGTGGTTAGCACTGCTGCCTCACAGCACCAGGGACCTGGATTCAATTCTGTCTGGGCGGAGACTGCACGTTCTCCCCATGTCTGTGTGGGTTTCCTTCAGTATCCTCCCACAGCCTGAAAGACGTGCTGGTTAGGTGCATTGGCCGTGCTAAATTCTCCCTCAGTGTACCCGAACAGGCACTGGAGTGTGGCGACTAGGGGATTTTCACAGTAACTTCATTGCAGTGTTAATGTAAGTCTACTTGTGACACGAAATAAACTTTAAACTCCACAATAACATCAGGCAGCACATTCCAGGTCCTAAACATTTGCTGCATATAAAACTTTACCTTGTGTCTCCATTTGCCAATTACCTTAAGCCTGATTCTCGATCCTTAAGGTTAAGGTTATTTACTAGTGTCATTAGTGACCCAAGGCTGGAATTGAACCCACCGGGTCCCTGGCTCTGTGAGGCAGCAGTGCTAACCACTGGGTCACCTTCTGTCAATGGGAATAGTTTCTTCCTATCATCTCTGTCCACATCCCTTAGGATTTTGAATGCTTCCATCCAATCTCCTTTAAATCTTCTTTCCCGCAAAGAGAATAGATTCAGCTTCTCCAGCCTGTCCATGGATCTGAACTTCCTCAACCCTGGAACCATACTTTTCCTTGAGCACTTTAGCCGGATCTGCATTGTAAGACTCAGAGAGTACTGGACTGACAGGGGCAAAGTTGAATTCTTAGCTGAGGTTCCACTGAAAAGATTAGGTGAATGTTAAATAGCCCAGGGGAATTATTACCGTAATAAAGATGCTGGAAAACTTATCTTTAAAAGTCTCCTTCATAGAAGCTCTACAGTGCAGAATATACCATTCGGCCCATCAAGTCCACACGGACCCTCTGACAGAGTATCTTACCAAGGCCCTCTACCCCACCCTAAACCATAACTCCACAAATTTACCATGGCTAACCCCCTTAACCTATACATCCTTCGGCACTCAGGGTCAGTTTACCGTGGCCAATCCACCAAACCTGCACATCTTTGGAATGTGGGAGGAAATTGGACCAACTGGAGGAAACCCACACAGACATGGGGATAATGCACAAACTTCACACTAACAGTAACCTAAGCTGGGAATGGAACCTGGGTCCCTGGTGCTGTGAGGCAACAGTGCCAACTGCTGTGCTACTATACATTAGACCACAAGGCATAGAGCATAGGAGCAGAATTAGGCCATTCAGCCCATTGAGTCTGCTCCGCCATTCAATCATGGCTGATATGATCCTCATCCCCACTCTCCTGCCTTTTCCCCATACCCCCTGAACCCCTTATTAATCAAGAACCAATCTATCTCTGACTTAAAGACAACTCGATGACCCGGCCTCCACAGCCTTCTGCGGCAAAGAGTTCCACAGATTCACTACTCTCTGGCTGAAGAAATTTATCCCCATCTCTGTTTTAAAGGATCGTCCCTTCACTCTGAGGTTGTGCCCTCTGGTTCTCGTCTCTCCCACTAGTAGAAATATCGTCTCCACGCCCGCTCTATCCAGGCCTCTCAGTATTCTGTAAGTTTCAATAAGATTCCCCCCCCCTCATCCTTCCATTACAGACCCAGGCTCCTCAACCTGCTCCTCAAATGACGAACCCTTCATCCCAGGGATCATTCTTGCGAACCTCCCCTTGATTACATTTTTGCTTGTTTTCACTTCCCTTTCAAGGGCATTTCCAGCATTTTAAACGTTCTTTCCTCTTTGAATTCTTCTGCTTGACTCTTTTGAGCCGGTGTGGCGGTGCCGTTTTCTGCAAGTGGCCCTTTAACTCGGAGCATTGCGTTGAGGTTGTGGCTGAAAGCCTTCCTGCCATTGTGTCCTTTGTGAGGGGTTGGTGTTCGTGCGCACTGGGGCAAGCAGTTCCTGATCGCCCTGCGACGGGAAGCAGCTTTGTCTAACCTACCCCCCCCCCAAAACCCCCTGCCATCTCCTCTCCCCAAAGTCTCCTCGGCCCCTGCTGCCGTTGCCGCCTTCCCCCCACCCTCCTCCCTGCTGCGCTTCCTGGCAATCTAACGCTGGAGTGACGAAGCAGCATTTTGTGGTTTCAGGCGGTGGTTTAACTAGAGAAGCGTGCCCTGCTTAAAGTTGATGCAGTAAACAGGCAGCCGGCTCTGAGCCGGAAATCTACGAGCTAATGCGGTTTCTGGTGTGTATTATTACTGTGTCAAAAAAAAAAACCTGCTCTGCAGGCATCGCAGTTTACAGGCGTTCTCTCAGCACTGCAGCCTGTTTGATTGGAGGACAATTTCTCGTGCTCCTTTAGTGGTTCCTGAAGGGAAGTGTTGCTTAACTGATTTCCATATGATTGACTTCACCAAACCCGGTCCGAAGCCCTTATCTCTGAGCGCCTGTGAAATGTGTAAGCGAAAGGCCAAAGACTGACTTTTTTTAAGCTGCCTGTAGTTTTTGTTGTTCGGAGCCTTTCTTCTCCCCTCTGGCCCACGTGCAGTAGGGTGTACCACCCAGTACGGCCCCTGGGCTGGATCGGCCCTTGAAGCCCCTCTATGAGGACCTCCCCCCCCCCCCCCCCCCTCTAACCCCGTTTCCAAATAGGATCCTGGTCAACATCAGGAAGAGTCAGCATCAAGTCGCTCCTCCAGTCGAGGCACTGCTTCTCTCCCGCGTTTACATGGAAACATAGAAGGAGGAGACCATTCGGCCCTTCGATCCTGTTCACCGCCATCGTGACTCACATTTGCTTCCTGATAGGCTGCTGAGTGAGCCTATCAGCAGCAAATGAGAGAGAGAGAGAAGCAGTCTCTGATTGGAGGAGCAGTGAGCGTGGGCATTGGGGAATATGCTGAGATCATTGTGGCCAAGGAAAGTGAAGCTGTGGCAGTGCTGGGGTTAGGAGGCAGGTTTGGTGGCATGGACAGGGCAAGATCGTATTGGACCTGCAGGGGGTAAAAATTTTGGGGCAAGTTTTCGGCCCCCCCGGGGGCGGGGGGGGGGGGGGGTAAAGTTTCAGTGGGCCTCCCGGGGGTCGGGGTTTTTGGCAGGTCCAGAGTTGAAAAGTTCACATAGGACCAGGGGAAGGCCATGCCTCGGTGGAGACGAGGGACAGTGCAGTGGTGAGTGTGCGCGAGTGAGAATGTATATAGAAATATCGAAGATAGGAGCAGGAGGAGGCCATTTGGCCGTTTGAACCTGCTCTGTCATTCATCACCAACATGGAAGTTCTTGTTAGTAATTTGAGGCACACACAACATTCTACATGGTGTCAGGATTTGGCAGCATGACAGGAGGACTTCACCTCATCAATCCATTCCTCTTTGATGAAACTAATGCAGATATTTGGGAAAAGTTCCAGAAAGACTATAGGAACATAGAAATTGGGAGCAAGCGTTGGCAAAGTCTGCCCTTTGAGCCTGCTCTGCTATTCCATTAGATCTTGACCAATCTCTTCCTGATGTCAAATCCACCTCCCCACCTGTTCCCTACCTCCCCTTATCCCTTTTTTAAATTAAAAATATATCCATCTCCTTCTTGAAACCATTCAATGTAACAAACTCCACTGCGCTATGGGGCAGCGAGTTACAAAAGATCACCACCCTCTGCGAGAAGTAATCCCTCCTCAACTCAGTTTTAAATCTATTGCCTCTCAACCTATACCCTGTGACCTCTTGTTCGAGATTGCCCCATAAGAGGAAACATTTGGTCTACATTTATTTTATCAATCCAATTTAAAATTGTGACATATTTACTATGGTGCTACACCCTCTGACAAGTTGGAAAAAGTACAGGGTTGTACTTTCATAATCCCTGCAGGCCTAACATTGTTTGTTTTCCAGATAGAGGGAGAAAAATTCCATCCCGAGGTGGTCCTCAAACATCTGGAGAACATCTGTTTCCCAGAGAAAAGCATGCATTCAATTCAACAAGGCAAAGAGCCAATCAGTCAATGCAACCTTACACAGTCACCCTCATGGTGTTGGCACAGGAATGTGTGTTTAGAGCCCTCACAGAAGACCTAATCAGGGATACGATAGTTTGCGGAATATCTAATGATTTATTCCAAAGGCAGCTGCTTGTGAAGAAAAGACTTAGTGTCACAAGCAGCCATTAATATCAGTCAAACAAACAATCAAGAAACTACAAAAGGTCGTGAATGTAGCCCAATCCATCACTCAAACCAGCTTCCCATCCATTGACTCTGTCTACACTTCCTGCTGTCTTGGCAAAGCAGCCAGCATAATTAAGGACCTCACACACCCCGAACATTCTCTCTTCCGCCTTCTTCAGTTGGGAAAAAGATATAAAAGTCTGAGGTCACTAAATATAGATAGATAGAACCCTACAGTGCAGAAACAGGCCCTTCGGCCCATCGAGTCCGCACCGAACACAATCCCACCCAGACCCTATCCCCATATCCCTACACATTTACCTGCTAATCCCTCTAACCTACACATCCCAGGACACTAAGGGGCAATTTTTTTAGCATAGCCAATGAACCTAACCCGCACATCTTTGGACTGTGGGAGGAAACCGGAGCACCCGGAGAAAACCCACGCAGACACGAGGAGAATGTGCAAACTCCACACAGGCAGTGACCCGAGCCGGGAATCGAACCCAGGACCCTGGAGCTGTGAAGCAACAGTGCTAACCACTGTGCTACCGTGCCGCCCATGCCACGTACCAACCAATTCAAAAACAGCTTCTTCCCCGCTGCTGTCAGACTTTTGAATGGATCTACCTTGCATTAAGTTGATCTTTCTCTGCGCCCCAGCTATTACTGTAATATTACATTCTGCAATCTCTTCTTTCCTTCTCTATGAATGGTATGCTTTGTCTGTATAGTGTGCAAAAAACAATACTTTTCACTGTATACTAATACATGGGGCAATAATAAATCAATTCAAATCAAGCATCTGCTATGATACTGTCTCTTCCCACCACAGGAATCATGTTTAAATTATATGGATCCAGCATTAAACTCCAATAAAATATTTCTTGACATGAAACTTTAGTAAAAAGGTTGAAGGATTATGGTCCATAAGCTGCTGCAGGATTGTTGGATATGTAAACTTCAAAATGTAGAGGCAACATCATACTCAAAGTCTCTTTTTCCACAGTTGAATATTTCTGTTGGTGTTAGAAAGCGGTGGTTGATCCCCCCTCCTCCTGAGAACTAACAACGAAACCCCCAAAGAGGAGTACCTCACCCTATAATCTGTAAAAAGTGTGTGTGAAGTGGTGTGACCTGTACTTCAACAACTCAAGGATCAGTTTTGGGTCCACTGTCATTTGTCATTTATATTAATGATTTGGATGAGAATATAGGAGGCATGGTTAGTAAATTTGCAGACGGCACCAAGATTGGTGGCATAGTGGACAGTGAAGAAAGTTATGTCCGATTGCAATGGGATCTTGATCAGTTGGGCCAGTGGGCTGACGAATGGCAGATGGGGTTTAATTTAAACAAGTACAAGGTGATGCATTTTGGTAGATTGAATCAGCGCAGGACTTACTCAGTTATTGCGAGGGTGTTGGGGAGAGTTACAGAACAAAGAGATCTAGGGGTACAGATTCATAGCTTCTTGAAAGTAGAGTCACAGATGGACAGAGTGGTGAAGAAGGCATTCGGCATACTTGGTTTCATTGGTCAGAATATTGAATACAGGAGTTGGGACGTCTTGTTGAAGTTGTACAAGACATTGGTAAGGTCACACTTGGAATACTGTGTACAGTTCTTGTCACCCTATTATAGAAAGGTATTTATTAAACTAGAAAGAGTGCAGAAAAGATTTACTAGGATGCTACCTGGTGTTGATGGATTGAGTTATAAGGAGAGGCTGGATAAGTGGACTTTTTCTCTGGAGCGTAGGAAGCTGAGGGGTGATCTTATAGAGGTCTATAAAATAATGAGAGACATAGATTAGCTAGATAGTCAATACCTTTTCCCAAATGTAGAGAGGTCTAAAACTAGAGGGCATAGGTTTAAGGTGAGAGGGGAGAGATACGAAAGTGTCCAGAGGGGCAATTTTTTCACACAGAAGGTCTGAGTTTCTGGAACAAGCTCCCAGAGATAGTAGTAGAGGCGGGTACAATTTTGTCTTTTAAAAAGCATTTAGGCACTTACATGGATAGGATGGGTATAGAGGGATATGGGCCAAATGTGGGCAATTGGGATAAGCTTCGGGGTTTAAATAAAAAAGGCTGGCATCGACAAGTTGGGCTGAAGAGCCTGTTTCCATGCTCTTTGACTCTGTGAACTCCTAGTGGTTAAATACAAAATAAATCCCTATCACTCTCTCTAAAGTCAATATGTAACAATTTATCTAATAAATCAAATCAAATATCAGAGTAAAGAAGCAGAGGTTATGGGCAGGAAACTGAGATATCCACAGTCAGGGCTGGAGTGGGGGCTGGGAGGTGCCCTGTAACAGTCAGCACCCACTGAACAAAACCCTCTTGTTCTGTACCTGGTGAAATATACAACAAGTGCAGGAAATGGAACCACTTTGCCAAGTGCTGCAGATCCAAACCACAGCAGCCCCACCTCTGCCATCAGCCATATGGCAGCTGCTCATTTCTCCAAGAGTTGGAGCATCAGGAAAATGAATGAATTGGGATTCAACCAAAAGATGAAGATGAAGATGAAGGATTGAATATAAAAGTAGGGAGGTCTTGCTGCAGCTGTATAGGGCATTGGTGAGGCCGCAGCTGGAGTACTGTGTGCAGTTTTGGGCGCCGCACCTGCGCAAGGATATTTTGGCCCTGGAGGGAGTGCAGAGGAGGTTTACTCGGCTGATACCGGAGTTGAGGGGATTGAGCTATGAGGAGAGGCTGAATAAACTAGGCTTGTACTCGTTAGAGTTTAGAAGAATGAGGGGAGATCTCATTGAGACGTATAAGATGATGAATGGGATGGATAGGATAGAGGTGGAGAGACTGTTCCCACTCAAAAAAGACAGTAGGACTAGGGGGCACAGCCTCAAGATAAAGGGGGGGCGGTTTAGAACAGAGTTGAGGAGGAACTTCTTCACTCAAAGGGTGGTGAATCTCTGGAATTCTCTGCCCGTTGAAGTGGTGGAGGCTGCCTCGCTAAATATTTTTAAGAAACGGGTTGATGGGTTTTTGATAAGAGAAGGGATTAAGGGTTATGGGGAGAGGGCGGGAAGGTGGAGCTGAGTCACGACAGATCAGCCATGATCTTATTGAATGGCGGGGCAGGCTCGAGGGGCCAGATGGCCTACTCCTGCTCCTATTTCTTATGTTCTTATACACAAAGTCTCTGTTGTGATAGTGCCGTCAACGGTATAAGAATGGATGAGATCTTCACTACCCTCAACATAACTAACAGTAAAGAAGAGATTTAAAGCCAAGATAGATAGTGGAGCGTAGGATAATGTCCTATCCAGTCAAAGATTATAACACAGAGGCACAGTGGTTAGCACCATGGACCCGGGCTGAATTCCCGGCTTGGGTCTCTGTCTGTGTGGAGTCTGCACACTCTCCCCGTGTCTGCGTGGGTTTCCTCCCACAATCCAAAGATGTGCAGGTTAGGTGCATTGGCCATGCTAAATTGCCCCTTAGTATCCTGGGGTGCGTAGATTGGAGGGATTAGTGGGGTAAGTATGCGAGGTTACAGGGATAGGGCCTGGGTGGCATTGTTGTCGGTGCAGACTTGATGGGCTGAATGGCCTTTTTCATCATTTGTAGGGATTCTATGATGAAATAGACCAGTGTGCAGCACCAGATCCCAGAATCCCAAACACACCTCATGGCTTCGAGTTGACAGATAGTCCGTACTGAAGGTATAGCAACCCCCCAACTGCAGACAAGGAAATTCCAAGTTTCACATAGTTGACCAATATTTAAAGCCACTATTAAGGCTTTTGGATAGCATTGCACTGGGGCCCATTCACCTTGCTCCAGGACTGCACACTCCACAACTCCAAGCCTCAGATATGACAGCGTACAAAGACGTTTATAACTGTAACATTATTGGTTAGCTGCACCAGCCAAAGACATGGATGAACCATCCTATATTGCTAACAGTGAGAGCATTGGCCACAGAAAGACTACAACATCCTAAGCCGGTGTAATCAAATGCTCAGGATATCTAGATAAAACACAAAATTCCACAACTTTATTACCACTTGGCCTCAAACTGACTTTTGAATTTCAGTATTTACACCCACAAAAAAGGGGAGACATGGAGACGCGATGGGCTATGCACCAGTTGCTACAGCCTAATCCGTGCCGCAGTACATGTATGTAAATAGTTCTGCGTTGTCAGTTTGTTTAATTATATGTCACATAATGGCTTATATATAGATTCCTATTGCGCACACTGTTACATCTCATGCTATCAAAAGTCTCAACTAAATGGGGAATATGTAGACTGAGTGGTCACATGAACAAAAACCAAAGAACAAAGAAAATTACAGCACAGTAATAGGCCTTTCGGCTCTCCAAGCTTCCCGACTGAACTAAAACCTCCTTCCCTTCTGGGGACCATATCCCTCTATTCCTGTCCTATTCATGTACTTGTCCAGAGGCACCTTAAAACTCAATATTGTATCTGCTTCCACTACCTCCCTGGCAGCGAGTTCCAGGCACCCACCACCTTCTGTGTAAAAAACTTGCCTCAAACATTTCCTCGCACCTTAAACCTATACCCCCTGAGAACGTGATGATGTAACTACGTCACGTGGGTGGGGCGGTGTCATAATGGTTAGCACTGCTGCCTCACAGCGCCAGGGACTCGGGTTCAGTTCCAGCCTCAGGTGATTGTGCATGGAGTTTGCACGTTCTCCCCGTGTCTGCGTGGGTTTCCTCCAGGTGCCCCGGTTTCCTTCCAAACGCCAAAGATATTCAGGTTTGGTAGATTGCCCATGCTAAATTGCCCCTTAGTATCCCAGGATGTGTAGATTAATTGGATTTACCATAGGAAATGTGTGGGGTTACAGGAACAAGACAGAGGAGAGAGTTTGGGTCAATTACTCTGCCAGACAGTTGGTGCAGACTTGCATGTAGCCACTGGGCTCAAGAATAAATGATCTTTGTTGGAAGTTCTGGATGTTGGTGTTACAATGCAGAAGTTGATGTCTGTTTGAGAAGCCATACTAAATTCCCCAAAGAGGAATACCTTGCTCTGTAATCTGTTAAAAATGTTTGGGAGGTGAGAACTATTCTTCATTAACATTTATAGAGGTTCATTAACAAAGATGCCTCATCTCTTTACTAGCTTTAAGTGAAAAATTAGCAATTTATTTATTTAACCAACCAGAAATTTTAATGAAATAAGTAACATACTAATTAAAATAAGATCCGACTGGAATACTGTTCAAATAAATACAAGGTCCATTCAGTCCCAAAAAAAACATTTAATAAGAGAATTCAGTTTCTCCAAAAATAATCCAATGAGGTGTTTTGTGGCTTTGGAAAACTTTTGGAGTTCTTCTGTTGATTCCGCTGTCTGTACGCTCTTTCTGACTTGCTACCCTTCATTACATGAATAGTGACTTCTCTTAAGAGATACTTGAAGCTGGCAGGGAGCTACTCTTCCCGCTCTAGGTGTTGAGCGATGATAGCTTTCAGTTGAACTGCAGGCAGGCAATTGAGTGATGACTTATCAATTTTCCTTCACCAGGATTGGTCTGATTTTTTAAAATTCCAATTCAATCCAATCAAGTCCAATTCAGAGTTTCAACAAGTTGGGACATTCCCGCTCCAAGCTGACAAGACAGGGCTCTCACCTCCCGTCTTGGGCTTGATCTACATGGTCCAAGCTGATTGGAGTAGACATTGCTCTTCCTCCAAGACTTGATTTCATTTTCAACTTCGCCCAAAGGCCGAGATGCTGCTTTTAAAAAATTGCTTCAAATGAAACTAAAATGTAACCTAATGACTTCCACTAAGCGCAGCATGTTGGCAATACACTTGATCTTAGCCAAAAGACCAAGAAATGATTTGTCATCAACAGCAAATTCAAATTTGATAGGCTCCTGGTAGCTGAGTGTCTTCTTTAAACTGATAGGCTGAATTCAAAATTCAAAAGCCTGCAAAGCCTGTTACCAAGGTAACCCTGATGCTTGGTCTTTGCTACAAATGTTGCAATCTGTGTACCCTGATGCACTTTACATCTCCAATCACTGACACAAAACCAGCTTTTAAAGGGGCCACGCTTCATAAACTCAATTTTCAAACAGTCCGTGATTTAAGGAAACCACAACTTTTCGGTAGAGGCCATTCCTTATGGCTTGTGTTTCAGCCAATCAAAAACTAGCATTACAGAATGGTGGCAAGCCATTGGCCTGCCTTGCCGGGTCACTGGTCACTTGCTGGGTTGAGTGACTGTCTGTGTGGATTTTACACATTCTCCCCGTGTCTGCATGGGTTTCCTCTGGATGCTCCGGTTTCCTCCCACAGTCCAAAGATGTGCAGGTTAGGTTGATTGGCTATGCTGGTGGGATTGTTGTTGGTGCAGACTGGATAGGCTGAACAGCCTCCTTCCATACTGTAGGGACTCTATGATTCTTTCCCATGGTTGAATATGGGGTGTTGTTAATATTAGGATCCTGCCGTAATAGATCTATCTCCAATGGAGGAAAGATAAGGCAATTATTGCAAGTGTTTAAATCTGGTTCACACCGGGTGCAGGAAGCAGTCCGTGCCTGTTGCCTATGGCTCAGTATGCCAGAGTTTTCCAGTCCCGCTTGCAGGGGGCATCACCGCAGGAAAATCTGGAGAGCGATCAGTTCACATGTTCCTGTCCCAACCACACTGGAAAATCCCACCTGTGGTCTTGGGAATAAACCTGGATTGAGAAGAAGACTGGCTTGACATTCATCCTTCCCTGAATGTGTGAACAGGAGGCCAGTGGGACACTGAGACTCCTCGGCAGCAGACACTCAGGAGGTGGGCTGTCAGAATGTAACCCCGTTAACTCGGGTTAAAATAGACAGTTTTATAAAAAACCCATCGGCTTGAAGAGAAATCTGCAGGAAGTGTGGCTACCACACTGCTGACAGTGGCTCAGTGATGTGTGAAGTGTACAGAAAGGGAACACACTTTGCTTCATGGACGGGTTCAGACCACTGGCTTAACCACAGCGCAGTCTGGCCAATGCCGGGATTCTGTTACACTAAATTCCACATTTATTCAAACCCATTGGCTGTCAATACTGAGATTGTTGAGGTGAACTTTGTTAATCTGACAACTGTCAACGTCACAATCTCCCAGTTACAAATACAAAGGCACCGTTGTGTATGTATATATGTGCGTGTGTGTGTGTGTTTGTGTGTGTGTGTGTTTGTGTCTGTGTCTGTATACCTCTGTGTCACCATTCTGGAGAAGCTCGCTGTGTGTGTGTGTATTTATCTATTTATCTGTGTGTGTCTGTGTATCAGTTTGTGTGTGTGTGTCTGTGTGTATCTATGTGTGTCTGTATATATGTGTGAGTGTATGTGCGTGTATCTGTGTGGGTGTCTGTGTTTGTATGTGTGTGGGTGTGTGTGTGTTTGTGTGTTGTCTCTGGTTATGTATATCTGTGTATGTGTATCTGTGTGTGTGCGTGTGTCCATGTCTGTGTGTGTGTGTGTGTGTGAGTGTCTCCTTATAACTCAAACCATCAAGTCCTGGTAGCATCCTAATAAATCTTTTCTGCACTGTTTCTAGTTTAATAATATCCTTTCTATAATAGGGTGACCAGAACTGCACACAGTATTACAAGAGTGGCCTTACCAATGTCTTGTGCAACTTCAATAAGACGTCCCAACTTCTGTATTCAATATTTTGACGAATGACTGTATTCAATGTTCTGACCAATGAAACCAAGCATGCTGAAAGCCTTCTTCACCACTCTGTCCACCTGCGACTCTATTTTCAAGGAGCTAGGAACCTGTACTCTCAGACCACTTTATTTCATAACTTTCCCCAAAGCCTTACCATTAACTAAGAAGGTTCTGCCTCGATTCGATCTGCCAGATCTTGCATTTACCTAAATTAAATTCCATCTGATTTTTTGATTTGATTTATATGTTGTATTAGTATACAGTGAAAAGTATTGTTTCTTGTGCGATATACAAAGCATACCATTCATAGAGAAGAAAACAAGAGTGCAGAATGTAGTGTTACAGTCATAGCTAGGGGATAGAGAATGATCAACATAATACAAGGTAGGTCCATTCAAAAGTCTGATGGCAGCAGGGAAGAAGATGTTCTTGAGTCGGTTGTAATGTGACCTCAGACTTCTGTATTTCTTTCCTGAAGGAAGAAGGTGGAAGAGAGAATATTCAGGGTGTGTGGGGGCCCTTGAATATGCTGGTTGCTTTGCTGAGGCAGCAGGAAGTGCAGACAGAACCAATGGATGGGAGGCTGGTTTGCGTGATGGATTGGGCTATTACGACCTTTTGTAATTCCTTGTGGTTTTGGTCAGAGCAGGAGCCATACTGAGCTGTGATACAACCAGAAAGAATGCTTTCTAGGGCACATCTATAAAAAGTTGGTGAGAGTTATTTCTGCCATGCCAAATTTCCTTAGTCTTCTGAGGAAGTAGAAACATTAGTGGGCTTTCTTAACTATAGTGTCGGCATGGGGGGAATCAGGGCAGGTTGTTACTGATCTGGACACCTAAAAACTTGAAGCTGCCATTCATAGGCCCACCGGCCTAACTGATCAAGATCCTGTTGCAATCCTAAGTAACCATTTTCACTGTCCACTATACCACCAACCTTGGTGTCATCTGTAAACTCACTAACCATGCCTCCCAAATTCTCATCCAAATCATTAACATAAATAACAAATAACAATTGACCCAACACTGATCTCTGAGGCACACCATTGGCCTCCAGTTTGAAAAACAACCCTCTACAACCACCCTCTGATTCCTGTAGTTAAGCCAACTTTGTATCCATTCAGCTACCTCACCCTGGATCCCGTGAGATTTAACCCTATGCAACAACCTACCATGCGATATCTTTTCATAGGCTTTGCGAAAGTCCATGTCAACAACATCAACTGCACTGCCCTCATCTACCATCTTGGTTACCCCTTCAAAAAACTCAAATTCGTGAGACGTGATTCGTGCCAATCCTGTCACCTTAGACGGTAATGGGTAAGGTCTGAGGCTACAGTATGGATGTCTAGCTGTCCACCACTGCCAGTTTTCCAGGCGTTATAGAGCAGAGTCCTTTTTTCTCCTTCGTCAGTTCTCCATGAGGGCACTTCCCATCCTTTTGCTGATGATTGTGGTGGGTCAGATCTCAAACAATGATGAGGTGGAGTACAGGAAGGTGATAGAGAATCTGGTGAAATGTTACAACGGCAATAATTTCCCCCTCTCTACAACTCCTCCTCTGCTGCCATTAGACTTTTGAATGGTCCTATCACATATTAAGCTCATTTTCCTCTTCACCCTATCGGTAGCTGCAACACCATATTCAGCTCCCTCTCCTTTCCTTCTCCCCTATGTACTCTATGAACGGTACACTTTGTATAGCGCGCAAGAAAACAATGAGTTTCACTGTATCCCAACACATACAACAATAATAAATCAATCGATCAATCACATTGGTTTCAATGTTTAGTTGCAAAAGGGCCTTGACAAAGGGGGAATGTGGTCCTGGATGAACATTCCTGGGGAACATTTGCTGTGCTGACGAAGGCAGACCCTGCCTGGCCACATTTCACAGTGTTGGGATCTCGGGCACATTTCTCCAGTAGGTGCTTGGTCGAGTGTAACTGCCCATTCTCCCCGGACCAGTGGACCGTGTGCCAATCACACAAACAGAAAATGCTGGTAAGACTCAACAGGTTTGTCAGCACCTGTGTGGAGAGAATAGAGCCAAAGTCTCGAGTCTAAATGACCCTTCGTCAGAGCTAAGAGCAAAGAGATTCAGTGGAGATTTATACTATGAGAGTGGGGGGAGGGATGGAATGGGACAAAGGGAATGTAAATGAGGATATAGAAGCCTGAGAAGGTGCTAAGAATGTCCCTTAAGTGATCAGAATGCGTGAATGGTAGAACAGAGGTGCAGATTTTTGATTTGATTTGATTTGATTTATTATTGTCACGGATTAACATACAGTGAAAACTATAGTTTCCTGTGCTATACAGACAAGCATACTGTTCATAGAGAAGAAAAGGAGAGAATGGAGAATGCAGAGTTACAGTCATAGCGAGGGTGTAGAGAAAGATCAACTTAATGTAAGGTAGGTCCATTCAAAAATCTGATGGCAGCAGGGAAGAAGCTGTTCTTGAATCAGTTGGTACATGACTTTTGTATCTTCTTCCCAATGGAAGAAGGTGGAAGAGAGAATGTCCAGGGTGCCTGGGGCTCTTAATTATGTTGGCTGCTTTGCTGACTCAGCGGGAAGTGTGGACAGAATCAATGGATGGGAGGCTGGTTTGCGTGATGGATTGGTCTACCTTCATGACCTTTTGTAGTTCCTTGGGCAGAGCAGGAGCCATTCCAACCCGTGATACAACCAGAGAGAATGCTTTCTATGGTGCACCTGTAAAAGTTGGTGAAGGGACTGCCTGAGGAATGTACCAGTTGCCCTGGAAGGGTGTGAGGGGAGTGGGGGGAGGTTTATATTGGGAGTTACTAGTGCTTTGCTCAAAGTGCCATGTACGTCCAAAGTTCCGAAGCTCATGGGAGAGGAATTGGCAATTTGTCCATCATCAGCTTCTGACGGATGCCGTGTGTGGCAAAATATCTACTGAGTTTGATTGTGACTGTGTTGCTCGTCATGTCTGGCAGATAGTTGAGTTCAAACCACAAGGAATATGCGTTGATTAAGACCAAATGATGTTGACTATTCCATTTGCAAATGTCAGCACTGTGAGTGACCATGGAAGGCCCAGGACCTCATATAGGCACAGTGGTTCTTTGGCTTCATGCAACTTGAGAACTAAAATATTCCTCTTCAGTCACCCCCAATACTTCATCCCCCCTTTCCATGGCAAACACAGGAGGTGTAACATGGGTAAGGTTGATTGGCCATGGTAAATTGACCTGAAAGTCGGGGGGGATTAGCACTTCTGGAATCTTCTCTCTCCATGTCAGTGTGCATGAAGGGCCAATATAATGACCCCTTCGCTCTGTCAATGGTTGGCCCCAACTTTGGGAGCCCTGGATGGAGTTTCTGGGTGTAGTGCTTCTGCAGAGAGTTGGGGATGACAAATTGCTGTGCGGTCAAATGGCTAACAGCTGAGCAATTAGGCCCAACAATAAAGTGGACATTTCAGATGCATACACAGCTAAACTGCTTCTAAAGGCAAGGCTTGGCAGAAAGTGAACAAGGGTTACCACAGGTCAACATAAACAAGTTCAGACCAGCCTTCCACCTTGAACAGAGATGTTCAACCTTAACAATGGGAGAGTCATTATTGCTCGAAACCCTTTAAGAAGTTCTCAGCCAGAAGAATAGCGAAACTCATTATGATTGTGTATTGCCTGGTTTCAGCCACACTCTCTGCCATTAACCATATCCTGGAAGGAGTCATGCACAACTAGATGACTTGGCCTAACCTCATTGGGCGATGAGACTACCGCCCTGTGACCCCCCCATTAGCTGGAAGCCAGAAAACATTCCAGGGCGGCTCAAAGAGGGGGATAAAAATTACCATCTTAAGAAGAACTCCAGTGAAAAATCGACTGGCCTACTGCAACCCATGGTGATGGAAGAGGACATGGAAGATCCACCTCTGCACCGAGAAAACATTGAGTTTCTCTGTCGATGCAAGCTCAGAGATTGAATTCAGCAGTCAGGTCAACTTCACCTGAGTTGGTTGTAAATGTGTTTTTCAGGCAGTCAACCTAGTCTGGGGAAAGGTTAACTTTATTTATTGTGAAAGAGCTACTTCTTTAACTTGTGAGTATTTTAACGCCGGCAATATTGCTGCGGCGGAGAGCTACTCCTGCTCGACGAACAGCATTAACTCTTTTTGAATTGATGACTGGAAGAGCAATGCAACTCCCTCGGAATATGTCGAGGAGCAGTTTTCTGGTGTATGAGAGATTTGGTAAACCTCTCATTCTCTCAAAGTTCAGGTAATCACTCAACAGCAACATAAAGACTGGACTAAAATGGCAGGAGAGAATACTCTTAAATTACCAGGAGGTAAGATAATGGTGAAACCCAGGTTTAGAGGTTTGTTGGGAGGGATGCTATGATGCCATTGCCACAGGACAAACATGTGCCCTATAGACTAATGAATTCCTAATTCTGCTGGAAGGTAGAATGCGATTGGCCAAGGTAAATAACGTGTACCAATTCGATTGGAGCATCCAGTTAGGACGATAGGGTAAGCAGGAGAGTTGAAGTTTTGCAAATGTATAACCATTTTGCCATTGCATTGTAGACTTCAGAAAGGAGATGGCATGTCCGGTTGCCTTTCTCCCAACACATGGTAGTCAACAAAGAATGTCTTTAACCAGCCTTACTGTCCTTCAGCTTAATACTAACACGTGGGAGAAAAACCCCTACTTCACTCTGGAAAGAGGTGAATGAATCCCAGTCTGATGCAGTCCTCCAGGCCCAAGAATGGCCTTACATTCTGGTCAATGAAACTTGGAGCCACCCTGTGTTCAGCTGTGAGGATCATAGCGTCATAGAGATTTACAGCATGGAAAAACACTCAACTTGGCCATGCCGCCCAGTTTTTATCATTAAGCTAGTCCTATCTGCACGCATTTGGCCCATATCCCTCTGTACCCATCTTATCCATTGCAACTGTCTAAATGTTTTTTAAAAGACGAAATTGTAATAGAGTCACAGAGAGACAACACCTTCTATGTCAACACCCGGGTGTTGGGATCTGGTACTGCACATGTGTTTAGATCCTGCAGTATTTGCCTGGGCTGGCCTTTTCTTCCTGTGTCGATCTTTACTTTTAGTTTTGCATTGCTGCAGGCAAGATGGTGAAAATCCCACCCTTCTCCGTGATGGTGTCAACAGACTCTCGGTAGAGTTTTGTTGGAGACTCAGTGCTTTGGTTGCACTGATTAAACTGCAATTCCTTGACCCTGTTTGTGTTCTGAACCCTGGCTGTGATATGGTTGGTGGATTATGCAAGCTGCTGTGGTTTAGATGTGTAACATTTTGCAAAATGGTTCCATCGCCACATTTGTCGCAGCGTTAACCAAAGGTTAAACCTTCTGTTCTGGGAGTGATGGAAGCCATAGTTGGGTGTGTGCTCTGTATCACAAAAACTCCTTCCAGCTCCTTGTTGCTCTTTTCTGTCTGTTTATTCAGTATTATGTGAGTGTACCTTTAAGAAAGCGTTTTATTGAAAAAAAATCATACGGTTTGCAGCTTCAGCGATGTCATGGGGTTTGGGGGGGGGGTGGAGTCAGATGATAGGGTTTTTTCCTTTGGGCTTTCAGTTTTGTTTTGCACAGCAGTTTAGCAGCAAGCTTAGAAGCAGTCTCTTTCTCTCCCTTTTTTTTCTCTTGGTTTGGTTCTGCCTCAAAGTAGCTGTGTTTTGGGAAACAGATTTGATTACAACTTCTTCTGAGTTTCTTCACAAAGGATTTTCAGCATTCAACCCAGGAGGCGAGGTTCCTGTAACAAGTGGGCATTAACCATAAAGCCATAAGACATAGGAGCAGAATTAGGCCACTCGGCCCATCGAGTCTGCTCGGCCATTCATCATGGCTGATATTTTTCTCATCCCCATTCTCCTGTCTTTTCCCCAAAACCCCCAATCTCTTTATTAATCAAGAATCTATCTATCTCTGTCTTAAAGACACTCAATGACCTGGCCTCCGCAGCCTTCTCTGGCAAAGAGCTCCACAGATTCACCACTCTCAGGCAGACGAAATTCCTCCTCATCTCTGTTTTAAAGGATTGTCCCTTTAACCTGAGGTTGTGCCTCTGGTTCTAGTTTTTCCTACAAGTGGAAACATCCTCTCCACGTCCACTCTGTGTGCTGTAATGTGTTTATCTGGAGGCTTTTGTGTCTTGGATGTTGGCTTTGGTTGGAACACATGAGAGATATTTCCTTAAGTGTTATATATTACCATGTTTATTGTGTTTCTTATTTGCAATTGTTAAAAGTTCTTGCTAAGTGTTTCACTATACATGTCAACAATACCCTTCATTTAACTTTGTTTTTGATAAAAGCTCCTTGTGGGTGAGTTGTATCACACCTGAAGTGAAACCTCTCATGCTCATCCTAGCCAAATTCAATGTAAAATGTTACAGGTCAAGTTTCATGGAACATCTTGAAGTCTCCAACCTGACTTGTAACATCAGCACACTGATTGCAATGTTAGATCTTTCTCACAAAGAAACTACCTGAGGACAACGTCACTATGGACCCCGCACATAACGCGATCCCTGAACAGCTCATCAGTGAGAGCGCCAAGCACACATTTTTTTTGTTAGGATTTTTAGAATCACGGTGTAGGGTTGAATCGATTAGTCAGACTTTTGGTTGGCAGTATTAAACACATGTCTATCGAGGATGATGTGTTTTACTGGACACGGGGAGAACTTTCAGACTCCACACAGACAGTGACCCAAGCAGGGAATCGAACCCATGTCCCTGGAGCAGCGAAGCAGCAGTGCTAAGCATTGTGCCACATGCTGCCCTACAAGTAACCTAAAGTAGCCACTGGGCAGCCAGGCAATTGAGTTGCGCAGTGCCAAGTGGAAGGGGCCTGAGTGGGAACCATATTGGGGCGGGGGGTGGGGGGGCGATAAGGTGGAGATCTGATAGGGCAGTGGTGCAGAGATAGGTTATGAAGATGGTCTTGACGGGGGGACATTTGGGGGTCGGACAAGGTGCCCATTGGGTGGGCCGCAATGCCAGCAACCTGTATTGGGGACGGTGTAGGGGAACATGCCACTGCCAATGAGCGGAGTGTCCCAATGCCCATAGGGGAGGGAAAGGGTTTCTCAGCGCACTGTGAGAACAGGGCGCCCTTGTAGTGCAGCGCCCGAGTGCTCTGAAGTCAGGCTCACCAGCGTCTTTAGGCTCCGTCCCTGTTCCCCATCACTCCCCCTCCCCCACCACCCCAGCACCGGTGCAAAACTCCCAAATCTCCAAAAAAGAGTCTCAGTGTGGGGGGAGGATTGCCGTACGGAGCGTGCTTGAGAGACCAACTCGAATCATTCCATTATTCTTGTTGTTACCGCATGTTTCTCAGAGAATTCCACCTCACATTTCTACCTCCCTTCAGTTCAGACAAAGAGTCACATTTGACTCGAATCTGGTAGGCCAGGATCAGACCAATGTGCACTGACGTCTGGTGGGAACCGGGCAATTGCAATGGCAGGCACGGTCAGAAGATTCTGCCCATTAACTCTGTGTCTCTCCACAGTCGCTGCCAGACACATTGAGTCTTCCCAGTGTTTCCTGCTTTCAATTCAGAATTCCAGCATTCGCAGTATCGTACTTCTGAATCAACATTTATCAAGATGCGATAATGTGATGGATGGTGTGATGGATGGTGTGATGGATGGTGCGATGGATGGTGCGATGGATGGTGCGATGGATGGTGCGATGGATGGTGCGATGGATGGTGCGATGGATGGTGCGATGGATGGTGCGATGGATGGTGCGATGGATGGTGCGATGGATGGTGCGATGGATGGTGCGATGGATGGTGAGATGGATGGTGCGATGGATGGTGCGATGGATGGTGCGATGGATGGTGCGATGGATGGTGTGATGGATGGTGCGATGGATGGTGCGATGGATGGTGCGATGGATGGTGCGATGGATGGTGCGATGGATGGTGCGATGGATGGTGAGATGGATGGTGCGATGGATGGTGCGATGGATGGTGCGATGGATGGTGCGATGGATGGTGTGATGGATGGTGCGATGGATGGTGCGATGGATGGTGCGATGGATGGTGCGATGGATGGTGCGATGGATGGTGCGATGGATGGTGCGATGGATGGTGCGATGGATGGTGCGATGGATGGTGCGATGGATGGTGCGATGGATGATGCGATGGATGGTGCGATGGATGTTGCGATGGATGGTGCGATGGATGGTGCGATGGATGGTGTGATGGATGGTGTGATGGATGGTGCGATGGATGGTGTGACGGATGGTGTGATAGATGGTGCGATAGATGGTCGCTCATTGTTCCTGTGGAGCAGAGTTGAGAGGCAGCGATTTTTGGGCGAGTGAGGAGGCAGCAAAAAGTTTATACTGGGTAACTTTTTATTTTAGTTTTAAAGTCGCGAGTTTCGGCGTTTTTTTAAAAATTAAGTTAGAAACCGGAAGTCGTCACTAGGGCGCTTGCCGGTACTTGTAGTTTTTTTTTCTCGGGCCCCTAACCCTATAAATTAGCGCAGAGAGGATACCCGATTCTCTACACTGGTAGAGAATCCCACCCTTCCACCTCCTCTAACCTAATTATAAGTGTGTGGGAAGGTTTTTTTTAAAAATATTTTTATTTTTCTGCTGGGAATAGTTTCAGGGATGGCAGTTCAGGCTGTAAGCTGCATCTCCTGTGGGATGTATGTAGTGAGGGAGTCCAGCAGTGTTTCAGGTGGTTTTACTTGTGGGAAGTGTGTAAAAGTGCAGTTTCTGGAGGAGCGTGTAAAGGAGCTGGAGGTGGAATTAGAGGAGCTCCGCATAATGCCATCTGGCCCTTCGAGCCTGCCCCACCATTCAATAAGATCATGGCTGATCTGTCGTGACTCAGCTCCACCTTCCCGCCCTCTCCCCATAACCCTTAATCCCTTCTCTTATCAAAAACCCATCAACCCGTTTAACATGGACTGCAGCGATTCAAGAAGGCAGCTCACCACCACCTTCTCAAGGGCAACTAGGGGTGGGCAATAAATGCTGGCCAGCCAGCGATGCCCATGTCCCACGAATGAACTGATAAAGGGTCCTACACTGTCAGAAGTGTTGTCTTTCCATTGTGGCGTTAGATCGAGGTCCTTGCTCAGGTGGATGTCAAATGGTACTATTCCAAGGAAGGGGAAGGGGTTATCCTTGGTGTCGCGGACAATATTTACCCTTCAATCACCATCACAAAAGCAGATTATCTCCTTCCGCTTTCGGACGACATTGAGGCTTCGATCACCACCACTCAACTACCCCCACCACCCCCACCCCACCCCGTAACCACTGAACAACAGGATGTTCAGCGGCGATTGTCCCTGGAGAACATTAACGAGGCTGTAAGAGCCAATAGCAGAAAGGCAGCAATGACTTTTCGAATAGAAGGGAAAATCCCACATGTTTGCCGATTAGTTTTGCGGTTAAGTAATGAGCTTGCTGAATTAATGAGAGAGGGTCGCTATTACAAATTTGTGCCTGTCGATCATTCCTTTAAGTGCCCTGATCTTTTTTGAACTGAAGTTGACACCACTTGGGGTGCACCAGAGTGGGACAACTCAACTCCTTTGTGGCTTGGATTTAACCCTCTATGTGCTGAATGGTGCTGGGCCAATAACCATTTGCAATGAGAAGCTATTAACTAACTGCTTCTACCTCGCCAAGGCATGACGAATACCAATCATCTCACCAAAACCCCATCTTTCGGATCTTCTCCCATCACTACCCCCTTTTGTCTTTGTGCCCATCATTACTTCAGTCATTGAATCTATTCTGCCTTCCAGCTTCACACTCACCTTTCCAGTTATCCTGCCCCACTTTCCCCGTCTCTGTACTTAGAGTCATAGATGGTTACAGTATGAAAACAGGCTCTTTGGCCCAACTTGTCCATACCGCCCCTTCTTTTAAACCCCGAAGCTAGTCCGCATTGCCCGCATTTGGCCCATATCCCTCTCTACCCATCTTATTCATGTAACTGTCTAAATGCTTTTTAAAAGACAAAATTGTACCCGCCTCTAATACCACCTCTGGCAGCTTGTTCCAGCCACTCACCACCCTCTGTGTGAAAAAATTGCCCCTCTGGACCCTTTTGTATCTCTCCCCTCTCACTTTAAACCTATGCCCTCTAGTTTTAGACTCCCCTACCTTTGGGAAAAGATATTGACTATCTAGTTGATCTGTGCCCCTCATTATTTTATACACCTCTGAAACGTCACCCCTCAGCCTTCTACGCTCCAGAGTAAAAAGTCTCAGTCTATCCAGCCTCTCCTTATAACTCAAACCATCAAGCCCTGGTAACATCCTAGTAAATCTTTTCTGCACTCTTCCTGGTTTAATAATACCCTTTCTATAACAGGTTGACCAGAACTGTACTTACATGAAACCCGTTACATTTCTAACTTCCACCAGGTCTAGCGAAAGGTCAGCGATTTGAAATGTTGGAAGAGATTCTCTGGCTTCCCAGCCACTTGTTTCCCGCCAGCGGAAGGTGGCGCATTGTTTACGATTGTCGGGATTTTCCAGTCCCGTCGCTGCCAATGGGAATTCCCAGTGGCGTTAACCCACCCCTCCGGTAAACCGAGTGGGTTGGGGTTGAGCTGCCGTCAGGACTGGAGAACCCCGCCAGCATTAACATCCTGATTTTTGCTCCCTGGTTTTCTGGGTATTTCCAACATTCCCTGTTTATATTTGTAATTTAAAAAAGTTCTTTCAATTCCCCAACTACCTTGACATGGGGCTAGGTTTTCATGGAGTCTTGAAGACATTTCAGAACTTTAAAAATAGTGGGCAGGACATAAATATGCAAATCCTACCCCCATCTCCAACAGACCCAATTCTTGCTGGTGGGGGATGTGAGTGAGGCCTGACTCATCCATGAGAGAACCCCAAATGCAGTAGAGCCATTTGAACTCCACGCTGAGTAAAAACAAACCCCATTTTGGCTAATATTAGACTCTTAGCCTGTGAGTCACAATTTAATGCAGTAGATATTTTTGAAGGGTAGACAAGGCCTGCATAAGTCACTATCTTAAATTTTTTAACTCTCCTGTTCTTTAAACTTAAAGAGAAACAGCCTGCAACTGTCACTAAGTTAAATAAAAATTTCCTGCTGGACTGTTTTGATTGTTAGACCATCTGCTTTGGGTTAATAATCCATTTTCAGTATATTTCTTTGCTAACATTCCCCCAGGAGCTTTCATTCTATCATTATGAATTATTGGCTGAGTTTCAAAAGCTACATTTATCTCAGTAGGGTTTTTGAGTTCACAGTTTGGTTGACAGTTTAAGAGCTGTGCCAACTCAAAATGCCAGCTCTATTTTCTCTCGCTTACACAGTTGGAAAATTTCCCAATTGCAGCTATCAGTCTCGGTAGCAAAAAGCAGTCCTTGTTACCCAATGAGACAGGCCTCTATTCAGGACTGTTTCTGGAGTGTGGGCTCCTCTGGGACTGTCCAAATGTGTTTTTGGAAATGTCCCATGAGCTTCTCTACATTTTGTGGCTTGACATACGTGCAAAAAAGAGTATTTGGGTATTTAGGTTAGCAAGGGTTAATGTGGGACTGGAGAACAGGACCACCCATGGTGTGATATATAGAGTCACATAAACAAAGAACAAGGAACGGTATAGCACAGGAACAGGCCCTTCGGCCCTCCAAGTGATGCTTGCCTAAACTAAAGCTGTACGCACTTATGGAGCTCCTATCCTTCTTTTCCCATCCTCTTCATGTATTCATCTAGATGCCCCTCAAATGCAACTATCGTACCTGTTCCCATCACCTCCCCAGGCAGCGCGTTCCAGACCCTCTGTATAAGACACTTGCCTCACACATCTCCTCTAAACTTTTCCCCATGCACCTTAAGCCTTTGTCCCCTAGTATTTGACTTTTCTACCCTTGGAAAGAGTATCTGGCTATCCGCTCTGTCCACGCCACTCATAATCTTGTAAAGCTCTATTCAGGTCACCCCTCAAATTCTGTCGCTCCAATGAGAACAAACTGAGTTTATCCAACCTCTTCTCATAGCTAATACCCTCCAGACCAGGCAACATCCCGGTAAACCTCTTCTGTACCCTCTTACAAAGCACTCACGTCCTTGTGGTTTCCAATGGGGGGGTACCATAAACGTAGACATGGGTCAAGGGTCGAGGAGGAAAAGCACATTGTTAAGATGGCGGCGTGGGCTCGTTGGGCTGAAGGGCCTGTTTCCCGCGCTGTGTTGTTCTTTGTTTGTTTGGCAGTGTGGATACCAGAATTGTACACAATATTTTAAATGAGGCCTAACTGAAATTCTGTATGGCATGGTGGTTGAGTCTGGGCAGTAAAGTCAAGGAGGAGCTAGCATGGAGACACCTATTCAGGGCTGCCCCTTAACAATAATTATAGTTATAGTTACCAATAAGCGGTTTGGAACAAACAAATAACAAAGGAACAGACCCTTTGGCCCTTGAAGCCTGCACCAACCATGTTGCCCGGCTTAACTAAACCCCCTTAACCTCCTGGGAACCGTATCCTTCTATTCCCATCCTAGTCATGTATTTGTCAAGACACCCTGTAAACGTCACTATTGTATCTGCTTCCACTATCTCCCCTGCAGCGAGTTCCAGGCACCCACCACCCTCTATGTGTAAAAAACCTGCCTCGTACATCTCGTTTAAACTTTGCCCCTCGCACTTTAAACCCATGCCCCCTGGTAATTGACTCTTCCACCCAGGGAAAAAGAAAGAGATATATTTATATTCAGCTCCACAAGCCTCCAGATCTCTTAGTGAGAAACCAAATAACGCAGCATGGTGGGAACATTGGGATCCAGTGAATGAAAATAAAGGTCTTTAAAACTGCAGGTAAGGCTGTAAATCACTTTCCATTTGATTCCCAGGCCTGTGAGGAGCTCACCCAGACATCTTGTTTCAGAGCTTTCCTGCAGAGTGAATAAATTTTTACAAATGGCCCCATCAGCCCAGCAGGGACTCAGCAAGCGAGGGAAGATCAAGGGGAAGATGAAAAAAGAAATGACAGTTACATCGTCAGGAGAAAATAAAATAAAAAGACTCAGCCTTCATGAACAATGGCCATGGTTAGTGTTATGACGTGAAGGTTGATTCCCCCCTCTGAGAACTAACACCAAAACATCCAAACAGGAGTACCTCACCTTATAATCTGTAAAAGGTGTGTGTGAAGTGGTGTGACTGGTTCTTCAGCAACTCTTAGCTGTTATATGCGAAATAAATCCCCGACACTCACTCTAAAATCAACATGTAACAATTTATTTATCTAACTAAAAGTGAGAAAATTAACTAACCTATTAACAAACGGAACAAAATAAGATTCTCATAGTATGATGTTCCAACAAATATAATTCCCAGTCATTAACAAAATAAATAGAATTTAGTCACTCTCTAAGTTACAACCAGGTTTTGTGTCTTCTGGGCCTTCTCTGTTGATTCTCCTGTCTGGAACTTCTTTCTTCTTTGGTACCTTTGCTATAAAGAACAAACAAAGAACAAAGAACAACCCGGCACGGGAAACAGGCTATGTAGATGTTGCTTTGAGCTAAGAGCTGTGAGCTGTGGCAGGTGGCGGTTGCTCTCCCCTTTTTGTCCCCCTTCCCTTTTCTTTCATACAAGTGATGACATATCGATATTTCCCACAATAGGATTGGTCCTAGGTTATCAAAACCATCAGATTTAAATTTAATGGGTTCTTGGTTTCAAATTGATTGGCTGAATTAAAAAAAAAACAAAAACCTGCAGCTTTGGTAACATTGCTTCATGGCCTTTTAGAACAAATGTTTCATTTTGGACACTCTGTGCACTTGCATTTTTTATACTCTTTAAGCACTGAATAAGTGCTACCATTTAAAGAAACCACACAATGCTTTCCCCCCTAGAGTTTTACAATTTTACCAATGTATAATTACCCAACTCAATTTCGCAAGTTAGTAAATTATAACCACAAAACCAATTTGAATTCATGCAAGAGCCAACTGAGACCTGAAACTTAGTGCTATGGAGAAGGAAACGTTTGGTTTCCCACAGCATATCAGGATTGAGCAATAAATCAGAAGAGTTAATACATTTTTATACTTGTTCGGTGCATTTGCAAAGACATGGTAGAGACAAATCCTTAACAACATTTGGCAAGACTTTAAAAGCCTTTGACAAATATTTTAAACTCCAAGTTGTGGAGAGCGCCAACCTTAAAAGAAGCTCTAGAACACCCCTAGTAAAGCATTGAAAGGGAGAGCAGATTCCAGGGCAAGTGAGACAGAAGGCTCCAGTGCAAGGGGGAAAGGAGACCTCTCAGTGCAGGAGACAGGATGTCTGCAGAGCAAAGGAGATGGGAGACTCAGAGTGAAGGAGACTAAAGAGCCTAGGGTGAACGAGATTGAAGACACCACATTGTGAGAGACAGGGGGCCCCACAGCGACGGATACAGGAAATCGCTGGCAAATACTCAACCAAAATATAAGATGGTCATATGAAATGAAGTGCATGAATCTAAGAAGTTAGTACAGAAGAAAGGGGAGGAAGAGAAGTATCAAGAAGACTCAAAACTAGAGCTTTTTGAAAAAGCCTACACTATACCCAAACTGTAACTGCAGGTGGCAACTCAGAGCAAGCAAATGGTAAGAATGAACCAAAGATATCTGAGATAAAATAAACAAAACATGCATAAGAAAATTAAACTGTGCTACAGGAAAACGTTCATATCAAAGTTGAGTTACAGCCAGGCACAACAGCAAGCAGAAAGGGTGCTCAAAAAGTCATTGTCCTGAAAAACCATTTAAACACAAAATACATAACATTGGAAAAACCATGAGGAATTTTTAAAAATGCTAAATACTGAATTATGCAAACACTGCAACAGAACTATCAGTAGGGACACAGCATTGTCCTGAAGTGCAGTGTGAATTGCCAAGAGCTCAACAGGAAAATAAACAGTTGAAAGAACAGTTGATTGACCTTCAAGATCAAATGCAAAAGGAGCACATTAATTTTCAGCAATATGAAGAAATAAAGATTGTCCTGAACTGCAGAATGGAAGAGCAACAAAAGAAACTCAAGGACATTCTGTTTATTGACAACAAAACTCAAGACAATGCAATTGATTTTTGCAAAGATTATAAAACATCAAGTTGTGCAGGTTAAGTTGATTGGCCCAAGCTAAATTGCCCCTTCGTGTCCACAGATGTGTAGGTTATGTGGATTGGCCATGCTAAATTGCCTCTTACATCAAAAGATGGATAGGTTAGGGGGATTAGTGGGGTAAATACGTGGGTTACGGGAATAGGGTCTGGATGGGATGCTCTGATGCAACACTGGTGCAGTCTCTGGAAAGGGTGCAGAGGAGGTTTACCAGGATGTTGCCTGGCATGGGGGGACTGGGTTACGAGGAGAGGTTGAAGAAACTGGGACTATTCTCCTTGGAAAGACGGAGATTGAGAGGGGACATGATAGAAGTATATAAGATAATGAAGGGAATGGATAGAGTTAATAGTGAGAGACTGCTTCCTAGATTGGGTACGAACACGAGAGGTCATCATTTAAGGGTGAGGGGGGAGAGGTATAATTTGGAGGTGAGAAGAAGGCTCTTTACGCAGAGAGTTGTGGGGTCTGGAACGTGCTACCGAGTAGGGTGGTGGAGGCAGGAACGTTGGACAAATAATATATTTGTGTGCAGTTTTGGGCGCCGCACCTGCGCAAGGATATTTTGGCCCTGGAGGGAGTGCAGAGGAGGTTTACTAGGCTGATACCGGAGTTGAGGGGGTTGAGCTATGAGGAGAGGCTGAATAAACTAGGCTTGTACTCGTTAGAGTTTAGAAGAATGAGGGGAGATCTCATTGAGACGTATAAGATGATGAATGGGATGGATAGGATAGAGGTGGAGAGACTCTTCCCGCTCAAAAAAGACAGTAGGACTAGGGGGCACAGCCTCAAGATAAAGGGGAGGCAATTTAGAACAGAGTTGAGGAGGAACTTCTTCACTCAAAGGGTGGTGAATCTTTGGAATTCTCTGCCTGTTGAAGTGGTGGAGGCTGCCTCGCTAAATATTTTTAAGAAACGGGTTGATGGGTTTTTGATAAGAGAGGGGATTAAGGGTTATGGGGAGAGGGCGGGAAGGTGGAGCTGAGTCACGACAGATCAGCCATGATCTTATTGAATGGCGGGGCAGGCTCGAAGGGCCAGATGGCCTACTCCTGCTCCTATTTCTTATGTTCTTATGTCTTTATTCCACAGGTGGAGGTCCACCTCGTGTCAAACGAGGAGCATGCACACGGCGGGTCGTGCTTGGGCTGCTCTTGGAAGTTCCAGGAGTGACCTAGTACTTCATGTCGGTGTGTGTGCTTGATCCTGGACTGGTAGACAGGCGCCGCAACAACTCAGGAGGCAGAGAGTGGAGGTCAACGGGTGCTATTCGGATTGGCGGATGGTGACTAGTGGAGTGCCCCAGGGGTCGGTGCTGGGGCCTCAGCTTTTCACCATTTATATAGATGATCTGGAGGAGGGAACCGAGTGTAGGGTGTCGGAATTTGCTGATGACACCAAGATTGGGGGTACGGCAAATTGTGCGGAGGGTGTGGAGAGTCTGCAGAAGGATCTAGAAAGGCTGGGAGAATGGGCCAGGAAATGTCAAATGGAATTTAATGTTGGCAAGTGTGAGGTGGTCCACTTTGGAAGGAAGAATGGTAGGAAGGACTATTACTTACGTGGCGAAAAACTGCAGCAGGCAACGGTGCAGAGGGACCTCGAGGTCCTTGTGCATGAGTCGCAAAAACCCAGCTTGCAGGTGCAGCAGGTGGTCAGGAAGGCGAATGGGATGCTGGCCTTCATAGCGAAGGGGATTGAATATAAAAGTAGGGAGGTCTTGCTGCAGCTGTATAGGGCATTGGTGAGGTCGCAGCTGGAGTACTGTGTGCAGTTTTGGGCGCCGCACCTGCGCAAAGATATTTTGGCCCTGGAGGGAGTGCAGAGGAGGTTTACTAGGCTGATACCAGAGTTGAAGGGGTTGAGCTATCTGGAGAGGCTGAATGAACTAGGCTTGTACTCGTTGGAGTTTAGAAGAATGAGGGGAGATCTCATTGAGACGTATAAGATGATGAATGGGATGGATAGGTTAGAGATGGAGAGACTCTTCCCGCTCAAAAAAGACAGTAGGACTAGGGGGCACAGCCTCAAGATGAAGGGGGGGCATTTTAGAACGGAGTTGAGGAGGAACTTCTTCACTCAAAGGGTGGTGAATCTCTGGAATTCTCTACCCGTTGAAGTGGTGGAGGCTGCCTCGCTAAATATTTTCAAGAAGCGGGTTGATGGGTTTTTGATAAGAGAGGGGATTAAGGGTTATGGGGAGAGGACCGGAAAGTGGAACTGAGCCATGACAGATCAGCCATGATCTTATTGAATGGCGGGGCAGGCTCGAAGGGCCAGATGGCCTACTCCTGCTCCTATTTCTTATGTTCTTATGTTCTCAGTGACTAGCACTGCTGGCTGTGCACACATGGATTTGGGCCTGTGTCTGTGGGAGTTTGCGCATTCTCCCTGTGGTTGCGTGGGTTTCCTCCAGGCGCTCCAGTTTCCTCCCACACCCCAAAGATGTGCTCTTAGGCTAATCGGTTTTTACCAAATTGACACTATTTCTTCCCTGAATCTGACTGAGTAGGGTTCCATTCGTAGACATGCAGGGTAGAATAGGTGTCGGGTGATGCGGCGGCGCGGGCTCGTTGGGCCGAAGGGCCTGTTTCCTGTGCTGGGTTGTTCTTTGTTCTTTGTTCTTCTTTGTATTGCTGTGGCTCTGGAGTCACATGTAGGCCAGACCGGGTAAGGACGGGAGATTTCCTTCCCACAAGGCAGCAGTGAGTTTTTCTGACAATTGACAATGGTCATCAATAGATTCTAAATTCCAGATTTTTTTAATTGAATTCAAATTCCACCATCTGTTGTGGTGGGAGTTCAACCCAGATCCCCAGAACATCTACTGAGTTTCGGGATTAATAATCGAGTGATTATACCACTGGGCCACCACCTCCCCATTACTACCTAACCTGAACTAAAATCTATTTGCTGCTCTGTTTTAAACAGTGCACTGGTCTAGATGGCCAGAACACCTCAGCACTGAGCCCAAAGAGACAAGGTAATGTTGTTACCTTTGATCATCTGGAAGAAATATTCCAAAAAGCTTGAATAACATCCAAGAAATCTCTGTCAACAAAATCGCAATTACCTTTTCTTTATCTCCCTTTTCAGCAACAATCATTCTTTTGGACTTAATGAGCAGGATTGTCAATTGAATGGCATTCCACGCCAAGTCCAGTGATGGCTCGGAGCTATCTGAGTCTCAAACCCAATTCCATCCAAACTCTGATATCCAGTGTCGGGGGAGGAGGCTCTGGGCTGGATTCCAATCAAGGTTACGCTTTCAAACAAAAATTCACTAAATACATCAAAGGGCGATATCCCATCAAATATAACAGTGTGGAAAAGCAGAAATTCCCAAAAGTGAAATTTGAAATGCAGATGTGGTGCAAGCAATATTTCTGTTGGGGTAATAGGTAATGTATTTATCACGTACCTTTCTGCATTTTGTTATAAAGGGGAGGTTGATCCCCCTCTGAGAGCTAACACCTAACTACTCAAAGAGAAGTAGCTCACATCAGAATCTGTAAAAAGTGTAATGTAAAAAGTAAAATAAAGTTTATTTATTAGTGTCACAAGTAGGCTTACATTAACACTGCAATGAAGTTACTGTGAAAATCCCCTAGTCGCCACATTCCAGTGTCTGTTCGGGTACACCAAGGAAGGGTTTAGCATGGCCAATGCATCTAACCTGTATATCTTTGGAGTGTGGGAGGAAACCGGAGCACCCGGAGGAAACCCACGCAGACACGAGGAAAATGTGCAAACTCCACAGAGATAGTGACCCAAGCCGGGTCACTTGGATCACTAGTGACCCGGGTCACAGGGAATCAAACCCTGGTCCCTGGTGCTGTTAGGCAGCAGTGCTAACCACTGTGCCCCGGTGCTATTCTGTAAGTGTGTGAGAAACAAATCAGTTCTTCAGCTACTTTTAGTGGTTAAATCAAAATAACTCCCCGAGACTCTGTAAAATCAACAAGCAACACATTATTTATCTAAGTAACAGTGAACAGGTTAACTAAACTACTGACGAACTGAGTAAAACACTCTTCCAGTAGAACACTCTTCCAGATAAATACAATTCCCACTTATTAACAACAAAAAAGAATTTGTTTAGTCACTCTCAAAATACAACCAATTTTTATCTTCCAGAATCTTCCATCTTCTTTCTTCTTTGCAATCTTCGCTATTGAGATGAGGCTTTCCTTTAAGACATAGATGAGCTGTGGCAGAGGCAGTTGCTGTATCTCTCTGAAGCTGAGAGCTGTCTCTTTTACTCGTGGTAACATAGAAATGTCTCCACAATAGGGTTGATTCCCAGCTTGCCAAATTATCAAATTTAAATCTAATAGGTTGCTGTTACTCAAATGCCTAATTTAAGTTGATTGGTCAAAATTCAAACACAGCCCGTTGTCTTGGCAACCCTACTCCCTGGCCTCTCGATATAATGTTTCAGTCTGTACACTGCATGCACATGCAACTTTTAAAAAAATTCTAAGGTCATAAAAAAACTACCTTTTTAACAGACAATTTTATCAACACTAACTTTGCAATAATTTCAGTGTGTATTTGTGATTCTGTGGGTGCGATTCTCCGATCTTGTTCACACCTGCCCCACTATCAGTGAGGATTTGGGGAACTAGGTGCTCAGTCAAAACTCGGTTCACTGCAGTGGGATCAGAGAATCCCCAGCCACGGACGAGGTTTGATGTTTTGATATATATTTAAAAAGAAAAGTTATTTATTTCATAATATTAGAAGCTCATTCGGCTTATCATTTAGGACCCTGATGTGAGATAGGGCAGCATGGTGGCACGGTGGTTAGCACTGCTGCCTCACAGCGCCAGGGACCTGGGTTCGATTCCCGGCTTGGGTCACTCTCTGTGCAGAGTTTGTACGTTCTTCTACTGTCTGCATGGGTTTCCTCCGAATTCTTCGGTTCCCTCCCTCAAAGACGTGCTGGTTAGGTGCATTGACCATGCTAAATTCTCTCTCAGTGTACCCGAACAGGTGCCAGAATGTGACAACTACGGAATTTTCATAGTAACTTCATTGCAGTGTTAATGTAAGTCAACTTGTGACACTAATAAATTTGAACTTAGATACCATCATCACAGCAACAATGGCAAGTTCAATTGGTTTAATTAAGGCCCAATGGAAGAACAACAGAATGAGACCAGCACCAGGATATTTGTATCAATAATATCCTGCCAACCTGCACCAGAAAACTCCAAACTAAAGTCAAATGGCGTTCCCACACCCTAGAGCGTAAACTTTCCTTGTGATCATCAGATAAAATAGAGTGCTTCCTCATTCATTCATGGGACATGGGTGTCCCATCCCTAATTGCCCTTCAACTGGGTGGCTTGCTTGGCCATTTCAGAGGGCACTTTGCGATGGGCATGGAGTCACATGTAGGCCAGATCAGGTGAGGATTGCAAAAAACAAAGAACAGTCCAGCGCAGGAACTGGCCCTTCGGCCCTCTAGGCCGTGCTGGTCATGATGCCTTCCTAAACTAAAACCGTATGCACTTACGGAGTCCGTATCCTTCCATTCCCATCCTATTTATGTATTCGTCTAGATGCCCCTTCAATGTGACTATTGTACCTGTTCCTACCCACCTCCCTGGGCAGCGCGTTCCAGACATTCACCACCCTCTGTGTAAAAAAACTTGCCTCGCACATCTCCTCTAAACTTTTCCTCATGCACCTTAAACCTAGTACTTGACTTTTCTACCCTGGGAGACAGCATTTCACTATCCACTGGATAATCCTCCCCTAAAGGACATTAGCGAATCAGACGGATTTTTCCAACAATCAGCAATGGTTTCATTGCCACCCTTAAAGTTTAAATTCCAGATTTTTGTTGAATTCGAATTACATTATTTGTCACGCTGGGATTTGAGTGAGGAAAGGGACATTGGATCCTAGATGGGCAAAGGAATAGTTTCAGAGGTCCTCACATCCATTTCCTGATTCCTCTAAATGTAAATTAGCTCCTTGATGAAATTAATTGGAAAATCTAGGCTAAATGTTTACTGTGCAGTGAAGTTTGTGGTTAGCGTGGCTGAATAAATATCACTCCTGTTCTCCTGTGTCTGACTTATCCTCCTTTTTAAGGGTTAAAAACCCACAAGGTGTGTCCTGCCTTGGCAGTGGAAAATGAAAGTCCGAAACGACCAGTTTAACAAAGCACACCTTCCCCCCTTTCCATCTCCTATTTTTCATTGACTGGGCGCCCTCCAGCTCGAGGAGGGACAAAACTGAAGTTGAATTTGCTGCGATAGCATGGTGTCAGCTCAGATTGTCAGGACGGCTCATTTTAAAATCCAGAAGCACGTTTGCCTGAAGCTTGCAAAGGGCTGTTGAGTTCTCACAGGTTTCTGCACCTTCTAAACACTGGGACAAGCGCTCACTCTGGAGATTCAGGTGAATTATTTTGGTGATATCGAAAGTGCCAAGAAAAGAAACGGCGTCAGGTTTAACCTATCGGGATCTCCTTGAAAACTTTTGTTGAAGTTTCCTTAACGAGGAGCTCTCGTTTCCAAATTGGTTTTGATGTTTGATTCTCTTACAATCCGCATTCTTAACGTCAGCTCTTGAGCAAAGTGGCGACCATGGACACAGCCACCACAGAGCCAAGAAGGGTAACGTTCACACTCTGGGATTATGTTCTCTTCGCCGCCATGCTCCTGATTTCCACCGGGATCGGGATATTTTTCGCCGCTCGCCACCGCGACCGGCAGGCAAAGGCGGATGACTTTTTCACAGGGGGTCGACGGATGCTCGCTCTGCCGGTGGGTCTGTCCCTCTCGGCCAGCTTCATGTCGGCAGTCCAGGTGCTCGGGGTCCCGGTCGAAGCTTACACCTACGGGGCCAAATTTGTACAGATGTGTCTGGGCCAAACACTGAATGCCGCGCTGACCGCCTATCTCTTCCTGCCTGTTTTCTATCGTTTGAGATTAACCAGCACCTATGAGGTAAGCGCGTGTGTGAGACCTGACGGAGTCGGCGATTACATCCCTCGATTCCAATCCTGCAGAAGGATTGCTTTTAAAAACCAGAGAAAGAAAGAAGTTGAAGTTATACAGAGGGCTCACAAGGGGGTGATTCTCCCATCTCGCTGCGCTAATTTCCTAGTGCGGGGCACAATTCATGGGTTTTCCGTGAATGTTCGTGCCCTGAAAACATCTCCCAGCGTCGGATATCCGGCGCAGTCTGCTCCGCACCGTAAATTGGTGGGGAGGCGGGGCTGGCATTTAATAATAAATCAAATTAAAAACCAGGTGAGGAGGGCAGATTTCCTTCCCTAAAGGACATTAGCAAACCTGATGGGTTTTTCTGACAGTGGTTTTATTTATCAGCAGGTTTTTAATTCCAGACATCTTTTTATTGAATTCAAATTCCACCATCTGCTGCGGCGGGATTCGAACCCAGGTCCCCAGAACATTAGCTGAGTTTGTGGATTAGTGATAATTAGTGATCACTGGACCATTGCCTCCCCTTACCGATGTCTGGTCCCTTGATCAGGTACTGTTGCTAGTTTATAGAATCATAGAATCCCGACAGTGCGGAAAGAGGCCATTCAGCCCATCGAGACTGTACCAACCACAATTCCACCTATCCCCATAACCATGTGCATTTGCTCTGGCTTACCCCCCCCCCCGGCGCCAAGTGGCAATTTAAGAACGGCCAATCCACCTAACCCACGCATCTCTGGAGTGTGGGAGGGAACCGCAGCACCCGGAGGAAACCCACGCAGGCACGGGGAGAATGTGCAGACTCCGCACAGACAGGGACCCAAGCCAGGAATCGAACCCAGGACCCTGGCACTATGAGGCAGCAGTGCTAACCATTCTACCACCGTGTCACCTGGTGTTGGTTGGATGGGACCCTTAAGTGGGCACTACCAATCTATTTTAAGGCCTTAATGGAGAACGGGGCAGCCTATCCCAGATGTAATCGGAGTGGAGGCAGGAGGGCGGCACTGTCTCCATCTGCCACCTACCAGCCTCATTAGATCCCCCTCACCACCAAATACGCCATCGGAGGTGGGGTGTGGGGGTGGGGGGTGAGATCGGAGTGGACGGTGGGGCTTCAGGTATAAGATTCCACCCACGGTGTTCAAAGAAAGCTCATGATGATTTCTGAAAGTAATGGCTAATTTTTTACAGTACTTGGAACTGCGATTCAGCAGAGGCCTCCGGCTGTGTGGGACCATACAGTTCATAGCAGCCACGGTAAGAGTTTCAGCTCATCGCTGCAGATCGATCTCACCTGGGGAAACTGAGGCTGGGGCTTAGAAAGTTCTGGGTTTGCTCCCTTCAATCGCATCGCATTGTGCCTTCTCTGAATGAATAGGAACATTGGTGCAGAAGTTTCATGTGGTGGGGGTGGAGGGGGGGAGTTGGGGGAGGGAGGGAGGTGGGGGGTTGGGGGATGATGGAGGGCGGGGGCGCGGAGGTGCGATCTTAACCTATCAGTCATCGGGTCGGGGGTGAATGTAAAATAACTGAATTTCCCACAAAGCTATCCAGCTCCTATTTTAACCTGCTGGATCCTGTTAAGCTGCTTTATCCCACCCACCGTGACTTAACAATCCCTCTCCCCCTCCTCCTCCCCCTTCCCCTCCCAACCCTTCCAATTTCCCCACAGCCTGATGTACCCACACACGTGTCTCACTCAATGCCCACAGTGAGATGGCCCCCAACTCAATGTTGACTGGGATCAGTAGTGGGTGACCAATGGGCGCCATCCTAACACAATCCTCACACAATCATGAGCTGGGGAATTTTGGGGCCGACCCCTGTCCTTCTTCGTAGAATCCCTACAGTGCGGAAGGAGGCCATTCGACCCATCAAACCTGACAACAATCCCACCCAGGTCCTATTCCTGTAACACCACATATTTATCCTGCTAATCCCCCCTGAAACTAAGGGGCAAATTAGCACAGCCAAAATCTAGAACCAGAGGGCACAACCTCAGACCAAAGGGACAATCCTTTAAAACAGAAATGAGGAGGAATTTCTTCTGCCAGAGAGTGATAAACCTGTGGAACTCTTTGCCACAGAAGACTGTGGAGACCAGGTCTTTAAGACAGAGATAAATAGGTTCTTGATTAATAAGGGGATCAGGGGTTACGGTGAAAAGGCAGGAGAATGGGGATGAGAAAAATACCAGCTATGATTGAATGGAGGAGCAGACTTGATGGCCTACTTCTGCTCCTATGTCTTGTGATCTAATCAACCTAACTTTTTCTTCTTTCATTCGTGAGACATGGGTGTCTCTGGCTGAGCATTTATTGCCCACCCTTAGTCGCCTTTGAACTGAATGGCTTGCTAGGAAACTCGACCGCACATCCTTGGACTGTGGGAGGAAACCGGAGCACCCGGAGAAAACCCACACAGACACGAGGAGAACATGCGAATTCCGCACAGACAGTGACCCAAGTCGAAAATCAAACCCTGGCGCTGCGTGAGGCAGCAGTGCTGATCACTGTGCCACCGTTCTGTCCCCTCAGAACAAGCTCATTTGAATTGTACTTGTCTCACACACTTTCTCACAGTTTGATAGGCTTTCCAGTTTTGCGCTGAGCAGACTAATAAATGATTCAGCATTAACCGACAGAGTTGGATTATGTGACCATTTAATGGGTAGATAATTTCTTTTAAGAACACAAGAAATAGGAGCAGGAGTAGGCCATCTAACCCTTCGAGCCTGCCCCGCCATTCAATAAGATCACGGCTGATCTGAAGTGGCTCAGTTCCACTTTCCTGCTTTCTCCATAAGAACATGGAGCTAGGGTGAGGTGTAATTTGACAGTGAATTTTAGTGACCAGTTCTGATACTGCATTCTGGACCCAGAATTGACAAAGATCAATTTTAACTCAAGCTGTCACCAAATCAGGAAGCGTCAATCACACTGAGGCTTACGGAGAAACATCAAACAATTATTCTTTTCAAATAATAAACCAAAAGGGCTGGAAATACTCAGGCCTGGCATCAGTAAGCATCACTGGCTAGACCAGCATTTATTGCCCATCCCTAATCGCCCCTTGAGATGGAGGTGGTGAGCTGCCTTCTTGAACCCTGCTGTGGTGTAGGTATACCCACAGTGCTGTCAGGGAGCGAGCTCCTGGATTTTGACCCAACGACAGTGAGGGAATGGAAATATAGGGAGGAATTTTCCCATCCAGCCCGCCACAGGAATTGGGCAGTGGAGATGGGGATGGGGGCGGGGGAACCATGCAAAGGTCTGTTGACCTCGGGGCAGGATTTTCCAGAAAATTGCACCCATAGTTCCAAATCAGAATGGTGAATGACTTGGAGTGATCTTGCAGGTTCCATTATGTCCCTCTGGGTGGCAGAGCTCACAGGTTCACAAGGTGTTGGCGATGAAGGGATTGCTGCAGTGCATCTTGTCAAGAGGCACACACTTCTGCAGTGGCGCACAGCTGGAGAGAATGCATGTTTGCAGCGGTGAATAGGATATTTTCCATGCTAGTTGCTTTGTCTGATGACCTCAGATGGGATTTTCCAGTTTTGAGGCTGGAAAATCCCGCACATGCTCTCTTTCTCATCACTGACTTGCTTATTCATACAACGCGGGTGTCACTGTCCAACTCATCAGTCTCACCAATCCCTCACTGCTCCCCCAGGCTATTTCAGAAAGTAGTTCAGATATTAATGATAGTCTTCAGCTGCATCTAGGTTGGGCAGATTTTGTTTTTATTCATCTATTGAAAGTGAACATCGCCGACAGGCATTATTTAAACATTTACTTTAAAGTTTATTCATTAGTCACAAGTTGGCTTACATTAACACTGCAAAGAAGTTACTGTGAAAATCTCCGAGTCGCCACATTCCAGCATCTGTTTGGGTACACTGAGGGAGAATTTAGCACTGCCAATCCACCTAACCTGCACATCTTTCCGGAGGAATTCACGAGGAAACCCACGCAGACACGGGGAGAATGTGCAAACTCCACACACAGGCACCCAAGCCGGGAATCAGAACCTGGGTCTCTGGTGCTATGAGACAGCAGTGCTAACCACTGTGCTCCCATCCCCAATTGCCCTTCAACTGAATGGCTAGCTTTGCCATTTCAGAGGGTCACATATTGAACAAACTGGTAGGAACAGCAGATTTCCTCCCCTAAAGAACACTAATGAACCAAATGACATTTTACCACAATTGATAATGATTTCACAGTCATCTGGTGAATTCAGATTTCACTATCTGTCATGGTGGGATTTGAACCCAGGTCCCCAGAGCATTACCCTGGCTCTCTAGGTGACTAGTCCAGTGACAATATCACTACACCACTCCCTCCCTTAGAGGGTAGATTTCTTTCCCTAATATAAGTGACTGATGCCAACTGGTTTTTAAAAATAATCAGACAGTTTCACCATCACTATTACTGAGACCAGAAACTAGCTAATCAATCCAGATTTAATTATTGAACTTAAATTCCACCAGCTGCCATGGTTTAAAGTTTAAATTTTATTTATTAGTCATAAGTAGGCTTACATTAATACTGCGGTGAAGTTACTGTAAAAATTCCCCAGTCACCACACTCTGGCACCTGTTCGGATACACTGAGGGAGAATTTAGCATGGCCAATGCACCTAACCAGCATGTCTTTCAGACTCTGGGGGAAAACTGGAGCACCTGGAGGAAACCCATACAGATGTGAGATAAGTTGTGAACTCTGCATAGAGAGTGACCCAAGCTGGGAATCGAACACGGCTCCTTGGCACTGTGAGGCAGCAGTGCTAACCCCTTGGGTACAATTTTATCCTTTGAAAAACATTTGGGCAGTTACATGGGTAGGATGGGTATATAGGGAAATGGACCAAATGCGGGTAATTGGGACAAGTTTAGTGGTTAATAAAAAAAGTGGCATGGACAAGTTGGGCTGAAGGGCCTGTTTCCATGCTGTAAACCTCGATGTTGCTATGACTCGATTTGAATCCATGTCTCTGGAACATTAGTTCAGGCCCCTGGGTCGCCATCCAGTAATAGAATCATTATTCTATCAAATGCCATTTTCTGTCCTTGTTCTTAAGACAAGCCCCTGCTTAACGGGTCACACAATCCCCACAGTGTAGAAGGAGGCCAATCGGACCATCGAGTCTGCACCAATCACAATCCCACCTTGACCCTATTCCTGTAACGCCATGCATTTCCCCTGGCTAGTCCCCCTGACACTACAGGGCAATTTAGCGTGGCCAATCAACCTAGTCCGCACATCTTTGGACTCTGGGAGCACCCGGAGGAAACCCATGAAGACACGGGGAGAATGTGCAGACTCTGCACAGACAGTGATCCAAGCTGGGAATCAAATCCTGGTCCCTGGCGCAGTGAGGCAGCAGTACTAACCACCGTGCCACCGTGCTGCCCACTCATCAATAAGCAAGTGTCTATCTGCTGAAAGCCAAATCTTTGCTTTGAATGATCTGTGATGTTCTTTTTACCCTGTAGGTCATGTACACCGGGATTGTCATTTACGCTCCGGCACTGGTTTTAAACCAAGGCAAGTGATCACCGTTTAGTTTCACTTTTGACAAATTGCAATTGCATGTCAGCTGGGCCGGGCAGTTCAAACCCTTTTCTAATCAAGTCAAGTTAATGAGGCTTATCCATCTTCAGCTCCCTCCCTATCCTCCTTTAAGATCCTCCTCCGAGCTTATCTTTTTGACTGCGATTTCTGATCACACCTCCCACCCACCCCTAGCATCCATTTTTGTCCCATGGCTCTTCTTGGAAGCACCTTGGAATATTTTTCTGCATCAAAGGCGCTATACAAATGGAAATTGTCGTTACAAATCCAATGGCAGCAGATGTTGATGACCTGACTCCGAGGTGGATGACGTGGCGATCCCACAGGACAAAAGTATTGACCAACTGGAGGCAACACGTTTCAAAATTATATCTGGGGACATGGGCTGCAAGGTCGCTATTTAGAATCACAGAATCCCTACAGTGCAGAAGGAGGCCATTTGGCCCATCAAGCCTGTACCAACCCCAAACACCCCCCCCCCACCCCCCCAGGCCCTATCCCCGTAACCCCACATATTTACCCTCACGACACTAAGGGGCAACTTAGCACGGCCAATCAACCTAACCCGCACATCTTTTGGACTGGGTGAGAAAAGCAGAGGACCCAGAGGAAACCCACACAGACACAAGGAGAACGTGCAGATTCCACACAAGGAGTAACCCAAGGCCGGAATTAAACCTGGGTCCCTGGCACTGTGAGGCAGCAGTGTTAACCACTGTGCCACCTTGCCGCTCATAGTAGGTGCAATTAAGAAAGTGTTGGTGAGCTTATCTCATGGCCAATGTTACAGTCCACGCAGTGTAGAAAGCATCCACAGTGCTGAGGAAGGAAGCCAGCCAGGAATTTGACCCAGCAATGTGAAAGAACGGTTGATTTACGCAAGACCTTTGAAGAAAATAACAGCGAACGAATCTTCAATTTTGGTTTTAAGGCTGGTGAAGATGAGTTCCAAGTTGTCGGCTAAATCTGTCAGCAGTCATTATTTTCCTCTTCCATCCTGTGATAAGATTCCACCATTAGTTTAATTTTTTTTCACAGAATAACATATCAAATTTCCTGTCGGAATAACAGCAACAAGCACAATGATTGAAGTTGACGAGCAATAGTCCCTCTCACCTTTCAGTAGCAACGTTCGACTTCAAATTTGAGCTTCAGATTGAGATTTTTTTTGATTTGATTTGATTTATTATTGTCGCATGTATTAGCATACAGTGAAAAGTATTGTTTCTTGCATGCTTTACAGAGAAAGCATACTATTCATAGAAAAGGAAAGGAGAGAGGGTACAGATTGTAGTGTTGCAGCCATAGCTAAGGTGCAGAGAAAAATCAATTTAACTCAAGGTAGGTCTGTTCAAAAGTCAGATAGCAGCAGGGAAGAAGATGTTCTTGAGTTGGTCGGTACGTAATCTTTTTCCCGACGGAAGAAGGTGGAAGAGAGAATGTCCAGGGTGCTTGGGGTCTTTTAATTATGCTGGCTGCTTTCCTGAGGCAGTGGGAAGTGTAGACAGAGTCTATGGATAGGAGGCTGGTTTGCATGATGGTCTGGGTTTTATTCACAACCCTTTGTAGTTTCTTGCAATCTTGGACAGAGCATTTTAGTATCCTAAATCATCCTTCACATCACCAGGAATATTCCTTGGGTCTGAAACTTGATTTTTGAAGAACAAATGTCGCATTTACATGAAGCAAAATGAAATGACAAATAATTTAGGCAAAATATTCTTGGTGGACTTTGACATGAGATTGACGTTTACCAGGGTAATTATTTCCTTTAAGGGAAGGAAGCTGGGGTGACAGCACCAACAACACTCAACTATCCATGACAAAGCAGCCCACTTGATAGGCATCCCATCCGCAAATATTCAACTCCTCCAGCACTGATGCACAGAGGCAGCTGTCTGCACCATCTACAAAATGCACTGCAGGAACTCATCAAGTTATGTAGGCAGCATTTTCCAAACCCA